>OX328103.1:32154265-32754265 GCA_946811185.2 Hippopus hippopus
TGACCTAGTTTTTCACAAGACATGACCCATTTCTGAACTCATCTAAGATATCATCAAGACAAACATTCTGACCAAGTTTCAAGAGTATTGGACCTAGTTTTTGACCAAACATGACCCATTTTTGAACATGTATGAGATATCATCAAAACAATCATTCTGACCAAGTTTCAAGAGTATTTGACTGAAAATGTGGCCTCTAGAACCTATATTGGTTTTTCTAAGATATGACCTAAAGACCTACCGTAGTTTTTGACCCGACATGACCCATTTAAGAACTTCTCTGAGATGTCATCAAGGCAAATTTTCTGACTAAGTTTTATAAGTATTGGACTGAAAATGTGGCCTCTAGAGTGTACAGAAGGTTAAAGTTGATGACTGACAATGGATGACAGGCACAGCACAATCACAAAAGCTCACCTTGAGCAGTTCCTGCTCAGGCGAGCTAAAAAAAAATAATGATTGTCAGTGGCTTTTGCTAAACGATATAAATATGAAGTTTTTCATAAAATTTTGTTCAGTAAAGAGATATTGGTCGATAATGCAAATAAACATCAAGACCCCTTTTTCCATGACATTAAATAACAAAAAATAATAATAAAAAAAAAGAACAAGAGGGCCAAGATGGCCCTGGATCGCTCACCTGAATTTTTGAGAGGACGATAGCCGATTTTTTTTGAGGTATTGAAACTTTGGAAACAAAATCATCATTTTGCCAAGCAATTTTGAAAAGGTCACCTGTAAAAGTCGTTTCAAAATCTGTCACCACCCCTACAATCATCACCACAGCAATGATTTTGATGAATCAGAATTCTGCAAATAAATTTTTGGATAGATCACCCAAGGACAATTTCTTGAAGAAGAGCACATGCTCGATAGTGACTATAAACATATGTTGAACAAGAGCACCACATGCAGGTGCCAACAATTGGCTGTTGTTTTTCGACTGATAAAAATTTCCCTAACAATTTTTGAAAAGGGTCAACCTAGGAACATTTCTGTGAAATTATTTCAAGATCTGACCAGCCATTCCAGAGAATAAGAATTAAGAAATTCCTCTTCATGTCCCTATAGTGCAAATAGCCCCCACCATCAGAGCCATGTTTCTTGACAGATCACAATTTTGTAACAATTTTTGAAAAGAGTCACCCAAGGAACATTTCTGTGAATTATTTCAAAATCTGACCAGCGGTTTCAGAGAAGAAGAATTTTTAAGATTTTCTTCATGTCCGTATCGTGTAAATAGCCAACAGCCATCAGAGCCATGTTTCTTGATGGATCAAAATTTCTCGAACAATTTGCGAAAAGGGACACCCAAGGAACATTTCTGTGAAATTATTTCAAAATCTGACAAGCCATTTCAGAGAAGAAGAATTTTTAAGATTTTCCTCATGGTCATATAGTGCAAGTAGCCCCCCCCCCCCCCCCCCCCCCCCATCATAGCCATGTTTCTTGATGGATCAAAATTTTGCGAACATTTTTTGAAAAGGGTCACCAAAGGAACATTTCTGTGAAATTATTTTAAAATCTGACCAGAGATTTCTAAGAAGAAGAATTTTTAAGAATTTCTTCATGGCTGTATAGTACAAGTAGCCCCAAGTCACCAGAGCCATATTTCTTTACGATCAAAATTTTGCAAACAGTTTTTGAAAAGGGTCGCCCAAGGAATATCTCTGTGAAATTATTTCAAAATCTGACCAGCCGTTTCAGAATTTAAGAATTTCTTAATTTCCGTATAGTGCAAGTAGCCCCCAGTCACCAGAGCCATGTTTCTTGATGGATCCAAATTTCGTGAACAGTTTTTGAAAAGGGTCACCCAAGGAACATCTCTGTGAAATTATTTCAAAATATGACCAGCCGTTTCAGAGAAGAAGAATTTTTGAGAATTTCTTCATATCTGTATAGCCCCCAGTCACCAGTGCCATGTTTCTCGACGGATCAAAATTTTGCGAACATTTTTGAAAAGGGTCACCCAAGGAACACCTCTGTGAAATTATTTCAAAATCTGACCAGCGGTTTCAGAGGAGAAGGTTTTTAAAGAATTCTTAGAAATTTCCATTTGGTTGCCATGGTAACCAGAGTTTTCGATGAAATCAAATTCTGTGAACAACTTTTAAAGAGGACCTCCCAAGGAACATTCCAGCCAAGTTTGGTCCAAATTGGCCCAGCAGTTTATGAGGAGATGATGTTTAAAGAATTGTTGATGACACACAACGCACGATGGACACCGGGTGATCCTAAAAGCTCCCCTTGAGCACATTGTGCTCAGGTGAGCTAAAAAGGTCATGATGGTCCTAAAGTTGCTCACCTGAGCCTTTAGACCAAACATGACCTATTTCCAATCTCTTCCGGGATATTATGACAAACATTCCAACAAGCTTTCATAAGTATTGGACTGAAAATTTTGCCTATAGCATCCACACAAGTTTTTTCTGGAATTTGTCTCAGCCCAACATAGCCCATTTACAACTTGTTGTAGATACTATCAAAAGAAAGCGTCTGACCACCTTTCATGGGTATTGGACAGAAAATGTGGTCCCTAGAGTCTACACAAGATTTTTCCAAGACTGGACCTGGTGACCTAAGATTTGACCCAATGTGACCCATTTTCAATCTCATTAAATTTTATCATCAGGAAAAACATTCTAATTCTAATAAGTATTGGACAGAAAATGTTGCCTCTAGAGTGTACACAAGCTACTTTAAAGATTTGATCTGGTGACCTAGTATTTGACTTGATGTGACCCATTTTTAATCTCATGTGAGATATCACCTGACAAACATTCTGACCAAGTTTCATGAGTATTAGAACGAAAATATGGCCTCTAGAGTGAACAAAAGGTTTTCTTAAGACTTCTACAACTGACCTAGATTTTGAGCGGAAGAGACCTGTTTTCAAAATCATCCTAGATATCATCAAGACATACTCTCTGACCAAGTTTCATGGGTATTGGACTGAAAATGTGGGCTCTACAGAATATGCAAGGTTTATCAAAGATTTGACCTAGTGACCTAGTTTTCACCACACACAGCCCATTTTCAAATTTGTCTAAGATGACATCAAGACAAATATTCTGATCAACTTTCAAGAGTATTGGACTGAAAATGTGGCCTCTACCTTGAACAAAAGGCTTTTCTAAGATCATTTAATCAAGTGACCTAGTTTCAAGATATCATCAAGACAAAGATTATAACCATGTTTCATTAGTACTGGACTGAAAATAAGGCCTCTACAGGGTACACAAGGTTTTTCAAAGATTTGGCTCAGTGACCTTATTTTCACCTGAGGTGACCCATTTTCAAACTTGTCTGAGGTATGATTAAGACATACATTTTGACAAACTTTCACTAGCATTGAGCTGAAAATGTGGCCTCTTAGAAAGTACACAAGATTTTTCTAAGATTTGACCAAGTGGCCTAGTTTTTGACTCCAATGACCAATTTTCAAACTTGTACGAGATACAAATATCACCAAGATAAATATTCTGACCCAGTTTCATGAGCATCAGACTGAAAATGTGTCCTCTAGAGTGTAAACAAGGTTTTCAAAGATTTGACCTGGTGACCTAGTTTTAGACCTGACATGACCCATTTTCAAACTCTTTCATGATATTATCAAGACAAACATCCTGACAAACTTTTAAGAGTATTGGACTAAAAATGTGGCCTCTAGTATCCACAAGGTTTTTCTAAGATTAGACCTAGTGACCTAGTTTTTGACCAGACATGACCCATTTTGAAATTTTGTCTGATATATCATCAAGACAAACATTCTGACCAAGTTTCATGAGTATCGGATTGAAAATGTGGCCTCTACAGCACAAGGTAAAAGTTGATGCATCATGACCGACGAAGATCAACCGACACAGCAGAATCACAAAAGCCCAACTTCAGCACTTCATACTCAGGTGAGCTATTATAAGGAATACAAGTATGAAGTTTCATCAGTTTTCGCCAAGGACTTTAGAAGACATTTGTCTGGATGCAGAAACAAACAGATGGACAGACAGACACTGCAAAATCTACATCTCTCCGCCTTCGGCAGGGAATAATTAGCTAGACAAATATTCTGACCAAGTTTCACGAGTATCAGACTGAAAATGTGGCCTCTTGATTGCACAAAAGATTTTTCTAATATTTGACCAGGTGA
Source organism: Hippopus hippopus (assembly GCA_946811185.2). NCBI lineage: Eukaryota > Metazoa > Mollusca > Bivalvia > Cardiida > Cardiidae > Hippopus > Hippopus hippopus. The sequence goes on from OX328103.1 coordinate 32,158,413, forward strand.
CTTACTTTTTGACCTGACTTTAATTAAATTTCCTACTTGTTCGAGAAATTAACAAGAGAAACATTCTGACTAAGTTTATCAGTATCAGACTGAAAATGTGACCTCTAGAAAGCACGCAAAGTTTTTCTAATATTTGACCTGTTGACATACTTTTTGACCCCCACATGACCAAATTTTAAATTTGTTTGAAATATTATCCTAACAAATTTTCTGACTAAGGTTCTCAAGTAATGGACTGATGAAATTGTTGCCTCTATTGTGGACGCAAGGTAACTGTTAAAGCCTGGATGATACATGATGGATGACGAACACAGCACGGTACAAATAGTCACCTTCAGCACTTTGTGCTGAGGTGAGCTAAACTTGGGCAGCATGTAAAGTTCAGAAATAATATTTCTTTAAAAAGTTTTGGGTCTTCAATATCAGGACCAAACACTTACTTCTTCAGCCCAAGCTTTTCTGCTGAATCAATTCTTTTCTGATTTACCAAGACAGGTCTATTTTCCTGATCCAAAAGTACCATGATATCTGAAAAAGAAACAAGAGGGTCATGACTGTCTTATATAATTCACCAGAGCCAAATTTTTTAGTAGATGACAAAATTGGAAGGTCACAAATTAAATGAAGGGTAAATGATAGGAAACATTTTTGAAAAGAAAAGACAAATTTGTTGGAAAAGGAGAAAATGCTAGTTACCTGCATTTTCTCCTTTTTCAATAATGTTTTCCAAAGCCTTTTTCCCCTTGGTTGTCTTTACACAGGACTGTTTGTCAAAGGTTTAGGAAGAACTGATAGAACTTATTTCTGAAAAACACTACAGCCATGGTCACACCTTATGTAGTTGACTGTTGTGGGGAATTACCGTAGATGGCTGTAGTTGAATGTATTAAATGTAGTTGAATGTAGTTAGACGTAGATAATCGTAATTTAATGTAGTAATGAACATAGTTTGAGCTTATGATTTGCGCGAAGTCAGCGCATAATTTTTTAACATGTTCAAAAATTTGTTACAGTTAACTATGATGCTGTGACCCCACTGTGACCATAGTTTGAACGTAGTTGACTGTAGTTAACCGTTACTGACCCTACTTTAGCGTAGTGTATTTCATACGTTCAACTATGGCCAACTATGGTAATTCCCCCACTACGATCAACTACGTAAGATGTGACAATGGTTAAGGTACAATAACAGCAGCTTACCTGTACTGAGCAAGCACAACCACAACATTTTACCATAGCTTAACGCAGTTGACCTTAATTTACCGTACTTGTGCGTACTTAGGACATAGTTCATTATGTAGTTTAACGTAGTCAATCGTAGTTAGGCTTAGTAATACTCTAGTTAACCCTAACCACTTTGCACGCAGTTGAATGTAGTTTACCGTACTTACATGTAGTTCAACCTACTTAGACCTTCTGTATTTCCTCTTATTGCCAAGTTTGAACCTACACTGAACAAACTTCAATCTAGTTCACCAAAGTAACACTACAGCAGACTACATTTGAAATGAACTACGGACAACTATATGCATGACCTTAAATATGACCATAGCTAAAAGGAGTAAAATCCAAAGGGTGACCCTCTTTAATCCATGGTACATAGTATGTACAACTGTGATAAGAGGCAATATTTGATGCTAATTCATATAAACAGAAGGGCCATTGGCCCTAAAGGGCTCACCTCAGTAAAGTCACCAAGGATTGATAAAGCTGAAGAGATCCTAGTTATGATGATGTAAAACACATCAGAGTTCATTACTTACTTTTTTCCAAGATATAATCAAGACAAACATTTTGACCATGTTTTATGAGTATCAGACTGAAAAAAAAGGCCTCTAGAATGCAAAAAGAGTTCTTCTAAAATTTTGCCTAGTGACCTACTTTTTGACCCTATGTGACCCAAAGTTGTCCAAGATATCATCACGAGAAACATTCTTATAAAGTTTCATTAGTATCAGACTGAAAATATGTCCTCCAGAGTGCCCACAAGGTTATTCAAATGACCACTTTTTGACCCCAATGTGACCCAATTTCAAAGTTTTCAGAGATATCATCAAGACAAAATTGATATTCTAAGCAAGTTTCATGAGTATCAGACTGAAAATAAGGCCTCTATAGTGCACACAATTTTCCTGAGATTTTTCCCTGTGACCTACTTTTTCAGCTGACATGACCCAATTTCAAACTTGTCTGAGATATTATCAAAACTAACATTCTGACCGAGTTTCGTGAGTATCAGACAAAAATGTTTGGCCTCTGAAATGCACATATGGTTTTTCTAAGATTCCTCCCAGTGACCTAAATTTTTGACCTGAAGTGACACAATTTCAAACTTGTCTAAGATAACATCAAGACAAACATTCTGACCAAATTTCATGAGAATCGGACTGAAAATGTGGCCTCTAGAGTGCACACAAGGTTTTTCTATAATTTGGTCTAGAAATCTACTTTTTCAGCCCATGTCTGAGATATCATCAAATCAAATATTCTGACCAAGTTTCATGAGTATCAGGCTGTAAATACCACCTCTAGAGCACACTCAAGGTTTCTCTAAGATTTTTCAGTAACTGACTTATTTACCTAGAGTGACCCAGACTTGTCTGGAGATTATTATCGAGACAAACATTCTGACAAGGTTTCATGAGTATCACACTGAAAATATGGCCTCTAGAATGCACACAAGGTTTTTCTAAAATTTGACAAGGAGACCTTCTTTTTGACCCAACATCACCCAATTTCAAACATGTCTGAGATATTATCAAGACAAACATTCTGGCCAATTTTCATGAGTATTGTACTAAAAATGTGGCTACTAGAGTGCACACAAGGTAATTGTTGACACCTGGACAATGCATGACTTATGACGGACACAGAACTATCAAAAAAGTTCACCTTCAGCACTTTGTGTTCAGGCCAGCTAAAAGAATGCAAAAGCTACATGTATTGTAGGTAGACATCTTTGAAATATTATCAATCATCTAACTCTTTACAAAACATCAAAATTTTAGACTCAACCAGATTGGAAGCATTTGCTGACAACAAATTGAATGTAGATGTAGTTCAAATTATGATTTTTGTTTTTGATTGGAAAGAAAACATTGTAGGAAAAGGAAAAAATGCTGATTTCCAAAAATATTTTCAAAACTTTTGCTCTTCAAGGTCATCTAAACACAGGATTGTGTGGTGAAGGGTTAAGGAACAATTCTATCATGTAAGCAACATTTAATCTGTGGTCTGCAAATGTTTTGGATACGGACAATTGTAAAAATTTTTCACATGGTAAAGTGTGATGGAGTTAGTTTTCACGATCCTAAAGAAGAAGGCTTTTGAAAACAACTGGAAAAGGAGAAAAAGTTACCCATGTTTACAATCCTTCAAAAAACAAACTGAGTCAAAGTGAATTTGACGTCTGCAAACGTTTTTGATTTGGTCAAATCTAAAACTTGTTGTCTGGTAAACAATTAATACATGAGTACATTCGAACACGTAGTAAAAGGAGAGATCCTCTATTGCAAGCAATTTTTCCTATTGCCCTTCACAACACAATCCCAATTTTTCAACAACCCTGAGAAAGACAGCTTTTGGAAACATTGTAGAAAAAGCAGAAAATACCATTAACCACCATTTTCTCCTTTATCTATGATGTTTTCTACTCTATAAGACAAAAAACGAATGATTTTAGCCACAAATAATTTACTGTCTGCAAATGCTTTTATTATGGACAACTTTATCCTCTGGTAATGAGATAGATGAAATACTTTCCATACTGGTCGTTTTAAAGACAACAGAGCCCTAGCCTAGCACTGGTGAAACCCAGGGATATGACTAAGACAATGTTGAAAGCAGTGTAAAACAACATTCACTCAACCCTGACCACAAAGAGATCTGCAGGTGATAACTACTTACCAACACTTTGCCCATTGCTCAACTGCCAGTTTTCAACTGCCTTTCCTTTGAATGCCAATTTTATGTATTTCTTGTAGATGTTTGGTATTAAACCTGGGAATAAAATGGCTCAGTTTGACATAAATATTTACTGCAAAGTGATTGCTCTAAATTTGTCAGTTTCTATATTCATGACAAATTTGTGTTTTTCGGTGTAGCTGAATGTAATGGCTTTTGACCTACTTTTTAGTACTGATAACAAACGAATAAATAGAAATTTATGATTGGTCCAATATGTGGACATGTTTATTCTAAGGGCCCCTGCCTATTAAGTATTTGCTGGTTTTATGCCGTCTATCTTTTTAAAGATACAAGTATTTCTTGTTGCAATTGTTCATTTTTGTTCATTTTTGGTCTGATGTTTGTATTTTTTACCCTTTACCACACCATCCTGATTCTCTGACAGAGAAGGCTCTTGTAAAAAATTATAAGAAAATGCTGGTAACCAGCATATTCTCCTTTTCCCACAATATTCTCTATCCTTTTTTAAGATAAGTCTTATCATTTGAACCATATCAGTTTATGGTCTAGAAATGTTTTGAAATTGGACAAGTCTATAACTTTGTCAATTGGTGAAGAGTAAACTCTAATCCTTTCCAAAACAATACTGGGATTTAACAGCCTTTTAAAAACATTGTGGGAAAAGGAGAAAATGCTGGTAACCAGCATTTTTTCCCACCATGTTTACTACCTTTTCACAGAAAAATCTGAACATTTAGCCACATTCAATTAGTTTTCTGCAAAAACTTTCATTTTGGACCAGTCCAAAATGTTGTCCTTTTGGTAAGGAGTAAAGTTTAGACTACTACAATATTTGTTGTGTGGTAAATTGTTAAGTTTTCACAAAATGAGACTAGAGGCGCTTGAGTGCCTGTATCGCTCCACAGGCCTGATATTTCTATAATGGCGAAAGGAAGTTTTTAACAATTATCATTCAATCCTGCATTTTAGCTCACTGAAGAAACAATTTGGTAGACAACCACCATAGGAACTTACCTGCAAAACAACAATGAAATCCAATGAATAGTTTTAGAGAAGAAATTTTTCAAAGATTTTACTTTATACCATAAAAGGAAAATGAGTCTCCCATAAAAGCCATGGTTTTTGACAGATCTTTTTTTTTTTAAGGAATTCTGTAAACCTGTATCTAAGGAACATTCCTGCAAAATAATAATGCTATCCAAATAGCAGTTTGGGAGGAGAAGATTTTTAAAGGTTTTTTACTTTGGTTGCCATGGCAACCAGAATTCTTCATGGAACACAATTATTTGAAGGAATTTGAAAGAGGACCACCAAAGGAACATTCCTGTGAAATTTGGTAAAAATCCAGTCAATAGTTTCTGAGGAGAAGTTTTTTAAAGAAAAAGTTTACGGACGCACGCACGCACGGACGGATGGACAGACGCACGACGGACACAACGCCATGACAATAGCTCGCTGGCCTTCGGCCAGTGGAGCTAAAAAATGAAAACCATACCTCTGTCCGTCTTCCCTAATTGCCTATCAGTCCTTGGTTGCCTTTCTTTGTCATCCTTAACATTTTCTTTGCCATCCTCAACACATTCTTTGTCAGCCTGAACACATTCTTTGTCACCCTGAACAGATGATTTGATTTCCAAAAACTTTTTGTCTTTCACAGACTCTGATTTTTGGGAAAAATAGTCTACCAACAACCATACCAAAAGGGCCTTTGGTATTTTTTCCTTTTCTGTGATACAAATGTTGTTTAACATTTGTTCAGGATCATACAAACTGCAGCTGTATAAATAGAAAACATGGTTCCAACTTTCAACATCCTTGATAGTACTGAGTAGCTCCTTGATTTTTTGTGTGGAGAGAACTTTGAACATAGGTTCCATGTAATAGCCTTCCAATATACCGGAAACTTTCTTTCTGAAAAGAGGGACCCATCCTTTGAACTCATATTCCAAGCATATATTCTTCACCAACAGTGCCTGAGTTCTACATAATGCAACATGTGATCTTGAATAATCTGTCTCAGTAATCATTCGTTTAAAGTCTGGATATATGGCAGCCTTCCTTTTCATCGTCTGAAGTTTATAAAGTAATTCAAAAGATTTCAAGTCATCTGAAAAATTGTTTTTTTCCATAAATTCCAACGATGTCGGGGTCATACATGGAAAGTTAAAGCACATCATCAATCCTTTACTTGTTAAGGTTTTTGTTTCATTTGAATTGAATTTTCTCATGACTGCTTCTAAGAAGTTATCTCGAATCAATGTTGCATCATCCATCTTGACTTCTTTAGATGGCAAGGACATAAGAATCATACCACAATAAATCTCTGCACCATTCTTTGAATTTGCATACACTCTTAGTCTTTGCTGTAGGACAACAGATTCTGAATTAGTAGGGAAAAGACTAATCAGTCTTACCCACAAACCACATAGATCAATATGCTTCATAACATTTCTAAACCTGTTATGCAGCTTTCCAATAATTTTCTTTTCGGGATGCTGCAAAATTTTACAACCAAGTAAGTAATAAAACAATAAAACATCATGTTTCAAATGGTCCTTTTCCAACATCTCCAAACACTTCTGACACAATAGTACTTTAAACTCATGTTTCCAATCCATCCAGAATGGAAGGTCAACCAGCTTGTGTATTGCATAAACATCGTCATCTCTCATTTCCAGTACTTTTTGTTGTGCTTGTTGTATTACTTCCCTGTAGAAACAATCAGTTTTTCCAATTAAGTTACTCTTCAGGAGAAACCTATTAAATACCATCAAACTCACACAGTCCATGAGTGGTAACTCCTCAATCTTGACCTGTCTTTCAATTTCTGTGAGTACTTTTGTCAAAATTTTTCTTTGCTGCAGATCATTTCTATAGTTTCTTTCAGTACCTAGTATTTGTAATAGATCAAAGATGTCTGACTCGCCCATGTTGATTTCATTTGTCTCCAACCAGTTAAACACAAGAGGTATAATAGTTTCTCTGTGTGTATAAGGACTATACATGATATATGCATTTATATACAGTAAAACTTCTTGTATCCTCAGCTGTTTGAAGTCCAAACCTTGTACTCTTTGAACAATCTGTGATATTTCAGAGCTACTCTCTGGCCAGTTTAAAAGCTGAAGATTTGAAAACATGCTAAGCAATTGATGAGAATTCAATTTATCTGCTGAGGTAACTATATCTTGTATCAATTGAGTCAGTTTTGCTGTTTGGGTAAGTGGCTTAACTGCTTGATCTAGAGACCCTTCAATGAAGAGCCTATGCTGAATTAAGCTACGTTTGGGTGATCTTGTAAAGATGTGTGAATTATCTGCAATATCATGGTACAATTTTTCAGTCAACAAATCAAAGGTAACAACCTTGTCAGACAAAGTCATTCTTGGGTATAATTTACTTGAAACAAACAACATGGATTCCAGGGAACTTTGACTTTCAACCATTTCATAAATTGCAGGAGTAACTTGCTGGTAAAGTTTGTTATCTTCATGAGGTAATCCTAGAGCAATTCTCTCTTTCAGCTTCTCACCTAGAGATGCCAGTTTTTGCAGTTTGTCTCTAACGGAATGGTAGGACAAGGATTCTGCTGGTTGCCACATCAAGGCTCTGACATTTTTCCACTGCTTGAAAATATGATATCTTGTATGCATATTATGCAGTCTCAGCAAGGGACAGAGAAGTTTCCTCATCTTTCTCATCTCACCTTGACATCTTTGCCAACAGAAAAAAAAGTTTAGAGTGATAATGATTCTTTTTGACTTAACACTTTACCAAACAAAATTTTAGAATTGAAAGCATTTGCAGACTATAAATTAAAGATGGCTCGAATGCTGGAATTGGCCTTCATCTAGTAGAAAACATTGTGGGAAAAGGAGAAAATGCTGGTCACCAGCATTTTCTCCTTTTTCCACAATGTTTTCAAAAGGCTTCTTTCTAAAGGTCGTTAAAACCCGGGATTGTTTGGTAAAGGGTTAACTCTTTACCAGAAAATAAAATTTTACACCAGTCAAACTTGAATGTGTTTGCAGACAACTAAGAAAATATGGCTCAAAAAATGAGGTTTGTATTTGAAAGGGTAAAAACATTTTGGGGAAAGGAGAAAATGCTGGTCGCTTGCATTTTCTCCTTGTTGCACAATGTTTTCAAAAACCTTCTTTCCATGGTTTGTTATAACATAGGATTGTTTGGTAAAGGGTTAACTCTAAACCAAACAACAAAATTTAATATTTGTAGGCATTTGCAGACGACAAATCAGATGTGGCTAAATTGCTGTTATTTTTCTTCAAATGGGTAGAAAACAATGTGGGACAAGGAGAAAATGCTGGTAACCAGCATTTTTCTCCTTTACTTTTTTTTAAACAGTGTTTTTCTAGGGCCTTCTCTCTGAAGGTCTTAAGGTCATTAAATCTTGGGCTTGTATGGTAAAGAATTAACCTTTGAAATTAAATTTCGTAGTGACAATTTCAGCTTAGTTACACATGCCTTACCTTTTTACCAAACAACAATATCTTACACTTCTCTAAATTGCAAGAATTTACAAATAACAAAATAAACATGACTCAAATATTATAATTCAATTAGGAAAGGTAGAAAAACATTGCGGGAAAAGACAAAAATGCTGGTTACCATCATTTTCTACTTTTCCCACAATGTTTTCAAAGGCTTTCTTGCCCAGGCTAATCTAAAGTCGGGATTATGTGGTAAAGGGTTAACAAGTGGTTTTGAGACAATAGACAGCACACAAACTCAGCATCCTTGGAAATTATCCCCTTGCCTAAGACCCATCTCAAGTAAAATCCCAGTGGACAAGCCCCAATTTAACACTTTACCAAACAATCCAGGTTTTAACTACCTTCATGAAACAGCTTTGGAAAACATGATTGTGGGAAAAGGAGAAAGTGCTGGTAACCAGCACTTTCTCCTTTTCCCACAATATTTTCTACTCTTTCAAGAATAATTCCCATTACTTCAGTGTTGTCATCTGCAAATGCTTTCAAAATGGATGAGTCAAAACTTTTGTCATCTGGTAAAGAGTTAAACCACTTGGGCTAACTGAGCTAGGCAGATGCTCAGAAACAAATAAAATTTAAGACTTTATCTGGAATCATCAAAATGCATATATCATTTCATTTCGCTTTCAGTTACTGTGTTGAAAACAAAATTGTAATACCCTTGAAATAGCGACATAATCATATAGACTACAGTGTATTAGTGTACATGATTTAATTCTCTACAACATAAATGTTGACTTTTCCAAATTGAAAGCATTTGCAGATGATAAATGTGTCTCAAAAGACAGTATTTTTTCTTGATGGGGCAGAAAACTTTGTGGGAAAAGGAGAAATTGCTGGTTACCAGCATTGTCTCCTTTTCCAGCAATGTTTTCAAAAGGCTTCTTCCTCAGGGTCAAACAAACTCAGGATTAAGTTGTAAAGGGTTTTACCTGGAGCAGGGGTGTGGAAATCTTGAAATTTCTACTTGTCCATGGACAAGTAAATCGAAAAAATCTACTTGTCCGTATAGAAGCTTACTTGTCCAAAACAAAACAAGTTTAAATGGCACTCAAAGACCTAAATGAATGTAGTATGTAGGTATATGATATTCTTTTAACCATTTAAATTTGCTTTGTTTTGGTTTTTAATAATAATGATGAAAATAAATCAAGCAAACCTTATATTTATTGCTGCTGAAACTAACATGTCGTCACTGAAATTTGAATTGGTTCAAACATGATATTAATGTAATTATGAAAAAATATTTTAATCCGTAATTGATTACCTTCGAAGTGCTGCGTAAGGAACTTTTTACAAGAAAGATAAAATCGAGGTGCAAAAACGGCCGCATGTTACACCGACCTTATCGTAGGCGATAAAATCAGAGTCAGCCAAATGTTTATTTTTGGGATTCCAGAAATCAGCAGATAGTTTATCATAGTTCAATTTAAAAATGTTGTTGTTTACGAATTGAGACGAAGAGAGAACATTTCTATTTAACAAGGATGATGTTATAATATAGATCTTTACTTTCAATTTCCTCCTCATTTTCTACTTGTCCGCAGACAAGTTGATTGCAAAAAGCCACTTGTCCGACGTCAAATTTACCGGAGTCGGACGTAGGATTTCCACACCCCTGCGGAGCACAAAGACGGCGCAGGCTGGTGTCCATGTTTAGTACCAAAGTGAATCATCAAGCTCGAAATTTGGAAAAAAACAATCTTGTCAGTTCATTAATATTTATGTTGATCATTTGTTTAAAGCATACAAAAAGGATGTTTTTATTCATTATTTTTCATGCAAGTTAAATTTTTTGACGCAAGTTTTTCCCTAGAAATATAGTTTAACTGAGGAATTTCATATCTCTTTTCCAACCCTATACAAGTCATCTCTAAAACCCTTATTTTACCATTTATTTCGAGCCAGAAAAATGACCTTGTTATTTTGACTGCTTGAAAGTCACATGACCACACTTAAATCGTTCTGACCTACAATTATATTAATGGAAACTACCTTCGAAGGTCCTAAAATTGATAGTGTCCTGATTTCAATGCCATTATTTTCCAGTGTAAATAAACTTTAATCTCTTGAGTTTTGCTACGTTTTAAGTTTCCAGCTTTAGCTCATGAACTCAGCCTTCTTTTCAATAAAAAATGACAAAGATGCCTGCTAAACAATTTCAAAAACTATTTTTTAAATCATAATCAGCATAAATAGGGTAACTTTACTAACACATTTCACAAAGCCTATTTCAGACCTGGAGAATGACTTGAAAATTTTACCAGACAGTTGGTCTGACAGTCATGAAAGTTTTACCAGACCATATCAAAATCTGTTAGACTCGTGCAACGCACATGTATAAATTCTTCCTTTTTGTAAGGATTACACTGTCTTTTGTTTAAAATGGTGTGACAGTAATTCTTTACTTTCAGGATAATGCCTGACAGTTGGATCCAACAGTACTGATATTTGTCTTCCTATTACTTTAACAGTCATGTTCGGCGGTACGACAGTATTTTGCCATGTCTGCTCTTTTACCCTTTACAGAATGATAAAAATTTAGACTGGTCTAAATTGGAAGCATTTGCAGACCACGAATTAAAGGTAGCCCAAATGAGGAAATTTGTCCTTGATAGGGTAGAAAGCATTGTAGGAAAAAAAATAATGCTGGTTACCGGCATTTTCTCCTATTCCCACAATCTTTTCCAAAGCCATCTTCCCTCAGGCCTAAAAAAAAAAATATCTGTGTTTAAGGTTTCCCTACCCTATCTAGAAAATGCTGCTGACCCTAAAACTTTTTATGCTACGATTGGAAAAAAAGGATCGTCTGGTGTGATTTCAGTACGTGGTCCATGTAAAAGTTTTCTGGAAAAAAAATAATAAATCCCTACCTACAGCATCTCAGACTGAAACCCTAAACACAGATATTTCTTTGTTAGGCCTCAGTGTTGCTGAAAGCAGCAATCGGGACAAGGCTTAAATCACTATTTTTTTTTTCATATTACAATTCGCTTGCTGAGTAGCAAGACTTTGGCATTTAGGATCCTTTAACCCATGCCATTTAATTTCAATGCTTTGGAAATTTTCATTTGTCCTTATTATACAAAGGTTGACAAAAACAAGTATGCTATAGCAAAAAATTTAAAGAACACATAAAGGTCTTTGGAATGATTTCTACGGCCAAATTTTAGATATAAAGATTGAAAAACAAATTGACCATTAAGTCTTAGATACTTTAATTTTGGGCTCATGAGGATGCCTCTAAACTGAGCGATGCACTCTTCAAGCCTAAATGGAACCACAGAGTTTTTTGTGGGAGTGTCCTTCGACAAGACACTTCACTCTTCAGAGCCCAGATCAATGCTGGTGAAACCAGGGCATACATGAATATGTGTACTTTCTCCCTTCTATGACTGAAATAATGTTCAAAGCGGTGTTAAACACCATTCAATTAATCCACCAACTAAAAGATGCATACTTGCTAAGGTCACCTTCGTACATATCGATACTCATTAGTTCGCTTTTCACCCTACTTAAAGACGTTATATACGATCCCTGGTTAAAGGAAGAAAAAGAGTGCCGACTGCGTGAGTTTCTCTCACGTTTATCAAAGAGATAATTCAAGATTTTCAACAAAATACCTTGTTCTATCATAAATCTGACATCATCACTTTCAAACACTAACTAAAGGCAGAAGTTTTAATAACTCGTGGAATTTTACATGTTCTCCTAGTCAATACGCAACGTCTTGAATATTTACGGAGAGTGACTAAAACGCAGCCTTAATTGAAAGTTGTAGTCGGAATCGGAGTCGAAAAAGCCGGGTCAAAAAATAGTTTTGTTTCTTGACCATACACTGAAATAAAACTTTTCTCAGCCATCATTTACAATAGAGGCACATTAAAATGAAGTTGATAATAGGTGCCTTGCTCTTGTAACAAAACTAAAATCATAATATTATTACAAAAATTATCATTAAAATGATAATAACACATGTAATGTGTCAACGACAGCAATCATTTTGGGAACAAGACAGTTCCCCGACAAGACAGTTCCCCGACACAAGTCTTCGAGACAGTTTCCCAACAGATTTGGAGACAGTTCCTCGACACTTTTGTTCAATGTCAAACAACAATTATGATAAAATGGTTGATGATGGATTTCATGAATAAAAGATCTTTTGTGGCTGATTGAAGTACGTGTTTGTATCTGTGATTGCCGAGTACATGTGGTCTCCGTGAGATTGTATGTAATTTTCAATGATGGCCTCGTGAAATGTCAATAATTTTCTATCACTCAGCATTTTTTTTTTTTTTTACGGCCTTTCGTAGCAAAATACCACACAATATCGAAATACACTACATTTTCCCAAATGGTTCATACAATATACATGTATTTGAAATATTAGGATTAGGGACCGAGTGTACAAGGTAAACAGAAAAAGTCACTTTACTCAGGTAACCCCCCCCCCCCCCTCGCTCTCTCTAATGTATAAGGGAATACAAATGACTAAAATACAAATTATCAAAAGGAGTTTAACGAATTAACTCCAAATAATCTCGAAACATGTCCTTTTATCAACTTTCACGCTGGCTAAAAGTCTTCTTAAAATTCTCTTATTTTCATGACAATCGTGAATCATTGTGAATACATTCATGAGAGAATAAGTACCCGCCAATGTGCATATAGAATTCGTCTTCACAAGGTACAAATAATCCGATCACAACATTAATAATCCACAAATATTTCTAATATCTCATGATTTTCAACCAGAAATGTGACAGAAACATTGTATCACAAGTTTCTGTTGTTACTGCTGTTGTTTGAAGGTAATAACAATGTACTTGTATTTTGATCAAGGCTTCCAAGATCAAACTTTTATAAAAGAAACCTTTATATAAACAAGGTAGATCTATATTTCTCTCAGTAATACGACTTCCAGCATTTCACAAAGATCTATTTGTTTTTAACCAGGAATGTTCAAACAGTCCATTAATAAATCTAGAATGTTATTTTGCTGAATAATGCATAAACACATGGACATCAAGATTATTAAGTAGATGTACATGTGAGCTTTACATTGAAACCAGAGCAGGCCACTCTACCAGCCGAGCTATGCAAGGCAATAGATCTTTCCCGGTGTTAAGTAATAGTTAAACGCTAAGAAGTCAAAATTAAACGATTTAAACAGCCAAAAGGAGGGAGCGTAGCGACCGACTGTGGCTGTTTAATTTTGAAGTTCTTAGCGTTTAACTTAGTCTTTTTCCGCCCACATTACCTCATTGCTAAAACAATGTGCCATACACGGAGTTAGCCGATTCCACTATTCACAAAGAAACGCCCTTTTTCCCATATATGGAGTTGGCTGATTTGTTCATTGACAAGGAAACGTCCTAATTGCATCATCGCTAAAACAATGACGTAATTTTCAACGTGAATACCGGGGCTAAGCAAGTTGTACACGGTCACGTGATATTTAATGTGCTTTCATAATCAGCATGTTTCCAGCACACACTTGACTATCGCCAGTATTGAACAATGTCAAATATGGCAGAATTTGATTTAGGCTATTTCGACGGTCTTTTTGACGAGCAATCTGATGTCATTGTGCGACAATTTTAATCAGTTTTTTCTTTATAGTACTAAATGGCATCCAATATTGTACCGACCTAACCCCGATTCGGGGACTAGCTCTGATGTTATTTTTGTGATTGTTTCTCCGCTAGCCCCCCGCAGCAGCCGCTCTTATGACCCATCTGGAGTGAAAAATTAAAATACTGGCATCGCTTCAAATGGCCATATGCGTCGATCTTTTCTTTGTCAGTGAAAAATAAGGTCCTTAATCGATAGATTAATGATTAGTCTTTACAAAAACACCGAAATAATTAAAAAAAGACAGTGTTACCTGCTTGTAATTCCACTATTTTGGAATGTAAATATCCGTTGACCTACTTCCCTGGAAATCGAAACTAGGCTTGACATTTACTGAAGTCACTTCCGGTACATTGAAGTTCTTTCTTTCACAATTTATCGGCTTCTGTATTATCATCGTGGGCATAAAAAGGAAAGCTAAAAGTACTGGATGCATTTCATTTATGAGGAGTCGTATTTATCGCTTAAATTGCCGATCACACAATAGTAGATATAAAGTGGGGGTTCTGGGACAGGGTCAAAGGTCATGGGGTCAAGGTCACGTCCTCCCCTAAAAAATCCATTTTTCCCCGTGAGCGAATTTGATCCGGTTTGGGTCCGACTAGATCCGGTTCCGGTCATCCATCCCATCTAGGACGTCCCTCCCCCGATTTTGCCCTGGCCGGGGGCGGGTGCCTTCACCCACCCCCATCCCCCACGCTCTCCCCCGATTTTGCCCTGGCCGGAGGCGGCTTCGCCATCCCCATCCCCATGACCCCGAGACTCCCGGCCATCTCTCCAATCCATCCCGTCAAGGTCAAGTCCCATCTCCATCTTACTTCTCACACCCCCATCCCCCACCCCCGCGCCCCTCATCTACTCCGGTCCATCCCGCATCCCCCCATCGCGTCCCCATCCCGCATCCCCCATCCCCCCATCGCGTCCCCCATTTTAAATCGAGGAATTCTTCTGGCGTATAAGATCCTCCTTTACCTCTTACGAGATATTCTCTGGTAAATCCGCTAAGTGCCGATGGCCCTTCTTCAATCTCTATTTCATCTTCATCCTTATATAATATATTTATTTTTCTTTTTAAAGCTTCTATCTCGAGCGTTATTTTTTCTCAGGATTTTGCTATCTAAATATTCCATCAACTTCTCGATCGCGACTTTAGGTAGTGGCGGTGGTGGTTGCGGCGGCGGTGGCTCGTAAGGCTTTGATTGCAATACCGGGGCGCTATAATCGCCGATATTGTAATCTAATAACGACGCTCTCTGATTACTTAGAAGATCGATTAATTCGCCTCTTCTGAGTCTAGAGTATCCCCGAATTCCTAAAGACCTAGATTCCCGTTTGAAGTCTCTTACCGTACGCCCCCTGAATTGATCGGCTAGACTAATAGGCGGAGAATTACGTAAACGCTCGATTAATTCGCCTCTTCTAAGCGTAGAGAATCCCCGGATTCCTTTAGACCTAGCTAAATTTTTTAAACCTCTTACGGTATACGCATTATAATTCGTACTCATTTTAAAATATAGAACTTAATTCTTTAACTTGAAATATTTTTTATATATAAGATTTAATTGTTTAACTTAGCGTTAAATATATATTTTCTTTTAAAAGTTAAGAAAATATATATCTCCTATCGCGGCGGTCAATCTGTTAGGATCTTAATCTTATATTTATTATTCCAAATTCCCCCATTAAAGTTCTTAATTATTTGCGGACAGCGATCTATAAATCTACTCGCCTTATAAAGCGATGGAAAGGTTTTTATTTCGCCAGTTTCAACATCCTAACTTTCTTAGGATTAGCCATAAAAGTTTTTAATCTATCGTACTTAGGGTCTTTACTTCCTTCTTTTATAGTAGGGACTTCGCTTCTTTTTTCATTAGGTACCTTATCGTACAAACCGTGTTCTTTTACCAACTCCTCCAACCGCTTTTTGTCCCAGTATGAGTAGAAATTTATATTATTTTCTCTAAGAATTTTTTTGCCGATGTCGGAGATTATTTTCGAAAAAATAGATTACGAAAAATACGGTACCAGTAAAATAAATATCGGAAACGCTATGGTGAAAATATGTAAAAAATGCGAGATAATGGATATTAAAGATAACAGTTATGGAGATAATATAGTGACTATTAAATTGTGTTCCGATAAAAAAATTAACGCTCTTAAGAATATAGAGGAGAAAATAAATACTAATCTCGCTAGTATAGACGCGTCAACCGTGACTATAGTTTACGGGAATAAAATTTATCCTAAGAAACATAAACCTTTGAACGATGTTAATAAAGTTAAGCTTAAAGGAATATGGATTAACAAAGATAATAAAAGTTTTCCCCAGTTATGGTGTGATAGTTAAATAAATATATAACTAAGTTAAATGGTTTAGATATATATATCGTTTAACGCTATTTTTCTTTCTACATATCGGACACAATTTTTTCTTTTTACGGGCTTTGTCGCATTGTTTACATAGACATATATGTATGCAATTGCAAAACATTACATTAGAGTCGTTTTCTAAACATATAACGCACTTTTCCTCTTTAATGGAATTATTACCGTTAATATCATCATCATCAGACGACGATTCGTGAGGTAAAAACATTTCGAATAGAATTCTAGGAAATATAAAAGTATCTAACCTATCTGGATGTAACTCGACCAAAGATGTAGCCGTTATAGGCATAAAACCCGTTCTCTCCATTTTTACGTACGGGATAAAATCGTCTTGGTTGCTATAACCATCGACTATATATTTTAATAACCTTCCCGTAGCCAAATGTCTATAGCCGTTATCTAGTTCTAAATATTTATTTAGTCTATCTAAAACGTCTAAGCCTTGAACGACTAGTAAAGGGATATTTATCTCGGAGTAATGGTGAGGTCGTCTAGCGCCTTTAGATCTACAAGCAACGTAAAAAGCTATGGTACACGCGTCGCCGTATCCTTTTATGTATTTGCTGTAGTAATAGTATATTTCTTTTTTTAGTTCGTTAAACCGGTAATATGATTTTTGTATTTGGTTTCTATATATGTTAAGGTATATCTATAGTTATCTTCTAAATACCCTGAGGCCTTAGAGAAATTTTCGATATGTTTTAGTTTGTCTTCTATAACCAGATCCATCGTGGATTTTAAATATGGTATGATTATGGTTATATTTCAGTTTTTAAAGTGACATTATTTTTTTATAAGAGTTCGAATTTAAAACGCCTTGTCTTTTTAATTCGTCGCAAATACTTACAAGTTCGTTCCCCGTGTTACCACTCGACAACAACATGTCTAGTCTTTCTAGTAATGCGTTAGGATCAGACATCATGCCCTCTCCTTCATAATATTTTCTATTATCCCAAATGGTTTTTAGTATCCTTTTCCATTTTTGGGACGTTTACTCCCCGGATCGTTGTTGTGACGAAGAGCGTCGGTTTTTAACAGCAATCTCGCGTAATCCTCATTCGTATAAATATTATCATCAGGATGTCTAGAAACGATTAACTCCCATAGACCGGGAGTACCTTCATATTCTTCAACAATAATATTGTTGGCTCGTTACCGATATGAAAACTACCCTCTTTGTCATATATTCCGTACGTTTTATCTTTATTAGGCATTGCGCTATTGATCCAATAAATTGCGAATATAATGCTTCAAAACCCTCATGTTCGCCCGTTTTCTCAGCTAATAGATTATCCAAAATATTCTTTCTCGTTTCGAGATACTCTTTTACGATTAAGTCCCTTCTCGCGGGATCAGCGATTTTTAAAAAAGACATTTTTATTATACTAAATTAATTTTTTAACACTGTTTTTAATGTAGTTTTTAACACGATTTTTAACGCTGTTTTTATCGTAGTTTTTAACGTAGTTTTTAACACGATTTTTAACGTAGTTTTCATCGCAGTTTTTAACACGATTTTTAACGTAGTTTTCATCGCAGTTTTTAACACGATTTTTAACGCAGTTTTTATCGTAGTTTTTAACACATTTTTTAACGTAGTTTTCATCGCAGTTTTTAACACGATTTTTAACGCAGTTTTCATCGCAGTTTTTAACACAATTTTTAACGCAGTTTTTATCGTAGTTTTTATCGTAGTTATTAGCGCTTCTAAATCGGGAATCAACAAATACAAAAAGAGATCCGTATATAAAAATCTAATCGATAGAGACGAACTAATCATAAAGGAAAAATAATTAAAATCTTTCCACA
Organism: Hippopus hippopus; assembly: GCA_946811185.2. Classification (NCBI taxonomy): domain Eukaryota; kingdom Metazoa; phylum Mollusca; class Bivalvia; order Cardiida; family Cardiidae; genus Hippopus; species Hippopus hippopus. The sequence goes on from OX328103.1 coordinate 32,176,685, forward strand.
ACTAACATATAAGTAGGTTCACTGTATCTTAACACGTGCATTCATACTTTACGCCGCGTTTGAGGCCCAGTATGATGCGATACATGCCTTATGGAAATAAAATGAGTGTAGTGTATTAAGAAATGATATTAAGTTAAACAAATAGAGATCTTATATAAAAAATGATAAAGGTTAGGGATTTAAAAAAAATTCTTTGAGAAAATAATATAAATTTCTACTCATACTGGGACAAAAAGCGGTTGGAGGAGTTGGTACGATAAGGTACCTAATAAAAAAAGAAGCGAAGTCCCTACTATAAAAGAAGGAAGTAAAGACCCTAAGTACGATAGATTAAAAACTTTTATGGCTAATCCTAAGAAAGTTAGTATAGAGGATGTTGAAACTGGTGAAATAAAAACCTTTCCATCACTTTATAAGGCGAGTAGATTTATAGATCGCTGCCCGCAAATAATTAAGAACTTTAATGGGGGAATTTGGAATAATAAATATAAGATTAAGATCCTAACGGATTGACCGCCATGATAGGAGATATATATTTTCTTAACTTTTAAAAGAAAATATATATTTAACGCTAAGTTAAACAATTAAATCTTATATATAAAAAATATTTTAAGTTAAAGAATTAAGTTCTATATTTTAAAATGAGTACAAATTATAATGCGTATACCGTATGCGGTTTAAAAAATTTAGCTAGGTCTAAAGGAATCCGGGGATTCTCTACGCTTAGAAGAGGCGAATTAATCGAGCGTCTACGTAATCCTCCGCCTATTAGTCTAGCCGATCAATTCAGGGGGCGTACGGTAAGAGACTTAAAACGGGAATCTAGGTCTTTAGGAATTCGGGGATACTCTAGACTCAGAAGAGGCGTATTAATCGATCTTCTAAGTAATCGGAGAGCGTCGTTATTAGAGTACAATATTGGTGATTATAGCGCCCCGGTATTGCAATCAAAGCCTTACGAGCCACCGCCGCAACCACCACCGCCACTACCTAAAGTCACGATCGAGAAGTTGATGGAATATTTAGATAGCGAAATCCCGAGAAAAATAACGCCCGAGATAGAAGCTTTAAAAAGAAAAATAAATATATTATATAAGGATGAAGATGAAATAGAGATTGAAGAAGGGCCATCGGCACTTAGCGGATTTACCAGAGAATATCTCGTAAGAGGTAAAGGAGGATCTTATACGCCGGAAGAATTCCTCGATTTAGCGAAAGATAAATTAACCGACGTTATGAGAAGGAATCATCAAACGAAAGTTAAACTCGTTATGATCTGTATGATGAAACACTCCGAAACTAAAGAATTAAAACCTATGAATTTCCATTCCAGATTTCCGATCGTTAATTTATACGGGGATGATGTCGACGAAATATACGGAGAAATGGTGGAACTGGTATTAATTAATATAGCGAATAAGGAAATGCAAGTGGATTATTGGAGAGTCATTTACGTAATCGATTTAAGATTACACACGGTATCGTTTAACCCGATAAAGGGTAATTCTTGGATCCCAACTCCTCCTAAGATAGAGAATACAAAAAGCGTTATTAATCCGAAAAATAAAGACGATGCTATGTGTTTCGCGTATTGTATTCTTATAGCTTTGAACCCGACAGATGTTCATCCCGAAAGAATCGAAAGACTAAGACCCTCGTTAAACTCATTAAATATGGAAGGGATTAATTACCCCGTTTCCATTCAAGATAGAAATAAATTTGAGAAACAAAATCCTTCGATATCCATATCGATACACGCGTATAACGATTCCGTTGGTGTCTACCCGCTTAGTATAAGTAAAGAAGTTTATAAAAGAGAACATCACGTTAATCTTTTACTACTTGAGAAGGATGGTAAAAAGCATTATTGTTTAATTAAAAATATGAGTAGATTGTTATCTAAACAAATAACCGGTCATAAATGCGAAACTTATATTTGTGAAAGATGTTTAAATCATTTCACGAGAGAAGAAACTTTAAATAAACATTTAGAGTATTGCGGCGAAAAAGATGCTTGTAGAATAGACTTACCCGAAAAGGGTACCGAGATATCTTTTAAGAATTTCCATAAACAACAGAGACACCCTTTTACAATTTACGCGGATATGGAGTCTATGTTAGAAAAGAAATACGAAAAGACGGGGAAGAGTACGAAAGTAATTCACGCGCATAACGTCTCGGGGTATTGTTTTTTCGTTAAATCGTTTTATGAAGATGTTTTCCCTTCGAGAATTTTCCAATATTCTGGCAAAAACGCGTCTAAGAAATTCGTAGAGGATCTAGAAAATGTTATAAGAGAAATAGATAGTATACCCACGAGGGAAATGATTTTTAGAGCCGAGGATAAAAGAAAGTTTTACGGAGCGAGAGATTGTTGGATATGCGGGGGGGCCATTTTCTTCTCAGGCGAAAAAGGTGAGAGACCATTGTCATTATACTGGAAAGTTTAGGAGAGCCGCGCACAATGAGTGTAATTTAAAATATAGTAGACCTACTTTTACTCCCGTATTCTTTCATAATTATAATAGGTACGACGCTCATTTATTTATAAAAGATTTAATGAGTACACCGGGTGAGACGAGTTGTATACCTTCGAACAAGGAAACGTACGTGAGCGTGTCTAAAAAGGTGCCGATAGAATACGGGACGAAGAAAACTAAAACGCACGAGATTAGATTTCTCGATAATTTAAAATTTCTAGGTAAAAGTTTAGACGAATTAGCTAGCATTCTAGCTAAGGAGGACAAGATTAATCTCGCGAAATATTTCGAGGGGGAAAAGCTCGAATTGGTCTCTCAAAAGGGTATATTCCCGTACGAATGGTTCGATAGCCTCAGTAAATTAGAGGAAATGAGATTACCCGAGCGAAGAAAATTTTACTCGAAGCTTAAATATAGCGGAATTGATAAGGAGGATTATCGACACGCGTTAAATGTATGGAAAACATTCGAGATGAAAACTTTTAAAGATTATCACGACTTATATAATAAGACCGACGTTTTACTGTTGGCGGATGTTTTCGAAAATTTCAGGAACGTTCGCTTCGATAATTACGGACTAGACCCATCTTGGTTTTATACGGCGCCCGGATTAGCTTGGGAGGCGATGTTAAAAACTACTAAGGTAAAATTAGAATTATTATCCGACCCCGACACGATTTTATTTATCGAAAAGGGAATAAGAGGAGGCGTCTCGACTATTTTTAAACGATACGCAAAAGCGAATAATAGTTATATGGGCGAAAAATACAATCCGAAAAAACCCTCGAGATTTATTACTTATTTGGACGTGAATAATCTCTACGGTTGGGGGATGATTAAAAAACTTCCCGTCGGTAATTTTAAATGGATGGACGATTTAGAAAATTGGCGAAGTCAACCTTGTATATAAGAGGTCGATTTGGAATATCCTAAAGAATTACAGGACCGGCATAACGATTTCCCATTAGCTCCGGAAAGATTAAAGGCCGATAAAGTTGAAAAACTTATACCTAATTTATACGATAAAATTCCTAACCTAAGAGCGAAAGCTAAATCCGCGTTTGAAAAGGATTTCTTTAAACTCATGAACAATTCCGTATTTGGTAAGACTATGGAAAATATTAGGAATAGAGTAGATGTATGATTAGTTAGTACCAGGGAAAAGGCGGAAAAATTAGCCGCTAAACCGAACTATTACGATATAAAAGTCCTCGACAAAAATTTATGTATAATTCAAATGAAAAAACCGCGTTTATATTTTAATAAACCCATCTACGTCAGGATGTGTATTTTAGATTTAAGTAAGATATTGATGTATAAGTTTCATTATAATTATATTAAAGATAAATACGGCGAAAAAGCTAAACTTCTTTTCACCGATACGGATAGCTTAATGTACGAAATAGAAACGAAAGATTTTTATAAAGATATTAGCGACAATGTTAAGGATTGGTTTGATACGAGCGAATATCCGTCCGATCATCTTTCCGGTATTCCCTCGGGATTGAATAAGAAAGTCGTGGGTATGTTTAAAGATGAGACGAGCGGTAAGATTATCGAGGAGTTTGTGGGCCTCAGGTCTAAACTATATTCTTATAAAATGTGCGATGATGAGGAGGAGAATAAAAAATGTAAGGGAATTACGAGGCACGTAGTAAAAGCGTTTATTAAACACGAACATTATAAAGAGTGTTTGTTCGAAAATAAGACACAATTAAGGAGAATGGTAGTTATTAGGAGTCGTAATCACGAGTTGTATACCTAAGAGGTTTATAAAATCGCCTTGAGCGGAAACGACAATAAACGCTATATCCTCGAAAACAAAATCGATACATTGGCTTGGGGACACGATCGAATTTCGCTCGTGTAGCTACACAGATATTGCGGGAGATGGGGATTTTTGCTCGTGTAGCTACACGGATGTCGCGGGGACATGAGGGGCACGCGATGGCCGTTCTTCTCTGGCGAAGCCGCCCCCGGCCAGGGTAAAATTCGGAGGAGAGCGTCCTAGATTTTGACCTCGGTGGGATGGATGACGAGATGGGGGATGAGGGAGGCGGAGTTAGATGAGGGGCGCGTCTCGCACGAGCTCGATGGGGGATGGAGAGGTGGATGCGGGGTTCACGAGCTCGCCATGACGCGGGGGTGAGAGAAGTAAGGCTGGGGTAAAAATCGGGGGATGGGGCCTCGACGGGGGATGGACCGGAGTTAGATGAGAGGCGCCGACCTCGCACGAGCTCGACGCGAGGGTGAGTAGATGAGGGATGCGGGGGAAGAGAGAGGGTGGGGGATGGGGGTGGCCAGGGAAAACTCGGGGGAGGGGGATGCGATAGGGATGGGGGACGCGATGGGGGGATGGGGGATGCGGGATGGAGACGCGATGGGGGGATGCGGGATGGACCGGAGTAGATGAGGGGCGCGGGGGTGGGGGATGGGGGTGTGAGAAGTAAGATGGAGATGGGACTGGACCTTGACGGGATGGATTGGAGAGATGGCCGGGAGTCTCGGGGTCATGGGTATGGGGATGGCGAAGCCGCCCCCGGCCAGGGCAAAATCGGGGGAGAGCGTGGGGGATGGGGGTGGGCAAAGCCACCCACCCCCGGCCAGGGCAAAATCGGGGGAGGGACATCCTAGATTTTGACCTCGATGGGATGGATGACCGGAACCGGATCTAGTCGGACCCAAACCGGATCAAACTCGCTCACAGGGAAAAATGGATTTTTGAGGGGAGGACGTGACCTTGACCCCGTGACCTTTGACCCTGTCCCAGAACCCCCACTTTATATCTACTCACAATATCATTTTTTCAATTTAAATTGACCACGCATGCGCAGTTAGGTGAATTTATAATGAGTGTCTGTTTACAAATTAGCCAGATGTGTTTATGTCAAATAAATGGTAAATTACAAAAATATGAACGAAAACCTTGCACTTAACTTGGTGTCAACATGAAGTTTAATCATTTATCTATCGATTCATGTCCTTTTTCATAGCTGACAAGCAGATTAAAGACACATTAATCAGACTGAAAGACTGACAGGTAAGATTATGAAATTTCCAGGTAGTGTTAAAGGGCTGATGTGAAGGGGCGCGGAGACCTAGTCACAAAAATAACATCGGAGCAACCCTTCAGACTGAAGGTAGCACCGACCTATCTACAGGGAAAGAATATTAATGTTAACCCCTTCCAAATCCCTTGTTTTCACGACCCTGAGATTTATTATTACGGAAAACATTGTGGGAAAAGAAGAAATAGATTGTAACGATTTCTCTTTTTCACACAATGTTTTCGACCCTGTAAGATACTTTGTTTTCAGTTTACACCCGCTTTGAAATGTCGTCTGCAACCTCTTACAATTTGGACGAGTCTAGAATTCCGTTGTCTGCTAAAGGGTTAAACAGGGATCGTATATACACATATATAAGATCCCTGGGTTAAACGAATCTCAGAATGAAGGCTTTAGAACATATGATGAGAAAAAATGTTGGTAACCAAACTTTTCTCCTTTTCCCACAATGTTTCAACCCTTGCAAAGAAAATTACATTATTTAGGGTAATTTTTGAATAGTCGTCTGAAAACACTTTCACTTCAGATTGATCGGCTTGTATTACACAATTTGTGACCGTGTTTTACAATTTTCTTCTGTCAACAGCGTAAATACATGGCACGTGCTAATTTAAATAATTGTTGAATATTAATGAGGGAGTGGGTTTGATGTACGCATGCGCAGTAAACCCAGATAAACCGCGACGTTTAAATGGATTAATGATCAAAATAAACCTGCGTGAGGTAGTTTATAGAAAATAGACAGTCAAAAATTTTCAAATATTAGCCTTCTGATTGGATAGAAATGTAGGTCAAAGACTAAAAACGTAGAATTTCGTATGATGCAGTGAGGGCTTTACCGTTACTAATGTGATAGGAAATTTTACAGCGAAAAACCTTGGTCATTATTCATGTTTCCTAGTTCTTTCAATGTTTTGATTTTTAACAGCCATCTTTGCATGCAAGTGAAAATTAGCAGTTTCTTGTGGAGATTTTCTTTAAAAAAAATGCAAAACGAAATCTGGTTTAATGTCCCTCTAAAAATGTGCAAGTCATATACACTTAATGAAATACATTCTCATTTCTATCAGCTTTGAAAGATAAATTCACACAACTTCCTCATTACGAGGGTTGATTGTGAAGTTCGGACTTTAGAACAAGCCCTTCACAGATTACTGCCACATTTTCGTGCTTTTCCTTTGCATACGACTCTGCGACTTTCAAGTCGTCTGATGCCTGATGACGATTCTGACTTCATATTCTTATGAACTAAGTCCGTAACAAAGAAACAAATGAACAAATGCATAGCTCAAATACAAATCGCTTCTGGCGAGATTTGAACCCATGGCGGACGAGATTAAAAGACCAATACCATAACCACTGAGCTAAAGAGGTACCTCCCTAACGCAGCTGTTAGGTATTGTATTTAAATCGGGACGAAGCCATGCATGAAGGAGTGGTCTCCCGTAACAATATCAAGTTTGTCAACTGCAAGATTTTAAAATATGCATTAATTAGTCTAAAATGTTGTAATTTGGTAGATCTATAAGAGTTAAATATGTTATTGAACTGGAATCAAGGTGTCAAATGGAAAAGTCCTCTTGATTAGTCTTTGATAGGGTAGTAAACATTGTAGAAAAAGGAAAAAAGATGCTGGTTGCCAGCAGTTTCTTCTTTTCCCACAGGTTTTTTAAAAACCTTCTTCTGAGTTGAATTTGTTTGGTAAAGGGTTAATAATAGGGCCTATTGGTTGCTCACAAAAAAAAAAAAAATCAGTTCTGCCTTCAGCGATCCAGTTTATATTGTGTTCACCTAGCACTCGTCACAACTCGGCCGATTCCGTACCTACATCTAACCGTATATATAACGGTCGTTTCCATTTGAAATGCCAATCACGTGATCTTATACATGGCGACGCCACTTTAAGTCGTTTAGCAGCGACATAAACAACCTCGATGAAGTTACTCATATCTATCTATCTGTCGGTGAAAACTTCAATCGCAACTGATAAACCACGTTAAAAATGAATGTACGAACTGTTTGTCAACTGAAAGATATAAAGATTTCGATAGAAAATTGAGATTCAAGTTTTCTTTTTTTAAGAGGCTTACAATTTTCAGAACGGTTAACCGGCGATGAAATGTACCGTGTAGGTGCATATCAAGCTACCAGATACAGCTAGGGGATTTGATGGCTCCCATCACCCGAGGTATGCCGAATGCTAGGTAAAATGCGCGTGCCATTCGTTGTCTGCGCATGTCATATTCCTCGAAGATTCGACCTGTCTGCTATGACGCATCACCCGTCCCCGGATTCTTGGGAAAAGTAGGGCTTATATACCGAAGCTATACCCAAGCCTGTAGGTGCCTAGGTTACCTGCTAGCTGATGATAACTGAATGGATCGCACCAGGTAGCGTTTTATTCAGTAAACGTTTATTTTATTTTGAAATTCAAAGTAAAGGTTGTCGTTTTGAAAAATTAGTCCGCTTTTGTACCCAGAATGCCCAAATTAGATAGATGTGTATTTGTAGAATGCCATCTAGCGGAAGATAATGGCGTGCCATTAAACCAGATGGAAATATGATGTAATTTACCATACAGAAGAAGAAGAAGAATATATTTATTGCTCAGTTATACCATTACATGGGTTAAAGGCAAACGTAACATATACAAGATATATTTACCTAGATACATAAAAATGGCATCATACTTTAATACAGGCATTAATAATTCACACACACACACACACACACACACACACACACATGATTGCCTAAGGAAGCATATGGCTTGGAATTTAAAGATTATATTATGTTACATTTCTGTATAAAAGTTGCAACGCATTGAATGATTCGTTTGTTAGTGCTATTCATCAGTTCGTAAAAAGTTTCTATATCATTCTCACTAGGTCTGAATTCTAATGTGTCTAAACTGTCAAACATTTCTCTCGCTTTACGTAATATTGTAATGCGTCGTTATGCGATGGGGGTACGCCACGGGGAATTACCGAAAACAGCTGTACTGGATTTTGATGTAAGTCCCCACCAAAAAAGGTTAGAAGCATGAAATAAATAGAGTATTTGGGTTTTTTTTCCGGTAAAAGATCGAAATTTATTTCATCTCGTGAACATCATCGGTAATATTTTCACCCGTGGCTTATATATTGAGAAATATAACAGAGACCACTCCGTATTCACATGTTTACCTAGTTTCATCAATACTAGACTTAAGCTCTGCAGTGCCCTTCCAAAGGGCACCCATGTGAAAAGCAGTAGCACAAGTAATGATCAAACCCAGGACCTCCAGATCTGTCATACTACCCTGTTTATTAGGTATTCCAACTTATTTCCAAAAAATGACAACCATATGAAAATATGTATGATTTTTCTACCATCAAAGAAACTGTCCAGGCAATCATATTTCAAAGGTAGATGATTCTACTAGAAACTGCAATCAGGAATTTTAAGAGTTGTTCATCTAAATCATATTCCCTTTCATTACTGAAATTGCCAAAGGATTTCGTTTTGGTAAACTGTACAGTAGAAAGGTGTCAGTAACGAAGTTTTGACACAAAAAAGAATACTAAACAACAGATACTAATAGCAATTCAGAAGTTTAGTTTTTGCTTATTTTGTTATATTGAAGCAGTTGCCATTGCAGTAACCCTTTTCCACTTCATCTATTTTTCTTTGTATAGAGATTTTTTTCTCTTTATTAGTTCAAGTAAATCATTAACATAAGCTGCATAGCCCTAAATATTTGTTGAACTGGTATTTTAAATATATGAGCCATGCTCTGGCAAAAGGGGCCTTATGCATCTCCCTACCAAGTCATGGTATAATGATGGATCCATAAAATCCATTTTGTCTAACAACTGACTTAATCATGAAGCAAAGTGGTCCTTAGACATGTAGAAAATTGACCAATAGTAAAAAGGATCAACTTAGGTTAGCCTGCGCAGACTGCACAGGCTGACCTGGGTCATTACTTTTTGCAGATGCATTAAGCCCCCTTTTCACAGAGCATGGCAAAATTATGTACGTGTATCTCCAAACTGTGAACTTTTCAACTATGTAATGCCTTTAAAACATGAGAGAATGGCTAGATTTTACAGATAAGAATTGATTTACTCATTACCAGATAACAAAATTTTAGACTTGTCCATATTGAAAGTATTTGCAGATAACATAACAAGTAGTACTCAAGTACTGAGATTATAGTATTTGACATGGTAAAAAATTTGAAAATGGAGAGAGTCCTTGTTTGCTAGCATTTTTTTCCCCTTTTTCCAAGATGTGTGCAACAATCTTCTACCTTAAGGTCCAAAGAATAGCTCAACTTGTCTTACGCAGCCACGGAACATAATCTAAAACAAGAGGGCCATGATGGCCCTGAAGTTGCTCACCTGAGTCTTTTGACCAAACATGACCTATTTTCAGTCTCTTTCGAAATTTTATGACAAACATTCTACCAAGCTTTCATAATTATTGGACTGAAAATTTGGCCGCTAGCTTGTACACAAGCTTTTTCTAGAATTTCTCTCATTGACCTACTTTTTAGCTAAACATAACCAATTTTCCCATTGTAGATGTTATCAAAACAATGATTCTGACCACCTTTCATAAGTATTGGTCAGAAAATGTGGCCTCTAGAGTGCACACAAGGTTTTTCCAAGATTTGACATGGTGACCTAGTTTTCTACCAAATGTGACCTATTTTCAATTTCGTCATCTTGATTATCAAGAAAAACATTCTAATTTCTATAAGTATTGGACAGAAAATGTTGAGCTACACAAGCTATTTTAAAGATTTGACCTGGTGGCCAAGTTTTTGACCCGATGTGACCCATTTTCAAACTCATTGAAGATATTATTATAGCAAACGTTCTGACCAACTTTCATGAGTATTTGACTGAAAATATGGCCTCTAGAGCGTACACAGGTTTTTTCTTAGATTGAACCTAGTGACCTAGTTTATGACACAACATGACCCATTTTCAAAATCTTATGAGATATCATCAAGACAAACATTCTGACCAACTTTCAAGAGTTTTAAACTTAAAATGTGGCCTCTAGAGCGTATACAAGGTTTATCTATGATTTGACCTAGTGACCTAGTTTTTGACCCAACATGGTCCATTTTTGAACTCGTCAAAGATATCATTAAGACAAACATTTTGACCAAATTTCGTGAGTACTGCACTGAAAATGTGGCATCTAGAGAGTATACACGGTTTTTCTATGATTCGACCTAGTGACCTAGTTTTTGACCTGACATGACCAATTTTCATACTCTTCCGAGATATCATCAAGAAAAATATTCTTGATATATATTCTTGAAGAGTTTTAAATTGAAAATGTGGCCTCTAAATGTACACAAGGTTTTTCTCAGATATGACCTAGTGACCTAATTTTTGACCCGAGATGACCCATTTTCAAACTCGTCGTAAATATCATCATGACAAACAGTCTGACCAAATTTCAAGAGTTTTAAACTGAAAATGTGGCCTCTAGAACGTACACAAGAATTTTCTCAGATTTGACTTAGTGACCTAGTTTTTGACCTGACATGACCCATTTTCAAACTCGTTAGAGATATAATCAAGACAAAGAGTCTGACCAACTTTAAAGAGTTTTAAACTGAAAATGTGACCTCTAGAGCGTACACAAGGTTTTTCTAAGATTTGACCTAGTGACCTAGTTTTTGACCCGACATGACCCATTTTCAAAATCATCCGAGATATCATCAAGACAAACATTCTGGCCAATTTTTATGAGTATCCGACTGAAGATGTGGCTTCTAGAGCGTACACAAGGTAAAAGTTGACAATGCATGATAGACGACGCACGACGGACACAGCACGATCACAAAAGCTCAACTTGACCACTTTGTGCTCAGGTGAGCTTAAAAACACTCATGATGCATAGTTATCAAACACATAACATCTGAGCCATGCCAGTGAAAAGTGGATTTTAAGGGATCTCCAAAAAGTATTGACCAAGTTCAGCCTGGGCAGTTCAGGCTGGCTGACCTGGGTTAAAACTTTTTGTTTTTGGTAAATTTTTTGCTTGTTCAAGGACAATTCTACCGAATGATTCAATCAGACATGATGGATTTTACGGATCCATGATTATATGATGACTTGCTTGGTATAATGCATTACAGAGATGCATTAGCTCTTTACCTCAAAACAAAATTTTAGACCTTTTCGAACTGAAAGCATTTGCAGACTAAAAAATCAAATTTTACTCAAAACATGTAATTTGTCTTTCATGGGGTAGAAAACATTGTGGGAAAAGGTGAAAATGGTAACCTTAGAATTTTCTCCTATTCTCACTATGTTTCTTAAAGCTTTTTTTCTCACAGTCATGAATAGTCAGGATCGTGTGGTAAAAGGTTAAACCCCTTTTTACCAAAGCATGGCCCATCTTGATTTGAAACTTTTGAAATGGGATCTGTAAATAGTAGTTGTTAAATACAGGTATCTGTTGAGAACCAGTGGTAGCTATTTGCAGGTTTGATGGTAAATGTGTATTACAATTTATAATAACAGACAAACATTTTGAATGGAATGAAAAATATCATTTTACAACAGTAGGCCCTTTGGAACATAATGGAAAAAAGGAGCAATGGCTTGTATTTCACGAACTTCCTCTAAAATTGGGAATAGTAAAGCTTTACAAACTAAATGGGTTGTGAAAAGGTCAGGTCCAGATTAAATTGCATGGACACGCAAGCTTATCCTTGACTTCTCCTTGCAAAGGACAATAATTTTTACAGTCTCCAGACAAGATATTGATTTGGAGTAAAGCGATATGTAGGAATTGGGCAAAGGGAGATGGGTCTTAAAATTTCATTGTTGCTCGGAGTGTTTTTGAAATCAGAAACTTCCTTGTTATATCTTACAAATGAAATAATCAATAAGCACATGCAACTGAATATCAAATACATAAAGTACAGAAAATTATATAGGCCTACATTCCATCGGCGGATCCAGCGGGGGGGGGGGGGGGGTCGGGGTCAAGAACCCCCGCTCCCGCCCCCAAGAATTTTCAAAGTAAAGCTGTCTGCCTGAAATTTTGATAGGGTATTATTCAAAGAACATTTCTTTGCATAGGTTTCCTGGTAATATTGTTCGCAGGTATAGATCTACTATTATACCGTTATACACACTGACAGGAAATACAAACGTTTTATGCAGTATCAAATTTGATATGTAATGATGTTTGATTTTCCAGAACTCCCCCCCCTGAAAAAAAATCCTGGATCCGCCCCTGTATTCAGATGAGTAGTTATAATGCTTACATTCCAAAAAAAGTGCAAAATTTCATCCCTGTTGATTTTCTGGTTCGGTGTTCTAGTAATGACAGCCTTGAAATTGATATCATATTATGTTTTTTCCCTGAATGAAAATGTTTACCAGCATTTTCTTTTTCCAATTACGAGGGCTGTTCGATATGTAATGTGTATTGTACCACAGCGCGATAACGCTTTCAACGATTTCGTAGATGATGATACGCTTGAATAGCTCTATTCAATACCTTTCCAACGGTATAAACACGAGCCTTTAGCTCCACATAGTTTTAAAATTATAGTCATTTCATTAGAGCTAGTCGTTGACCACTGTTGTAAAAATGGTTGGGAAACGGATTAAGAATATTGAAGAAATTAGAGCTTATATAAAAGTTCGCACAAAACTCGGTCATTCGGTAATGCAGATTTTTACTGAATTGGAGGAAGTTTATGGGTCTGATAAGGTATCTTATGAGACAGTTCGTAGGTGGAGAAAGAATTTTCTGACTGGCACAGAGTCCGTCAAAGATGCAGCAAAATCTGGCCGACCTGTGACTGTAACAGGCAAGGCAAATGTCTCAAAAGTCAGGGAAATAATTGAAAGTGATGGCAGATACACGATTCGTGATATTGCCAACGCTGTTGGCATATCGTTATCGCGGGTGCATTTCATTTTGAAGCTTATTTTAAAAGTACGAAAGATTTCTGCTAGATGGATACCACATATATTGACAGATGACCAAAAACGGGTACGAGTACAAACCGCTAAGCAATTGCTCAAAATGTTTCCCAAATTCAATCAAAGACAATTTGCAAACATTGTTACTGGTGACGAAACATGGGTTCACTATTTCGAACCAGTAAGAAATACTGGAAACAAAATATGGCTAACTAAACACGGTAGAAGGCCTGTATTTGCCAAAAGAAGCATAAGCACAAAGAAGGTTCTTTATTGCATATTCTTCTCATGTGATGGTATAGCCGTACAAATTTCGGTGCCGAAGGGCAAAATTGTTACAGGTCGGTATTACCGAGACGTTATACTAAAAAAGCTCAAGAAATATTATCTTAAACGACGCCCTGTGTCAGGATTTAGGCATGTTCGTCTACTTCATGATAATGCTCCATCACATACATCTGAGCTTGTGAAGCAATTTTTGAAGTCGGAGAAGGTTACTGTCTTGCCACACCCACCATACTCTACAGATCTAGCCCCATGCGACTTTTTCCTTTTTCCAAAACTTAAAAAGTTCTTATCTGGTCGTCGTTACAAGTCCCGACAAGCCCTTGGCTCAGCCATCAGTCAGTGCCTCAGAGGTCTACCTAAATCAGCGTACCGTGACGCTTTTCAGAAATGGATTCAGAGATTGAAATTATGTATTTCAAACCGCGGAGAATATTTTGAAGGGATGTAATGTTCATTTCACTATTTCAGTCGAATGCTTTTGAGATATCGTACAATACACATTACATATCGAACAACCCTCGTATGTTTACAAAAGCCTTTTTTCCAAGGTCCTTAACCCTTTACCAAACAATCCTTTGTTTTAACGACCCTGAGGAAGAACCCTTTCAAAAACATTGAGGGAAAAGGAGAAAATGCTGGTAACCAGCATTTTCTCCTTTTCCCACAATGTTTTCTACCCTATGAAAGGTGAGTTCTATGTTTTGAGTAACATTTCATTCATCGTCTGCCAATGCTTTCAATTTGGACCAGTCTAAAAAAATTGTCGTTTGGTAAAGAGTTAAAACAGAGGAATGCAACTCCTTCATCCTCTGGTTGAGCTATGGTGATTTGTTACAATCCTCCATGGAAAGTCTATCTACATTTTCCTAAAATAGTTCAGAAACTATTGGACCAAATCAGTAAAAATGTAACTCTTTGCAAACTAGGTGCAAAATCAAATATTCTTTTAGACAGTATGGATCAAGATCAGACAAACAGAATATGAAGTCAGCTCCTAAATCTTTACTGTCTAACATCTGATCAGATGTCCTGGTTACTGACTCGACAAAACATTGACCATTTACCACACAATCCCCAGTTTAAACAACCCTGAGGAAGAACCCTTTAGAAAACATTAATAGAAAAGCAGTAAATGCTGATAACCAGCATTTTCTCTTTTTCCAACAATGTTTTCTACCCATTCAAAGTTAAATGCCATAATTTGAGCTACATTTAAATTGTCGTCTGCAAATGCTTTCAATTTGGACAATCATAAAATTTTAGCGTAGGGTAAAGAGTTAATATGGACTGAATATGTACCGGTATTTTATCAAGGTGCTGTAAGAGTCTCCTGAAGGAAGGGCAAAGATCTTGGGTTTTTTTATTTCCCCAAAAAAGTTTAGGTCACATGACCATAATGGCTACCATGATTGTAAGCAAGTTTTAAAAATTCTTCCTTTCGAGATCCATAAGTCAGAAAGTATTAGTAATATCAAAATGATATTGATATCAGTGTCATGAGAAGTAAAAAGTTTGTTGAAATGATGACTCTTAGTCAGCCTTAAGGCTATGATAATTGAATTCTGTAGAATAGTGAGAAAATTTAGATCTTTTTGTCTGAAACTCACGGCCTTGCACAGGGGTTATGTAAGAAATTTGTTCAAATTATGTCCCAAGTGCACCATATGCATGTGCACATGCTTGGCTGCAGTTGCTTTTGGAAATGAGCTACACTTTAGCAAAAGGGGGCTTCATGCATCTCCGTGCTGCATTATACCAAGCAAGTCATCATAGAATTATGGATCCATAAAATGCATGTTGTCTAATGACTGACCTAATCATACGGTATACTAGTCTTTTGACATACAGAAAATTGACCAATAGCAAAATGTTTTGACCCAAGTAAGCCTGTGCAGGCTGATCTGGGACGATACTTTTTGCGGATGCGATAAACTTCCATTTCACAGAGCATGACTAAAATGTAGAGGGAATATTTAATTCCAAGCCACTGTACCATCTAAGTAAATTGAAATGGAAGCACCATAATAATGAGGACTCTGTAAATATTAATTTTATCCACAGGTGTGTCAGAAAAGGCAGAGCAAGTGAGAAATGCAATCTTAAACTTTCATTAGAAAAATGCCGTAATAAAAAATGTAACTTGATTGATTGAATGGTGTTTTACACTGCTTTCAACATCATTTCAGTTATATCAAAGCGACAGCTTAAGATATTCGTGCGTGTACCGGATTTCACTGCTACAAGGCTAGGGGTCTGATCAAGTACTAGGTGACAAGATGTGCCAAATGATACGGATAGCACCAGTTGCAACTCGGCCAATCCTGTAACTACGCATATTTTGATCTACGGATCACTCGAATTTTGCTGAATAAATTGGACAGCAGAGGACTATGGAACGCCTTCACTGTCTTACATGATATTTTTTTTGTATATAAAGATAACCAATAATTATACACAGATAAAACATGAACATATGGATATATAACTCAATATATGCAGATAAAACATTAATATATAAATATATAGCTCCTTTATATGTAGATAAAACATTAATATATGAATATAAAACTTCATTATATAAAGATAAAACATTTATGTATAGACATATAACTTCCTTATACAAATATAAAATAATAAGATATGGATATACAACTCCACTATATGCAGATAAAACATTAATATATAAATATATATCTGCTTTATATATAGATGAAAAGTCAATATATGAACATAAAACTTCATTATATAGATATAAAACAATTATATATAAACATAAAATTAATATATATAAAGATAAAAGATTAATATATATAGATATAACTGTCTATGCTTTAGATAAAACTATATTACATGGAGATATAATTTCATTATATAAACATCCGCAGATTAGATATGGATATGTAACTCCACTATATGTAGATAAAACATTAATATATAAATATATAGCTCCTTTATATGTAGATAAAACATCAATATATGAATATAAAATTTTATTATATAAAGATAAAACATTTATGTATAGACATATAACTTCCTTATACAAATATAAAAGAATAAGATATGGATATACAACTCCACTATATGCGGATAAAACATTAATATATAAATATATATTTGCTTTATATACAGATGAGATGTCAATATATGAATATAAAAATTCATTATATGAATATAAAACAATGATATATAAACATAAAATTAAAATATATAAAGATAAAAGATTAATATATTTAGATATAACTGTCTATGCTTTAGATAAAACTATATTACATAAAGATATAGTTTCATTATATAAACATCCACAGATAAGATATGGAGATATAACTCCACTATATGTAGATAAAACATTAATATATAAATATAAAGTTGCTTTATATATAGATAAAATGTCAATATATGAATATAAAATTTCACTATATAAATATAAAACAATAACATATAAATATAGAATTGAAATATATGAAGATAAAACATTAATATACAGAGATATAACTGTCTGTGGTATAGATAAAACTATATTACATGAAGATATAATTTCATTATATAAACATAATATTTGTTGATATGAAGATAAAAGAGCAAGTAAACACCAAACTGTCTGCTATAAATATAAACTTGCTTTATACAAATATATATTTTATCTTATGGAATGAAAAAATTGTAATATGAAGCTTTCATTGCACGCGGGAAGTCAAAATGGTCACATAATTCTAAAGAAACCTGGGAATGACAAAAATTGTGCTTTATTTTCAACAATGGATATGGATTCAGTACTTCAACGACTTGGCCAGGGTGAAGATGTGATACGGCGCTTTAGACAGGAGAAGATTACACCAGATATCATATCACTTTTGTCTGTCTATGATTTCAACTGCTTGGGTATTAGTGACAGAACAACTATCATGAAATTGCGTGTTGAATGCGTATGTTTTAGAAGTAATCCGTGGGCACATAATAGAACTAACTGTATGGACCTACGTTTTGAAATTTCAAGCATCATGATTGAAAAGTTGTTCGAAGTCGGATATTCAGTAAAGGATGCCAGTATTGCACTTGGAGTGTCGGAAAGTACAATATATCGGAAGACGAGACAATTTGGTCAGTCAAAGCTTGTGTTCACAGATATGGATGATGATGAACTAAACAATGTCGTTGCCAAGACAATCACCGAATTTCCAAGATGTGGAGAGGAAATGTTGCGAAAAGTACTACTTCAGAAAGGAATAAAAGTATGAATTTTTAATCAGTTCTATATCTAGCTAATAGAAATTTAAAGTATAAACATAGACTTTTACATTTTAAATACATGTGCAATTTTGTAAGCTAAACAGATCTAGAAAGTAGATTTTTTACAACCTATTTACAAAATATAATATGTAGAGACAATCAGGATCATATATTTGAAACATTACAGATATTGAATGCTGGAAAAAAGGTGTACCATAATAAGGAAACATAAAAAGTAATGTCTTTAGGGGCAATGATTAAGCAACATCACTTACATTTTTTAAACATTTACAGTTCAAAATAGATCTATATGTCAAAAGGCTTTGTATGTTCATGACAAGGGTAGCATAATTATCTTCAGTTTTGATTTTGATCAATTTTGGCATACAACAGAGGCAAAATTATGTACCAGGGTTCAAACTTGACTCCATACCGGAGGTTACCGCTTTTCTTGCATTGTTTCCTTGTCTCAGTTTCCCTATTTAATCCAAAATAATTTTACTATCGCCAAAATTGAAAAAGTCTTGACGAAAGATCTGGAAACAATTTACTGTTCCTCAAGTTACCCTTTGTCATGTTTATTAAAGATAGTTCAATCTGTCAAAAGACAGGCTTAGGGAGAATAGCCAAAATTTTCAAACATGTTTTCAGAGAAAAAGTCTTTGATTTTTTTAATTAGCTCACCTGAGCACGAAGTACTCTGGGTGAGCTATTGTGATCGGTCATCGTCCGTCGTCCGTCCAACCATCTGTCCGTCCGTCCGTTAACAATTTCTTTAAAAATCTTCTTCTCCAAAAGCAGAAGGCTAATCTTGATAAAACTTTGCAGGAATGTTCCTTGGGTGAAGCTCTACAAAAATTGTTAAAAGAATTTAATACCGTCAAAAACTCTGGTTGCCATGGCAAAAAATGGCTGAAAATGGAAAAAATCTTTAAAAACCTTCTTGTGACAAACCATAAGGCCGAGAGCATTCATATTTTGCATGTAGCACCATTGGGTGACCCCTTACCAAAATTGTTAAAATTATTCCCCTGGGGTCATATTTGGGTTTTGCCCGGGCGCACCCTATTTTACATAGAAACAAAGAAGGAAAATCTTTAAAAAAAAATTCTTCTGGCAATCCATAATGGCTAGAGCATTCATATTTGGTATGCAGCATTATCTGATGATCTTCTACCAAAACTGTTAAAATTATCCCTCTGCGGTCATATTTGGGCTCTGCCCGGGCTTACCCTCTTTTAAAATCTTTAAAAATTGACAAATTAACGATATATAGCTCTGAAAAACATTGTGAGAAGAAGAGAAATTGCTTATAAGAAGCAATTTCTCCTTTCTCACAATCTTTTCTACCCTATATGGCACTTATTTTTCATTTTAAATACACTTTAAAATGTCTGCAATTTGTTTCAATTTGGACCAGTCAAAAATTTTGTCACCTGGTAATGGGTTAAACCACAAGTCAAAAAGGGAAGAAGACACTGTGAAGAGAAAAATTGATGATAAGCAGCAGTTTTTAGCTCCACTGGCCAAAGACAAAGAAGAAAATCTGTACACATCTTCTATTGACAAACCCCAGGGTATGCCTTATTTGAAAAGAAAAGCCTGCCCTTGATAAACCATATAAGTTACAAATATACTCAGGTGAGCGATATAGGACCATCATGGTCCTCTTGTTTGAAAATAAATTTTCTAAAATAACTATTGCTCTGTCCGTGTCTATATAAAACATCAAGCTTTATGTTGTTTCTGTTGTTACTTATTGTTGTTTCTGTTGTCACATCATGCAGGTACAGCGAAGCAGACTTCGGCAGTGCCTGAAACAATTAGACGAAGATGGAATTCGTGCACGTAAAAGAAGAAGACTAAGGCGCCGAACATATAATGTTTCCGCTCCAAATAATCTATGGCACATTGACAGCAACCATAAATTAATTCGATGGCATTTCGTGATAATAGGAGGAGTAGATGGCTTTAGCCGTTTAGTTACATATCTCAAATGCGCTGACAACAACAAAGCTGAGACGGTTTTCCAATGCTTTAAGGATGGCGTTTCTGAATTTGGAGTTCCAGACCGCGTTAGATCAGACCAAGGTCGTGAAAACATAAAGGTCGCCGACTTCATGATCAATGCACGCGGGGCAGGCCGTGGAAGTATGTTAACTGGTAAAAGTACGCACAATCAGCGTATCGAAAGACTATGGAGAGACGTATATGACGGAGTCTTGACCTACTTTTATGACTTATTTTACTTTTTGGAAGATGAGGGACAGCTAGACATTTTAAATGATAATCACTTGTATGCACTGCATCATGTATTTATTTCCAAGATAAATGAAAGGTTACAAACCTGGCAAGGGGCGTGGAATCACCATAGAATACGAACAGTGAACTCAACACCTATGAGGCTTTACACTGCCGGTATGATGGACAATCTGTCCGCTCAAGCTTATTATGATCTACCAAACATAGATGCAGAGTTTTCTTCTGAGGATGAAATGGAGCCTCTAGATAATAGACCAGCAATTGCATCTCTTCAAACTGTTGTTGATGAAAATCGGATGCGACGGCTTCGTGAACAATGTCCTCAGAACTGGGTGTCCGAAAATCACGGAATAGACATTTTTCTAACAGCTAAACAGATATTAACTTAATGAAAACACAGAAACTGTCGTTGCGTTTTAATATTCATGAGTTTATAGCTAAAAACTGATTTAGATAATTTCTTAAAAATATTAAGCAGAGAAATGGAATTTGTACCCCTTATAAGGCAAACGTCACATAAAAATGGCCCTTCGGTAGTTTCCGTCGTTTCAACAGTGTAGAGCCTGATTAGCCACCGCGTTTCTCAAAATCACGCAGTGTACTTCCTTTTGAGCTTATAACAGTAACGTTATATCTTTATCTATCTATCTATATATATATATCTAGCTATGCCTTCCACAAAAGCCAATGCATAAGTATGTGCAAGAGTATGATACGGATTCGGGATTGGAGTGCATATTCCGTGCAGTCTGATCTTGAACTATGCCTTGTACAAAAGCCCATTTGTATGTATGTTCAAGCAAACGATATGGATTCGGGATCAGAGTGCACGATATATGCGGTCTTTTTTTAGTCTATGTCTTCCGCAAATATTTACTATTTAAAAGTCACTCTAAATATATGTCATTTCAGATTTTTTTGTATTTTGGGCCGGTGGCCTTATATATGCTTAATAAAACTATTTGAATTTGAATTTGAATTAAATGTAAAAGTACAAAAGTCATTTTAACGTACATGCACTATTTTTGGCGAAAAATACCGAAGGGCCATTTCTTGTGACGCCGGCCAAATAAGCTGTAGTTGCATTTTAACGAGTGATATGACAATCAAAAGCTGCATTTTAACCATTGATCAGACTATGAAAAGAAATAGTACAAGTAGTTAATGTTTCAAAGTCGTTCCAATTTATCCCCGATATGTAATTTGACTCATAGTGTGATTAATTATAGTAGTATACAACGGACATCCACTAACTCCAAAAATAGACAGAGAAAGAGAGACGAGGACATGGTTATGTAGCAAACGTTAACGTTAGTGCTATGTCGGATGACGTCAGCAGATAAAGTCAGACATGAAAAGACCTAAAAATCTATGAAATGATATGCATACAATCCAGCAAGTATTTATACACATTTGGCGGATCCAAGACGGCCATCTGGTATAAGATAAGCCGATAATGCAGCGATCATTAGACGTCACAGGCGTCTAATAGCACGCCATGATGTACAAAATGAGCTTAGGTTCCCGTCAAGCCCTTATATAAAATAAATTGAGCAGAAAGAGGTTTGGTTGAAATTTTGCCTATTACAAAATTTTATATTGACGTTTTGTATAAATCTGTATTTTCAAGCCTTTAACCCTTTCCCTGTTGCAGACGACTTTTCGCCCCGTTGCAGCAGACTACTTTTGAAAATATTGCGGGGAAAGAAGAAATTGCTCATTATGAGCAATTTCTTCTTTCCGAACAATATTTTCACTACAATGTCGGAATAATTTTTATTTATCAAAAAAAGTCACACATTTATCCCTTTTTTTTCGGTGTGTTCTGCTACAGATTTGATCAAAGAGGGAAAGGGAAAGACCTTGCCTCTTCCTTTCGTTATGTCCACGTTTGTATAAGTAAACATTAAGCTATGCACATGAAACTTGCCATATTTGTTGTAAACGCACACCCCTATCAAGTACGAAATTTTGCATTGGTACTTTTTGTTTGTCAGACTGTACACCTCCTCATTTCATTCTGCTCTGACTGACGTGTCTATCGGAAGGATATGGCTTGCACACCTCTCTTTAGCAGGTGACACAAACTTAAAATTGTGAAACTTAGATGCACTTAGAAACGACAGACCTAACTATGGCTCAAACAATTGTAGTTGCCTACAAAAGGTTAGAAAAGATTGTGGGGAAAGGAGAAAATGGTGGTCACTATCAATTCTTCTTTTCCCACAATGTTTTAACATAACCCCAATTATATTTTGCATTTAAACAATTTTGGCATCATATGGTTATGCTGAAGGAAATATTGTAGGTAGGCAGTGTTACTTTTTCCCCCATCTTGACTTTCTTAGTATAGCAACTTTGTTATATTTTTATTATTAGCAATACCTTCTATTTCTATGGTTACGGTGAAGGAAACATTGTAGGCAGTGTTACTTTTTCCCCATCTTGCCTTTCTTAGTATACCAACTTTGTTCTTTTTATTATTATTAATACCTTCTATTTGGCTAGAGTCACAGAGGATTACTCTTGAGAAATTTTTCGAAGTATGTTAATCTATTCCTGGCGGGAAGATTTGACTAAAGTTAAAACATCTTCTACTCAATAATAAACTGACAGAGGATGACAAAAGCTTACCATATCTTTTTCCCAAACAACAATATTTTAGATGGGTCCAATTTGAGAGCACTTCCAGACAACAAAATATTAGAAACAAATGATGGGATTTGTATCAGATGGTCTAGAAAACATTTTGTGAAAAGGAGGAAAAGCTAGTAACCAGATTTTGTCCTTTTCCCACAATGTTTTCAAAAGGCCTACATCTCGGGGTCGTTAAAATTCGGGATTATATGGTAAAGGATTAAGCTGTATAGTTTACATGCTCAGACAAGTTTAAAAAAACCCTAACATGGATGTTGGTAGAAAATATTGTGGAAATGGTAGGACAGGCTAGAAATAAAAATTTTCAATTTTGTCAAATTTTTGTCAATTGTAGACTATTATAACCCTCACTCCATGCTTAATAAGAGTCACCAATTCTTTCTGTAGCTTTTTTGTCCACTCTATTTTAGAAATTATTTTCTTTCTATCTCAATTTTATCGTTCAATAAACCACAGTTGTGAGTTGGGAGACACAATAAATAATCCACATTGGCGATAGCCGGAGTGGGTTTATTCAGTGAGCTTCATAACTCGCGTGGTTTTATTGAACGATAATCAATGAAAAAAAAATTATTCTAACATGACCAACTCTTAAGGAAAGGAAAACAACTTCATTTTAAGAGTAAAACACGCGGAGGCAGATTATATTTAATTGAATAACTAACTTTATACAAAATGACATCACTCTTTATAGCATAGCGTAGATTTTATCACAATTTCGTTGCACTCTGTTTACAGAACCAAATTCACTTGTCATGTTTGAATTCTCAATGACTACTGGACAGAATTCTGTCAAACTGAATAGGAATATTCAATATGAATTCAAGATGTGCATATTATAATTTGGGTTTTGCTAAATGATTTCCAAATTAGTTATGGCCCTTTCATGATTTTTATGCTCCCCGAAGGGCGAGCATATAGTCGCCGCTTTGTCTGTCTGTCCGTCTGTCCGTCCGTCCGTCCTTCCGTCCGTCCGTCCGTCCGTCCGAAGCGATTTCTCCACAACCCTTGGACCAAATTGGATGAAACTTCATATATGAACTCCTTAGGGTAAGGCGCCGATATACTTTTCCCGGATTTTCAATTTGACCCCGTGTCATGGAAAAAAGGGGCTTAATGCAAAATTGCAATTTTTACCAATATCTCATTCAGTTTTTGTCAGAATATCATGAAACTTCATGGTTATATTGTTTATGGAAAGTTTTAGCATGTGTCCTTGCTATTAAGGCTGCATCAAGGAAAAAGGGGACTTCATGGAAAATTTGTTTTTCACTAGGTTCTCCTTTATCAGTGGTCAAAACTTTGTGAAATTTCAAATCTGAACTTGTTGGAACGTTGCCCAGGTACATGTACCTCTCTTCCTTTTTTTCAATTTCAGGCTGCGTCTCGGAAAAAAGGGGCTTCATGTAAAAAATTGTTTTATGTAATATTTAATACATGACTGCTCAAAATTTTATGAAATTTCGAATTTTGAATTATTATTAAAAAATGCCACAAACCACACACCCGTTGTATTTATTGCAATGATCCAATATTGTCTTATGGAAAAAGGGGGCTTAAAGGGGGCTTATTGGGCTTATTGTCCTCTACAAGTTTGTGTTGGCTATCTCTAAGATAGTAATTGCCTTTTCACTTCAAATTTTGGGGGCATGAACAGGTTCTTCTAGGATAAAAGAAGTGAATTTATATCAATTTCTTATATTTTATGACAAGCACTTGTTCGGAGAGCATAACCCGTCTCTGACTGCTCTTGTTTTGTCTGCTATTTCTCAATATCTATTTAAAAAAATTCTATCAAATTTCACAGAAAGTTCCAGTATAAAAATGTTCATATTTTAATTTGGTTATGGTTGAATAATTTTCAAATGAGTTATGGCGCTTTTTTTTTTTTTGTCCACTCTATTCACGGCGGGGAATCACGTGACACAACAACAAAAAGAATGACCGACATTTGAAGAAATTCCCCCATTTCAGGTAAGAAAATCTTCAATAATTCCGTTAGTACGTGACCGATTGGAATTTGGTTTGAAGCAGAGAAGGCGGAAGGACTCCGGGGATTTGCTTGATGTGTTAGATTTTTTAAACAACACCTGATAAAAAAGTTATTGACGAGCAAACAAATTATCCAGGGTAAAAAATTTGTTTGCTCGTCAATAACTTTTTTATCGGGTGTTGCTTAAAAAATCTTACACATCAAGCAAATCCCTGGAGTCCTTCTGCCTTCTCTGCTTCAAACCAAATTCCAATAGGTCATGTATTAACGGAATTATTGAAGATTTTCTTACCTCAAGTTGGGGGATTTTTTTAAATGTCGGGTCATTTTTGTTGTTGTTGTGTCACGTGATTCCCCGCCGTGTCTATTTCTCAGTAACTTCTCGGCAGATTTCTATCAAAAGTCAAAGGAAGTTTCAATACTTAGTGAAGATGTGCATATTATAATTGGTTATGGTTAAATGACTTTTCCAATGAGTTCATGAGTTATGGCCATGTGATGAAGTTTTGTTGAAGCTGTTTCTCATAAGTATAGGATATAGAACAGAACAGAACTTTATTGTTTCAACTTGAACTACATAGCAGTTCATCCTTTGAATGACAAAGAAACATACATGCAACAATGGCATGATAAATTTTGAAAGGAAAGAAAAATTTGGTTCGATCTACGGAAGTAACATCAAATCGGAGGTTTTAAAATTCAATTTTCAATTTCCAACTATATATGCATGCTCATTCACTCAGAGTGAAAAGTTCATGCAGACATAAATGGAGATCAAATATGTATTTTACTTGGAGATGTGCACACTTTTTTTTTGGTTATGGTTGAATGATTTTCCAATAAGTTATGGCTCATTGATTTCAATCACACTTGATAGGAAGTTTAAAAATGGAGCAAAGATGTGCATATCATAATTTGTTTCTTTTTTAATTATTTTCAAACGAGTTATATATAGCCCTTGATGAACTTATGAAAATTTAGCCTGCTATATTTTTCAATTGCTTTTTGGCAGATTAAAATCAATTTTCATAGAAACTTTCAATACCAAATAAGTTTTTGTTATGGATAAATATTTTCCATCGAGGTACAGCCCTGTGATGATTTTTTTATTGTCATAGTATTTTCTAAATAAGTACTGAATGATTCTACATCAAATTTCAGCTTTTCATGTATAAGGCAAATACCTACATTTGTATATTGGTTATGGTTGAACGATTTGCCAACGAGCTATATGGCCTTTAGATGTTTTTCTTTTGGTCCCCGCTATTTCTCAATAGCTACTGAATGGATTTCGTGGAAGTTTCAATAAAAAGCAAAAGTGTGCAAATTTAAATCCTTTTATGGTTTAATGATTTTATACGTTTTGACCTCTTTTTTTATTTTCAGAGCATCCTTTGCCTGAACTATTGTTTTAGTACTGTATGACATATCTCGATCAAATTCAATAAGAAATTTCAATACTAAGCAAAGATGTGTAATTTTTTCTCAATTAAACTTTTAATAAAATTAGAGATATATTAATACCAAGCAAAGATGTGTAAATTTTATATTTTTTTTGTGGTTGAATGATAATTCACAGAGTTATGATCCTTTAACACTTTACCAAACAATCCCTGGTTTTTAAAACCCTGAGATAGAAGCCTTTTAAAAACATTGTGGGAAAAGGAGAAAATGCCAGTAACCAGCATTTTCTCCTTTTCCAACAATGTTTTCTACCCTCTGGAAAACAATTTCAATTTTTGAGTCACATTTGTCATCTGGAAATGCTTCAAATTTGGCCGAGTCTAAAAATGTCATTTGGTAAAGAGTTAATAGTTTTTTTATACTCCCCACAACGAAGTGGAAGGGGGTATACTGGAATTACCATGACTGTCTGTCTGTCTTTCCGTCCGTTCCGCCGTCTGCCTGTCCGTAGACAAAAACTTGCCTGGCGAAATACTCAGACAGTTTTTCAGATACTGAACTCAACTTACTCGTCTTTCTCCATGGTATTTCTAGTCTTTCTCCATGGTATTTCTCAAGTTTAACTCATTACCAAACAACAATATTTTAGGCTTGTCCAAATCAAAAGCATTTGCAGACAACAAAATAAAAGTGACTGAAAATTTGAAATTTGTTTTGTGAAGGGTAGAAAACATTGTGGGAAAAGGAGAAAATGCTGGTTACCGGCATTTTCTCCTTTTCCAACAATGTTTTCTAAATACTTCTTTCTCAGGGTCGTCAAAAGTTGGGATTGTGTGGTAATGGGTTAAATAGAAGGATTTCGGTTAAATTTTAAAAAGGGAACTGTTGAACTGATCA
The DNA here is from genome assembly GCA_946811185.2 of Hippopus hippopus. Lineage (NCBI taxonomy): Eukaryota > Metazoa > Mollusca > Bivalvia > Cardiida > Cardiidae > Hippopus > Hippopus hippopus. The sequence goes on from OX328103.1 coordinate 32,203,914, forward strand.
AGTCAGTATTTTTTTTAAAGAGTTCTGCACTTATCCATACGATTCATCAAACGAAACATTGGTCAGCAGAGTGCACCGCTTCATGAGGGGAATGGAAGAGCCCATTTCAGGTTGCTTTTCAAAGTATCCAAAAAAAAAAATAGTTTTCTTAAAAAGTATTTATTAGCTGTGTAAAATTCTCTTACATTTTGGACTTTGGCATTGCGCATTTGTGCGACAGAGTTATCATTATTTACATCATTTAACCATACCCAGGTCAACATCATTTATGTATATTAAAATTCCAATATTACCCTCCGCATCACACGGGGCTGCCTTTGGTTTTGTCCCAAATGGTCACAGAAATATCCGGTATGGTATGCACGAATTGAATTGCTTACTTGTACCTATATATAATTTCCTAAATAACAGAGTTCTATTTATATACATACTTATATACTCAGCACAAAGATCAGGATCAGGTTAAATGAAGTAGACAATACTAGACATGGAGTTGGTGGGGGTATTCATTACCTTTACTGATTTCTCTAGTTTTCTTTATATTGGGTGTCTAATCTCGGTTTTTAACATCTTAGGTCATTATCGCAGTGGCTGTTGTACCTAAGTATGTGTTTCCTGGCTTTCTTAGATGGGCAATGTCACAAGTTTCCATTAAAGCGACTTACTACTTTTTCACGTCTTGGACGCAAGAGGCGATTCAAATCGCCGGGAAGAAAATTGGCCGCAACTCACAACCCCTTTGTAATTAGACGGAGACGACCAAGCTACCCAGCATTGAAAGCAATTGCGGCCGATCAAAGTGGCAGAAAAGTCAGAATTTTTCCTTGTTGGAGCAGAAAAACACTGTGGGAAAAGGAGAAAATGCTAGTTACCAGAATTTTGTCCTTTTCTCAATTTTTTCAAAGAGCTTCTTCCTAGGAGTTGTTAAAAGTCGGTAATGTATGGTAAAGAGTTAACTTTTGAGATAAACATGGTGATGTAATGAATTCAGTTATTACATGTACACGTATACACCAAAGTGGTAAATATACATCAATTAAAATTACTGATAAACTGGATATTTCAATCTCTTTGACTTATTATGTCTGCTCCTTCAAGGGTGGAAGTGTCTTAACCCTTTACCACACAATCTCAGCTTTTAACGACCCTGTGATAAAAAAAAAACAACAACATGAAAACAATGCTGGAAATGGAGAAAATGCTGGCAACCAGCATTTTTCCACTTTTCAAACAATGTTTTCTAATCCTTCCAATCAAAAATATTAATTTTCCAGTCACATTTATTTTGTCTTCTGCAAATGCTTTCAAATAAGCCCAAAAAATAAAAAATTCTGTCCTTTGGTAAAGAGATAACTCCCAAGTATATGACAGCATGTACTGGCAAAACACATGTAAGTCTTTCCAAAACAAAACTACCAATGGGCAAAGGGATTAAAACCCTAGTAAGTCGTCATTATCATTTAAATGACAGGTGATTGTCAGTTGAAATTATTAGTTTATCTTCACGTGGGCTGGAGGAAAAGAAACTCCTGTCATCTTGATGCGAGATGGGCTCTCGTCAGAACCTGAGTTTTGCGCTATTGCATCTTCTTTCTAGCAGCTAATCGATCAACAGTCTTAGATAAGTAAAACCTGCTAACGACTTTGACAATCGTACCCAGATGGTTGATTAAATGCACCAACTGAAAGCATCCGATATTTCAACAGAAATACTTCGTCCTGATAAAAAATTTTGTTACTGAGTAATATGGTCCACATATTTGGCATGAACCGTGGAAAACAACACACAATCATAATAAATCAGGTCACAGTGCAGACCAATTTTTCAAGAATATAACTTGTTATTTTACAAGTTGACACCGTCACATGCAAATTGGGAGTTGAGACATGGTTGAATCGCCGTACAATTTCTTCCTGAGGGATAATAATGTCACGTCTGATCTTTCTTTCACTAACACTTATGTTTAACCTGTTACTGCTCGGGTCATTCGAGTCTGCTGATAGGGACGTTATGGATCAGAATTTTGCTACATTAAACATGCAATCTTATAATCCATCTACATCTTCCAAAAGCTACACTATGAGCACACAGGTACTGCCTATGGCTGGCCTTGTGTATCAAGAACATGGGGGTCTTTGGCCCTGAAGAGCTCAACTGAGCAAAGTCATGTAGGATTGCTGAAGTTGGACACATGGTTGTAAAAAACATCAAGTTAAACACTGATAAATTTTCACGAGTCTCAGACTGAAATACGGCCTCAAAAATGCACATTAGATTTTTCCTAGGTTTGTCCAAGTGACCCATATTTTGACCCAACACAACCCAATTTTGAACTTCCACCAGAAATTATCAGGAGGAACGTTCTCACCAAGCCTTGCGAGTATCAGACTGACAGTGTGGCCTTTAGAGTGCACATAAGGTTTTCTGAAATTTGTCCCAGTGCCCCTCTTTTTGACCGGACATGCCCCTCTTTTTGACTGGACATGATCCAATTTCAAACTCATGTAATATGTCATCAAGATAAAAATTCTGACCAAGTTTCCTTGATATCTGACTGCAACTGTGGCCTCTAGAGTTCAAACAAGGTTTCTGTACGAGTTTACCAAATAACCTACATTTTGACCCATTGAAACTCAGTCTCGATCTTGTTCGAGATACTGTCAAGACACAACATTCTGACTACGTTTCATATGTACCTGACAAAATATGTGGCCCCTAGGTAATTGTTGATGCCTAGACTATGGACATGGCATGATCACTAAAGTTCATCTTGAGCACTTTGTGTTCAATTTGAGCTAGAAAAAAGGGAGAACTGCAAGTATACAAACAACGCACAATACTCTCTATTTGTGTAAATTATTTATTTTTTCTGTCATTAACACAAGACTGAACATAACCATTATTAAATAGAACTTGCTTGTCTACAAAATAACTAAAAGGGCCTGAAATCGCTCTCCTGGCAGAGATTTTGCGTTTATGCAAGCATACATTATGAATTCGTGATGCAAAAAGAAAACAAAAGGGCCAAGATGGTCCTGGATCGCTCACCTGAATTTTTGAGAGGACCATAGCCATTTTTCTTTCAGGTATTGAAACACTGGAATAAAAATAATTTTTTTGCCAAGCAATTTTCAAAAGGTCACCTGTAAAAGTCCTTTCAAAATCTGACCAGCAGTTTCAGAAAAAGAGAATTTTTAGGAGTTTCTTAATTTCAGTATAGTGCAAGTAGCCACCATTCACCAGAGCCATCTTTCTTAACCCATCAGAATTTCCTGTACACTTTTTGAAAAGGGTCATTCAAGGAACATTTCTGTGAAATTATTTTAAAATCAGACCAGCCGTTTCAGAGAAGAAGAATTTTCAAGAATTTCTTCATTTCCGTATAGTGCAAGTAGCCCCCATTCACCAGAGCCATGTTTCTCGACGGATCAAAATTTTGAGAACACTTTTTGAAAAGGGTCACCCAATGAACATCTCTGTGAAATTATTTCAAAATCTGATCGGCGGTTTCAGAGAAGAATAATTTTTAAGAATTTCTTCATTTCCCTATAGTGCAAGTAGCCCCCATTCACCAGAGCCATGTTTCTCGACGGATCAAAATTTCGCAAACAACTGTTGAAAAGGGTCACCCAAGGAACATCTCTGTGAAATTATTTTAAAATCTGGCCAACAATTTCAGAGAAGAAGATTTTTAAAGAATTTCTTAGAAAATTCCATTTGGTTGCCATGGCAACCAGAGTTTTTGACGGAATCAATTTCTGTGAACAATTTTTAAAGAGGACCTCCCAAGGAACATTCTAGCCAAGTTTGTCCAAAATGGCCCAGTGATTTAGGAGAAGTTGATGTTTAAAGAATTGTTGACGACGCACAACGGACTACGAGTGATCCTAAAAGCTCCCCTTGAGCACAACGTGCTCAAGTGAGCTTAAAAAAAAAGACAACAAGAGCTTCGCAGAGCGGCGCATATATGCCCGAAGGGGCTTGTCAGCAAAATGAGTAGCATTGATGGATGGGCCATGAATGAAGAGTATTTATTCTCCATGATATGTGAAAAATATTAAAGGGCAATAACTAAAAAAATAAGGGTAGCAAAGTTACAAATTTTGTGAATTGCTCTTATCCACAAGGTGTTCTTTCAGTCTTTGACGGTCCCAGATCACATCTTTCATATTTTAGAAATGATGGCCCAGACGAAAATTGAAAGTGAAAAGGGCAATAACTGAGAAGGAAGGATGGCAGAGTTATGGTTCTTGTGCAATACATTTGTTCATAATGTGTTCTATTAGTCTTTGAAGTTTCAAGATGATGGATTTTGAAGTTTGGAAGTTATGGTCTTTACAAAAATTCAACCTAAAAATTAACAAATTGCAATAACTCAAATAATAAAGGTGGCAGAGTTACGATTCATGTGCAATGCACTTCTCGATAATGGGTTCTATCAGTGTATGAAGTTCCAAGCTGATAGATTTTACAGTTTGGAAGTTACGGCCTAGACAAAAATTCGAAGTAAAAAATTAACAAAGTGCAATAACTCAAACATTTAAAGTGGCAGAGTTATGGTTCATGTGCATTGAACTTCTCCATAATGTGTTCTATCAGTGTATCTAGTTTCAAGCTTAAACCTTTTATAGTTTGGAAGTTATGGCCTGGACAAAAATTCAAAGTGAAAATTAATAAAGGGCAATAACTTAAAAAATAAAAGTGGCAGAGTTATGCTTCATGTGCAATGCACTTCTCCATAATGGGTTCTATCAGTGTATGAAGTTCAAAGTTAATAGCTTTTATAGTTTAGAAGTTATGGACTGGACAAAAATTCAAACTAAAAATTAACAAAGGGCAGTAACTCAAAAAATAACGGCGGCAGAGTTATGGTTCATGTGCACTGCACTTCTCCATAATGTGTTCTATCAGTGTATGTAGTTTCAAGTTGATACCTTTCATAGTATGGAAGCTATAGCGTGAACAAAAATTCAAAATGAAAAGTTGGTTATTTCAGAAATCAGGGGCAGATAATTTTAGAACGCAAACATCGATCCAAATTCTAAGACCCAGGTGCACAACTAGACATGATGGAGATTCATTGTGGCAAGTTTCAAATAATTCCGATGGAAACTGTAGGAGGAGTTGCACAAACAAGAAATTGCTAACGGACGGATGACAGGGGGTATAACATAATACGACCCTTCGGGCGTATAAAAACCATACAAATGGGTTCTTGCAACTGGGCTTGAACCCATTAAGACAGCATATGTAGTAGGCATTGTGAATTGAACAAGCAGTGAAAAAATTGAAGTGAAATTTCTTAAATCTGAATGTTTGGAATCCAGGCCAATTTTTGTTTCAAACTTTCATTATGCCGTGTTTTAAACCATCTCAGTAAATTTCAAAGAAATTTGACTAATAATGTGGACTTTGCTGATCAGAAAACGATACTAGGTCATCAAATGGCTACTTTTCCTGAACAGTTTACTAGATCTGCAATCGCTTGATGAATCATTGCTGACCTAACAGGGGGGAGACATAATACGTGGATACAGAATGAATTTGGACAAAAACTATCGAAATAGCAGGTTGAACAATTTTGTTTACCTAACAACAGCGATCAAATTAACTGAAACAAACGAGCTCATATGGCTCTGAATCACTCACTTGAGCCTGTTTACATTTGAGAGTGTTCTACGATATAAAGTCAGTATTTTAATCTAATGGGATATAGGGTTACATCTGAGCCAATTCTTCACAGTTTACTGAAACAAGCATTCCTACCAAATTTATCTCTTTACCACGCAATCCCGACTTTTAACGACCCTGAGAGAGAAAGCTTTTGAAAACATTGTGGGAAAAGGAGAAAATGCTGGTGACCGGCATTTTCTCCTTTTCCCTCAATGTTTTCTACCTTTCTCAAATGAGATTTCAATTTTTGAGTCACATCTATTATGTCGTCTGCAAATGCTTTCAATTTGGACTAGTCCATTTTTTTGTCTTTGGTAAAGGGTTAATGATAAAGGTGCTGAAAATTCTCTAAATGCACACATAAGGTGATTGTACAAGTATCCTACCTTTTTATCTGTGGCAACACATTTCAAAACCCATCACATATGTAACACAATGGACAAGTTTCATGCTAGCCGATCTAAAAATGTAACCTACAGAGTGCAAACAAGGTTTTCCTACAACCTTTTCTAGTGACCTACTATTTTACCCTATGACCTACTATTTTACCCTATGACCCTTTTTCTTGATCCGAGTAATCTACATACAAACTCTAAAAGTTATCAAAACAAACATTCTGACAGTTTCATAAACATTGGACAGAAATCTTGGCCAAGATTTCACACCAGCTTTTTCTTGAATTGTCCCTGTGACCCAACTTTTGACCCAAACTGTCCTATTTTCACAAACACAACAAAATTGTACACTCTTGTAAACAATGGAAGCAATTGCAGACGAAAATTTTACTGGGGCTCAAACAAGGTAATTTGTCTTTAATACGATAGAAAACATCTTGGGAAAGGGATAAAATGCTGGTTACCAGCAATTTCTCCCTTTCCTACAATGTTTTCAAAAACCTTCTTCTTCAGGGTCGTTAAAATTCACCACCTAGTGTTCAAGGGTTAATATAAAGACAAAAATGTTGACCAATTTTCATTTGACCATTTGGAAGTGTGACTTTCACACTTCACACAACATTTTCGCAAGATTTTTCCTTTCCTAGCCTTTGGACATTTCCTGTTATAAGATTTTTTTTTCATAAAAGCTGACTTACTTCAAACCAAACTAAGAAATTATCAATACAAAATTTGACTAAGATGTCAGAACATTGATCTAAAAATGTAGCCATTTAGATTGCAAACAAGGTCATACCTAAAACTGACACATTTACCATTAAAACAGAAATTTTAACAGGGAGCATTCTGATATGGTTTGATGATGATCAAAGGTGACCAATTTTTAAATTTTGTCTGTGAATAAAATCATTTTGACCAAGTTTCAAAACTGTTGAACTGAAAATGTGATCAACCACATGAGCAAGACACACTATGACCCAAAAAACTCGCAATGAGCACTTAGTGCTCAGATGCGCAAAAACAAAGAAAAACAAATTTCAGGTATACATTCTTTGAAACACCAGCAGCATGAAACGGTATGAAAATTCACCATAGTAACATTTTACGCATGGTTTTTCAAAGATTCAACCCAGTGACCTACAATTTCACCCAACATGACTTATTTTCATACTCATCCAAGCTATCATCAAGTCAGACATTCTGATTAAGTTTCATGACTATTTGACAGAAAACATGACCTTTAGAGTGTACACCTTTTTTTTTAAGATTCAACCTAGTGACCTAGTTTTGACCCAATTTAATCCAATTTTGAAATCATCTGAAATATCATTAACCCTTAACCAATCAATCCTGTATTTTTACCACCCCTAAATGAAATGCTTTCAAAAACATGGTGGGAAAAGAAGAAAATGCAGATAGCCAGGATTTCCCCTTTTCCAACAACATTTTCTGCTCTTTAAAAGACAAAAACTTGCTAGAAATATCATCAAGACAAACATTCCGACTGATTTTCTAGACTATTGGACTTAACTGTGGGCTAAAGACCGTACACAAGTTCAAAGTAGACGATGGACACCTTACACAGTGCGATCACAAAAGCTCGCCCTGAGTAATACCTGGTAAGGTGAACTGAAAAAAGTATTTCTTTTCCATAATATAAAGCTCCTTTGACGTGTGCTCTCCGGCCAATTTTGGTCCAAGGGCTCTTTTTGAATAATTTTTTTAGTAATCCTTTACATAAAGCTTCCTAGTCCTAAGATTACTGGTATGATTTTCAGTGTTTCAAATTATGTTGCCTTAGTATCCACAGTTTTCAAGGTTTTATCCCCATCAAATTCTGTGAGGAAACCCTGAACAAAACAGAATCATTGTGAAGTTTGGTAGAAATTGGATAAAAGTGTTGGATAAACAGATGTATTTGGTGGGAAAAAATTGAACACATCAGATGAATGAACAATTGCCTTTTACTCTTTACCACACAATCCTGACTTTTAACGCCCCTGTGAAAGAAGCCTTTTGAAAACATTGTGGGAAAAGGAGAAAATGCTGGTAACCAGCATTTTCTCCTTTTCCCACAATGTTTTTTACCCTTTCCAAAATGAATTTAAAATTTGGAGTTGCATTTTTGTCGTCTGCAAATGCTTCGAATTTGTACCAGTCTAAAATTATGTTGTTTGGTAAAGAGTTAAATAAGCTTGCTGGGCTTTACCAATGAAACTAAGACACAAAAAACATGCAAGAATCTCACTATGGAAAACCTAGTCCTATTTCGAATCAACCAATGTACCAGTATATAACATGAAGGTAACAATCATAAAGCCTGAAACTTGGCATAATTTCTTCATAATGATTTATACATGAATAAAATCATACTCTCTTCAATAAATGTGGAAACTTTACACTTTGACAAATATAAAGACAAATTTTGACAAATCCTCAACAGTATTTCACTGAAGAAATGCTGTATCTAAGTAAATAAAAGGTTTTCCTAAACTAATTGGATTTAATTGATTAAACAAAAATAAAACAAATATTCTAACATGACACCTGAATTTGGCACAATAAACAAATTGATTAAACAAAAATAAGGCAAATATTCTTACATGACACATGAATTCGGCACTATACACTGTGCAGCAAAAGTGTGGTAAAATACCTATATAAAGCAACGTCATTCTATATTGAGTGACATCATTCTGTACAAAGTAACTAAGTTATTTTATGGAATATAATCTGTATCTACGTTTTTACTCTAAGTATGAACTTGTTATCCTTTCATTTAGAGTTGGTCTTGTTAGAACCCAAATAATCTTTTCTATTGTGGTTTAACATTCAGTAAACCACATTGTGATTTATGAGGTGCAACAAATAAACCACACAGGCTATTGTTCCCAGGCATTATTGTTGGTTGTATTGGGGTTCAACGCCACTTTAACAGCTAAGGTCATATCATGGCAGTCAGTGACACACGTGTTTCCTGGCTTTCTCATACCAGTACTAACACAACTTTCCTTCCAAAGCTGCCGACTACTTTTCTCACATGCTTCAGCAGAGGTGAGAGGCAAAAATACGCCCGAAAGAAAGTTGCCTCAACCGGGTATCGAACTCACAACCAACAGGTCATGAGACCGACACACTCACTACTGAGCCACCCGGGCTGGCAGGGATTATTTATTGTGCCTTACAACTCACAATTGTGGTTTATTAAATGATAAACCATGATAGAAAGAAGATTATTTCTTAAATGAACATTTAAAATCAATGTCTTTGCAATTACTGTCCATGTAGCCAATGGTGCATGACATAAGACCTTGGCAAAAGACAGGTTTTTATGCAGTTGTTATTACATTGTATTACCTGGGAATCTAAATTTCACTCATAGTTGTCACCTAAAAAGGTGTTGACAGACCATTGGTGGATGTCTTAACCCTTTACTAAACAACAAAACCATAGAACTTCTCCTAACCCTTCTCCGTTGGCCATTTCTCACTGACGACTGATGTACACATTTCTTTGCGGGTTTCCTAGCTGTCATTCCAGGATGTTTTAGCGGGTACGATGGTTTCGCGCAAAACTTGAACGGTGCGATAGTAAAAATCTTCAGGAGAAAAGAGTCTACTTTATATAATATAATGATGTTTTATCTGCATATAATGAAAAGTTGACCACGTGTATCGATTTTTTACGTCCATGTATCGGCGGATTAAAGTTTTACCTACATATGGTGGAGTTATATCGCCATATCTTATCTGCGGATGTTTATATAATGAAATTATATCTCCATGTAATATAGTTTTATCTAAAGCATAGACAGTTATATCTATATATATTAATCTTTTATCTTTATATAGTTTAATTTTATGTTTGTATATCATTGTTTTATATTTATATAATGAAGTTTTATGTTCATATATTGACATTTCATCTATATATAAGGCAAATATATATTTATATATTAATGTTTTATCTACATATAGTGGAGTTGTATATTCATATCTTATTCTTTTATATTTGTATAAGGAAGTTATATGTCTATACATAAATGTTTTATCTTTATATAGTGAAGTTTTATCTTTATATAGTGAAGTTTTATATTCATATATTGACATTTTATCTACATATAAAGGAGCTATATGTTTATATATTAATGTTTTATCTACATATAGTGGAGTTACATATCCATATCTTATCTGCGGATGTTTATATAATGAAATTATATCTCCATGTAATATAGTTTTATCTAAAGCATAGACAGTTATATCTATATATATTAATCTTTTATCTTTATATATATTAATTTTATGTTTATATATAATTGTTTTATATCTATATAATGAAGTTTTATGTTCATATATTGACATTTCATCTATATATAAAGCAGATATATATTTATATATTAATGTTTTATCTGCATATAGTGGAGTTGTATATCCATATCTTATTCTTTTATATTTGTATAAGGAAGTTATATGTCTATACATAAATGTTTTATCTTTATATAATGAAGTTTTATATTCATATATTAATGTTTTATCTACATATAAAGGAGCTATATATTTATATATTAATGTTTTATCTGCATATATTGAGTTATATATCCATATGTTCATGTTTTATCTGTGTATAATTATTGATTATCTTTATATATAAAAAAATTATCATGTAAGACAGTGAAGGCGTTCCATAGAGGACCACGAGATGTGTTTACATCACACAATACACTTGATTCATTCTCATTTCATTCATAAATTTGCTGATTATCACTGACCCCATTTCTGATAATTGTTTTGATAGTGAACTACTACAAACTTTCTAGTTTTGGCTTGCCAGAATTTTTTATAATATTAGTATTATGGCACAATACTAGTATCTAATGCCCAGGTCACACATTTACGGATCACCTCGCCGATTCCACTACGGATTAAATCTAACGGATGACCCTGGATGCCTATTACCGTAGTCTGATGCAGATCCAATACGGATGCACAATAGTGTGACTTTGGCCATGGATGGGTCTTTGGAGAAGCCAGTCCCTACTCCAACATCCCCTCTGCCTTCGGTCACCTGTACGTCTGTCCTCAAGAAGCTCGACCACTGTCTGCTATATAAATATCCAGTTCCAGCCAATTAACTGTAGGCTTCAGTTGTTGATCGTTCATGTTGAATAATGTCATGTATAACTATGGCAAGACACATACTACATTGGGCCCTATAAGGGAGCCAGGCGTCCTGGTCCTGGTGCCAGTCTTGATAGTACACTCACATAGATCTAGTGTATTAATTTGTAATAAAACAGTCGTAGACCACAACGTTCCATATTTTGTCATAATGTAACGCAGTAACCAGCATAATTGAAAAGTTCAGTATGGGATTACTTGATACCTGTTTACTAGTGTTCACTTCTTGCATACATCTTGGTCAAAAGTAGTTTTTGTAATAAGGTCACCACAGCCAGATTAAGTGTCGAAATGCTGTAAGCGAAAACTGTTACAAGTTGTGGTTACACCAGTTTGCTCGCAGTGGATGGGTTCCGAAATTCGTGGTCTCTCTAATCTCTGATGTCAACCAATAAAAGCTGACAATTATGTTTCATTTTTTTTCATAATTTACATACATTTAGTTCTGTCTTGACCACACAACAAAATTTTAGATTTGTTCAAATTCAGATTATTTGCAAATGACAAATAATAAATGTGGCTCTGGTACTAGTGCTTGCTGTTATAAACTCTTTACCAAATTACAAAATTTTAGACTTGTCCAAAATCAAAGCATTTGCAGACAACAAATTAAATGTTACTCAAAACATGAAATTTTTCTTTCATAGGGTTGAAATGGGCGTATTTTCAAGTTTTTTTTCCCCCCAGGGTCCTTAAAAGTTAGGATTGATAGGTATATGGTTTAAAGGGCAGAAAACAAGGGTGGTTGCCAGCATTGTCTCCATTCCAGAAGCTTTCTTTTTAAAGTTGTTAAATCATGGGGTTGTTTGGTAACGGGTTAAGAGATTTGAAACCTTTTTCCCATGTAAGATTAGCTATTTATTCTTTTTATAAGGCCTGTTTCCATAGTTCCATTTTTAATTGCCCATAGCAAGTTTTGAACCTAAATTGCCTTTATCCATGTCCAGTAGCCAGTGTTTTGTTCACTCTTTACAACAGAACAAATTTTGGATTAATCCAAATTAAAAGCTTAACCCTTTACCAAACAATCCCTGGTTTTCACGACCCTGGGAAAGAAGCCTTATGAAAACATTGTGTGAAAAAGAGAAAATGCTGGTAACCAGCATTTTCTCCTTTTCCCACAATGTTCTCTTCCCTTCCAAAAACAAATTTCAATTTTTTAGTCACATTAATTTTGTCGTCTGCAAATGCTTGGACTAGTCTAAAATTATGTTGTTTGGTAAAGAGTTAAAAGTGGGAAAAGGAGAAAATGTTGGCTACCAGCCTTTTGTTCCTCACAGAACAGTGCTTATAAAATCATTCACTCTTATGGTCATTAAAATGCTGGATTGTTTGGTAAAGGGTTAGATGAATCAAACATATCACCCCCCCCCCAAAAAAAAACGACAAGATTTTCAGAGATAAAAAAAAAAAACAGGGCTGATTGTGTCATATATACTGGTATGTTAGATAAGAGAAAAATCGATTTTTCTCTTATCTAACATACCAGTATATACTCAGATGAATCCAAGGAAGTCTCTGATATTTGAAAACTGACCTCAGCAGAAAAGAAAAAATGGTACCATTTAGGATGGCAATGATAGCTTTTGGACTTTTACTGATTTGGAGTATGTAAAATTTTATCTTTCGATCTCAGTATATTTGAAACATGAAAATCTTGAAAATCCCTATTCACAATAAAATCTGGTTAAACTTTTTTTTCATTATAAATACATGTGTGTGTGTATATTTGTGTAGGAGAGAGAGAGAGAGATAGGGAGCCATGCTCTATGAAAAGAGGGCTTAATGCATCTCCACATAATGCATTTAACCAAGCGAGTCATCATAGGATTATGGATCCATAAAATCCATCTTTCATACATGTATCATTTGAGGCCGTCATGAGAAAGCAATTATGTTAATTTCATGTGACTTTCGAAGAAATTGAATTTCAAAGTATGAAAACTTACAGCTTATTCAAGTGTTTTGCATAAATGAGGGATACTCTGAAGACGTTTACTTTGCAAAAAATCACTTCGACTCCTGGCTTACAGGACAAAGTGCTACAAAAAAGGTAGAAGTGCAAACAAACTAAAGGAAACATTCTTTCAAGTGATAAAATGTATCTAATTAATACAAAAAATAAAAATCGAACAATAGTTTGTTTCAAAGTTCTCTTGTTTCTTTGGTTTTCTGAGATTTCCTTTTTTTGTTGAGTATATATTAGTTAAAGATCAAAACTTGGACTGTGTTTTCTTATGTTAAAAGGGGAAAAGATTTAAAGATATTTTTTTCTGGAATCATAAGGCCTAAACTGCAATTTGAAAGCACTATAAAGGTGATAAAGATATGGAATACGGTGACCAATTTTTAGCTGTCATCTCCTTTTCTTCAAAGGCTTTTGTCGTCTGGTAATGTTTTAAATCCGACAAGTCTAAAATTAAGTCATCTGGTAAAGAGTTATGTTTTGTTTGTTCCTGCAAGTTGGTGCTTTGAAAAAGTTTATCTGTAATGGAAAGGCTAAAGTTTTTGGTTTTAGGTACAAATGTACATTGTGAGACCTGCTTTATTCGGGATGGATATAAATATTACTGCAATTCACCGTCCTTCTGTTGTGGATCAAGTTGTTGGTAAGAAAGTTTCCAATAGCGGCCAATATTTTTTATTCGCTGTTTTACAATGCTTTTTACAAGACAATTTGTCATACAGCAAAATGTAGTGAGAACAGTGATGTTTTGGGACAGCGAGTTCCTTAGACTGACTGCCATTTAAATCTTGTTTTAAAAAAAATAGATGTGAATAGTTAAACTGAAATACTGCCGAGGAAAAAAAGGTTTCTGCAGTAAGGCATAGGCAATGGGAAACAGGAAGTCTGTTACAATGGCATCCTCAAGCATTTTCTATTAAAGTTTGAATCATTTACATAAACTTGTACTCTTTACCACACAACTAATTTTTAGACTGGTCCAAATTGAAAGCACTTGCAGAAGACATAGTAAAATGTGACACAAGTAATGGGATCTATCTGTCGAATGTTTGAAATCATCAGCATTTTCTCCTTTTCCAACAATGTTTTCAAGAGCTTTTTTTTCTAGGTTCATTAGAATTTTCTCCTTTTCCAACAATGTTTTCAGGAGCTTTTTTTCCTAGGTTCATTAAAACTCTGGATTGTGGTAAAGGGTTTATGATCAGTACTATAGAGCTTGCCTCTCTGTATCTCTTTACCAAACAACAAAATTTAAAAATTGTCAATTTTGAAGACATTTGCCGATGAAAAATCAAAATATGGCTTAAATGATTGAGTTTATTTTTTCATGGCAGAAAGCATTATGGGAAAAGGCAAAAATGCTGGTTACCGTAAGCAGGGATCTTATATACAGGGATAGGAAACGCGGTATAACTTCCGGTTATTCACTGTCTTCTTTCGAATTGACCGCAAAGGAAACTAGAGGCGCTTGAGCGCCTGTATCGCTCCACAGGCCTGATATTTCTATAATGGCGAAAGGAAGTTTTTAACAATTATCATTCAATCCTGCATTTTAGCTCACTGAAGAAACAATTTTGTAGACAACCACCATAGGAACTTACCTGCAAAACAACAATGAAATCCAATGAATAGTTTTAGAGAAGAAATTTTTCAAAGATTTTACTTTATACCATAAAAGGAAAATGAGTCTCCCATAAAAGCCATGTTTTTTGACAGATCTTTTTTTTTTTTAAGGAATTATGTAAACCTGTATCTAAGGAACATTCCTGCAAAATAATAATGCTATCCAAATAGCGGTTTGGGAGGAGAAGATTTTTAAAGGTTTTTTACTTTGGTTGCCATGGCAACCAGAATTCTTCATGGAACACAATTATTTGAAGGAATTTGAAAGAGGACCACCAAAGGAACATTCTTGTGAAATTTGGTAAAAATCCAGTCAATAGTTTCTGAGGAGAAGTTTTTTTAAGAAAAGTTTACGGACGCACGCACGGACGGACGGACGGACGGACGGACGGACGGACGGACGGACGGACGCACGCACGACGGACACAACGACATGACAATAGCTCGCTGGCCGAAGACAACCACCATAGGAACTTAACTGCAAAACAACAATGAAATCCAATGAATAGTTTTAGAGAAGAAATTTTTCAAAGATTTTACTTTATACCATAAAAGGAAAATGAGTCTCCCATAAAAGCCATGTTTTTTGACAGATCTTTTTTTTTTTAAGGAATTCTGTAAACCTGTATCTAAGGAACATTCCTGCAAAATAATAATGCTATCCAAATAGCGGTTTGGGAGGAGAAAATTTTTAAAGGTTTTTTACTTTGGTTGCCATGGCAACCAGAATTCTTCATGGAACACAATTATTTGAAGGAATTTGAAAGAGGACCACCAAAGGAACATTCCTGTGAAATTTGGTAAAAATCCAGTCAATAGTTTCTGAGGAGAAGTTTTTTAAAGAAAAAGTTTACGGACGCACGCACGGACGAACGGACGGACGCACGACGGACACAACGCCATGACAATAGCTCTCTGGCCTTCGGCCAGTGGAGCTAAAAACGGCGGCCATCTTAAATTTCGGCATACGACGGTCACAGTTTTAATCAACGTTTTGCTTGGTTATCCCATACGTCTTTCTCAACAGGTAAGTTTCCGAATATTTACATTCTTAGAATATATGTAACATCAATTTTTTTCGGAGATTTTGTTTTATATGCTTATTTTGGCGTTAAAAAATCATGACCTAATCATGTTTGCCGCGTACGGGGTGTTCGGCAGGAGGATTTAGTGACGTGCAAAAGTACTTTTTAAGTACATAAAGTAGCGTCCAAATAGCAACTTGTTGGTAAAAATCACGAGATAGAGTACATCTCCTTGTATTAAAGCCGATTTTGTGCTGATTTTCGATTCCTAAGTTAGATAATTATGGGCTCAAAACTGGGCTATTTTCGGTATTTCATCACAAAATGGCGAACCAATGTGGTGAATTTGGCGGGACCCTAGTGATAGTTGTAGCATTCTCAATTTATTTTTAGAAATAAATTTGTTCAGATTTTGACATATTTATAAGCAGTAAGTATTTCTTTTTGTTTTTAAATTAAATCTAGTGATTTTCGATGCCAAGGTTGGATAACTGTGGGCTCAAAAACTTGGCTATTTTCGGTCTTAATTGCAAGATGGCAGCCTAAAAAGGGGTTATTTCAGTAAAGGTGGAAGCGCAGTACCGCACATTATTAAAAAATGATTGGATCTCTGATAGTTGGCCATATCCTGAACAAATTCTCATTATAGTCTAACCATGTGAAAATAAAACCATATTTTGCAACGTAACTGAAGAATTAAAATGTTACGTTTCGTAAAAAGGAGAAATTTGAAATTCAGTTGGTTCTATATTTTTTTTCCAGATATGTATTGTGAGAGCACAAACACTTCAAAACATGGTTTCAAGAGCTGTCAACATACTGTTGTGATGCATCCTGTGAACAGAAGAATAACATTGAAGATGGTTTTGTAATTCTGCATAAAGTGTGCTAGTATAAAACTGAAGCTGGGCTTGAAAACTTTGAATATTAAAGACCAAATCAGCTGTGAACTGTACAAACCTGCAAGAAAAATGCTAAAGTGAAATTAATGTGTTTGAATATGAAAGCTGTGAGCTTCTTCTACCACCAAAGTATATTTAGTATGTATAGCTCAATAAGCCACTAGAAGTATGGAGTTATTTAATTATCTGTGACAAATGCTAGTATTGCTGAATCCTAAGTTTTCGCTAACCTGGGGAATATCCATACTTCCGAAAACATTGTGAACAAAGAAGAAACTACCGGTAAGTACATGTCACATTTTCTCATTTCCCCAGGAAAAACAAGTCTCCTCATTTCAGTTGCATTTCATTTGTCGTCTGCAAATGCTTTCAAATTAGACATGTCCAAAATTTTGTAATCTGGCAAAAAGTTAAGGATGGAACCTTGCTCAATTTGCAATGTTTCACAACATTTTAGTTGTATCATAGCAGCCATTATACTTATCTATTTGTTTTTTGAATTTGCAGAACTGTCTGCACAAGCTGCGTGTTACTTTTCCTCATCAACATATTTTTTGAGGGAGAGAAGTATGTATCCGTGTTGTGCAAAATTCTCTGAGAATCATGATGTTGGTTTCCCACTACTCACACTATTGTCATAAAACACTAAAAGTACATGTATTAAATTTGACATACTTTTGGTTTCTTCAAACAACACAGTACATTCAGTATCTACAGTCTTATAAGCCACTTGTGGTAAGGAGTTATCTAATAATCTGTGACAGATGCCAGTATTCCTGAATCCTAAGTTTTCACTACCATGGGAAATATTTATACATCTGAAAACATTGTGGGAAAAGAAGAAAATGTTGGCAAGCATGTTCTCATTTTCTCAGCAAAGACACAAGTGACACATTTCATTTCTTGTCTGCAAATAATTCCAAATCAGACAAGTCTCAAATTTTGTTGTCTGGCAAAGTGTTCCTGAAGGTTGGTTGCTTTCAACATTTTGCAATTGTATCACAGCAAACAATGCAGCTATCCATATTCCATGTATTACTAGAGTTGGGAATGTTTCTACTTGAAAATCTCTGTTGAAGGAGAGAAGTATATTTTGGGCGTTTGTATGACATACACCAGGATTATAATGATAGTTTAATATACCAATAATATCTCATATACACAATACTTTTACCATCATCATTAACTGCAACTTGCCACAGTGAAAAAGTTTTAGGAGATAAAAGTCTACATTCAATGAAAAAAGCATTTGTGGAAGCAACCAACCATTTGCATGTTACATTTTATCGCAAAAAGATTGGTCCTTGTGTCATACTGTTTTCCAAAGATTTCTACAGTGGATTTATGTAAAATCAAATTTATTAGGCATTAAGTTAAAACTTGCTAAAGGAACACATTTTTCAGCACCATTTAATTTTGTAACACACATGTAGCTCAATATTCATGGCTGCCTTGATGTTTTTAGTGAGAAATTTTAAAATATCAATTTCAACATAAACTTTCTGTGTACAGTGTGAATTTTTTTGAAAATTTAAAAAATGAAAAACATTTGAAGGAAAGGCAAAAACATAATATTTTTAATAGCACAGAAATCATTTTGAAAAGAATTGATCACTGGCTGCAACTGGTCTTTTACAAATGTTTTCCAATGCTGTCCACTGTATGAGGAGCGAAAAGTCAAATTTGTACAAAGTCCTACACAACTTATACTGTTTTCAAATTGGTCCAAAATCAAAGCTTTCAAAGTTATTAGATAACCTTAAGTTCTCTGACACAGAATAAAAAACCATTATTAAAGAAGGAATATATATGATCCCTGGTACCACATAACATCAAGATAAACATTCTGACCAGGTTTCATGACTACCAGACTTAAAATGTGGCCTCTATAATGCACACTAGGTTTTTCTAATATTTGGCCCTGTGACCAATTTTTTTACCCAAAGTGACCCAATTTTGAATTTCCCGAGATATCAAGACAAAAATTCTGACCAGCTTTCATGAGTATCAGACTGAAAATGTGGCCTCTAGAGTGCACACAATGTTTTTCTTAGATTTGACCTGGTGACCTACTTTTTGCCCAACAAGACCAAATATCGAACTTGTCAGACATATTATCAAGACAAACGTACCGACCAAGTTTCATGAGCACTTTCAGTAAAATAGAGTGAACACAAGGTAATTGTTGACGCCTGCACAACGCTTGATGGACAATGGGCACAGCGCTATCACAAAAGCTCACCTTGAGCACTTAGTGCTTGTGTGAGCTAAAAACATTGAGAGAATAAAAGAAAATGCTGGTAATCAGCATTTTCTACTCTTTTTATAGAAAAGTTCCATCATTTGAGCCACACTTGATCAGTTGGATGTAATAGTGATTGTTTCAATTTTGATAAGGCTGAAATTTTTGCCACCTGGTATTGAGTTAACCCTTCACCAAACAATCTCATGTTTTGACAACCCTAAAGAAGCCTTTTAAAAGCATTGCAGGAAAAGGTGATAATCCTGGTAAACAGCAACTCCTTTGCACACAATATTTTCTACCCTTTCAAAGACAATTTTCATCATCTGAGCATTGTTTGTCATCTACAAATACTTTCAATTTGGACAAGACTTAAATTTTGCGGTCTGGTATAGAGTTATTTAGTGATATTTTACCCTAAGTTTAAAGACCCAAGGGAAGAAAACTTTTGGAAACATCCTGAGAAAAGGAGAAAATGCTGGTAACCAGCATTTTCTCTTTTTCCCACATGTTTCTTCACTTCAGAGACAAATTTCATTTGATTGGTCATGTGCAATGCTTTCAATTAAATTGTTTGGTAAGAGTTAAAATTTCAACCGTCTTTGCAGCACTTACAAATACAGTGGGGGTTCAAGCTCTGGGAGCTCAAGCTCAGGTTCCGGTTCCACAGCAGGGGCAATAGTAGGCTATGTTTTTGCTGGCCTTGCAGGACTTGCTGCACTGATAGCACTGTGTTCTCTAGGGTGCAAAAAATGCTCCGAGCTCAAAGAGAAAAGGGCTGTACAACCTCGGACAACTAATGTACCTGTATAAGGTAATTCTTATTTTGTAATGTAAGGGTGAATAATCTCCCATTTTGGGCTCATTGATAATCTTGGATCCTGTGTGGCTGAGCTGTCAAGTGTAGGATTTGTACCTTGGGGGCCCTGGGTTCAATCTTTACTAGAAGCACTGTGTTTTTCGTGGGAGTGTCCTTCGGCAAAATACTTCAGAGCCCCACCCTAGCACAGGTGAAACTAAGGACATACATGAATAATGTGAACTTAGTCATGATATGGCTGAAATTATGTTGAAGACGGCATAAAACATGATTTAATGATGATCCTAAATTATCTACCTAGGTCTTAGGTCAGGTCACTCTTTTTCACTAGAAGAAAATTAATTCCCACCCATCTATTTCGAAAGTATTTGCAGTAAAAGAAAATTAGAATTGGATCACATTATCTGTTTTGTTTGAAACAATAGAAAGCATTGAGGAAAAGATGAAAATGCTGACATACAGAGTTGTCTTCCTTTTCCACAATGTTTTCAAGGGCTTCTTCCTCCAGGTCCTAAAACAGTAGATTGCATGGTAAATTTTGTAATATATAGTAATTGTTCTTTACACATTTCTCTTGATGACATCCTTTTTCATCTTGCCAAAGACTATGTTTGAAAACGGTGACAAAAGGATAAATTGCTTATAACAAACAATTTCTCCTTTCGTCACAATGTTGTCACTTGTGTTCAAGTACTGTCACCTTTGATGAACTTGATAATTGCTGTTTTACAGTGACATGTTCAAGTCATTTTCTGCAAATTTATCTCAGAAATTATTCATCTTTTGCAGATGCATTAATAAATAGCTCAACAAGAGAAAATGCATTTCATAGGCAATATCTCCTTTTGCTTAGGGTTTTCAAAAATGGTCAGTTGCAAGACAAAACAAAAAAAGAAATGAGCAATGCTCTGTGAAAAGGGGGCTGAATGCATTTGCAAAAAAGTACTGACCAAGGTCAGCCTGCACACTCCACACAGGATGACCTGGGCTGAAACTTTTGCTACTGGTCAATTTTCTGTATGTCCAAGGACCAGTCTACCTCATGAGAAAGTCAGTTGTTAAAAGAAAGTGGCCATTAACAGATCCACAGTTATGTGATGGCTTACTTGGTATACCACATCACAGAGATGCATAAAGCCCTCTTTTGCCAGGGCATGGCTCAAATGTTTGTAGGAGATCAAATTCGAAACATATAGATCGGGAAAAGCAAGAAGCAAAAAAAAAAACAATCTTTGGAAATCATACCAAAACCTTGGCACTGAAATTAAAAATATTTTTTAAATGATAAAATGGATTTGAAATATACACCAGCAGTTTATAGGTAGATGCTAGACATATATGGCCCTTGGAAAAATAAAATGTTGCAAAGAGAGAAAAACCAATATTTTGAATTCATTTCTTTCCATTTCAGAAAAGGTGCAAATGGAGCAACATGACAAGTAAAGAGGCTTTCCAATATAATCAGGACAATACTTAGGAATTTCACGAAGAACTAGGACATTACAAAATAAGTATTGGGCCTATCAAAACTTTTGTTATAAAGACATAAAAGGTTCCGAGTCATACTATACAGTATACTAAAAGATTTTATTTATCTTTGTCTTTACAGCCCTAGAGTGCTAGGAATAAAAAAATGTTGATACAGACAATGTAGATCAAGGTAAGACAGAATTTTGCAGAATATAGATCAAGATCAGACTGCATAGAATGTGAAATTTTAAGCAATACACTTGTAGAGTAAAACCTGCCCTCATGATGACTTGCAATAAACAACCACTAACTGTAAACCACTAAACAGAATTCTCTCCTTTTCCATATAATGACATCTAATGATCAACTCCCTGGTGTCTGCAACAAACAACATACAAATCACAGTTTTTCCATCATTTTACCCCAAAGAGTCACAATACCTTTTAAACAATTTTCAGGCTTCAACTGTTTGTGCCAGCTACATGTACAACTCAAATCTAAGATTTGATAAGTAATTATTTAACCCTTTACCACACAATCCCCAGTTCTAGCGACCCTGAGGAAAGCTGCTTTTGAAAACATAGTGAGAAAAGGAGAAAGTGCTGGTTACTAGCATTTTCTAGAAACCAGCATTTTCTCCTTTTCCCACAATATTTTCTACTTTATTAGAAACAAATCTCATCATTTGAGTCATGTTTAATTCATCCTCTACAAATGCTTTCACTATGGATGAGTCTAAAATTTTGTTATGTGGTAAAAGGTTAACAAACAGCAAAATTTTAGACCGGTCCAAATTAAAAGCATTTGCATGTGACAAAATAAATTGCACGAGTGGTGAATGGTGAAATTTGTCTGTGATAGGATAGAAAACATGATGGAAAAACAACCCTGAGGAAAAAGGCCTTTGAAAACATTGTGGAAAAAGGAGAAAATGCTGGTTGCCAGCATTTTCTCCTGTACCAACAATTTTTTCAAAAGCCTTCAATCTCTGAGTGTTAAAACTCTGTCAAGATTGTGTAGTAAAATATTTAAGTCCAAAAAGAGTTAACCCTTTACCACACAATGACGCCTTTTGACGCCCCTAAAAAAGAGGCCTTTTGAAAACATTGTGGGAAAAGGAGAAAATGCTGGTAACCAGCATTTTCTCCTTTTCCCACAAAGATTTCTACCCTATCAAAGAAAAGTTGCGTCATTTGAGCCACTATGAAATTGTCGTCTGCAAATGCTTTCAATTTGGATAGGTCTTAAATTTTGCCGTGTGGTAAAGGGTTAAAGATGCACCCTTACAGCCAGAGAGTAAACAAACGCTGTTAAAACTTTACAGTGTGTAGAATCTAGATAGCCGTGAAATGTAGATAAAAAATTGATATAAGGTGTATTGGATAAAGAGACGCCAGGGATTTGTCTTCGATTTAAACCAAAAACTGGTTGTAATGTCTAGGGATAGCCTCCATAGAACGAATTGCATTTTCTATCTGTTGTAATCTGTGCAACCTTGCAACCGTCAGGGGCAACATTTGGCACGAAGGTACAAGAATGATTATAATTTCATAAAATAAAGATAAAATTGGTTACAAAACTGGATGAAAACGAGTAAAGATGCATCTTTAAACACCCGCAAATTCTCAGTTTGTGACTTGTTACCAACAGACAAAACTTTAGAGTTTTCCAAATTGAAAGTGTTTGCCGGCAACAAAATAAATGTTATCCAAAAATTAAAAATAAAAAGCATTGTGAGGACAGGAAAAAATTATGGTTAGCAGCATTTTCTCTTCTTTCGACAATATTTTCAAAAGCCTTTTTTCCTCAGAGTCATTAGACCTCCGGACTGTGTGGAAAAGGGTAAAACAAGAGGGCCATGATGGCTCTGTTTTGCTCCACTGTCTTATAGATAAATAGCCATTATAAATTTTCATTGAGGCATTGATCTTAGGGAAGGCTGTATTGTGATAAAATTTCATAGAGAAAATAAACCTAGTCCAAGATAAAACATGTATTTTTTCACATGGCATGATTAAGTAAAGATCTATGAAATAATTCTACTCAAGGACCATTCCAAAAAAATCATGTATGACCTCTGACAAACTTTTTTTTTTTGACAAAAAGATTTCCAAAAATTTCACAGCTGAGAAACATTTTATCTTTGGCATGAATGGTTTCATAACATATTTAGAATTCTTCAAACCTTGCTTTATGTTTAAGAGCCATCACATTTGATCATAACCTTTAACATCAAAATAAATTATTACTGAAGAATGAACATTTTCTATGTGGAAAACTTAAATGTACAATACCAATCACAATATAATGCATTATATAATGAGAATAAATGGTAAGAAACATTTGTCATGAAAACTCAGGAATAATGTAATTCTCCTTTGATCACTATTAACCTCACTACACTTTGTCATGGGCTGAGACTTCTAGCCAAGTAACATACTGGGCTTGAAACCCAAAGATCATCAGTTAGACTCCCAGCTCTGCAAAATTCTGTTTGAGGATTGATAACAGTCACTGCAACAGGAATAATATGTCTTTGTGTGGGAAACAACCCCAAGGCTAGGAAAGAATGTTGTGTGAAGCACTAGAATAAAAAACACGAGGATAGTATGGCTAGGTGCACAGGCCTGTCTGGCTACTATGAAAAAGTGAAACAATTTTGGATACAGTGTTCAAAAAACAAACAGCTTGTAATGAATAGAAAAGAAACCAAACCCCTACCTGCCATGTTCTATTATTGATCGAAATTATGTCAAGAATTTTGAAAGAGGTCCACTCAAGGATCAATTATGCAGAATTTACAGAGAAAAAGAACTTGCCCCCTTGCAGAATTTCTATACTTTTCAGTTTTGATGCCATGGCAACCAGAGATCTAAATGAAGTCACATTCTCTGAAGGAAATCTGAAGAGGACCATGGCAGGGTCAATTTTTTTAGAAATCAAAATTGCTTAAGTAGTTTCATAAAAGATATTAGAAATATAAGCAAACATAGGCACAGCACACACCACACAAATCCTACTACCATTAGTCAACATTTTTGGTTTCTTTCCTGACATTTACAATTATGATACGTAAAACACTTGCTAGTAATGTGTGTGGTGGTGGTGGTGGGGTATATAAAAATATCAAGCTATAGATAGGAGAAGCTCAATTATTTATGTACTCATAATTCATTACATTCTATACATAACACTGTTCAAATTTACTTTTTGTGCATCATGCTAAGTACATTTCTCCACTTTACCCGGATAATGGTCAAAAGCTTTACTCTGACAGCTTATCCTGAAGAATAGAGAGACCATAACACACATCTTGTTGCTCCTAGACTCCAGCTTTGATGACAATCAAAATTAACTCATAACCAAACAATCCTCAGAAAATGCGCATAATCAGCGTTTTCTCCTTTACCCACAAAGTTTTCTTCCCTTTCAATAACAAACCATGTCTTTTGAACCACATTTAATTTCTTGTCTACAAAATCCTGGCATCTGGTGAAGAGTTAACCCTTTACCAAATGACAAAATTTTATGCTTGCCCAAATTTAAAGGTTTTGCAGACGACAAAATAATCATGACTGAAAAATAGAAATTCACCTTTTGAAAGGTAAACATTGTGGGAAAGAGAGAAAATGCTGTTTAACAGCATCTTCTCCTTTTTCCACTATGTTTTCGAAAGACCTTTTCCTTAGGGTGGTTAAAACTCTGGATTGTGTAGTAAAGGATTAAACATTATTGCCATATCATTAGAATGATAATTTTCTTTGCAATTTAGAGACTCTTTCCCTAATCAAGAACATCTGAATTCTTGAGAACGAAATAACAGATGAACCAAATGATAATAACAATATAACTAAGAAAGCAATGTAGTAAACAAAAACTGTTGATTTTGATCAATTTCACTGGATTTGTTTTTTAAACCTTTTTGCAGTCAATATATTAAAATTCTTCCTCACGAATAAAGGAGTAGAAAACAGTTTATTTGTATCTTGATCTAGATGTCATAATTTAGCAAAGTCTAGGGCGGCAGCATCCATGTCCACAGAAGTTGAGGGAATATCATGGGATTTCTGAAAAATAAAAAAAAAAAAACATAGAACTGTTACAATTACTAACTAGTCTTTAACCCTGTACCACACAATCCCAAGGTTATAACGACCACTAGCAATAAGACTTGAAAACGTTGTGAGAAAAGGAGAAAATGCTGGTTTCCAGCTTTTTCTCCTTTTCCCATAACATTTTTCCTATCCGAAGACAAAGTCCAACATTTGAGCAACATTCAATTTGTTATCTGCAATTGCTTACTCTATTAACTCTTGACCAAATGACAAAATTTTAGACTCGTCCAAATTAAAAGCATTAATTTTGCAGACAACAAATCTAGAGTTGCTAAAGTGATTGGATTTGTGATTGTAAAATAAATGGAAATACTTGTTAACAGCATTTTATCCTTTTTTCTGTGTAGTCTTACCTCAATGTAATTGTGATAGTACCAGTAGCAAACTTTTCTGTAAGGGAGGTAACTGGTCATGGTAATATCAATTTAATTCAGGAGTTAAAATTCTTGACAGCACCCCTGATTAACAAAAACCCATAGAGCACAACTTAACTCTTTCAGCATATAGGCTCTATAACTTAATCTCTTTTGACTGTTGAAATACAATCCACTGAAACTGCAACAGGTTTTTATCTTATAACTTGACTATACAAGCTGACATTGTAGATCCAAGATAGCATGTTTTGTCTCTCTGATCTTGATCTATGCCATCAGCTATAGGCCCTGTTTTCACCTATTTTGTTCCAGGGTTGAGTGGCTTTTGCATGCAGTGTAAATAAACTAGAGGCGCTTGAGCGCCTGTATCGCTCCACAGGCCTGATATTTCTATAATGGCGAAAGGAAGTTTTTAAAAATTATCATTCAATCCTGCATTTTAGCTCACTGAAGAAACAATTTGGTAGACAACCACCATAGGAACTTACCTGCAAAACAACAATGAAATCCAATGAATAGTTTTAGAGAAGAAATTTTTCAAAGATTTTACTTTATACCATAAAAGGAAAATGAGTCTCCCATAAAAGCCATGTTTTTTGACAGATCTTTTTTTTTTTAAGGAATTCTGTAAACCTGTATCTAAGGAACATTCCTGCAAAATAATAATGCTATCCAAATAGCAGTTTGGGAGGAGAAGATTTTTAAAGGTTTTTTACTTTGGTTGCCATGGCAACCAGAATTCTTCATGGAACACAATTATTTGAAGGAATTTGAAAGAGGACCACCAAAGGAACATTCCTGTGAAATTTGGTAAAAATCCAGTCAATAGTTTTTGAGGAGAAGTTTTTTAAAGAAAAAGTTTACGGACGCATGCACGGACGAACGGACGAACGAACAGACGGACGGACGCACGACGGACACAACGCCATGACAATAGCTCGCTGGCCTTCGGCCAGTGGAGCTAAAAATATGACTTAATCAAATAACCAGTCTGATCTTGGATCTACACTGTTATGTAGTGAGATGATCAAAATTTTGGACCAAAACAGCCTGTATTTTTTTCAATCACTGATAGAAAATTTATTTTCAACAATGTAAACTGAACTCCCACAATAATTATCATGTCTCAACTAGAACTGTTGCAAGGAGATGAGTATGCCCCCATCATCTGTTGCCTTGTGACTGGATCTGGCAAAGATATCAAAGGGATATAACTCCTTTATAGCTGACCAATCATAATGAAATTTGTAGTGGAACAAGTTCTTATGGTAGGAAGGTTTCCATTAAATTTCATTAAAATTAGTCTAAACCTGTAGGAGGAGATCAGAATAAAACATTGTGGCTATGGACAGACAGACAGATATCAGGATTTGTATTCACCAGCCATTCTTAATTTCATTCCAAGTCTACTTCTAGGTAGAAAGTAAAACAACTTCTAACTGGTTAAACCATTCAATTGTATTACTTTCTACATAGAATTTATAAAGTTCTTGAGAACAAGACTGAGAGTGTTCTTGAAAATGGTTCGTGAATGGCGTTGACCCTAGATTCCAGCAAACCCTAGGGGTCGGGTATATTGAATTGACATAAAAAGAGTTGTTAGGTCGTACCTGTTTTTGGTTACTGCTTTGTTTCTTTAAGTCTTTTGCTGAGATTTGTTTCACGTTTTCTTGAAGAGCTGCAAACCTTTCATTGACTTGTTCTGTTTTCTGCTTTAACTTGGCACTTTCTGCTTTAGCTTGAACATTCAACTGTGCAACAGAATATATCTATTTAACCTTTTACCAAACAATCCAAAGTTTTAACCACCCTGAAAGAAAAAGAGAAAATGCTAGTAACCAGCACTTTCTCCTAGTCCGACAATGTTTTTAACCATATCATTTGACTCATCCAGACTGAAAGCATTTGCAGACAGCAAATTCAATGAAACTCATACGATGTTATTTGTCTATGAAAGAATAGAAAAAATTGTGTAAAAAGAAAATGATGGTTATCAGCATTATCTCCTTCTTCCAAAATGTTTTCTCAAGAATGCTACAATTTTTTCCAAAGCCTGCTTCCTCAAGGTCATTGAAAGTCAAGACTGTTTGGTAATGGGTTAACTATCTGGGATTCTGTGTTGTATGAAAGCTTTTTACCAAACTATCTTGCGTTTTAATGATCCTGAGGAGGTACACTTTTTAAAACATAGTGGGTGTATTCCTTTCACTGTTCCAAACACTCGGAACATGTTCTAGGTGAATGGAGTATTTCGGAATACTGTTCTATGTTCTTCAAAACATGTTCTGACTGTTTTAATTCAATCGAGGTGCAGCGCACCTGCTGAACGGTTGCTAGGTGATACAAGATGGCTGAAAGATGGACAATTTTTCATGGCGAAACTTGCAATTGTCTCTTTTACGATATGAATGCCATAAATAGGAGCATTGTAGACTTGTCAGTGTCAATCTCTACTCCCTCTTCGCAACTAATCATATCCTCCACTAGCACAGCTAAGACAGTAGCTCTTGCAACAGCCATCATGGCAATGTACATTCATTTCGGTATTGATTAGAAAAATGTTCCGAAAATGCTCCATTCAGAGCATAATTCCAGAACAGTGAATGTGTTCTGAAATATTCCATTCGCACATTCCAGAACACAGAACATTGTGCCAGAACAGGTGAATGGAATACGCCCAGTGAGACAAGGTTAAAATGCTGTTAAGAAACATTTTCTCCTGCTTTCTCACAATGTTTTCTACTTTTTCAAAGGAAAACCCCATCAAATAAGTTGCATTTAACTTGTTGTCTGCAAACAATTTGGACAAGGCTAAAACTCTATAATGTAGTCATTCATTACCTCTTTCAGATGACTTTGAAGCTGAAAACCTCTTACAACACTGTAGCAAAAAGAGAACTAAATTGTAATTAGCCATTCCTACATTTGTCACATTATTTTGGTATATAAGTATGTTTCAATCCATATGCTAATTGTCAATATTGTAACATGAATTTTTCAAAGTCACCAGCTGCCATTTTTGACAGGGTTTTCTTTATTTCCCAGTGTAAACTCAAATGACAGTTTTTTCATTCTACTTTGCTCGGTACAAGAGGTTTTTCCATGGGAATTGAAAGGCTATTTCAAAATATTTGAAAAGATACAACCCAAGTAGGTGTGATGATTTTTTTTCTTTAATGAGTGTTTTTCTAAAATTTGTCATTCTTATTATACAAAAGAAGTAATTTATTTTTGATGCATTAAATCTTGACATTTCAGTTCCCAATACAGACAAAGTAAATATTGACATACATCAGAATAAATACACACATTGTACTATTACCCAATCTTAACACCAATAGAAAAAAATCCAAAATTTATTATTTTGAATCTTTAAGCTTATCAGACTTCTCAACAAACATGAAAGATTTGGTTGGTTGTATTGGGGTTTAACGCCACTTTAACAGCTAAGGTCATATCATGGCGGTCGGTGACGCACATGTGTTTCCTGGCTTTCTCACACCAGTACTAACACAACTTTCTTTCCAAAGCCACTGACTACTTTTCTCACATGCTTCAGCAGAGGTGAACAAACATGAAAGAAGACATTATTTGAGATTCAGTAATCAAAAACTATCAACTGGTAAAGTTTCATATGTGAGAACAGATAACCAAGGTTAGAGATCTGAAAGTACATGTAGGAACATTTCACAATCAAAGTGTCCTTTCGCAAGGAGCAGGTTCAAGCCTTTTATAAATATGTAGTTTTGTTCAGTTTACAGACATTTCTCTAAAATGTTTTTTACCTTTACCAGAGGACAAAATTTAAGATTTGTCCAAACTGAGAGCACTTACAGATTACACAATGAATGTGGTCCAAATGATCAGAATTGTATCTGGATAAAAGGATAAAACACATTGTGGGAAAGGGAGAAAATGCTGGTCAACGGCATTTTCTTTTTCATTAAAACTGTCTTTAAAAGCCTTTTCCATTAGGATTGTTAAAACACAAAATTTGGTAAAAGTTAACCCTTTATCAAATAACAAAATTTTAGACTGGTTGAAAGTATTTGGAAGCAACAATATAAATGTAATTTAAACTAGAGCTGTCACTGAATGTGACTTAATACCCCTGCCAGCGCTTTGACAGAAACAGGCAATTACTAGTATTTTGTACACAGACGGACACACAGACAGACAGGCTGATTCCAGTATATCCCCGAAAACATTCGTTTTGCGGGGGTATAACGATGGGATATGACAATGCAGATTAGAAACCATTTGGAGAAAAGGAGAAAATGCTGGTTATCAGCATTTTCTCCTTTTTCCACAATCACAATGACTCTCAAGGTCGTTAAAACACAGGATTGTTTTGTAAATGGTTAAACCATTATTAACAGGGCAGTCAGCGTACCATTTCATGTTTCCTTGTGTTTTCTTACAAGTAGCATCGAAAAACCCCTTTTTAACACTAAGGCTGCACTAGGCTTTGCTGTCAGTAACATGTCCAGCAGTATTTTTTACCAGCAGCAGTTACTGCTTCTTTTCCAACAATATTTTCTAAAGCTTTTAAATTCAGGTGTGTTAAGCTTTTTTGTAAAGTAGTGGGAGAAACATTAGACAAACAAAGCTAATGAAGCTCCTGAGAAGAAATAAAATTTTAAAAGAAGCAAGAGGGCCATGATGGACCCGTATTGCTCCACTGGCTAATACCTGCAAACTCTACACACCAAACATTACAACTGAAGGCCAAATGGTTTTGAACAAGAAGACTTATAAAGTTCAAAAAAGAATGAAGCCAATGTGAAAGTTGTGACACCAGGGTAAGGCTATTTTTGACTATAGGGCTGTTATTACTGAAAACTTGGTAGAGGTCCATACTTTAAAACCACATTCCAAATAATACAGATCTAAGCTGAATGTTTATAAACAAGAAGATTTTCCAAGTTTCCGCAATATAAAGCCCTTGTAAAACATGAAACCCCTGAGGCAGGGATAAATTATAATCCAGGGCTAAATTTGAACAAATTCAGAAGTGTTCTGCAAGATAAAGCTTTGTACTAAATCTGGTAGCCCTAGGATTTATGGTTTAGAGCAAGAAGTTTTTTTTAGAATTTTCACTCTACAAGCACATAACAATTTTGGAAGAGGCCTCTTAGGTGACAACACTCACAAAATATTACAGCTGTGGCTCATGGTCAGGAACAGGAAGATTAAAAAAGTTTTCACTTTATCAGCCTATGTAAAACTTGTTACTAAATCTTATGTAAAACTTGTGACTTGCGGGGCAGGATTAAACTTGACTTCAGGGCTATGATTTGAACTGTCATGGTGGAAGCCCATTAGATAAAACTACATGCATAATTTAGTAACACTAAGGCTTTATGGTTAGGAATGGGAAGACTTTTAAAATTTTCAGTATATTAGCCTATGTAAATCTGGTAAACTTTATTTGTAGAGGCCCATTAGAAAAAGTTAAATGCAAAATTTGGATGTACTAGGCTTTATAGTAAAGAACAAGACTGTTTTTAAAGTTTTCATTATATATTCTAACCTGATGTAAACTTTAATGTGAACCCAGGGCAGGGCAAATTTTGACGGCAGGTGTATAATTTGAAGAACTTAGTAGATGTCCAGAAGATGAAGCTATATGTACATGCCAAACTTGGTAGCCCTAGGCCTTATGGTTAGGAACGAGAAGATATTTAAAGCTTTCAGCATATATGTCTATGTAAACTTGTGACCCCAGGGCTATAAGTTGAAGAATCTTGGTAGAAGTCCATTAAATAAAGCTTCATGCAAAATTTATAGCCCTGGGCCATATGGTTTCAGACAGGAAGATTTTCAAAGTTGTTCATTATTTTTCAGTGTTGTTGCCACCGCAACCAGAGCTTTTACAGGAATCAAATTCTTTCAAGAAATTCTGAAGAGGACCATGGCTGGGTCATTACTATGAATTTGGACAAAATTGGATGGGTGGTTTCAGAGAAGATGTTTAAAACAAGAGGGCCATGATGGCCCTGTATTACTCCACTGGCTTTTTAACCCTTTACCACACAAATCGAAGTGTTAATGACCCTGAAAGAGAAGGCTTTCAAAAATATCGTGAGAAAAGGACAACATGTTGTCAGCTAGGATTTTCTCATTTTCCCACAACGTTTCCTAACCTATGAAAGACAGAAATAGTATTTAAGCTGAATTCAATTTGTCTTTTTGCAATGGCTTTAAACTTGGTACAGTAAAAAAAAATTGTCATTTCTTAAAGAGTAAAATTAACGTATCATGCTCTTAATTGGCATTGACAGAGACATACAGCATAAAAAGTCTGTATGGTAATAAACTTACTTTGAAAACATAACCTCCACCCCCGCCCACCAAACAAAAACAGTCATATCTTTTTAAATGCAAAGATAATGTCAGTGATTACAAGCAGGTTTATTCATTAGCATGAAAGGTAAAGTTCTGAAAAAATTTGAGTGATAGAAACCTTACTTTAAATTAAACATTCCATTCATGTAAGCATAACAATTAGCATCAAAATAAATCACTCTCCCTTAAAACAGAACATTTCCTCTCCAGTGCTCGTGCTGCCAATCGACATTATCGACAATTGTCGATTAATTAATTCAGCTGTCGATTAATTCTTTCAATTGTCGATAAAAATTGTCGATTAATTTATTCCCACAAAAAGTTGGGTAAAATTCCCTTTACTTGCCTGGATCACGCGTTAATTTGCACCGGAAATGTGGTAATCGCTTCACACCTCGACGGACGCAACCTTAGGTAATCGACAGGTCACACAGTTGGCTTGTATATTCCACAACACGTGTCATGTTATCGGTTGTTATCCTAAGCCATTAATTGAAGAACGCGATTATTTGTTTATTTCACGTTAAATTTTGATTGACTATTTTACTCGACGCTGTGATAGAATGCCTTGGATTTCAATACCGCCAGAAACGGCGATGGCGACTACAGGAAACCAATTAGATATCATAAATTTGTTTACATTGCTAACGTAAACCGGCGCTGTTTAAATGTCGGCGAACAAAAAGGAAACAATAATTCATAATTGAATTTAATTGACATGTTGACATTATTCTAATAAATCTTGTTCTTGAACCCTTAAAATCTTATCATTCTTCACATATACGTCAACATGGGTCGTCCTAAAAAAAAACTATCACCAATTAAAAAAGATAATAAACTAAGGAAAATTTAACTGCATTTACAGTATTGGATTCAGCAGTGGTACCAGTGAAGATCAGTATGAAATTTCAAATTAAATTTAAAGGCTTAGGTTGATAACCTCATCCACTTCACTGTTTAGGTACTATCGAGTGAAATGACTTTATTTAAGACATTTTATCCTCCTCATTGACCTTATTAGAAAATAATTAAGGTCAGCAGATAATAAAGGGAGGTAATTCATCATGTAATAGAAAATTTTCTCCTTTACTTGTGCACATCATTTATTACAATAAAAAAAATGTTGTTTGGTAAAGAAGTAACCATTCATCAAAAGAAACTAGGACTTAAATGTCTGTATGTTTTTATGCAAATAATGTGGGAAAAGGAGAACTATCCTTAGGAAATGATGTAGAACAAATTTTCCTTTTCCTACAATATTTTCTACAATGTAAGATTAAAATGAAATTTTGTCTTTTGGTAAAGGAGTAACCATTCATCAAAAGAAACTAGGACCTAAAAGCCTTTATGCTTTTATCTAACTATTGTGGGAGAGAGCACTATCCCAGGAAATGGTATAGAGCAAATTCTCCTTTCCCACAATATTTTCTACAAGGTAAGATTAAATATATATGACCATTTTTTTATTATTATTATTGTAATGGAAATGATTATGTGAATGAAGGTTTGAAACTATGAGTGAAAAACAAAGTTAATGCTACATGTGCATGTCTTTTCTTTTAAACCAAACTTCGCGCGCTTAACTCGTCTATTATTTTTTTCAAGAAAAAATTGTTGGCCAATATTTTACTTGGGCCAGAGCTAGCACTGCCTCTCCAAAAAAACTTGAATACCAAACTCAAATAATGTATAACTGCAGTTTGATAATCAAGGGAGGTAAATAGTAACAAACTTTATCTTGTATAACAGGACTTATTTCCCTTGATTACTATTTTAAATTAAAGTCACTATATAAGCCCATGTTAAACTTGTGATACCTGTGGCAGAGCCAATTTTGACCCCAGGGCTATAATATGAAGAAATTTGATAGAGGTCCATTAGATAAAGCTACATGCTAAATTTGGTAGCCCTGGGCGTTATGGTTTCAGACAAGAAGATTTTCGAAGATGTTCAATATTTTTCAGTTTTGTTGCCATGGCAACCAGAGTTTTTGAAGGAATCAAATTCTTTCAAGAAATTCTAAAGAGGACCATGGCAGGATCATTTCAGTTAAGTTTCATCAAATTTGGATGGGTAGTTTCAGAGAAGAAGTTTGAAAAAAAAGTTAACGCACGGACGGACGGACAGACAGACGGACGGAAATGCACGACAGACACCAGGCCATGACATAAGCCCCATGGCCTTTGGCCAGTGGAGCTAATAACTAGAGGCGCTTGAGCGCCTGTATCGCTCCACAGGCCTGATATTTCTATAATGGCGAAAGGAAGTTTTTAACAATTATCATTCAATCCTGCATTTTAGCTCACTGAAGAAACAATTTGGTAGACAACCACCATAGGAACTTACCTGCAAAACAACAATGAAATCCAATGAATAGTTTTAGAGAAGAAATTTTTCAAAGATTTTACTTTATACCATAAAAGGAAAATGAGTCTCCCATAAAAGCCATGTTTTTTGACAGATCTTTTTTTTTTAAGGAATTCTGTAAACCTGTATCTAAGGAACATTCCTGCAAAATAATAATGCTATCCAAATAGCGGTTTGGGAGGAGAAGATTTTTAAAGGTTTTTTACTTTGGTTGCCATGGCAACCAGAATTCTTCATGGAACACAATTATTTGAAGGAATTTGAAAGAGGACCACCAAAGGAACATTCCTGTGAAATTTGGTAAAAATCCAGTCAATAGTTTCTGAGGAGAAGTTTTTTAAAGAAAAAGTTTACGGACGCACGCACGGACGAACGGACGAATGAACGGACGGACGGACGCACGACGGACACAACGCCATGACAATAGCTCGCTGGCCTTTGGCCAGTGGAGCTAAAAATTAATGTACCAATGCAGAGACGGACTGATGCATAAATGCAGGGCCATGACATAAGCCCGCCTGCTTTTGGCCAGTGGAGCTAAAAATGAAAACTTTTCAAATTACCTTTTTCAAATTAGTTGTCACAGCTTTTGTCTTAGTCTTCTTCGTATTTTTCACAACAAATGCCTTATCAGGCTTTACATTCTTTTTCCCTCCTTTGTTTTTGGCCATTGGGTGAGATTTCTGAAATTATAAATTGGTTACAATTGTGATATTAATAAACAATTACTATTCTCAGATAAGATTTCAAGAGATGGATACAACTCTTTACCAGTAGAAAGAACAGTAGACATGTCAAAATTAGAAGAAAACTGTTAATAACACACTCTTCTAAAATGACATTAATCTTTGAAAAGCTACAAAACATTGTGGAACAAGCATTCTGATAGTATTGCATAGCAATACCCAGTCCCCTACCTGCCCGTATATATTGCTGGCACGTATAGTTGGTAAATTTCTGTAGAGGAGAAAGAACATATTTGACCCACTTTCAGAATTATAAGCATTGTGTCTATCTTTGTATGCAATGCTTTAATGAAAGCCAGATATATAAACATTTTTCCTTGTTAATGTAAGTTCACTGAAGAAGTTTTTTCAGTGAAATATTCTAAGTCTAAGGCCCGTAATTTCGTCAAAAATCAGTGGACCTGAACGAAACTCGAACTTGATCTGTAACTCATGGTGGTTGACTTACACACCAAAAATCAGCTCAATATCTGCCAGCGTTTAGAAAAAAAGTCCAGAAAACTGTTTTTTCAGTGAAAATTTCTAAGTCCAAGGCCCGTAATTTCGTCAAAAATTGGTGGACTGGAACGAAGCTCAAACTTGATCTGTAACTCATGGTGGTTGACTTGCACACCAAAAATCAGCTCAATATCTGCCAGCATTTAGAAAAAAAGTCCGGAAAACTGTTTTTTTTTTTTCAGTGAAAATTTCTAAGTCCAAGGCCCATAACTTCGCCAAAAATCAGTGGACCGGAATGAAACTCAAACTTGATCTGTAACTCATGTTGGTTGACTTACACACCAAAAATCAGCTCAATATCTGCCAGCGTTTAGAAAAAAAGTCCAGAAAACTGGCAGACTGACGGACAGACAGACAGATGGAGTGCAAACCTAAAGTCCCTTACGGCTTCGCCGTTATGGGACTAAAAAGGAGAAAATGCTTGTAACCAGCATTTTCTCCTTTTCCCACAGTGTTTTCATAAACCTTAAGTCTTCTTCAGGGTAGGTCCATTGTGTGACTGTCATCTGCAATTTTCTATACCTTTTGAGAAGTCTAGAATTTGTCACCTGGTAAAGAGTTAAAGTGCAAGTTATACTAAATACTGGTATATAGAGGTTATTACATGGCTGATGAGGGCTGGAGAGTGATATCGGCCAGCAACCTTGATATCTGCCCCGAGGGCTTTAGCCCGAGGGCAGATTTCGAGGTGGCGGGCCGATATCACTCTCCGGCTCTCATCAGCCGTGTAATAACCTCTTTATTACATTCATGGATCATTTGCTTGGTATTTTCGTTTTCTAACATGTTTAAACACTTAAAACAGAGAAATTCTTGTCTTCATTCGACAAAACTTATTTTCCGCGGGTAAACGTCACGTTCATGATGTAATCATCCATTGTTTATCATGACTATCGCAGCTGCATATGCAATATAACGACTTTTTAAATAAACATTTTCATATTTATTCTTACTTAAAAAGATGTCGATCTGTGTGTTTTTCCGAACCAATATTAGTATGATACGGATTATAAATGAGAAACAGGATAAACAGAATAGATGGTTGGTGTTTTGGATTGGGAAACTTTATCTGGCTCGGTTCCCCCGGCTCTATGGATAAAATTCGTAGAACTGGCCTATAGACACCACGCCTTGCCCAATAAACTTTCCCAATCCAAGACAACAACAATCTTTTCTCTATTTATCATGTCTTTGCTGGTTTTGCGATTCGATCATCGTCTGTAGTTCTGAAGATTTGTCCGCTAGCGACTGACGGACTGATTCAGCCATTTTTTTTTTCAAACTGGATGTTTTGAGAACGTTAGTTAACCACTGAGTGTTCTGTTGCTATAGATTTAGAACAAACATCTTGTCAACGGGCAGGATATCAGATATCAGCTCGTTGCCCCGCCATATCTGCCCTCGTGTGACACTGATATTACACCATTTTCAGTAGAAAATGTTACTATTATTAGTAACAGAATGTAATAAACATAATTATTCTGCAAGGATGTTATTGGAGAAATCAGAGACATAGACCTCTGCTGCAGTTTTGCCTTAAAAGGTAATAACTCTACCCATGACTGTTTACCAAACAACAAAATTTTGGACTTGACTGAATTGAAAGCATTTGCAGATGAAAATTTAAAGTTACTCACTTGTTTGGATTTGTCTTTATTAGGGTAGAAAATATTGTGGGAAAAGGAGAATATGCTGGTAACCAGCATTTTTTGCCTTTTCCCACAACGTTTTCAAAAGGCTTCTTCCTCAAGGTCGTTAACAATCTGTAATGTGTGGTCAAGGGTCAACTCTTTCTTTACTTGATAAATAACCATTACTTTTTTCAATGGCTACAAAATACAATTCCCCTGAAAGATGAAGAGACAGTTCAGTTGTAATCTTGAATAAAACAGTGGACACTGTAGATCAGACTGCACATTCTGTGCAGTCTGATCTTGATCTACATTGTCCACAAAAGCTTCTAGTGTTGGCAACAGTAAGGAAAGAGTAAAAGAAACAATCACAAGTTTTAAAGCCCAAAAGGAAGAATGCTTTAGAAAACAATGTGGAAACAAGAGGGCCATTGGCCCTAAAGCGCTCGGCTGAGAAAAGCCATCTTAGGATTGATAAAGGTGAATCTACCCTGGTTGTAATGAGGTAAAACACATGAATGTTAGTAACCTACTTTTAGACCAACATTTTTGACCTTGTCTGAGATATCATCAAGACAAACATTCTGACCATGTATCATAATTTATCAGTCTGAAAATATGGCCTCTAGAGCACACACATGGTTTTTCTAAGATTTGTACAGGTGACCTAATTTTAGACTTGATGTGACATAAATTCCTACATATCTTTTATTTCATCAAGACAAACATTCTGCTCTGGTTTCATAAGTATCAAACTGGTCAAAATATGGCCTCTAGAATGCATACAGGGCTTTTCTAAGATTTGTCCTGGTGACCTACTTTTGGATCCAATGTGACCTATTTTCAAACATCTTCAAGATATCATCAAGACATACATTCTGACCAAGTTTCATAGGTATAAGACTGAAAATATGGCCTCTAGACTGCACACAAGGTTTATCTCAGATTTGTCCCAGTGACCTACAGTGGAACCCCGCTATAACGCTGTAATCGGAAGCCACAATCAACGACAGCGTTATATACGAGGCTGGAAAATATAACGCTGATTCCCGCCAACACACATACACTACTCGCCACCAGTTCCCTGACTAGTGTCAGAACTGTGGCATTAATTACTTACTGTTATTCACCAATATATTCAGACAAAAATAAATTAGCAATTTTCCAATTATTTTGAAAATTAACATATTGAACAATACAGGGTAGCTGAAATAATAAGTTTTAATTTGTTTGGGGAGTATGTGTAAAATGAAAAGGGTAAAATCTGGCAAATTTATGCATAGCAGCATTTATGAGACATGAGACATTTAACAATTTAGTTTTCTCTTTTGCAATTTGCATGTAATGCCTAAACGCGTCCCACTTAGTTCTACAACCAAATCTGGTCATTCAAACAATGGTGCAACTATGTTAAAGAACTTCAATGCTTATGACCATATTTGTTAAAAATTATTCAGCCACTGTTTTGGTGAATAATAGCCAGGTTCATTCAGAAATCAATCAAAACACTATCAAGTTGGATTGCAGACCGTGCCGCCTCATTGTTTTTCATCCATGCAGATAGTGCCATTGCCATGTTTTTCATTCAAAGAGACGGATGCAGAACAAACCCAAATCGACTATGATCAACAAATTGCTCATGTGAGCTAAAAAGAAGAGAAAATGCTGGTAATATTTCTAGCCTTTCAAAGACAATCAGTCTATTAGAACCACATTTAAATTGTTACCTGCAAATGATTTCGATATGGACAAGTGTAAAATTTTGTTGCTCGGGGAGGATAGAGTGAATTTATGATCCAGGAACGAAGTACTTTTGACTTACAAGTGTATAAGCGTAATCTTTTCAAAATGTCCAAATTCCTTTCACAAGTGTAATGTAACAGAAATATGTTTCATGAAAAAGCATATTTACAACTGATTCATACATACATCAAAACAGTGATCCACTTGTAGCTGAAAAAAACTCATCTTGTAACAAATACCATTGTTGTATTACTGGTATTTCCTTTTCATTTTAACAAATGAAACTAGAGGCGCTTGAGCGCCTGTATCGCTCCACAGGCCTGATATTTCTATAATGGCGAAAGGAAGTTTTTAACAATTATCATTCAATCCTGCATTTTAGCTCACTGAAGAAACAATTTGGTAGACAACCACCATAGGAACTTACCTGCAAAACAACAATGAAATCCAATGAATAGTTTTAGAGAAGAAATTTTTCAAAGATTTTACTTTATACCATAAAAGGAAAATGAGTCTCCCATAAAAGCCATGTTTTTTGACAGATCTTTTTTTTTTTAAGGAATTCTGTAAACCTGTATCTAAGGAACATTCCTGCAAAATAATAATGCTATCCAAATAGCGGTTTGGGAGGAGAAGATTTTTAAAGGTTTTTTACTTTGGTTGCCATGGCAACCAGAATTCTTCATGGAACACAATTATTTGAAGGAATTTGAAAGAGGACCACCAAAGGAACATTCCTGTGAAATTTGGTAAAAATCCAGTCAATAGTTTCTGAGGAGAAGTTTTTTAAAGAAAAAGTTTACGGAGGCACGCACAGACAAACGGACGAACGAACGGACGGACGGACGCACGACGGACACAACGCCATGACAATAGCTCGCTGGCCTTCGGCCAGTGAAGCTAACAACAATGAAATCCAATGAATAGTTTTAGAGAAGAAATTTTTCAAAGATTTTACTTTATACCATAAAAGGAAAATGAGTCTCCCATAAAAGCCATGTTTTTTGACAGATCTTTTTTTTTTTAAAGAATTCTGTAAACCTGTATCTAAGGAACATTCCTGCAAAATAATAATGCTATCCAAATAGCGGTTTGGGAGGAGAAGATTTTTAAAGGTTTTTTACTTTGGTTGCCATGGCAACCAGAATTCTTCATGGAACACAATTATTTGAAGGAATTTGAAACAGGACCACCAAAGGAACATTCCTGTGAAATTTGGTAAAAATCCAGTCAATAGTTTCTGAGGAGAAGTTTTTTAAAGAAAAAGTTTATGGACGCACGCACGAACGGACAGACAGACGGACGGACGCACGACGGACACAACGCCATGACAATAGCTCTCTGGCCTTCGGCCAGTGGAGCTAAAAACTCTAATTTCATTTTAAATGATGCTTTTTGTTCTCTAAATTATCACATTTTTCTCATCCTTTATTGTTTTTTCTACAAGATTCAAAGAAAAATATTACATGCAACAGACCTCACTTGGTGCTGTAATTCATTTCTACCACATTGTGATTACTTTTATCTTCCTTTAATATCTACATTTCGCTTTGAAAACAAAAATTAAAATCTACACTTTACCACGCAAACCACCTTGTAGAAAATGGATTTTGAAGTCATTGTGGAAAAAGGAGAAAATGCCGGTAACCAACCTTATCTCCTTTTTCAACAATTTTTCTATCCTATCTAAGACAAACCCCATCATTTGAGCAACAATTATTCTTTGTCAGCAAATACTTTCAAATTGAAAAACTTTACTTGTTTGCTAAGGAGTTAGACCTATAACCAAAAATTAAATGTATATTCTGTAGAAAGTTACATTCATGTACATGTAAGAGAAAGTGAAAAGATGTAAATAAATGAATACAGCACACAAAAAGCAGTAAGGAAAATAAAAGATTTCCCTTGTGATACCACATTTTATCACAAAATAACAAGACTGTGCAACATGCATTGTTCAATGCTTTTTACAATTTTAAGGCAAGGTTCCAGATTCAAGAATGTAAAAATTCCTCTACTAAGATGAAACAGAATTCAGCATTCACATTCTCCTGTAATAATTCTAAACCTTTACAAAACAATTTCATGTTTCGGCAAACATGTGGAAATAACCTTTCAAAAACATTGCTAGGAAAGAAGAAAATGGTAATTATAAGATCTTTCTCCATATCCGACTTTATTTCATGCTTTTCAGTAGTTTATCGAGAAATAACTGAAAAAGTGTACCATACATCATGGTTACGACCAGTGAAAAATACAATTTTATTTCCTAACTCTTCAATTGAGGGCGGAAACAGTAGTTCCTGCGCACTTGTTACTTTGGTAATAGCGTGTCGTTCAACCAGATGGAACATGACTTAAGTTACCCTACATTTCTTGCGCTTTATGTAGTATTGTAATGCATTGTTATGCGGAGGGTGTATGCCACAGGAAATTACCAAAACAACTGAACAGCTGTGCCACTCATGAAAGTATTACCAATGATGTTCACTCGATGAAATATATTTTGATCTTTCACCCAAAAAACAAATATCCTCTATATTTCTCTTCTTTAAAAAACAATTCCCATCATTTGGGCAAAATCTAATTTATTGTCTGTATATATTTTTCATTGTACTTGGACAAATCTCAAGTTTTGTCATATGACAAAGAGATAACCAGAATGTGGGCAGTCACTTAATTGATGTTGGCAGATCCACCTTACATGATAGAGGGAAGTTATTGCTTATAGTGCCACTTTTCTTATGTTTTTTTGTCGATAAAAACTTAGAGGAAAGCTACACCTAATTATGCTGTGCAGGTAGATGCCAAAATATCTTGATCACATACTCCATGCAGGTGGTTGAAAAATACATGATTTGCAATATCTGCAGGCAAGGAAACAGGCAGAGTGCCAAAATTTATCAATAAAAAAGCCAATTTGTTTCTCATTTTTTACCTGAAATAATACTTTTCGATTTTAGATAAATCCTTTAACTGTTTGATGAATGAATAATATATCTTTCAATTCCTAGGAAGGATCCAAGCATTGTAGAGTCACTGCTGCTTTTGCCAGACTATCTACCAAAACATAGGACACAGAATCAAAGATGAGCCTACATATATTTTCAAGTTTGATCTTGTTCCTAAATTGCCTAAAATTGCATCTGTATTTGCCATTAGGGCATAACTGTGTCAAAAATATTTTGATGGTTACTTGACCCTGTTGTAGGATTTCCTCTACGTAATTCACAACATATCCAAGTTTGAAGTAAATATCTTCAGTAATAACTGAGATATTACAAAATGTCAAAGTATTTGCACGATGACGATGATGCAGACAACACCAGGGCTATGACAATATTTTGTTGTTTTCCTCAAAAACAGTCAATAAAAAGATGCTAGTCACATTTTCTCCTTTACCCACAATGTATTTTACTCTTTCAAAGTAAACCCTACTATTCTAGCCACCTTTAATTGGTCATCTGTAAATATTTTCAATTGGACAAGTCTACAATTTTGTCTTAGTACAGGGTGAAGGCTTGGTCTTTTATTTTTTTCAATTTTTCAACTTGTCACATTGTCCCAAAAGCGAAATAACTTTTTACCACACAACAAAATTATGGACGTGACCACATTAAAAGCATTTGCATACGACAAATTAGATGTAGCTCGAATGATGATCTCTGTCTTTGACAGGGGAGAAAAGATTGTGGGAAAAGGAAACAAGAGGGCCATGATGGCCCTAAAGTCGCTCACCTGAGTCTTTTGACCAAACATGACCCATTTTCAATCTCTTTTGAGATATCATGACCAAAAATCTACTAAGCTTTCATAACTATTGGATGGAAAATTTAGTCTCTAGCATATACACAAGCTTTTTCTAGAATTTCTCTCAGTGACCTACTTTTTAGCCAACCATAGCCAATTTTCCCATTGTTGATATTATCAAAACAAAGATCCTGACCACCTTTCATACGTATTGGACAGAAAATGTGGCCTATAGAGCATACACAGGTTTTTTCTAAGATTTGAACTACTGACCTAGTTTTTGACCCAACATGACCGATTTTCAAAGTCATCTGACATGTCATCAAGTAAAACATTTTGATCAACTTTCAAGAAATTTGGACTGAAACTGTGACCTTTAGAGCATACACAAGGTTTTTTTTAAGATCTGACCCAGTGACCTAGTTTTTTGCCTGACATGACCCATTTTCAAACTTGTCCAAGATATCATCAAGACAAACATTCTGACCAAATTTCAAGAGTTTTGGACCAAAAATGTGGCCTCTAGAGCGTACATAAGGTTTTTCTAAGGTATGACCTGGTGACCTACTTTTTGACCAGACATGACCCATTTTAGAACTCGTCCGAGATATCATAAAGACAAACATTCTGACCAACTTTCAAGAGCATTGGATTGAAAATGTGGCCTCTACAGTGTCCACAAGGTTTTTCTAAGATTTGACCTAGTGACCTAGTTTTTGGCCCAGCATTATCCATTTTCGAAATCGTCCGAGATATCATCAAGACAAACATTCTGACCAAGTTTCATGATTATCTGACAGGAAATGTGGCCTCTAGAGCGTACACAAGGTTTTTCTAAGATTTGACCTAGTGACCTAGTTTTTGGCCCAGCATTATCCATTTTCGAACT
Organism: Hippopus hippopus; assembly: GCA_946811185.2. NCBI lineage: Eukaryota > Metazoa > Mollusca > Bivalvia > Cardiida > Cardiidae > Hippopus > Hippopus hippopus. The sequence goes on from OX328103.1 coordinate 32,247,669, forward strand.
CGTCCGAGATATCATCGAGACAAACATTCTGACCAAGTTTCATGAGTATCTGACAGGAAATGTGGCCTCTAGAGCGTACACAAGGTTTTTCTAATATTTGACCTAGTGACCTAGTTTTGGACCTGACATGACCCATTCTCAACCTCGACCAAGATATCATCAAGACAAACATTCTGACCAACTTTCAAGAGTTTTGGGCTGAAAATTGGCCTCTAGAGCGTACTCAAGGTTTTTCTAAGATATGATCTAGTGACATAGTTTTTGGCCCGACATGACCCATTTTTGAACTCGTCCGAGATATCATCAAGACAAACATTCTGACCAAGTTTCACGAGTATCTGACTGAAAATGTGGCCTCTTGAGCGCACACAAGGTTTTTCTAAGATTTGACCTAGTGACCTAGTTTTTGATCCTACATGACCCATTTTTTAACTCGTCCGAGATATCATCGAGACAAACATTCTGACTAAGTTTCATGAGTTTCTGACTTAAAATGTGGCCTCTAGAGCGTACACAACGTTTTTCTAAGATATGACCTTGTGACCTACTTTTTGACTCGACATGACCCATTCTTGAACGCGACCGAGATATTATCAAGACAAATATTCTGACCATTTTTCAAGAGTTTTGGGCTGAAAATGTGGCCTCTACAGCGTACACAAGGTTTTTCTAAGAAATGACCTAGTAACCTATTTTTTTGCCTGACATGACCCATTTTCGAACTCATCCGAGATATCATCAAGACAAACATTCTGACTAAGTTTCACGAGTTTCTGACTGAAAATGTGGCCTCTAGAGCATACACAACGTTTTTCTAAGATATGACCTTGTGACCTACTTTTTGACCCGACATGACCCATTCTTGAACTCGACCGAGATATTATCAAGACAAATATTCTGACCATTTTTCAAGAGTTTTGGACTGAAAATGTGGCCTCTAGAGCGTACACAAGGTTTTTCTAAGAAATGACCAAGTAACCTATTTTTTTGCCCGACATGACCCATTTTCGAACTCATCCGAGATATCATCAAGACAAACATTCTGACCAAATTTCCAAGAGTTTTGGACTGAAAATGTGGCCTCTAGAGTGTACACAAGGTTTTTCTAAGATCTGACCTAGTGACCTACTTTTTGACCCGACATGACCCATTTTCGAACTCGTCTGAGATATCATCAAGACAAACATTCTGACCAACTTTCAAGAGTTTTGGGCTGAAAATTGGCCTCTGGAGCATACACAAGGTTTTTCTAAGATTTGACCTAGTGACCTAGTTTTTTATCTGACATGACCCATTTTCAAACTTGTCCGAAATATCATCGAGGCAAACATTCTGACCAAGTTTCATGAGTATCGGACTGAAAATGTGGCCTCTAGAGCGTACACAAGGTTTTTCTAAGATTTGACCTAGTAACCTAGTTTTTGACCCGACATGATCCTTTTTCGAACTCGTCCAAGATATCATCGAGACAAACATTCTGACCAACTTTCAAGAGTATCGAAAATGTGGCCTCTAGAGCATACACAAGGTAAAAGTTGACGACAGATGCCGGACACCGGACACAGCACGATCACAAAAGCTCACCATGAGCACTTTGTGCTCAGGCGAGCTAAAAAGGCTGGTTACCAGCATTTTTTTCCCCACATTTTCAAAATCCTTCTTCTTCACGGTGGATAAAACTCAGAATAGTGTGGTAAGGGATTAAAGAAGTAACAAACGAGTTTGAAAACATCCTTGTAAAATCTGGATAATCATTGAATTAATAATTATTTAACCACTTACCACACATCCTATGTTTTCATCACCTTGAAGAAGACAGCTTTCGAAAACATTGTGGGAAAAGGAGAAAATGCTGGTAACATTTGAGCCATGCTCTGTGAAAAAGGAGCTTAATGCAATTGCAAACAGTATTGATACCGGTTAGCCTGTGCGGTACTTTGCCAAACTTTTTCTTTTGATAAATTTTCTGCACATTGGGTGACTAGTTTACCTCATGATTCAGTCAGCTGTTAAAACGAGGGCCCATGACCCTAATGCGCTCACCTGAGTAAAGTCATCTATGGTTGACAAAGACCGAGAGATCCTGGTTTTAATGTCAGATGTAAAACGTATGTGTGTAAGTGACCTACTTTTTGACCAACTTGACCTACTTTTGAACTTATAAGAGATATCATCCAGACAAACATTCTAATAATGTTTCATGAGTATCAGACTGAAATGTCTCTAGACTGAAAACTTTTATCTAAAGTGGCCTGCTTTTTGAAATGTTGTGACCCAATTTCAAAGTTGTCTGAAATTTCAAAAAGATAACCTTTCTGACCTAGCTTCATGAGTATCAGGCTGAAAATGTGGCCTCTACAGTGCACACAAGGTTTTCTCAGATCTGGTCCACTGACCTACCTTTTGACCACAAAATGACCCAATTTCGAACTTGTTCAAGATATCATCAAGACAAACATTCTGACCAAGTTTCACGAGTATCAGGCTGAAAATGTGGCCTCTAGAGTGCAAACAAGGTTTTTCTCAGATTTGGCCCAGTGGCGTACTTTTTCACCAGACATGACCCAATTTCAAACCTGTCCCAGACATCATCATGACTAATATTCTGACCGAGTTTCATGAGTATCAGGCTGAAAATGTGGTCTATAGACTGGACACAAGGTTTTTCTAAGATTTAGCCCAGTGACCTACTCTTTGACCTAACCCAATTTCAAAGCTTTTAAAGATATCAAGACAAACATTCTGACCAAATTTAATGAATATCAGGCTGAAAATGTGGCCTCTACAGTGCACACTGGGTCTGTTTAATATTGAGCACTGTGACCTACTTTTTACCATACATGACCCAATTTCAACCTGGTCTTAGCTATCATCCAGGCAAACATTCTGACTAAGTTTCCACAGAATCAGGCTGAAAATGTGGCCTCTTCAGTGAACAAAATGTTTTTCTAAGATTTAGCCCAGTGACCTACTTTTTGACCCCACATGACCCATTTTACCACTTGTCAAAAATATCATAAAGACAAAGATTCTGACCAAGTTTAATAAGTAACTGACTGAAAATGTGGCCTCTAGTGTGCGCACAAGCTTTTAAGATTTAGCCCTGTGACCTACTTTTTGACCCGACATGACCCTATTTTGAACTTGTCCGAGATATCATCAATACAATCCTTCTGACCAAGTTTCATAAGTTTCAGGCTGAAAAATTGGCCTCAAGAGTGCACACAAGGTTTTTCTAAGATTTAGCCAAATGACCTACTTTTTGACTTGACATGACCCAATTTCAAACTTATCAAAGATATTATCAAGACAAAGATTCTGACCAAGTTTCATGAGTAACTGACTGACAATGTGGCCTCTAGAGTGCACACAGGGTAAATGTTGATGCCTTGATGACAAATGACTCAAGACAGAGGAGGACACAGAACAATCACAAGAGCTCACCTTCAGCACTTCTTGCTTAGGTGAGCTAAAAGGTGGCTAATATGGATCCATAATTATATGATGGCTTAATTGGTACGATGCATCACGGAGGTACATTAACTCTTTACCACACAAAAAAAATTCTAGACTTGTCCAAATTGAAAGCACTTACAGACGACAATTTTAATGTGGCTCCAATGAGGTAATTTGTCTTTGATAGAGAAAAAACATTGTGGGGAAAAGGAGAAAATGCTGGTTACCAGCATTTTCTTCTTTTCCCACAATATTTTCAAAAAAGCTTCTTCCTCAGGGTCGTTAAAACTCGGGATTGTGTGGTAAAGGGTTCACTCTTTACCATACAATCCCAAGATTTAACAACCCTGAAGAAGGTGTTTTTGAAAACATTGTGGGAAATCGAAAAGAATGTTGGTAATCAGCACTTTGTCCTTTTCCCACACTGTTTTCTACTCTATCAAAGAAGAAAAATCATCATCAAAAATTTTGATCTTCATTTATTTTGTTGTCTGCAAATGTTTTCAATTTGGTCTTTTCCAAAATTTTATTGCTTGGTAAAGAGTTATGCCCCCTTTTGACAGAGCACGGTTAATTTATTTTGGACTTATTTCTTGACTGAAAATGCTTGCCGGGCTTATTTTGCTTTCCTAGGGTTCATCCTTTTACCTAAAGACAAAATGTTACGCTCATCAATATATCAAAGACTTGCAGATAACAAATCAGATGCTACTATATGGATGGGATACTTTTTTGAAACCGTAAAAAACACAATGGGAAATGGATAAAATGTTGGATGCAAGCATTTTCTCCACTTCCCACAAAGTTTTCTATGCTCTTTTCCTGAAGGTCTGTACTGATTTTTTTGTTCTGTGGAGGGCTAACACATTGTCAAATTCATAATCATATCCATTCATTTAACTCTTTTTCACACAATCCCGAGTTTTAACAACTATGAGGAAGAGGCCTTTTGAAAACATTACGGGAAAAGGAGAAATGCTGCTAACCAGCATTTTCTCTTTTTCCCCCACAATGTTTTTCACCATTTGAGTAACAAATTTCATATCATAAGGAATATTTTATCTTTCACCTGCAGCTGCTTTCAATTTGGACGAGTTGGAAATTGTGTTGTGTGGTAAAGAGGTAAATGGTATGAAATAACTTTGCCTACATTTTGTCTCTTGAAATATTTACTTTTGGCTGCTAGTGGGCCTTTAAGTTTAAAATTATTTTTTTTTTACCACAAGTAAAACCATTATCCTTGTTCACATAGCATGGCAGCAAGCCAACCAGTTGTTAATAGTGCTTGAAAATAATCTTAAACTCTGTCTACTGTTAAATAAATGGAACTTGTTCAAAAGTAAAAACAATGAAAAGTCTTAAAACCCTTTCCTTCTTTGCCACAGACAAAACATTGACTTTTGCGGACAGCATAGATCAAGATCAGACTGCACAGAACGTGCAGTCTGATCTTTGACCTATACCGTCCGCTTGTGTAGTCAAGCCTATACAATTAAAATCTTTATAAGTTTTAATGGATTGTATTTAAAGCCATCGAAAAAGGTCGAGTTTATCTATTTGGCGCTGAAAGAGTTAAAACCCTCAGAGCGCCAAACAAACCCATCGGACATTTTCAGTCTGGAATTAAGATACTAATAATTGAATCTTTATGGTTGCTTGAGTCCATAGTGTTTCAGCAGATAGTGGAGATCAACAATCTGATGTTTTGTGCAGTTTAATCTAAATTTACACTGGCCGCAAAAGACAACTATGCTTGTAAAAGGTGCTACAAGACATTACAATGTAAAGCTCAGCTGACTGACAGTAAACACTGGCACAGTCTGCAATATATGTCAAACATGCCTCAAAACTAACAGATCTTTAACATGATTGTCTGACCTGCAGATATCTTTGATGTCTTGCAACAGATTATTTTCAAAAACATTGTGACAAAAGGAGAAATTGGTCATGGTGAGAAGTTTCCTTTTGCAACAATGCCATCACATATTTTCGTACATTACATAGATTTTGTTCCTTTTGATGAATTATACTTTAGAAAGGATATTTTCATATTTTCTAAGATATTTGTAGCAAAATTATTTTCATGAGGTAATAATCTACAGGATTAACAGGTTGAGGTGAATTTCAAAGTCTATTAACCCATAACCCCTTGTGTAAATTTTTATCTAATCCTAAATCGAAAATCTCTGAAAAATACAAACACAATTATTGTTACATCATCATAACTGGATATGTGGAGATACAGAAAAAAAAAGAAGTATGATAAAATAGAGCAATTGCCTGTTCTAAAAAATTTCCTATAGCTGTAATAAAGTTTTCTTTTCAAAAGTCATCTTTTTGAGAGGTTTTATCCAACAAAATTTTCAATACAAAACCACAAAATTTTAGATTTGTCTAAATTTAAGCTTTGGCAGCCAACAAAATGAATGACTCAGAAATTGAAATTTTGGAAGGGCAGAAAACATTGTGAGAAAAGCATTTCTCCTTTTCTCACAATGTTTTGAAAGGCTCCTTTTCTCAGGGTTGTTAAAAGTTGGGATTGTTTGATAAAGGGATAAAAAGTGGCTTGCCTGACAGAAGAAGAAGCCATTTGAAATAAGACTGACACTTTTATAATGTAATTAGTCTCGAATCATACTAAATCTTAATTTTCTCACTAATTAACTCCCTACTAAACAATGCCATTCTAACCACCTTTAAAAAGAATATCTTTTAAAATCATAGGAGGAAAGGGAGAAAATGCTTGTTACCATCATTTTCTCCTTTTCTTGCAATGTTTTCTAACCTGCTCAGGAAGATTTCCATAAATTCAGCTGTAATAATTTTGTGGTCTACAAAATTAAATGCTTACAATTTGAGCAAGTCTAAAATTCTGTCTTTTTGGTAAGGAGATTCAACCTCTTCAAACTTTCACACATAATTATGTACCTACCACAGGTAAGCTTTTTGAAATGTTGTAGCTACCTGAGAAATTGCTCAGAACAATTGTTTAGATGATAAACTGCTCCTTTTGCCACAATCTTTTCATATGTATTCATGTATTTAACTTGCAATCATGTTTAGGAGAAAAACTTGAAATACAGGCAATTCCATTTCCTACAGCTTGTAAAATGTTCTTTCATACAAATACAAATGAGCTATTGTGTATATAACTTGGTCAAAAAGGGGTTTAATGCATTGTGAAAAAGTACTGATTCATGTCAGCCTGCACACTCCATGCAGGCTAACCTAGGATAAAACTTTTTGATACTTGGTAATTTTCTGCATTTCAAGAGACCATTCTACTTCATGATTCAACAAGATTTAAACAAAGTGGATCAACGCTATGCAAAGGTGGAAGATCTTAATGGTATTATCCATTATGAACCTTGCTTAGAATAATCCATTACGAAGCTTGCTCGGTATAATCCATTATGTGGATGCATCAAACCCCCTTTTTTTAACAGTGCCACAAAAATTTGACGTGGTAATTAATCTCAATTATCCCTTTATAAGGCGACCAAATCTTAGACTCGACCAAATTCGACGAATTAGCTGACAACAAATCAAATGTAACCCAAAAGGTTATTTCTGTCTTTGGCATGGTAGAAAACAGTGTGGGAAAAGGAGAAAATGCTGGTTCTCAGCATTTTCTCCTTTTCCCACAATGTTTTCTAAAGCCTTCTTCTTCATAGTCTTTATAACATGGGATTGTTTGGTAAAGGGTTCACTTTTTCGAAGTTGATTTACTGAAATTGATAAGTTCAATTAAGAAAAACAGCTCAAATACTGAAGATATATATATGGTTAAAATACAAAACAAAGTATCAAACAGTGAAGATCCAAGATCATACTGCACATTCGGTGCAGTTTGATCTTTGATCTACGCTGTCTGAAAAAGCAAAATAAGTTGTGTCTAGCACCAAGTTATGGGTAAAAAACCAACCTTCCTAACGTTTTGTGTAATTATGTATAATCAAGACACTGTTTACCATTCTTTAAATCAAACCAGAGTGAGAATTATCAGTAAAAATCAATGAGAAAATATCTGATTGTAACCCATTCGTAACCCTTTTTACATAGGTTTAATGAATTACAGGTTTAATGAAAGAAGTCTTTGAACAACATTGTGGGAAAATGCGAATGCCGGTAAGCAGCAATTTTTTCTTTTCCCCACAATGTTTTCTACCCTATCAAAGATAAATCATTTCAGCCATATTTATACTGTCTTCTGCAAATGCATCCAATTTGGAATAGTCTCCAGTTTTGTTGTATGTTAAAGACTCAAATGAAATGACCATGAACAGCCAGTACATATAGCATAAAATATGAACTAATCAGGACAGTTTTGGTAAGAATATCACAGGAAATTTTGGGCAGTGCGGGTCTCGGGTCTAACTGCAGCAAACATCCAGTCTAAAGGTGATTTGCATCATTTGTAAAAGCAATCAACTGTGTATCACAAGACTAAATGTTAGACTTTTAACGTTCAAAAAATTTTCACAAGACAAAATTAAATGTCGCTTAACCCTTTACCACATGACAAAATTTTAGACCTGTCCAAATTGAAAGCATTTGTAGATGACCGTTTTAACGTGGCTCATATGAAATGATTTTTCTTTGATAGGGTAGAAAACGTTGTGGGAAAAGGAGAAAATGCTGGTAACCAGCATTTTCTCCTTTTCCCACAATGTTTTCAAAAGCCTTCTCTTTCAGGGGCGTCAAAAGTCGTCCTTGTGTGGTACAGGGTTAAATGATGTGATTTTTCTTTGAAAGGGTAGAAAACATTGTCTGAAAAAGAGAAGATACTGGTTACCAGCATTCTTTCCTTTTCCAACAAAGTTTTCTAAAAAGTTCTAACTCGTTATGAAAGGACAAAAAATACATGTACATTGGCGCTGAAAGCATTTCAGACAACAAAATATAAAATGTAGCTTATGTGACATTATTTACTTTTGAAAGAGTAAAAAAACATTGTGGGGGAACCAGCATTTTCTCCTTTTCCCACAAAGTTTTTCAAAGCCTTCTACCTCAGGATTGTTTGGTAACATGCTAAAAAAGAGTCATCAAGAAATTACATTTAAAGTAATAGGTTTACCATGTGAGTATACAAACAGAAAAAGGCTTAAGTTCAAAATGAACCGAAGCAGTTAAAAAATGTACATACAGGTAAGCTCACATAACATAGATAGTACACTAAAGTACAGACAGTAGTAGTGTTTTAACCGAGACTTCAGTGTGTGTACCTTTCATCGCCAAAAAGGTATTTTAGAGGGAAGTTTCGAAAAACTGATTTTCAACAAAGTGTTATGAGTTTTTCAGCATAGTTATTATTAATATGATTTAGAAAAAGGATTTCTTTTTTAAAACCTAGAAAGTTAGATTGGATTTAAATCAGAAGAAAAGGAAAATTCATAATGAAGTATTCAGTTGTGATTTTAATTGGGATTTTAATTCCAGCAAGTTTGGCATTTGTGAAAGGTGAGTTGAATGTTTTTGCTTTTTTTTCTGAATTCAAATTATTGAATTTTACTTATACTTTATTGTTGTTGTTCATATTGTTTAACTCTGCACTTTTGAAAACATTGTGTAAAAGGAGAAAATGCTGGTAACCAGCATTTTCTTCTTTTGTCACAATTTTTTCTTCCATGTTGAAGACAACTCCTATCATCTGAGTAAAATCAAATTTTTGTAACAAAATGCTTTTAATATGGACAAGTTACAATTTTGTTGTCTGGTTAAGAGCCCATCTTTTCTATAATATAGCACATTTAAATTTTGAAAGAATATCTCACAAAAGAGAAGACGATATTGATCTTGATTGGAATGCATAGAATATCATCCACACTCAACACTGTTTTCAAAAGCAACCAAAGATGTGCTTGTGGTCCAAGGCTAACTCCTTACCAGATGACCAAATGTCACACTAATCCAATATGAAAGTATTTGCAGACAACTAATTAAATTTGATTCAATAAGATTCGTCTGTCCAAGGTGAAAATGCTGGTTACCAGCTTTTTTGCCTTTTCTCACAATGTTTTCAAAAGCCATCAACTTGTTTGAAGAGGTTAATCTGTAGAATGCTGAAAATGATACTTTTGATCATTTTGCAAGAATCTAAAGTAATTTATAAGGTAATGTGATTGAAACTGTCCCACTCCACATTGTCTGATTTATAACATAAAACAATAATGCATGGAAAACCAAGATAAACAGAGAGCTTGCATAAATGAACTGGATATATAAACTCTTGGCCAGACAATAACATTTTAGACTTATTCATCATTATTTTAGATTTAAGGGTTTCTGGGTCCGTATTCACCAACCATTCTTAAGAATATTCTTAGTCTTATTCTCCAAAATTTTCTAAATTTTAAAGTAACACAACTTCTGACTGGCTAAACCAATAAGTTGTGTTACTTTCAAATTTATAAAACCTCAGATATAATGACTAAGAATGTTTTTAAGAAAGGTTGGTGAATACGGACCCTGATGTATGATGGTCTCTGACAGTAGGTGGTCTTTCAGTGCAGGTTTAATTAAGTTAATTTGTAAGATATGTGCAATCAAAACATAGGTCTCTCAAAGCAATGTGTTGCTTAATACAGACAATCTCTTTGGTTTGATTGTACGACTTTTTATCAATATGGAAACCTGAAAAACCGAATACCGGTATCAGTTACTATCCTTATTCACAAAGAAATTGAATACCATCCACACAAATTGCACAAAAAGTCATATTTGTGCTGTGATGGGTTAAATATCTCACTCTTCACTGAGCAATAAAGTTCTAAGCTTGTCCATTTTCCATCATTTGCAGGCCACAAACTACACGTGATTAAAATAATGAGATCTGTCCTTGCCAGGGTAGGAAACACTGTGCCTACTAGCATTTTCTCCTCTTCCAAAACTACATGTATTTTCAAAAGTTGCCATCATCAGGGTCATTAACACTTGGGATTTATTTCATACAGGGAGATAACTCATACCCCTGAAAAAACGTTTGCTGAAGACAACTTTGAACACATCCAATTGAAATATGAACAACTTCACTACTGAATAAATAAAGAGCATTTTCTCAAAGGCTAAAAATACAATTCCTCTGCAAGATCAAGAGACAGTTTGGTCATAATGTAGAATATAGAAGTGGACAGTGTACATCAAAGATCAGACTGCACATTCGGTGCAGTCTGATCTTGATCTTCTCTGTCCACAAAAGCTTCTGGTATTGTCTATGGTATGGAAACATTTAAGCACTGTATCAACATTAAGGTTCAATCCATTTATATCAACAAGAAAACAATACAGCAAAAGGAGCAAACTCCACTTTCTACCACGTCTTCAACAGTGTTCTGTTGTAAGACTGGAACAGTCTACCAGAGATGATAAATTAGTCAGTCTGACAATAGCTAAAATAAAAACTTGAAAATGTCTAAAATTACATTTTACAAGGAAAATACCAGACATATAAAAAAAAAGTGAGAGAAAACCTTTCACTTGACTTCTGCATACTAATGATCAATATTTTGTGGAGGGAGTGAAGTATTTTGTCTTACGCATAATTATCACAGTCGAGACATTCCATCGCTGAAATTTTTTGTGTGTGCACAGTCTTGCATATTAAGAAGTCACCTTAACTCCTTACCAAGTGACAAATTGTTAGACTGGTCCATATTGGATTTGAAAGCATTTGCAAGTGACAAACAAGACCCGAAAACTTAAACTTTATTTTTGGACAGGTAAACAATATTGTACGGAAAGGAGAAAATGCAGGTTACCAGCATTTCCTTCTTTTCCCACAATGTTTTTAAAGGCCTTTTTCCTCATAGTTGTGAAAACTCAGGACTGTGTGATAAAGGGTTAACACAGTATGCAAACAATCCCTTGTTTAACCCTTTACCACATAACAAAATTATACAAGCATCCAACTTGAAAGCAATTGCAGACAACAAATTAAATATGGCTCCAATGATGGAATGTGTCTTTGATTCAGTCGAAAAAATTGTGGGAAAAGGAGAAAATGCTGGTTACCGGCATTTTCTCCTTTTCTCACAATGTTTTCCAAAGCTCTTATTTCCAAAGGTCGTTAAAAGTCGTGACTGTGTGGTAAAGGGTTAAAGGACCTCAAGAAAAAAGGCCTCTGCAAACAATGTTGGTAACGGAGAACAAGAGCATGGCATGTGGTGCCAACGCTTGGCTACAGTTGCTTGATTTTCAATGAAAGTTATAAGTAGAAAAAGCGGCAATAACCGTGTCAAAAATTATGTTGATGGTTATCTGCCCTTGTTGTATGTGTTCCCCTTTTGATAGTGAACAACTTATCCAAGTTAAAAGTGAATTACTGTCAGTAATAAAAAAGATATCACAGCATGTTGAAGTGTTTGCACAACGACAACGCAGACACCACCCATGCTACAACAATATCTCGATGTTTTCTTAAAAAACAGCTTTTCTATCCTTTCAAAGACAAATTCCATCATTAGACTCATTTAATTTGTGGTATGTAAATCCTCTCAATTTGGAATTATAAAATTTTGTTGTTTGTTTACCCTTTACCAAAAGTCAAATTTTAGATTTGTCAAATGGGGGTGACTATTGAGGCCAAAAAAGCTAATGTGATAGTATTGTGATAGTAAATTCCCCATTCCAATATTATTGCAATAATCATGAAACTAATAGAAGTTTATCACTATAGTTGTTTTTTAACTTTTTACCGGTTTTTTTCTGAAACAAAAATGATCGGCTAATTGTTTTTACTTTATTTCTGCACTATAGAAAATCAGGTCAATTGACTATTTAATATTGGACTTCACAAAATGTAAATTTCAACTGAAACATGTTGACAAAGAAAAGAATATGGAAGCAAAATTGAAATAAAAAATGGAAAGACCAAGGTCGATCAAAGTCAAAGGAACAATAATACTTTACTCAAGATGGTTATCAGTGTTTTCTGTATGTCACTGTGCTACATTATAGTAGCGCATTCGGCAGGATACAGGAGACCTGAGGTTTGCTGGTTTAAATCCCAAGCTCACTAATTTTTTTTCTGCAGAGTGATGATAGTTATTGTGGCAGGATTCATTCCTCTGTCACTACTGGTCATTGTTTCGACAATTTTGCTTATATGGGAAAGCTGCTGCAAGTGAGCCAGTGGATTGGGAAAAATATTGTACCAAGTACTGGTTAAAGAAACTCATGAAAGTATGGATAGGTACACTGGGTGCAGTGATACAAGTGAAATAATGATCATCATGGTATTAAAAACAGTACAAACAAACAAAATGAATAAACGCTAAATTATGATTACATCCAACGATAACGTAACTTACTGGTATAGCTCAAAGTCATGTTCTAAGTAAAATATTCGTGCCAAAATGCAATTACTCGTAAACAGTGCATGTAAAACATCTTGAAAAATTAAACTTTTTTTAAAGGTTACCATATTTTCCTGAAGGTTTCAATTCTGATGGATGTTTTCCTGGTGCTTCATGAATATGCATCAAAAAATCACCTCTGACTCATTGCCTCCTGAATAACACAACTTTGTGTAGTTTTAACTTGCATGGGAAAGGAAAGCCTTTGAAAACATCATCAGAAAAGGGGAAAATGCTTGAAACCAGAGTCCAAAAACCTTGCAGCAGACAACACTGCAGCAGACAACTTTGGAGTCGTCTTTGTAAATATAGATAAAAAACAAGAAGTAACAATAATTGACCCTTTACCACACATCAAAATTTCAGGCTTGTTTGAATTGAAAGCATTCGCATACCACATGATAAATGTGGCAAAAATAATGGGATTTGTATCAGAAAGGATTGAAAACATTGTGGGGAAAGGAGAAAATGCTGGCTAACAGCATTTTCTTCTTTCCCCACAATGTTTACCAAAACCCTCTCCTTCATGGTCATGAAAACTCAGGATTGTGTGGTAAAGGGTCAAAATGAAAATAATTTAGAAATATTGTACTAAAGGGGAACTCATTCATTACAAGCATTTTCTCTTATTTCAACAATGTTTTTACAGGTCAGTCTACTGCAAGAGGGAAAAAACCTCTGCAGAAGATAATTTCGCTGCAAAGAAAAAGGATTTTTTTCAAGTTTTTCTTTTCCATTAGATGTAATAGTATCTGACATTATGTACAACAGGAAGGAGAAAGGACACCCTGGGATGACAAATGGCTGTAATTAACTTCATCAGTTTTGAATGTAACTCTCTGGAACCATAGGCCTCTGAAACTCCATTGGTCTATCAAGGGATAATGAAATTTTCATTATCTGACACTGTTACTATAAATAGCACATTGGGGATTCCTTCTAGCTTTTTAATTTTTTTGAGATGAGAGCTACTGCTTGACGGCAAGAGCCATTTGGAACTTTCGAGGGTCAGGGTACAGAAGAAAAATCATTTGTGAACCCATCTGCGCCGGTAGCTAGGTTTATTTTTCCATTTTCTGTTAAATATTTTCTCTGAAAGGGGAACGGGGTCAAATTTTTTTCAATTTTGTTGCACACCTTGTCTTACTATATACGATATAGAGGGAGTCGCCAATGTGCTATTTATAGAAACAGTGTTCATGAAAATTTGAATATATATTCCGTGATATACAGGCGATGCACCAATGTGTCATAAGTGTTCGATGATCGACCAAGGACAATTTTAGTGTTCCGTGATAGACCAATAGAGCTTCAAAGGTCTGTAGTGGAACATTATACTGAATAAATAAACAACCCTCTTCTACGCCAGAAACTCAGATTTCCTTTGAACCAACAGCAAAACAAGTACAGATTTATTGAACTGATTGAATAATCTTAACCCTTATCCTGCTAAATAACTAAAATGAAATTTTCAATTCGATAGTAAAAACCCAAATATTGCTAAAAAACCCAATTATTTATTGCTATTTCATAGTTAATTGTGTTGGAGAATAATATCTCCTAATTGGACAGTGTAGATCCAAGATTAGATTGCGTGTTCTGTGCAGTCTGATCTTGATCTACACTGTCCGCAAAAGGTCATAGATTCACGCTTAGCAGCCTGAGGGTTAAATACAGCTTTTAATAATATTTCAGTTGTAATACTGTACCAGTTCATTTATTAATTAATGTTCTGATTATCACTGGTACTAAGTAAGGACTCTGTAATATCTTCCCAATGGAAACACAAACATATCCTGTGCAGTCTGATCTTTAATCTACAAAGTCTGCTTGATTGCCAGACTGATATTCTGACAAAAAAAAAAAATTGCTGAGAAATGGCAACATCTGCACCTTTAGTAATACCTGAGCATGTAATAATGTCCATTTCATTTATTTAGTACTACAAGGGTTAAATAAAAGTAAATAAAAGTAGCTTTGGAATATCCAAAGCCTGGAGAACTTAGCCCAACATTTTACACAAGTAGAAAATGGCTACAATAAAGGATCATTCAGACTTTACCTGGAAACAACTGAGCTCTGTAATGCAATTTCCTGCATGTTAAATGCATCAGTTAAAAGATCAAAAACACCATTAATCCTTCAAGCAATAAATCAATGAAATAAACAGGTTCATAGAGTAAAAAGAACCAAAAATTGCCTACCAAAGTCTGCTTAATCCAGCGTACTTCACAAATTATCAAATACTTTAGATTGTAGATCAATTTCCACAGAAAATACAGCCTGATCTTGATCTATACCATATGCAAAAGCACCAGATTTTGTCCTAAGCATGCCTAGAGTTAATTACCTTTGAAAATGTCTGGCTGCCAAAATGTCTGATGAAATTTATGGATGTTTTGTCTGCATTTTCTTCTGTTTAAAAGTTAAGTATCTATCTGCTAGAGATTTTGCTTCACATCTTAACCCTTTACAATACAATCCCGAATTTTAACAACCTTGAGGGAGAAGCCTTATGAAAACATTGTGGGAAAAGGAGAAAATGCTGGTAACCAGCATTTTCTCCTTTTCCAACAATGTTTTCTACACTCTCAAAGACAAATTCCATGGTTGAGCAATGTTTATATTGTAACCTGAAAATACTCTCAATTTGGACAAGTCTACATTTTTCTTGTGTGGGAACAAGTTAAACCTTTACAAAACAATCCTGAATCTAACAACCCAGAGGAATAAAGCTTGTGAAAACATCATGAGAATAGGGGAAAATGCTGGTGACTGGCATCTTCTTCCTTTCACACAAGATTTTCTTCTGTTTCACAGACAACTCCATCATTTGAGAAATATTAATATAAAAAAATTGTCTGTAAGCGCTTTATATTATCTTTAAATTTTGTTGTTTAGAAAAGGTGTTTGAAAACACTAGGAAAAGGAGAAAAGGCATGTTATCATCTTTTTCTCCTATTTCCAAGGTTCCCCCCCCCCCCCCCCCCCCCACACACACACACACACACAGAGACAGACAGACTAAATCCCATCAGTTGAGCCAGATTTAGGCTGTCATCTGCATATCATGCTTCAATATGGACAAATCCAGGATTTTTCTTGGGTAAGGAAATAACCCTTTACCACACACTCCTGAGTTTTAATGACCATAGAAGAGAAGGCTTTTGAAAACATGGGAAAAAGGAGGAAATGCTGGTAATCAGCATTTTCTCCTTTTTGCATAATGTTTTCTTCCCTTTCAATCTTGTAAATGTTCATTTCCTTTCCCTAACCTGCCGTTTCTGTTAAGTATATACATTTCGAAGAAACTAAATTTATTAAAACTTTTATATCTAATAACCAAATGTACTCTGTCAACAGTCTTTTGTCATAGTTGAAAGATAAAGAAAATGAGCAGTAATGTAAAGAAAGTAGTTGTTTATGCTAATTAATGTTTTACCACACAATCCCAAGTTTTAACAACCCTGAAGAAGAAGGCTTATCTAAAACATTGTGGGCAAAGAAGAAAATGCTGGTAACCAGCATTTTGCTCCTTCTCCCACAATGTCTTGAGTTGGTCTTCTGCAAATGCTTTTGATTTGGTTGCTTCCAACACTTTGTCGGTTAGTAAGGAGTTACCACTTTGCCATAGGACCATATTATAGACTTGTCCATATTGAAAGCATTTGTAGACAACAAGTTCCAGGTGTCACTCAAGTGAAAGAATTTGTCTCTTAAGAGGTAGAAAATGTTGTGGGAGAATAAGAAAACGCTGGTTACCAGCATTTTCTCCTTATTAAAAATTTTTTCAGAATCTTTCATCCTCAGGGTTATTCAATCACAGGATTCTTTGGTAAAGAGTTATCGTTTGTCTCAACAAGTTGTATTCAAATTAGAAGATTGTACTTGAAGTCCAATTGAACAGAAAAATATCAGACATTGATGCTTATGACCTTGGTGTCCAAAGAAAAATGCAATATTATTTTGAAAAATCTCCATGTTAAATATGTCAAATAAACTCGAAGAAGTGCTTTAATGACTTATATTAGTATTATAGGTTCAGAAAAAAAGCAAGACATTGCACTTTCAGTGCTATGCATGCCAGAATATCCCACAGAAAGTGTAGCTCAAAGATCAAATTCCACCCTCTTGTGCAGTCTGATCTTGATTGCAAAAGCAAGTTTAGTTGAGCTGCAGCGCTCTAAGGGTAAAAGAGTTTAATTTTGCAAATCATTGGTGTGTACTTTGAGTATGAAATATACTAATATAAAACACCCTGGGGATATTTTTCCAACCAACTACAAATAATTCAATTTAATACAGATGATGATCTTGCCGCATCACTCTCGACCATATATAGCAGAGGTCATCTGTAACATTTTCGGAGCTGTTCATCG
Source organism: Hippopus hippopus (assembly GCA_946811185.2). NCBI lineage: Eukaryota > Metazoa > Mollusca > Bivalvia > Cardiida > Cardiidae > Hippopus > Hippopus hippopus. Next base: position 32,264,857 of record OX328103.1, read on the forward strand.
GACTGTTTCCATTTGGTTTTCAGCAAGTCTGTTTAAACTTCGGCCAGGGATGAAAAGTTATAAACTCTGATTGTACTAAATGAACTAGAACTTTTGCAGGCCAACAAAAAACCACTGCTTAAGCTTATTGGTGGTTCGGGAAAAACATTCAAATGGCCATAAGCCTGTAACAGTTTACCAATCATAATGGAAATTGCAAATGCACAGGTACTAACGGTAGGAAGGCTTTGAACCCATTAAAGTTTCAGAAAAATTGGTTGAAAACTCAACCAGGGGAGAAGAGGATGCAAAAATGCATGAACAGATTGACCCCTAATCATGGACAACCTGGGTCCATATTCACCAACCATTCTTTAGAACCCTCTTTGTCTTGTTCTCCAAGATTCTCAAAATTTGAAAGTAACACTACTTCTGATTTGTTAAAATAAATGTTTTAGCCAATCAGTTGTGTTACTTTCAAATTAAGAAACTTCTGGAGAATAAAACTGAGTACATAACTAAGAATGGTCTGTGAATTGGACCCTGATTTCTGAGAATGCCCAGCCTCCCAACTTCATTTGAATGAAAGCATTTGCAGACAATGAATCAAATGTGAATCAAACAATACGATTTGTCTTTTGAAAGGGTAGAAAACTGACACTATGATAAAAAGGATAAAATGCTGCTTACTTTTTACCAGCATTTTATCCTTTTTCCACAATATTTTCCAAAGGCTTTGTCTCTGGGATAGTTAAAACTCAGTGTTTTTTGGTAAAGGGTTAAAGAAATTGACTGGAAAATACCAGCATTGTCCCATATCACCTCAATTTTAATGTCTTCTGTGTCATTCTGTGATCTTAATTTTTTTTCTGATAAAAGAAAGGGATTAAATCAAAATGGGATTGTAAAAATATTCATACCATGTTTATTTTATTTTATCAGCAAAAACTCTCATTTTTTTTTTTCTTTAATCACAGCTCAATGATTTATTTTGTTACCAGGCAACACTTATTTTGTCAATGGCCAGATTTCTCAAGTTACAGGGTAAAATACTTTGTACCTCACTAACCAAAATGGATAAAAACTCTTTTTTTATACCAACAATTAACCCTTTACCAAATAATCCCTGGTTTTTATGACCCAGAGATAGACGCTTTTTGAAAAAATTGTGGGAAAAGGAGAAAATGCTGGTTAGCAGCATTTTCTCCTTTTCCCACAATATTTTCTACCCTGCTGGAAACAAATTTCAATTTCTGAGTTATGTTTATTGTGCCATCTGCAAGTGCTTTCAATTTGGACCAGTCTAAAATGTTGTCGTTTGGTAAAGAGTTAACCCTCTACGGTAGACAATAAAATAGCAGACTTGTCTAAATTCAAAGCATTTGCAGACGACAAATTCTTTGCCACAAAAACCATGAGATTTATTTTGAAAGGTTAGGAAATATTGTCAGAAAAGGAGAAAATGCTGGTTACCAGCATTTTTTTCCTTTCCCACAATGTTTTCAAAAGCTTTTTTTCTCAAAGTTGTGAAAACTCATGGCTGTTTTGTATATGTTTAAACCTTAAGCATGAAGATGTCAAGCACAAAGTCAATTGCTATTAAAGATACCGTAGATCAAGATCAGAGTCCGTTCTGATCTTTACTGTTATATTTGTCAATGAATGCTTTCAATGTGGACATGACTAATACAGAGTTGAGATATTCAGGCTTGCAATCTAAGGGTTTTAAAAGCTGAGCCATAAAAAAATTATTCACCCATATCTAGTCCACATTAAATAAAGCTTCTGGTTTTTATGATTTTACCTCTCCTCAACATCCAGAGAAATTTTATCTCTTTCCTTTCTGTACACGACACAAGAAGCTTTTGTGGACAGTGCAGATCAAGATCAGACTGCACAGAATGTGCAGTCTGATCTCTGATCTACACAGTCCACTACTTTATTCTAGATTATGACCAGGGTGGTTCTTCATCTTGCAGTAAAAGTGTATTAGTGGCCTTTGAAAAAGCCCACTTATTTATTTAGTAGTGAAAGAGTTAACTCTCATAGTGACCAAAAAATCAGCCAGTTATTTTCAGTGAAGAGATTACATCCATATTATTGTAATCTCCAGTTTCTTTTTGTCCAGAATGTCTTGGCATAGTGACAAGGGTAAAGATCAGACTGCAGTCTCATCTTGATCTACACTGGCCACAAGAGCAGCTATAGTTGTGAAAGGCACTTTAAGGGTTAACTGTATTGAAACATTGTCACATAATGAATAAATCAACATGGTAACTACAGTATTAATTATTGCGCTGTATCATTAGGATCCCCAGCACAAATTTTCTTACATTGCCAATCTGATCTTAAATTGATAATTTTTGTTAAAGCATTTTTTCTTAAAATAGACTACAGGTATTCTCATAATGTCCTTATTTTGGCAGCAACTTTTCTTCTTGCTGATATGTCTGATTTCTAATCCAGCTCTACAGCCTTTAAAATTACCAGTAACAGTTTACACAACAGCAGAAAATGTGAAAATAATCTAATGCAGAAAGTTGTGGAAATGGAGAAAATGAACTGGTCTTAGACTGATAATTCTTGTACCTTATTATGATAATGGGTCTATGAATTTTTGTTTGGATGAACTTTGATTTTGAGTTCATTATAGATGCACTCACCTATGGTTCATGCACTACTGCTGATCCTCTTTAATAAACATACTGATGAACAATCATCTGATTAATAGTTTATGAACCTTCATGGATAGTGCATGAATGTTCATCAACAGCTCATGAACAATTTCTCAACAGGGAAAGAAACGTAAACTGAGAGATTATTTGGAGGCAAAGAGTTGAAAATTCCTTTAATACATACTTGTTTAATTATCCGTTAAGCTGAACATAAGTTAAAGCCATGCTTTTGAAATAGAGACCACTTTTGATCCTGCTACATACATTTGTATTGGAGAAAAAAAATTGATGGTGAACTCAAGCAGTAATGAGCGTTTGAGTCTTTTCTTCCAAATGACATTTTAGACTTGCCCAAATTCAAACTATATGCGACAGCAAATTAAAAAGTATGGTTTAAATAGTAAAGCTGTCTTTGGAAAAGTTGAAACCATTGTAGGAAAAAAAAGAAAAATAATGCTGGTTACCAGCATTTTGTTCCCAATCCCAAAATGTTTTCAGAGGGATGTTCAAACTTGGGATTATTTGGTAAAGTATGAAATGAATGTAATGCAAAGTGCTTTGTTAACTTTTTGGCAGATGATAGTCTTTTAGACTGAACCATTTTGAAAGCATTTACAGATAGAAAAACCAATGTGGTGTACATAATGGGATTTATCTGGAGCAAAATGTGATTTGCCAACCTGTATTTGACGTGATTTAGAAAACACTGTGGCAGTAGAATCCAGGAGCTATTGCTAATGTTACATCAGCAGTATGGCTCCTTTTGTCTCCGAGGCTTTCAAAAAGGAATGTCTAGCAGGACCTAGGATAAGTCATAATGTAAATGAAAGAGTAGGGGGTTATTTCAGGTCAGAGTCAATAGGTGAAATTAGGACAATATTCACAAAAAAAGTAATGTAAAACCAATTTTGGAGGCTTTTTTATGGCAGTAAAAATGCTTAACTCTTTACCACATCACAAAATTTTACACTAGTACATATTGAAAGGATTTTCAGACAGCAAAATAATCTGTGTTTCAGAGAATAGTAACAGGGGTGTGGAAATCCTACGTCCGATTCGTCCGACTCGGGTAAATTTGACGTCGGACAAGTGGCTTTTTGCAATCTACTCGTCCGCGGACAAGTAGAATACGAGGAGGAAATTGAAAGTAGAGATCTGTATTATATAACATTATCCCTGTGAAATAGAAATGTTCTCTCCGTCTCACGTCGTAAACAACATTTTTAAATAAGCTATTCCCTGATACATGTATCTGGAATCAAAAACAAATATTTTGCTGACTCTGATTTTATCGCCTCCGCAGGCTTTTTCTTGATTTTTGTACTGTGCTGCAGTACGGCCGAAACGTTGTGGTTTCTTGGCGCCATTTGGTTTGTTTAATGGAGGCAACCATAACCAAATTTTTTTGCACATTATAACACCGCACGTAGACTTGACGCGGTTGTCATTTCCCTATCATTCAATATTAAGTTTTTTTTTGTCGTTCGCAAAAACTTACAGCTGACAATAACAACAAAGTTGTCTTAATTCAACACTGTGGAACACATTCTTACTCGGTTGCAGTAAACGTATTTGAAAGAAAACCAAACACGCTGAATCCAAGTAAAACATGTCAAGAACCGGGAAACGTTACAAAAAGTTTGTTAAAAGGGCTGTAGACGATAAAGGCCAGTGTAGCCTTTTTACTTTCGGCGTAAAATGTTCAAATTCTTTGCAGATCGATCTGCAGGTAATCAAATCTCCGCATACTGAGTCTAAATCTGAAGTGCCGGGTCTGTCGGACATCGCCGATCTCCCGTTGTCTGAGAACTTGACAGTTATTATCACTGCACATGATGCAAACTCTACATCTCCAGACACAGTAACCAAGCCTAGCCTTTTAACTTCCACAGATAATGATTCCCTTGTATTGTACGATAGCTGGTAAGCAGTTCTGCTAAAGTATTAACTCCGGCACAGTGGGTGTACCACAGTATTGTTACAAAGGGCTGTAAGTGCAAACACTGAGATATTTGGCCATGGTTTAAGCAGTTATACTGTAACTGTTGAAACTTTTTCAATTATTAAATTGTTGCACCCTTCTATTTACTGTATGTATAGTGCCATTAATTTGTTTTATTGATGTACCTTGAAAGTCAGTCTGCTTTTTCCCAATTTGGCCAAAATCGCGCTTGAATATCCCAAAATGAAAGGCTAAGGCCCCTTCCCAATTTTTGGAAAAAAAGCCCTGTAAAGGTTTGCTTGATTTATTTTCATCATTATTATTAAAAACCTAAACAAAGCAAATTTAAATGGTTAAAAGAACATCATTACCTACAAACTACGGTACATTCAGTTAGGTCTTTTGTGTCATTTAAAATTGTTTTGTTTTGGACAAGTAAGCTTATCTGACGAACAAGTAGATTTTCTAGATTTACTTGTCCATGGGCAAGTAGAAAATTTCAAGATTTCCACAACCCTGAGTAACACCTCTGAGATACCAGACAATATTTGTAATACCAGACAATATTTGTAGGAAAAGGAGAAAATACTGAATACCAGCTTTTTCTTATTTTCCTATTATGTTTTCCAAAGCTTTCCTCAATAGGGTCATATATGATAAAAAAAATTGGTCAGTACAAAGTACAAGGAAATTTTCAGAATTTTGGTAATGATATTAATTACATATTTTTCAGTGTTTTTAGATAGCACCTGATCTGTTTAAACCTACCAAAGTGAAAATGCTTAAGAAGTTGCCCTTTACCACACAATTCCTAGTTTTAATGACCCTGATGGAGAAGACTTTTGAAAAAATTTGTAAAAAGGAAAAAAATGCTAGTAGCCAGCATTTCTCCTTTTTCCTACAATGCTTCTGCCGTATCAAGGATATATTTTGTTATGTTAGCCAGCTTCAATTTATCATCTGCAATACTTTTGATTTGGACTAGTGTAAAATTTTGTTGTTTGGTGAAGCGTCAATGAAACAGATCATTTCAATTGGGAAAATTATAGCCAAACTATTGAGATTTGAGTTTGGTTTGGCCAGAATATTTAACAAAGTAGCATACATTGTAGTACAGTGTAGATTCAAGATCAGACTCTACATTCTTCACACATCCTGTGCAAGCTGATCTTGATCTACAGTGTGCGCAAAAGCAACCAAAGTTGGCTTTCAGCACCTAATGGGATAAACAAATAAAATTCTGAACTTGACGTAAATTTTTTTTCCCAGGTAACATAGATAAAGACTAGATTATTAACAAATACATGTAGTAGGGTGTGGATCATAGATCAGACTGAACTTTCTGTGCAGTCTGATTTTACTCTAAACTGTCTCCTAAAGCTGCTTAACCCTTTACCAAACAATCCCTGGTTTTTATGACCTTGAGATAGAAGCCTTTTGAAAACATTGTGGGAAGAGGAGACAATGCTGGTAACCAGCATTTTCTCCTCTTCCCACAATGTTTTCTACCCTGCTCGAAACAAATTTCAATTTTTTAGTTACGTTTATTTTGTCATCTGCAAGTGCTTTTAATTTGGACCAGTCTAAAATATTGTTGTTTGGTAAAGAGTTAAGCCTGGTTCAATACCTTAACCTTTTACCAAACAACACAACTTTGGACTTGCCCATTACTTAAAGCATTTGCAGATGACATATAAAACGTGGCTCAACGACGGAATTTGTCTCTGAAAGAGAAGAAAACATTGAGTGGGAAAAGGAGAAAATGCTGATAACCTGCATTTTCTCTTTTTCCCACAATGTTTTCAACAGCTTTTTTTCATCAGGGTCATGAAATAACTGGTAAGTATGGAAAAGGGTTCTGGGTAAATTGGCAAAATACTTGAAACATACATCATGCAAACCCATCCTCAAAGATGAAAGCTTGTGATCTATAGGAAAGCATATAGAACATATGTGTTTCATTATTATGTTAACTGCAAATTTATTACAAATTCTTCTATCACTTTACTTCACATAGAAAGGGGTCTTATTTGAAAGAAGGTTTGCAAAATGCTTAACTCATTACAGACAGACCCTTCTTTGAAAGCAAATTTTTTGCAAAATGTTCAACGTTTACCACAGGATCCTGTTGTGTTGGCTGGTATTGTGACTCCCTTAGAATATTGACTTCAGGGTCAAAATACCTTAACCCTTAGGCTACCATGTGCAACTCACTAACCTTTTGCGTAAAATGTAGATCAAGATCAGACTGCAAAGAACCTGCAGTCTGATCTTGGATCTACTGTGGGCTTTCTTTGATGAGCAATTTAAGATACATGTAATTATGACACTAGATCTAGTGTTCATGAACCCAAAGAAGGTCTTTAAAACCATTTCGGGAAAAGGAAACAATGCCGGTTAGAACTTTCTTCTTTTCCAGCAATGATTTTGACCCTTTTGCTGACAAAATTTTTCATTCATTTAATCCTTTAACACTCAGTCCAGAGTTTTAACCATGTTCAGAGGCAAAAGGGGGCTTAACCCTTTACCAGACAACAAAATTTTAGCCATGTCCAAATTGAAAGCATTTGTAGATGACAATTTCAGTGTGGCTCAAATGGTGCAATTTTTCTTTGGTAGGGTAGAAAACCTTGCGGGAAAAGGAGAAAATGCTGGTTACCAGCATTTTCTCCTTTTCCCACTATGTTTTCAAAAGGCTTCTTTCCCAGGGTTGTTATAAGTCGGCATTGTGCGGTAAATTTGTAAGAACATGAGAAAGGAGAAAATGCAGGTAATCAGGGCAATTTTTCCCTTTCACTGCAACATTTACAACCCTTTCATGAACAATTTTCATCTTTTGAGCTACATTTCATTTGTCGTCTGCATAATTTCATGTCATCAAAATAAACAAGTCATCTGGTAGAGAAATAACAGGTAAATGATACATGCAAAGTTGTCTTTTGAAAATCACATTGTAAATCTATCCAACAGGTAATAAGGAACTTCGGGTAAAAGATAAAGATTTATTCATCCTCTATCTATATCCTCAATCGATTCCCCGAAGAAAAACTTGGTCATTAAAATTCATGATAAAACAGGATAAAAATGCAATAAAGTTTGCACCATTATTGAAGTCTGCCTCTTAGCAAAGAGTTTACCCTGTCTCCAAATCACCCAAATTATGAGTACACTCTTTCAATGTTCATCAGTTCTGTGCTAGCTGCAAAAGCCTTTAGTCTTCCATGTCAGTTAACCCTTAACCAAACAATCCCCAGTTTTAACGACCCTAATAAAAGGAAAGCATAATGAAAACATTGTGGGAAAAGGAAAACTTTTCGCAATGTTTTCTATCTTATCAATGACAAATCTCATCAGTTGAGCCACATTAAATAAGTTGCCAACAAAATTTAATGCTTAAACTCTATACTACAAAATCTTGTTTTAACAAATATGGGGGCAGAAGCCTTTTGGAAACATTGTAGGAAAAGAAGAAAATGCTGATAACTAGCATTTTCCTCTTTCCCACAATGTTTTCTACCCTTTCAAAGACAAATCCAATCATTTGAACCATACTTCATTAGTTGTCTGCAATTACTTTCTATTTGGACTATCCTAAAATGTGGTCGTTTAGTAAAGGGTTAAATATGGATAAGTGTAAAATTCAATTGCCTTGTAAAGAGTTAAAAAAGACTGAAATGATTATATACAAAATTGTCTCTCAAAGGAAAATTCCTGAAAGAACTTTCATGATTTCTAAACAGGAAAGGACCTTGGATAAGTAAAGAAGTAAAAGACTCATTCCTCTTCTATCTTATTCGCTTGATTTCATAAGAAAAACTTGGACACTAAAATTCACAATAAGTCGGAATGAAAATGCAATAAAAAAGCTGGGATAAAGTCTGCATCAGTATTGAAATATGCTTTTTTAAGCAGTGAGGCACCTCTGGCTGGTTTAATTTGTAATCATGATGGCATTAAAAATAGTTTTATTTCTTAAATCTTTTCCACACGACAAAATTTCAGACTCGTCTTAACTGAAAGAATTTACAGATGACAAGTCAAATGTGACTCAAATAATGTGATTTGTGTTCGTGAATGGGTAGAAAACATTAAGGATAAGAAAATTAATGATGGTCACCAGCATTTCCTTTTTTATCCCATAATGCATTCAAAACCTTTTTTCCCGAGTGGTATTGTCTGGTACAGGCTTAAAACCCTCAACTCTTTACTAAACGACATTATTTCATTGTGGTGAAAAATGAAGGCATTTGCAGACGACAATTTAAATGTGACTCAAATGGTTGGATTTGTTTCTGAAAGGCAAGAAAACATTGTTGGTAAAGGAGAAAATGCTGCTTAGCAGCATTTTCTCCTTTCTTCACAATGTTTTCAAATGTCCAACTCTGCATTGTGTGGTAAAGGGTTAAACTTTGAATTAAGATTTTATGTTTTTAATCATTCTGCAAAATTTAAGTTGCTTTACCCGACAAACTAGAATAAGATTAGCCTGAAAATAATGTGCAGCCTGATCTTGTATCTACAATCTTATTTTGTTACACATTTTGTGAAGACAAAAGCTTTAATGCGCTTTATCTACATGTATAATTGTATGTCAGTCTGACAGACTGAAAAATACCATTTACTAGGTGCTTTAAGGGCTAAGATTAAATTCTTTCAAGTAGAAGACACCTGTGAGATACAGAAAAAAAATCCAAGATAAGAAAAAATTAGGAATATACCTTGCAGGTAACCTATTTTGAGTAATTTCCTGTGATTGTCTTTCATATAAATGAGGCATGTTCTGTGAAAAGGGGGCCTAATGCATCTGCAAAAAGTATTGACCCATGTCAGTTTGCACAGGCTAACCCGTGTCAAAAGTTTTTGCTTTTGTTAAATTTTCTGCATGTCCAAGGACCATTCTCCCTCAGGATTCAGGTGGTTGTTCGACAAAATGAACTGTATGGAACCATGATTAGGTAATGACTTGCTTGGTATATTGCATCACAGAGATGCATTGACAGAGCATGAGCCAAACATTTTTGAACGGTATGCAGGAATTAGTTTATAATGACAACAGCGCAAGTGACAGAAAAATCAAAAGAAAAAAATTGCACACACCTACAATTATAAAATGCTTTGGTTTCAAACCTATCAGTTTTCAAAGGAGTTTGCCGCCTATTTGTCGGTGTCTTAATATCTTTTTTGTGTGTAAATTCAGGGCACCCATTGGTTGTATCACTTTCTTAAAATTACTGGTTTAACTCTTTACCACATGACATAATTTTAGACTTGTCCAAATTGAATGACGATATCTGTGTCTGATCAACTGGTGAGATTTGTCACTGATGGGGTAGAAAACATTGTTGGAAAAGGAGAAAATGCTGGTTACCAGCATTTTCTCCTATTCCTACAATGTTTTCAAAAAGCTTATCTGAAAGTGTCGTTAAAGTCAGGATTGTGTGGAAAAGAGTTAAGAAACTAATTTTTTTGTAATTTCTAAAATAATAATGTTTATATCTGATAGCTTTATACTGTGGTTTGTTTTGCCAATGTCATTATTGATGATTTTTATGACTCCATACCTGTTTTTTAAACAGTTACCCACTTCATTAATTAGACTGATAAATATAAAAAGAAAGCTTAGAGCATTGCAACAACATAAAACATGGCACACCATTTCATTACAAAATTAAGGAAATTGTACAAGATACTGATGAAAATTTCCATCTGATTTACAGAATAAAGAAAATGCCCCATTTTTCCAACCTAAACAGAGAAATTATGTACAAAACAAGGGTCCCATTGTAAGATTTATTCCCAGATCAGATACAGAGGTAAAACAGGACCAAGGTTTCATTCAAATTTATCACATGTAGACAATCAAAAATATTTAATTACCCTGTGACCTTTTCGAAATCTTCAAATCTTTTTGTCAAATATATGAACCCATAAATTATAATATCTTGACATAACTAAGTGCCTGAAAACAGACTGAAAGGTTAATCAAGTTTATAAATCTAACTGTTCTGTGTATAGAAAAAAGGAGTTCTCCAGCCTCATCCTTTACCATGATAAAAAACCTTTTTCACAAAATCAGCAAAGTGTAATGTGTATTGGATTTCAAGAAAAAGAAATTTTTGACACAACTCAGAAAACACAACAACCATTTATGTGATGGAAAAGGTCAAAGAAATGGCAACAGCCTGTAGAACAGGAGCTTATTTGCAGGTCTTGTTTCAGGACTAATTCACTGAGTAATTCAACCCAAAATCATATCTGGAAGTAAAAAAGAAACCAATGACAATTTTTTTCCTTTTCAGTAAAATCTGTTTTGAAAACGCACAGAAATGGTTTGAAAATTCAGAAAAAAACACGTAACATAATCATAACAAGAAATGCTGTTAAAGTCTGAGTATCAAATATCTAAATACTGTATTTATGACACGAGTAAAGCCCTGTGTGGGGTGATATAATGACAAAACAATACATTAGCCTAGACAATTACCTGAAAGAAGCTTGACTGACTGACAATCACCACCAATCTTTGGCAGACGACATGTTATTGTATTCAATCAGCCTAAAGGAATGAATGAGCCCAAAAGGAGTAAGACAAGCAGAACTATCATTGAGTGGAACCATTATTTGAATACTGTTAGACCCTGTCAAAAAGAAAAATAGGATTGAAAGAGGCAAATTGAGCAGTGATTTGTCATTGATATATTCTGTAAGGCTTGATTTATGATTCTGACCATTTCCTACAATTTTGACCTTTGGCTTTCTATTACCATTTGTTTTTGCATATTGCAACCTGTGGCTGCATATCTTGACATGACCTTTGATGCCAAGTACTAGTTTAACTCTTTACCAAACAAAAAAATTTCAGATATATCCAAATTGAAAACACTTGGGGACAACAATTTAAACATTATGTTAAATGATAGAATTTGTTTTCATTAAACATTATGGAAAAAGGAGAAAATGCTGGTAACCAGTTTCCAAATGCCTTACTTCTGTAAAGTCTTTCATAGGATTGTTTGGTAAAGGACTAGACTTATGCTACTTTTTTCAGAATAGCAGTAAGTTAATTTGGCTTAAATCTTTGGTTAAATCTTTGGCTTAACCCTTTACCACAAAACAAAATTTCAGACTTGTTGAAATTGAACGCATTTGCAGAAAGACAAATTGAATGTGACTCAAATCATGTCATTGTCTGTGAAAGGATAGAAAACATTGTGGGAAAAGAGAAATACCAGCATTTTCTCCTTTTCCCACATTGTTTCAAGAACCTTATTGCTTTGGGTCATTAAAACTTGGGATTGTGTGGTAAAGGGTTAATACCTGTTCATTACCATTATCTTCCAAATCCACAACATTTGTAGACGACAAATCAAATTTGGTTCAATTAGATGAAACTGTATTTGAAGGGGTAGTAAACATTGTGGGACAAGGAGAAAATAAAGGTTTTCACAGTTTTCTCTTATTTCCACATTGTTTTCAAAGCCATCTTCCTCAAGGTTGTGAAGACTTTGGATTAAGTGGGAAAGACCAAATATTTACCTCTGGACACTAATTCTGACCCTTAAGAGTGCCAAATAAACCTAACAAACATTTTTAATTTAGAATTAAGACCTGAATAATTACAATGTCATGGTGGCTTTTGCATAAAACATTTCATCAAAGTCGACAGAGTAAATCAAAGATCAGATTGCATATTTAGTGCAGTCTGATCTCGATCTACACTGGCCCCAAAGGCAACAATAGTTGTGAAAGGTGCTTTAACCCTTTCCCAAACAATCCCTGGTTTTTACCGGTCAGGAATAGAAGCCTTTTGAAAACATTGTGGGAAAAGGAGAAAATGCTGGTAACCAGCATTTTCTCCTTTTCTGACAATGTTTTCTACCCTATCATATAGAAAAATCATCTTTTTAGCAACTGTTAATTTGTCATCTGCAAAATGCTTTCAATTTGGTCTGGTCCAAAATTTGCCGTTTGGGAAAGGGTTAAGGGATAATTAACATGACTATGAGAACATTCTTGTAACCTACTGATCCTCAACATGGAATTCATGAGCACATGTGCAAATTTTAAAACCAACAATACCTAACCATCAGTAGCATTAGTAGCTTTTAGCACATACATGATACTTTGTAGGAATTAATGAATGGTACAGTATAATCATCAGGATTTGACTGTTTGTTCTTACATAATAAATAAACCAATAGTTTATCTCCAAAAAGAGTTGTCAGTGCAAAACTCAAACCCATGGCTTTCATACCATGATTTGCAGAATGAGCCAATACAAGCACAGCTAAATCAAGCTATTGCATGAGTTCAAAATATATAGGTGACTGAGATAAATTTTTGCTAACCCTTTCACACACTATTAAAATTTTAAAAACCCTAGAAAAGAGGTTGTTGGTTGTATTAGTGTTTAACGCCACTTTAACAGCTAAGGTCATATCATGGCGGTCGGTGACGCACATGTGTTTCCTGGCTTTCTCACACCAGTACTAACACAACTTTCTTTCCAAAGCCACCGACTACTTTTCTCACATGCTTCAGCAGAGGTGAGAGGCGAAAATATGCCGGAAAGAAGGTTCGCCTCAACCGGGTATCGAAGTCACAACCACCACGTCATGAGTCCGACACGCTCACCACTGAGCCACCCGGGCGGGGCTAGAAAAGAGGACTTTCGAAAACATTGAGGAAAACTGAGAAAATGCTGCTAACCTTTCAAAGTCAAATTGCAATTTTTTTGGTCCATTTCATTCTGTAGTCTGCAAATGCTTTGAATTTGGACCAGTTTAAAACTTTGCCATTTGGTAATGAGTTTACCTGTAATAGGAACGCCAAATAAGAACAATTAATGTAACATTTAGGTGCGTAGGTAGCCTGAAATAAAGTATACGCAAAAGTAATACCAAAGGTATTATTCGAGGCATGAATTGTCAAACATGGGTTGGGATTTCCAAGGAGAGTCTGGAGGGCCTTCTGCAGAAAATTTTTTAACAGTAGAAGCTATTTGGTGGCTTCTCATGACGTTTTTAGGCAAATTTTTTTTTTCAAAGTGTACAGCAGTGCCTTTTGCATACAGACAGCCTTAACTCACCTGACATCTGTATATTTGTCAGTATATCTTACAAAATATACAGTGTACACACATTTTGTGCAGCCTAATCTTGATCTTCACTGTTTGCAAAGGTACTGATAGTGCCATTGACACCAAAGAGACTAGAAAGAAGAACCTTTGCCACTTTGAAGTTATGCCAGACAGATACGGTAATGTGCCTCAAGGCTGGAGCCACAAAAATTGCCAAACTATCCCAAATACACAAACTTCTTTGTTGTAAATATTTATAATCATCCACTATTATCATAGAAAATTATACTCAACTAGATCAAGTTTCATCAAATGTCTCATTTCAAATGTTTGGGGTATTCAAATAAGGTGTTTGATTCATTAGACAGTTACCTCATTGAAGTTTTTTCTTCCATCTTGTATATATACATCCATGTCTTCATTCCCAGCCAAAAGGTAGTGAGATAATATTTAGGCTCCTCTGTCTGTCAATCTATCTGTTTTTCTTTCTGTCTGTCCCATCATTTTTTTTTCAATAGAAAAGTAACCCCACTTCAGCATGGGATATGAGGTCAATGCAGAAGCATTTTGAAAACATTGTTGTAAAAGGAGAAAAAGCTGGTAATCAGCATTTTCTTTTTCCACAATGTTTTCTACCTTCCAAAAACAAATTTCAATTTTTCAGTCACATTTATTTTGTCCTCTGCAAATGCTTTCAGCTTGGACTAGTCTCAGATTTTTTTGTTTGGTAAAGAGTTAACTCTGTCACTACCATGTAAATGATTTCACCTTTTTCATTGGCTAAAAACGTAGTTCCACTGCAAGATGAAGAGACAGTTTGGCCATAATCTAAAACAAAGTGGTGGACAGCATAGATCAGAGGAAAGACTGCATGTTCTGTGCAGTCTGATTTTGATCTACATTGTCCAAAAAAACTTCTGGTGTCATCTACAGTGAGGGAGGAGTTAATCCTTTACTGCACAGCATAATTTTAGACTTGTCCATATTGAAGGAATTTACAAATAACAATTCAAATGTTTTTCAAAATTATAGTATTTGTACTTGAATAGGTAGAACACGTTGTGGTATATGGAGAAAATGCTGGCTACCAGCATTTTTTCCTTTTCCAACCATGTTTTTAAAAGCCTTCTTTCCCAGGGTCGTTGACTTGTTTGGTAAGGTTTAGCAAAAAAGACTCAGAAGTAGAGCTATAATTACTAGAATCAGTTTTAATCAGGTAATATCATAAAAACTGTACACAACTCCTCTAACAAAAGTGATAAATCCCAGAAGTATTTCAAATATTTTGCTTATATTTGCCTATTTTAAAGGCATACCCTTCAGTGTATTGAGGACATGTTGATTTTACCTTTGAGGCCACCTTAGGTCAAGGCCTGTGCAGGCTGATCCGAGACAACACCTTACGCAAATGTCCAAATGCCCCTTTTCGTGTGTTGCAGGCCACATGGGATTACTTGGTATAGGGTTATACCTATCTTACCCTTTCACCACACTGTCCTGAGTTTTGACAACCTACGCTTTTAGAAACAAGTTGGGGAAAAGGAGAACATGTCTGAAACTAGCACTTTGTCCTTGTCCAACAATATTGTCTACCTTCTGAAAGAAAATTTCCACTATCTGAGCCATATTTGAACTTGTCTCCTACTGTTTTGAATTTTGACGAGTCTAAAATTTTGCCCTTTCAGAGCTCCAGATAAGAGGGAGTGATGGTATTCTAAATCCACTATTTCTCTTCGAAACCCTATGTTGTGGGTACTCATTAGAATCGTCTCGATGAGACGATTCTAATGAGTACCCACAACATAGGGTTTAGTGGAGAATACTTAATATTTTCAATTTTGAAATTAGAATCACTCCCACTATCTGGAGCTCTGCCTTTGGTATGGGTTAATGCAGACAAGCGTTAACTTTCACACATGCTGATGAAGGGCATATTCAGGTGTTAAATCGTTTCCTTTTGATGTACATTTTATACCATTTGAATGAATCCTTTGAGGAGAAGCAGATTAGCTCAGCAGGTTATAGTGAACACTAGTAACACAGAGTTCAGACATTTCAACCTCTGCTATGATAAACGAATGTATGAATACATGAATGAACATATTTCCTGAATGAAGATTTTATAAATAACTGAATGAGGATATCTATAAATACTATTATTAACAAAATCTGCTTATATTTAACCTGCATTTCAATCCTTTTCCTACAATGTTGTCTACCCTTTTAAGGAAAATCCCATGATCTCAACCAAAATTTGTTTGGTTGTCTGCAAGTGTGTTCGATTTGGAGGGGTCTTCAATTTTTTCATCTGGTAATAAGTTAAAAATCCCTCCCAAATATGAACTTTACCCTATTTCTTCTAATCAAAGTTTATGTTTGCTTGAATAACCCCAAAACAAATAATGTTACTTTGTATCTAAATAACTTGAGAAGCCCTTAAAGCACCTATTGCAACTTTAGTTTAGTGCTAAGAGTAGTTTGAAATCAGACTGCAAAAAACATGCAGGCTGATCTTTAATCTGTACTGTCCATTATTTTGCAAGACAGGCTGGTCCAAAACAAGTGCAAAGACTGAAAATGTTCATTCATTTCCAACTTTATTCATGATTTTGTGAAAAAGAATATTTTAACCCTTTACCACACGGCAAAATTTAAGACCTATCCAAATTGAAAGCATTTGCAGACGACAATTTCATAGTGGCTCAAATGACGCAACTTTTCTTTGATAGGGTAGAAAACTTTGTGGGAAAAGGAGAAAATGCTGGTTACCAGCATTTTCTCCTTTTCCCACAATGTTTTCAAAAGGCCTCTTTTATAGGGACGTCAAAAGGCGTCATTGTGTGGTAAAGGGTTAAATAACCAATTAATCCTATACCACACAATCCCATATTTTCATGCCCCAAAAGAAAAAGGCTGTTGAAAACATTGTGAGAAAAGGCTAGCACCCAGCATTTTTTCCTTTTTCCATACTGATTTCTACCCTTTCCAAGACAAATTCAAAAAGTTGAGCCACATCTAAATAGTCGGCTGCCAATGCTTTCATACTAAACACATCTAAATTTTGCATGGGCCATTCAACAAATCCATGCTTTTGACTCCTTATTCATTAATTATATTTTTAAGAACATTCTTAATCTTATTCTCTAGAATTTTCTGAATTTGAAAGTAAGACAACCTCTGACAGGCTCAACCTTTTGTGGTTGGTTAAGTACGGAACCTGTAGACTTTTTTTGAAAGGCAAAAGGAGAAGTGGCTCAAAAAAACCACAATATCAATCCTGAATTCATGTTCTTTTTAACGCTTTACCACACAATCCCTGTGAGAGAAGGCTTTTGAAAACATTGTTTTCTACTCTATCAAAGAGAAGTTATGCCATATGAGCTACCTTTTATATGTCGTCTACAAATGCTTTGAGTTTTCTTCTCTATAAAAGAGAAATTATGCCATCTGAGCTGCTTTTAAATTTCCTCCGCCAATGCTTTGAATTTGGACAAGTCTAAAACATTGTTGTTTGGTAAAGATTTAATCCATGCTTTTAAAAAGATGCTTTAAAAGGGGTCTGCTCCGAATTTGCTGAAGAAGGTAACAAGTCAACATTTTTAACCCTTAAGTTGAGATCAGTGCTATGATTTAATTAACACATTTCCAAACAATAGAATTTCCTACTTGACCAAAATGAAAGCATTTACAGACGGAAAATTTAAAGTAGCTTAAATGATGATTTCTACCACTGAAAGGGTACAACACATTGTGGAAAAGGAGAAAATACTGCTTACCAGCATTTGCAGGGGCCTTCTCTTTCAAGCCCATTAAAACTCATGATTGTGTGGTAAAGGGTCAATGCTTTACCAGACAACAAAATTTTAGGCTTATAGAAATTGAAGGACTTGCAAACAATACATTAAAAGTGTCTCAAGTAGTGTGATATAATGTTGAATGGTTGGAAATCATTTTTGTGAAAAAAGCAAAAATGCTAGTTACCAGCATTTTCTCCTTTTCCTACAATGATTTCAAACAGAGTCTTCTTTGCAAGATTGTTTGTGGATGGTTAATACATCACAGAATTCAATATCAATTTTCCTGGAGGCAACAAAACAAGCAAAAGCTTTCTTTACATCTTCAAACAAACAAATTCCTGTTCACAGAGCTAGGATAAAATCTACAAAACTACGTACAAAGGTAAAGAAAGGCATTAAAATTAATGGGATATAGAAGAAGTAGGTCACACAACTGACAAAAAAATGCAAATTGCATTGGAGGGTAAGGTATGTAGAAGAATTTCGTTTCCCAAACATGGCAAATTGCCTAACTACAAGAAGTTTTCTTTTCAAATTTTTGTTAAAAATCATTTATCTCTAAATACATGTATATCTATTATCATCTTTCTTACATACAGTGTAAATCTGGATCAGGATACAGTTGCAATCTAGTCTATGTAAAGACTTAAAAAAAAAAATCCACCCTAGTAAAGAAAAATAAGGATTTTAAACATGAATAAATGTTTATCCCTTTTACATTCCCTGGTTTTAATATGTATAAGGAAGAAGGCTGTACAACACATTGAGGGAAAAAGAAGAAAATGCTGGTTACCAGCATTTTCTCCTTTTCCCCAAATGTTTGCTGCACTGAAGAAAACAAATTCAATCCACACTGAATTTGTTGTCTGCTAATGCTTTCAATATGCACAAGTCTTAAACTTTTTTGCTTGGTCTGAAGCGAATATTTGTATTCCTTCACAGCTGAATCATCTAATGAAAATTTCCAACCATTGATGAAGACCAAAATACTGCAATTGCAAATAGTTATAGCAGGAAGAATCTCACAATAGCAGACACCCAAGATCTAAGATGAGACTGCATTTTCTGCACTTTGATCTTAACTGACCTGTCCCAAAAAGCAAACGGAGTGGTATTATGCAGTTCAAGGCTGAATACATTGCATGTAAAAATATTGTTTCTAAAACAGAAATTGTTCAAAATGAAAAATTTCTCCTTTTGCAACAATGGTTTCAAAAGTCGTCTGCTACAAGATGCAAAACGTTGTCTGTTGGAGAAGGGACTGTACCTGTCAACCCTTTACCAGACAATCTTGAGTTCTAACAACCCAACAGAAGAAGACTTTTGAAAACATTGTGGTGAGAAGAGAAAATGCTAGTAACCAGCATTTTCTCCTTTTCCCACAATGTTTTCTACCCTATCAACAAAACATTCCATGATCTGAGCACACTTGTCATCTGCAATGCTTTCAGTTTGGAACGTCTACACTTGTTGTGCTGTAGAAAGTTAAAATACAACCAGGTTAAGATGTGATGAAAATGTACACTTTTAGGGTTTTCATCACAAACACCATTATACAGTCTGATGATTACGACTTTAATTACCTAAACACTTGAGAAAAAAATACTGAAGAATTAAAATCTTTACCAGACAACCAAATTTAGATCTTTCTACAACAGGGGATCATTTTGTGACAAACTTTTCCATCAAAAAATAATGTAATACATGTATATTCAGCTACATTAACCATTTACTGCAAATTCCCAAGTTCTAACGATCCTAAAGTAGATAGCTTTTGAAAACATTATGGGAAAGGAGAAAATGCTCGTAACCAGCATTTTCTCCTTTTCCCACAATGTTTTCTGTATTTTTAGGGACAAATCCTATCATAAGAGCCACATTCACCAGAATGTCTTTAAATGATTTTAATATGAACAGGTCTAAAATTCTGTATGTGGTAATCGGTTAAAGAGATGGCAAAGTCTGTCACAAAAAAAATGTTCCTCTCCATACTGAAAGCATTTTCAAAACAACAAATTAAAAGTACCTCGATTGATGGGATTTGACTATGAAGGGTTTACTGAGAAATCATTGTGGTAAAAGGAGAATATGCTATTAATCTGTGTCAAATTCCTACTTCCACCAGGTCGTTAAAACTTTGGATTGTTTGGTACAGGATTAAAAGTGACTTAGCAGTTACTTGCCGAAGTTAGCCCGACTTATCTCTTTAACACACAATCCTCAGTTTTAACGAACCTAAGAAAGGAGGGTTTGGAAAACATTGTAGGAAAAGGAGAAAGTACTGCTAACCAACTGGCAGATGAATTTTCTATAATTGTTGAAAACATTTTCTGCTCAAAAGAAACGGTAATTAAAGGGTAACTCTAGACCAAAGTTTTTATTTCAAAATCGGGTAAAACTATACTAGAGTATGTTAATAAAAAAAATCTTAGCGTTCTGTGATGCTTACTTCACGAGATATAGAGGTTTAAACTTCGGATTTCCACCTGTCTGAAAGTCGTTAATTGAAAAACTCGTGACTTCCGGTAGTCTGCCGTGACGTCACAAGTGTGAGAAGATATGGTCGCTATATATGAACTAACACAGAAAACTGAGAAAACTGCATGAAATTTGTAAAGATATAAATCGCTTTACCACGTTTCAATCACTTGTCACTGCAGAATTTCAATCTCTATTGCTCTTACATCTTACTACAATCATAGGAAAGAAATTTTAAATGAATTAGCCTAGTGGAGATAGTACTTATGGAAAGGAAAAGTTATTCTTCTAGTGGGGAACAAAACTATTTTGAAATTCATTTCTTGAAGTTATTTCAATTATAGCACTGTCTCATCAACGAATTTTGATAGATAAATATTAAAAAAAAAAAGAAGTAATAACTCAAGATAGTTGAATTATGCCAAAAGTCTCTTCTACTAAGTGGTAGAAGGAACGTTGCAATGTGTAAAGGAAATCATTCGAGTGCAGTCTAAGGCTGTTTCTACCAAATATAGGACACCGTCGATTATTGAACGGTCTACACATCCTGTGCAGTCTGATCTTGATCTACACTGCTGATGTCAGCATTTCACATGTCTCCTTCAGCTTGGGAAGAATTAAAAGCCTTGACCTACTGTAGAAATCATATCCTCTCTTTAACATTTACAAACAACATTAAATCCAGCACACATCCTAAATTTGCCGTTTAAGTTGAATCCATTTGTTTCAATTGATCTTCATTTATTTTCCTATGTGTTATTTTCACAATTTCAAATTTGTTTCTTTCATCAACAACAACGTTAAAAGATTGTCTGAATTGCCTCCTGCCTTCCTGCCCTCCATATCAAGCAGTAAACGTTTTTGATCGTCTCCAAAATACAGGTTCAGTCCATTTCCTAAATACTGAGACATGTTAGGCGTAAAATTTAAATGGAAATACCAACATGGACAAAATTATTCAACTTTCTTTTTCCGTATTTCTTGCTGTAATCATGTACGAGATAACAGATGCTGACCATAAAAATTCAGCGTAAATTACCGGTAAAAATTTATTACAAACTTTACACAAAAGTTTAGTGCGCCAACCTTTTATTTTGAGAAAAGAATTGTGTGTTCCATCAATGTAAAGGGGCAGAGGGTTAATTCGGCGCCTCTTTGATGTTGGTATCGCACCGTCGTGGTCTCACATAATTTTTTTTGGCAGCTGGAGGTTAACAAGCACGTGTCATAAACATGTCATGTACAAATTTACTCTTTTGTTTTCACGACCATATTGAACCCTTTTTCTTATAAAATGTAAATGGAATTTGGAATTAAACAGGTTAAATGGATAAGTCGAATGTCATCTTTTGTATTTTCCTCATTCATACGATCTTAAATAAAAAAAAAAAATCCCATAATCTGCTTGTCGAATTTCTATTTTAACTACCCTCTAACTCTCTCTCTCTCTCAGTAATATGAAAGAGCTGGATAATCAACAGTGAATTTACCATTGATTTCTTGCCCCATTTAAATTTCTGTGTGGCCCCAAGGCTGCTGATCGCCACTCAATGACCTTTTCGAACAATGTATAGTAAGATCAGACTGCACAGAATGTGCAATCTGATCTTATGTACAGTGTCCAATACGGAGATATCTATCTCCAAAAACTAGCAGTATTCGAATTTTTGCAATCGACATAAAGGTTTATTTAACCTGTTGAGGATTAATGGTAAATCTTGATATTAAGCCACGTCATTCGGTTTAGACAGACAGCAGACTGACGAATAAATAGTCATCTCCTGGCTCGAAATAGTGCTTAAACTCGGCACCCGGCTTACGATAGGGATTTTTGTGACAAAAAAAAAATCGTCTCCCGACATGAGGGAGGAAAAGGTTATGAGAAAAAAGTCAGTATCAGAGCAAATTAACAGTACACAGAAGCCGAAATAAATGTGTGGGTCACACTTCCTACGTCACATCCGGTTAATCGAAGATTTCACAAACTCGCACAGGTGTGCAAACCACATTTTCGCTTATAACTCTCTTTTTACGAAAGACATTGAAATATGGTTTTCAATTTTAAGATTGTTTTCATTTAAGAATTCTTATATCCAAAAATAGCTTTGGTCTGGAGTTACCCTTTAAGCTCTACCAAGGCTTATCTGTAATATTTTCTTACCTCAAGTCAATAAGCAATAAAATGAATTTCCTTATAACCCTTAAATTTCCAAAAACATGTAATGATAAAAACTGAGCAAAATTTTACTTAACATATTTAAACTCAAATATTCCAAGTGTACAGTTGAACTTTCAACATAAGAAGTTTCACACAAATCAGAGAACATGCAGTCTAATCTTAATCTATACTATCTGCACTGTCCACAAAAGCATACTGAGTAATAATTAGCAACCTAAGGGTTTACAATCTTGTATTAACTGAATCAAACTCAAGTAATGAACCTTTGTGTGTCATTTCGTCAGAAACCATTACGTCAAAAAACATTTTCGTTGAATACCCATCTTGGCGAAGCGATGTATGGCATATTAGCAACGTTATGCCGAAAATGATCAAAATTTGATCTGAAGTACAACATTTGGTTGAAAATATATACTGCTACTCAATCTTCTGATTTTTTTTGGTGCATCCTCAATCTTAAATGGACTCTATAAAGGGGATTGCTTATAACATTTGCTGGAAGACTGAATAGGAAATCTGTAATTTTTCACAAAGAACATAGCATTATCAAACAAAATTAAACTATTAATTGTTCAATAGACTCTCTGCTGAATACATTAATAGTTGCTAGATCCACAGCAGCTTGATCCTACTGCTTGGTTGAATTCTGTTTTCTTCTGTATACCCCTACAGCACAAACACAACCTAAACAGTTCCAGACAGTCAGGTTGAATTAAAATGTTACAGTGTGGGATTTATGGCGAAATTTCATGCAAACATTCCTGTTGTCCTTTGTACCTCCTGATGTTTTTTTCTCTTTGTCAAAATTTGGCACAATAATTGACTAGATTCAACAAACTGTGCCATTTACGTAACATTGTAATAAGAAAAATATAGCTTTCGCTAGATGGCTCTTCAACAAAATTGTTTTTCCACCACATGGTTTTTGAAAAAATTTCATGGATCCATGGATGACGGAAGTGTAGTGGTAAAGCATTGGCCTCTCACACTAAAGGTACTGGGTACAAATCTCCTGATGACTTGGGACAACTTTTTTAGAAATACTAAGATCATAGTCAGTGCTGACAACAGTTTCAAGAAAGCAATCATCAAGATTAATCATCAAGATTAATCTAAGTTGAAAGAACTTATTGCACAATCTTGGTAATAACTAGAAAGGTTTAATTCTTTACCATACACGTGTATTTTAAACAGGTCCAAATTGAAAGCATTTTGCAGACCATAAATTAAATGTGGCTTAAATGGATGATTCTCTTTTTAAAAGATTAAAAAGCACTGTGGCAAAAGGAGAAAATGCTGGTTACCAGCATTTTCTCCTTTTCCCACAATGTTTTCAAAAGAGCTTTTTTCTCAAGGTCGTTGCAATGCGCAGTTGTGTGGTGAAAGGTTAAACAACTAATGAACCCTATGAAGGATGCTGTGTGGTAATACCTAGACTGGTATCAGTCCGTTAAATGGAGCATTTTCATTATGAAAAAATCTTCAAGTAAAACTTCAAAACAAATACTCTGTGTTCTCAATGTTCTGAATGTCTGATTTAACGTATTTCAGATGAAGGGCAAATAACAACACATATATCTGTGAGTTTACTATATTTGTGTACCTTGTTTATTAGACTGACTTAAATGCAGGGCCTGAATGCCTGGCTTGGTAATAACTCGAACAGCCTCCTAGGATAAACCCACTTTTATCTCTTCCTGCTATTACTTAGCTCTTTTACTGCCACCTAAATAGATTTAGATAAACTTTTTTTGAGTGCAAAAGTACATTGCGACTTTCCATTGCCACTTTAGATGATTTTGGTAAAGTATCAGGTGAGTGGACTGTGCAGATTTAAGACTGTACATTCTTTGCAGTCAGATCTTGATCTGCATGGTTTGCCATTCAAGCTGCAATCAGCACTTAAAGAGTTAATGTTGAAAAATGAGGCAACTAAATCATCCATGCATCAAATTAATATCTCATGAGTGACAAATTTATGAATATAGCTATAATGTATGTTACTGTTGGATTTTTCGAAGCTTCAAATATAGGAGGGGTGTAAATATTCTTGGTGGACAAAGTTAATAAACATACAAGCAGATCATGTCAGAGGCAGTGCTGTAAAACACTGAAGTTAATTAAAATTATATTATTTACTTTTAGGTATTTTGCTTGACTGTTCCAATAAAATGAAGTTTCATCACCTACTAGAATCATTGTTCTAATAAAAAGTGCATTTTGCTCTCACCACTTATGACTGGTAATGTAATGATCAAAAGGAAAACACCAAGCGGCTTGGAAAACCTGTGTTGCGAGCACTTGTCTCAACTCTGCTAGTTTTGTCACTTCATCTAACCTCATAGTATCAAGGAAGGTTTCTTTTGAAATACAGTATCCGTAATTTTTCCAACACGCCAAAATACCCACACATACAGTATTTTTAGCCACAAGATCATGTTGCTAAAAGTATTTCGAAAGCAAACTTCCTTGATATTATGAGGAACACTAGGAATATAATTACAGGTTGACTGGCCGCTGTAATAAAATTGGAGTTCTGTTGAAAACAGTGTTAACCACTGAACAAAATCTTGAAAATTTACAGCTAAGCCTTTGTTCTGGAAAAGACAGGCATATGGTAGGAAATGATCAAATGAAGTAATTTGTATTTTACAATGTAGGCTGGGCAAGAAGAAGTTAAGTACAATAAATCTCCCAGTTTTTGTTGTTGACAAGTGCATTAATTATCTGTTATGTAGAATTAACTCTGTATCACAAAGTCCCTGACTTTTAATGAACTCCAGGGAGAATACGTTTGAAAACATTCTGAGAAAAAGAGAAAATGCTGCTTATACCAGCATTTTCTCCTTTTCCCACAATATTTTCTGCTCTTTCAATCATAAGTTTCATTATTTGAGCCTCATTTGATTTGCAGTCTGCAAATGCTATCAGTCTAGATAATGTCAAACATTTTGTCATTAGGTAAAGAACTAATCCCTTGACTGCTACGCCCTACTCAAGGACCTTTTGCGGACAGTGTAGATCAAGATCAGACTGCACAGAACGTGCAGTCTGATCTTGGATCTACTCTGTCCAATATGAAGATATCTTTCCCAAACCAATACCTTTGAAATTGCAACATTACACTTTTTACTATTGGCTTGAAAGTTTCATTTCTCTTATATAGCATGATAAGGGTTAAGACAGATTGTTTTCAGCTCACATGTAAAATACTTGGTAAGCCTGGCACTGTTAACCCTTTACCACACAATCCCGACTTTTAACAACCCTGAGAAAGAAGCCTTTTGAAAACATAGTGGGAAAAGGAGAAAATGCTGGTAACCAGCATTTTCTCCTTTTCCCCACAATGTTTTCTTTCCTTCCTGAAACAAATTTCATTTTTTCAGTAACATTTATTTTGTCGTCTGCAACTGCTTTCAAACTGGATTAGTCGTAAACTTTGTCATCTGGTATAGAGTTAAGTTGTAAAAAATATATGACAATTTTTTTTACACTGCTAATTTTGATAATTTCTTTACTCATCACAATGTTTTCCAAAAGCCCTCTCAACCTCAAGTGTAGCTGAAAATACTTCTGTGGGAGTTATTTCTATTAACTTCATGCTGGGGATGGTAGAATGCCAAAACTATTTGGAAAACTTTCCAAAACAACACAACCAGTGTTTATTTTCACTCTGCCCAGATCGGTACAGCAAACAAACAAAGATTCCTTTGAACATAAGCCCATTAGGCTTCAGAGATTCTGTTAGGAAAGTAATTACTTTTATCATTATCTACCTTCTAACTTTGCTTCATTAATTGGATGAAGAAATTCAAGTGTACATAATTCTCTTGATGCACCAATCACAAAAATGAATGGTTTTTGGCATTTTCTGATTAAAAAAAGTAATTTACACAATCTGCCCACTCTGTTTTCTTGATTTTGTCCAGATAAGAGTCAAAATAACTATCATCCATTTTTATAGTTACCAGAGTTAGGTCTATACTAAATGATAAAATTTTAGACTTGTCCAAAATGAAACCATCTGCAGTTAAATATGGCCCAAGTGATGATTTCAATCTTTGAAAGGGTAAAAGCATTGTGGGAAAAGGAGGAAATACTGGTAATCAGCATTTTTTTCCCTTTTCCGCCAATGTTTTCAAAAAAGTTTTGTCTTAAGCGTCAATAAAACACCGGATCTTTTGGTAAAGGGATAATGGCCTTCATTTTATCTACATTTTATCACCTTCAACAGATGGCTTTTCTTGCAGCAGACTAATTGTACTTCTGAAAACATCATTGCAAAACAACAAACTGCTCTTAATGAGACAAAACTGTGGAATGGCTCATAAATAATGAGGAACCCATCCATATATCATGACATTTTCAAAGCCGTGTTACACTTGGAAAAGTTAAGGTGACCTGTCCTTTAGGACATCCCCTTGGGTTGTTGATGTTCTATTTGTAATTTCATCCTGTTTCAAATCAAAACATGTTTAACCCTTTACCACATAATCCTGTGTTTTTACAACCCAGGGGATCAGAAGCCTCAAGAAAACATTGCAGGAAAAAGACCCACAAGCATTTTGTCCTTTGTCCATAAGGTTCACAACTCTATCAAAGGTAACATCCGTCTTTCAATGCTTTCAATTTGGACAAGTCTACATTTTATCATGTGGTAAAGAGCTCAATTGTTCAACTTTACTTTCATGAACACACATCTTGACACATTAACTCTTTACCACACAATCCCAACTTTTAACGACCCTAAGAAAGAAGCCTATAGAAAACATTGTGGGAAATGGAGAAAATGCTGGTAACCAGCATTTTCTCCTTTTCCCGCAATGTTTTCTACCCTATCAGAGTCAAAGTCAGAAATCATCATATTACCAAGATTTAATTTGTTGTCTGCAGATGTTTTGAATTTGATCCAGTCCAAAAATTTGTCGTTTGGTAAAGAGTTAAGTATATTCAGTATATAGTGAAATTAAATATTTTCTTAGATTTTACTGTAAATCTAACCCCTTACCACACAGCCCAGGATTTTAATGACTCTGATAAAGAAATTGAGCTATGGTTTCATGTTATATATGCCAGGTTGCTATGCTGGGCCACTCATGGTACATCATTAAATTTTGTCAGATGCTCTTTGTCTTCCTCATTTTGTGTCTCTCTTTCTATATTCTTCCCCCACCTCTACATCTTGCTCTCTCCTGACCTGTGTCTCCCTCTTAAACTTTAGCTCTCTTTCTTTTTTTCTTCATCTATCTGCATCCCATATGACACCCTTCATCTGTTCCTCTCTCCGTCATCCTTTCTCCTATACCAAGTTTCTATTCATCAACAATCAAGCCTGACAGCACATGCAGTCTGATCTTAGATCTACATTGTCCGATACCAAAGCAGCCTAAAAACTGCACATTTGGTCCCTTTTAACTCACTAAGAATATTCATTTCTTTGTGCACTTTAATGCTTCAAATTTGACATTTTTAATTATCATTACCTCATTTATCTTCCCCAAGTTTGTGTGTAACTCTTTTACTAGCCGACAGAAATTTAGATTGGTCCATATCTATCAGTATTGACTGTAGACAACAAAAGTTAAATTAAAATGTTACTTAAACTATGGGATTTAAGTTTTACAGGGTACAAAACATGGTAGGAAAAGCCCTTTTTGGGTTGTAAAAGGATGGGATTGTTTGGTAAACTGGTAGGCCCTTTCCCAATAGATTGTAAAAATAATGAAATGGAATTTCAGTAAACAAGAATACATTTATTACAAAGCTTGACAGAAAACCTAATAATACTGTGATAGTGTAGATCAAAGATTACATTGCATTATTTCTGCAGTCTGATCTTGATCATCATTGTGTGCTAAAAAGTCTTTGTAGCTGGGATAGGCAATCACCTACAGGTTTACAGAAACAGTCATTTATCACAGTTAAAAAGTAATCACATTTTGTCTGTGCTTGCCTGTTCTGACTTAACACGTTTAATACCACACAATGCGGAATTCTAACGACAGCTTTTGAAAACATTGTGGGAAAAGAAGAAAATGCTGGTGATCAGCATTTACTCCTTTTCCCACAATGTTTTCTACCTTTCAAAGACAATTTCCATAATTTTAACCAAATTTTATTTGTCTTCTGCAAATGCTTTGGATTTGGGCTCGCAATTTAAGCCATATTTAATTTGTTGTCTGCAAATGCTTAGGATTTGGACAAGCCCAAAGTTTTATCCTTTAGTGTAGAGTCAACAAAAACAATAATTTATCAGAGTTAAAAAGCAATTACATTTTGTCTGTGTTTTCCCTGTCTGGTTTAAGTTGGACCTATAATACATGAGTCATGCTTTGTTAAAAGGCAGTGAGTGCAATGCATCTGCAAAATGCATTGGCCAAGGGGTTCAGCTGTATTTTAGGAAAATTACACAAAATTTGAACAAACTAAAGATGCATCAAACCCGTTACCATTAAAAATCTCATGTTTTACTGATCCTCAAAAAACAGAGTTAAAGGGATAAACTTAGCATGAACTTAGCTCATATGTCCAGGTCCTACTACTCCAGAGCTGTAAGCTAGAATGTTTGGTAGTTAACCCTTAGGATGGCAAAAAATGTTGAT
The DNA here is from genome assembly GCA_946811185.2 of Hippopus hippopus. NCBI lineage: Eukaryota > Metazoa > Mollusca > Bivalvia > Cardiida > Cardiidae > Hippopus > Hippopus hippopus. The sequence continues at coordinate 32,293,588 of OX328103.1, forward strand.
AATGAGCATTTTCTCCTTTTCCCACATTTTATGTCAAAGACAAACATCATTATCTAAAACACTTAATAAGTTCTCTGAAAGTGCTTCCAGCACAGACAAGTCTTAAATTTTGTTGTCTGGTGCAGGGTTAGCTTTTTCACAGCAAATGAAAGTACGGAAGTTGTTGCAAAAAGTAATTTAATCAAGTGCCTGGCAGTGGGCACAGAAACTAAGCTGCCGTCTTACCTTAATCTACAATGTTTGTGACTCCTTGATTCCAAATGTGGTTAAAAAGTCTGTTTTTCTTGGAGGAACTGGTTTCTTAGATCTGGAAAATAAAGGGGTTTGCATTCATTTAATTCTTTACCACACGAAAAAAATTTAGACAGGTCCAAATTGAAAGCATTTGCAGACAACAAATTAAAGATGGCTAAAATGCTGGAATTTGTCCTTGAAAGAGTAGAAAACATTTTGGGAAAAGGAGAAAATGCTGGTAACCAGCATTTTCTCCTTTTTCCACAATGTTTTCAAAAGGCTTCTTTCCCAGGATTAAGTCACATAGTAGAATAATTTTGAAAATAATTATAAACATTTGGAAAACATGATTTACATGTGAAGACAAAATACTTGTGACTGATCTCTCCATTTCTCACACCATTTTCTGATGTTTCCCTAACTGTTGGTGCCTCATGAAGGAAAGTGATAAATTATGTTGACAGCTATGCATTTTGCATTCTATAATGCATGTCAGAATAATGATGACAAATATGGCTATGTCTATCGATGCATCAGTCAGCTTTTGTTTTTATATAACAAAAAAAAAACAATAAAAACAGGAGTGGTATTTACAAATTGTTGGTTTTAGCCCTTAACCCTTTATCACACAATCCTATATTTTAACAGCTCCCCAAAAAGGGGCAAAAGGGGACTTAACTCATTACCAAACGACAAAATTTTAGGTTTGTCCAAATCGAAAGCATTTGCAGACAAAAAATAAAAGTGACTGAAAATTTGAAATTTGTTTTGTGAAGGGTAGAAAACATTGTGGGAAAAGGAGAAAATGCTGGTTACCAGCATTTTCTCCTTTTCCCACAATGTTTCTAAAGGCTTCTTTCTCTGGGTCGTCAAAAGTAGGGATTGTGTGGTAATGGGTTAATGCATTTCAGTGATGTACCATACCAAGCATGTCATCACATAATTATGGATATATAAAATTTATTTTTTTTAATTACTGACTGGATCTGTAGGTAGAATAATCCTTTGAAATACAGAAAATTGACCAATGACAAAAATTTTCAACCCATGTCAGACTGCATGCATTGCACCGGCTGACATGAGTCAATACTTTTTACAGATGTATTAGACCCCCTTTTCACAAGCCATGTGTATTAACTAACCCTTTACCAAACAACCCCTGGTTTTTACGATCCTGAGATAGAAGCCTTTTGAAAACACTGTGGGAAAAGGAGAAAATGCTGGTAACCAGCATTTTCTCCTTTTCCCACAGTGTTTTCTACCCTGCTGGAAACAAATTTCAATTTTTGAGTTACGTTTATTTTGTCATCTCCAAATGCTTTTAATTTGGACAAGTCTAAAATTTTGTCGTTTGGTTATTAAAGAGTTAAAACATTTTGGGTAAAGGAGAAAATGCAGTATACCAGCAGGTTCTCATTTAACCACAAAGTTTTCTTTCTTCTCAGAAAAAAAAAAACCCTCCATCATTTCAGCTGTATTTATTTTATTGTCTGCATTTGCTTCCATTATGAACCAGTCTAAAGTTTGTCATCTGGTAAACATGTAACCCTTGAAATGCATTACCTGGATTTAAATGCTTCAGAGGACAGTGCAGATCAAGATCAGACTGCACAAGGCACGCAGTCTCATCTTGGATCAACATTGTCCACTTCTTTGTTGTATATTCTGACAGTAACAAAACTGGTGTGATATTGCAATATCTGCATCTCTAGTGCTGGCTGAAACTGTCCATTTCATCCCTTTTAAACTTCATCCTGCTAAATAAATTAAATGAAACTTTCAAGCCGATAGTAAAAACCCGAATAATGTTATGTCAAATTAATTTTTTATGAGAAAAATATTTCCTCGTTGTACAGTGTAGATCCAAGGTCACAATGCATGTTCTGTGCAGTCTGATCTTAATCTACATTCTCTGCAAGAGGTCAGGGAGTCGCTCTTAGCAGCCTCAGGGCTTAACACTACAATGTTAAATAACTGATATCAACTGTTTCATTAAATGATGAAATCACAACCTAAACATTGCAGGTTCAAGGCTATGTCTGTCAAATATCTACATTGTAGATCAAAGATCTGGCTGCATGTTTTGTGCAGTCTGATCTTGATTTACTTTATGCACAAAATAATGAAATTCGAATTATTCTCAGTGGTATAAGGGCTTAGAAAGGTTGACAGATTTATACACTTGGCATTTTGATTAAATTTGAAATGGCAAGTAGAGATAATTTTCTATACCATACTTTTTGCTAAGCCAACCACATGGCTTAATTCTTGAATAAAAGAATGAAATTTTGAATCTGTCAAAATGTCAAAATGATAGTCATTTGCAGACTACATATTTGTCTTTGATAGGGAAAAATACATTGTGGAAGTAAACTAACATGCATACAGGCTCATCCAGTGCGTAATTTTCACAAATATATGTGGCCTCAAAAGAGCATGTCCTCCTGAAATTCATTTCCTTTTTCTTCAGAAACCAATGAATTAATTCTTAAATACAAAACAAAAATGTAGTCTTGCCTAAATTAAAAGAATTTCCAGGTGACCATTTAAATCTGATTCAAATGATGGAAATTGTCTCCGATAGGGTAGAAAACATTGTGGGATAAGGAGAAAATGCTGGTTACCAGCATTTTCTCCTTATCCCATGATGTTTTCAAAAGGCTTCTTCCAAAGGGTCTTTAAATCATGTGATTGTGTAGCAGAAAGCATTAAAGAGGTCTAACAATTGCTGGTGCAATAATCATTCTGGTTACAGGAAAAAAAAATCACCACTTAGTCTGCAAAAAGAAAACCAGTAACACGAACATGGAAAAGTATTTTGGCTCCATACTCTGATCGCAATAAATAAACAAACAAGTTCAATTAGTGCACAACTGTTTTCCTGCTGTAACCTTTGACCTAATTTGACCTAATTTGCGTGTTCTTTTCTACCTGATACTTCAAAACTGGCCGTAGGACAATACAATTTTCAGTTTGTTGACTGTATGAATAGTACCTATTAAGTTACAATGCTATCATGTTGCACAACTTTAAAGTTAACCCATATACCACACAAATACCAGTTAAAGTCATATCTTAGCAGAAAACAGCTTTAGGAATAAATTATCACACAAAATTAAAGAGCAATAATTGTTTGTGAAAAACAGCTCCTTTTCATCCAATCTATCCTTGCAAATTTAACTCTTTACCAAATGACAATTATTTAGATGTGAGCAAATTGAAGGCAGTTGCAAGAAAAAGATCAAATACATCTCAAAAAACATTTTTTTTCCATTATGATACAAAACATTGTGAGAAAAAGAGAAATTGTTGGTTTACATAAGTTTCTCCTTTTTCCAAAATGTTTTCAAAAGCTATCTCTTTCAGGGTTGTTCAACACAGAATTGTTTGGTAAATGATGAAGAGGAGTCCTAAATTCCTTCAAGTATTTTTTTCTGTGATTGTTGTTGAAATATTTTGGTCCACTGAAAACCAAATACATGTATACATGAAATTGTGAAGACAGTGACGGTCTCTTCTTTAACTAGAGGGAAAATTCTTAATCCTACACTCAGTCTTTTCTTGAATCCTAACACCTAGCCTTTTACTCCAATATTTTGAACTTTTTATACATGTTTTTTGTTTAAAGTGAAAATGTAGGGAGCATTTTCCCTATTTGCCACAATCTATTTGCCAGACTGTCAATGGCTTCTCTTTAAAGCAATGAGTATTAAAAGCATCTGGAACATTCTGCTGCTTTGTTCACATTTTGGATGATTCTGCTGCAGAAAAAACAAATATCATTTATTACAATGAATTAGGAAATGTGTAAGAAAACAACAGGCAAATGAAACTGCAGAAAAAGATAGCTTGCTCAAAGAATTTTTTTTTTTTCAACCCGTCAAAATGTTTTCAAGAGTCTTTCACTTTGCAGGAATTTCAAAAAGCTCTGCCTAGCATAATGATTCTGAAATTGTTAAACCTTACCCTGCTATATATTTAACATCAAAACTTTCAAGCCGACAGTAAAAACTAAAATTTTGCTATTTCAATGGTATTTTTGGGAGAAAGATATCTCCTAATTGGACAGAGTAGATCCAAGATCAGACTGAACATTCTGTGCACATTATGTGCAGTCTGATCTTGATCTACATTGTCCGTAAAAGGTCAGTGAGTTGCGCTTAGCAGCCTAAGGGGTTAATTGCAGAAACATCTGTACACTTGACAAAGAGTCTCCTACAGCTGAAGAGTTGTTTGAACTTAGATTACCTCTAGAATTACATTCTTTGAAAATTTCCTACATAAAATCGGGGTTTTTAGGCTTCATGTGAATTATCTCTTCACCAGATGACAAAATTTGGGCCTGTGTTTTTAACTTTTTTAGACTAGTCCAAACTGAGGGCAATTCTGCAGACGACAAATTAAGAATTGGTATAAATTACCTTTAGATCTCTGATAGGGTAGAAAACATTGTGGGAAAAGGAGAAAATGCTGGTTACCAGCATTTTCTCCTTTTCTCACAAAGTTTTCAAAAGTCTTCTTTCCCAGGGTCATGAAAACCAGGGACTGTTTGGTAAAGGGTTAATCTAAAGTATTTGTGGTTGACAAATTTTATGTGGCTCAAATCTGGGGATTTGTCCTTGGAAGGGTAGAAATCATTGCAGGAATGGGAGAAAATGCTGGTTAGCAGCATCTTGTCCTTTTCCCAAATTGTTTTTCAAAGTTTTCCTCCTCAGTGTTGTTAAAACTCTGGACTTTTGGGTAAAGAATTACGGTTTCATTAATGAATATTATACATGTGAAAACAATGTAACATAGCGAGAAATTGCAAGTAACCATTATTTTCTCCTTTTCCTACAATGTTTTCTACTCTATCAAGGACAAATTTCTTCATTTTGGCCTCATTTTAATTGTCGTCTGCAAATGTGTTCAATTTGGACCAGTACTGAATTTTGTCGTTTGGTAAACAGTTAAGATGACAATATGCGTCTATTTTTTTGTCATGAATACCTGGATTCAGTTTCTTTATCACTAAAAAGGGTTTACTAAAAGTTTCACGACAAAAAACAAACAAAAAAGGGTTAACACTTTCCCAAACAATTCCGGGTTTTTACGACCCTGGGTAAGAGGCCTTTTGAAAACATTGTGGGATAAGGGGAAAATGCTGGTAATCAGCATTTTCTCCTTTTCCCACAATGTTTTCTATCATATCAAAGACAGAAATCATCATTTTTGGTACATTTAATTTGTCGTCTGCAAACACTTTAAATTTGGACCAGTCTGAAAATTTGTTGTATGGTAAAGGGTTAACACTTAACTATACAATGAAATTCTAGACTCGTCTAATATGAAAGCATTTGCAGCTGAAAAATTACATGTAGCTCGCATGATGATTTCTGTCTTTGATAGGGTAGAAAACTATTGTTGGAAAAGAAAAAATGCTGGTCACCAGCAATTTTCTCCTGTTCCAACAATGTTTTCAAAAGGCTTCTTCCTCAGGGTGGTTAAAATTTGGGATTGTGTGATAAAGGGTTAAATATGCATTCCTCTAAACAACTACCTTCTTTGTTTCACTGGGTTCATTAGTATGCCTACATGCATCTACCCTATGAATTATTTATAGATCTGTTTAACTCTTTACCAAATGACATGATTTTAGACTAGTATAAATTGGAAGCATTTGCAGACGACAAAATTAATGCGACTCATAAATTGAAATTTGTTTTGGGAAGGGTAGAAAACATTGTGGGAAATGGAGAAAATGCTGGTTACCAGCATTTTCTCCTTTTCTCACAATGTTTTCAGAGGGTTTCTTTGTCAGGGTCATGAAAACCTGGTATTGTTTGGTAAAGGGTTAAACTGAAAAAACATAAGTTTGAAACAAAACTACCAGACGGCTCTTGAAAGCCTAAAAATGTTAAAAATGAAAGACACAGACAATAAACTGAATAGATACGGAAATACTATACTTCACTTGCCTTTAAGTTAAGGTTTACCATAATGATAAAATTTTAGTTTTGTGAATGGTATTAAATACCTTTTTCAGCATCATTTCACTGATAATCTGGTAGCCAGTATACCTATCCATGCTTTCCTAGAGTTTCTTTTACTGGTGCTTTGCACATTTTTTTACCCTTGGCTGCTTTTCCACATAACCTTACCCACACTTTTGCTTTTGATTTGGACAAATCTAAAATTTTGATGTATGGTAAAGAATTTTGAAACAATTGTCATTCAGTGTACCACAGGTGATTTTGAGTCATGCAATGAGAGTGGCAGCAAAAGTGGAAAGATTGATTTGGATAAATTCCAATGGGTTTGGTTTGAAGCTACAGTATTTGTCAACCATAGTCTAACCCCAATGAAATTGATTTTTCTACAAGATTAATTTGTGTTTTGTAAATGTCTGCTTACCTGGGTGATTTTGACATGCAAGATAAGAGGAGAAATCTAGGTTACATCAGGGGCTTTTCAAATCTTGCCTTTGTTCCAGTTACTATCAATGAATCAGAATAAACCTTTTCCATCACTGAGAAATTTTGTAACTCAAAGCATAAAGACCTTCTTTTCAGATGTGACTACTTTAACAAAGAGACGCTGTTTTAATTTGATGAGTAAATATTCATGTTAGCAACAACAGTTACATGTATGTCTACTTTTATATTATTCAAGTTTCTTGCTCAAAATGAAAAACCCAATATTTGCAACGGTCTCACAAAACTCCAAGTCGAGCATCCAGGGTTGTTAGCTATTCCAGTTCATCAAGGGAAGGATGTGTCTGTTTTGTCCTTATCAACGCCGAGCCCCGGTAGCTCAGCCGGTAGCGTTCAGGACTTGAGAACAGGGGGGTGCTGGTTTAATCCCCAGCTTGGCCAATTTCTTTCCAAGGATTGATGATAGTCATTGTGGACAGGATTCATTCCTTTCTCATCGCTGACCATTGTTTCGACAATAGTAATTGTAGGAAAGCAGCCAGTGGTTTGGAAAGAAAATTGTATGGACTACTGGTAACAGAAACTCCAGGAAAGTATGGCTACATGCACTGACCGCTGCTATATAACTGAAATAATGATGAAAATGACGTTAAACACCATAAAATCAATCAATCAATGTCCTCAGTAACCCTTTACCCAACAATCCATAGTTTACTTGACTCTGAGCAAGAAGGCTTTTGGAAACATCATGGGGTAATGATAGAATGCTGACATAATGTCTCTTGCCTTTTCAAGAACAAATTTGTAGTATGACCCACATTTAATATATTGTCTGTAAATGCTTTCAGAATGGACCAGTCGGATAATTTGTTGTTTGGTAAAGAGTTAAGCTTCCAAATGAGGTATTAAGGATTTGTCAAGTCTCTGATGTAAAAGTATGCTCATAATTTAACCCTTTACCACACAATCCCGACTTTTAACGACCCGGAAAAAGAAGCCTTTTGAAAACACTGTGGGAAAAGGAGAAAATGCTGGTAACCAGCGTTTACTCCTTTTCCCGCAATGTTTTCTACCCTTCCCAAAACAATGTTCAAAATTTGAGTCACTTTCATTTTGTTTTCTGCAAATGCTTTCAATTTGGACTAGTCTTAAATTTTGTTGTTTGGTAACGAGTTAAGCATCGAGGACATGTCAAGTTTCAGATGAAAACTATTTTTGCACTGTCCTTTCTAAATTCATCAAATGAAAATCAGTCCAGTGTATGTCGTCATTAATCAGCTTTCAAATTAAAGAACCAAGGATTTGTCAAGCTTTGGATGAAAAATATGCTCAAAAGTTAGGCATCCGACTTTTTCAACTGTAGAATGTAAACCACAATTTTGTGCTGCCCTTACTAAGGTCATGAGGTGAAAACCACAAGACTGTGTTGTGCAAAAATTACCTAAGCTTTCAAGTTAACTCTTTACCAAACGACAAAATTTTAGACTGGTCCAAATTGAAAGCATTTGCAGACAACAAAATTAATGTGACTCAAAAAATGAAATTGTCTTGGGATGGGTAGAAAACATTGTAGGAAAAGGAGAAAATGCTGGTAACCAGCATTTTCTCCTTTTCCCACAATGTTTCTAAAAGGCTTCTTTGTCATAGTCATGAAAACCCGGGATTGTTTTTTAAAGAGTTAAGCATATAGAATTTGCCAAACCTAGGATGAAGATAACAAGTTTGGTCAAACCTAAATCCAAAGCTCAAAAACTAGGCAATCAGAAGGTCAAGTTTCAGATGAAAATCACAAGTTTGTTGCAATACCCAAGACGATAATGAGGCTATTTTTAATTTGCTCTCACTCGAATGACCATTATCCAATCTTAAAAGGTATTAACACCACCTTATCTAAGTCAAGTTGTCTGACCTGCCAAAATTTCCTTAATCTGTTAAAAACCTTTTCTTCATAGTGGATTTGTTTCCATTTTACCTTTGCATTTTTTTTTCTGAACCTAATATAAATTAAAAAAAAAACAATGTTACAACGTCTTAATGCTAAACTAGTGTCTATGTTTTGTCTTTTTCACCTTTTCTGAAATACCACTATCGAAACTTTTCGATAATTATATTGTATATATAAGATTTTGTGATCTAAAAGCAGTAGATCTAATATGCACCTTTTCACAAAATGGGAAAAAAAAAAATCTTCTCTTTTATCAATTTCTTTTGTATCTTTCCATTCACTTTTTTTCCTACCTAAATCAAATGAAAAGAAAAACCAAGTGATGGGATTTCTTTCTAACACTGATTCTGTAAAGAAAACTGATATGATAAATATCAGTCACAGCAAAAAAATAACTCCCAATGAAGGAGACGGTAAAACTGGTCTTGATCTTTTGATTGACAATAGATCACAGCGGTTAAGTGCCAAAGTTCTGACCTTCCAATTAGTGTATTGAAACACAGTGAGAGAGGTCATCAACTTGTTCTATTCGGTGTTTTATTGACACTTTCAACTATTCAAGCAACATCATGTGGCCAGTGCACCTAACTCAAACCATTATCCTGAACACTGAAAAATCACGCATAACGTTCATTGGCAAAACATGAATAATGCTTCATTGGTGATTTATACTATCAACATTCTCAATAATAACTAACAATAATATCAAGGCTGTTTGCATTAGAATATCTGACATAGTATGGGACATGAAAGACAGCATGTTTTGCAAAGTCTTACCTTAATCAACATTGTGCACAAAAGTAATAAATCTGGGTTCAGCAGTGCAGAGGTTAACAACATCATTGACTCAACTGAGTATGAAAAAACACAGACAGGCTGGATTACAGACTGATACATTTAACTGCATAAAAGTAGCATTTGACAGAAAATGGTTTCAAAACAAGAGGGTCACTGGCCTTACAGCACTCACCTGGGTAAAGTCATCAAGCACTGATAAAGTTGTAGAAATCCTGGTTGTGATGATGTAAAACACTAAAGTCTTGTCTAGTGTTAGTGACTTACTTTTAGGTCCAATGTGACCCAGTTCAAACTTGTTCAAGATATTATCCAGACAAACATTCTGATAAAATTTTATGAGTATTAAGACTGAATATGTGGCCTCTACAGTGCACACTATGTTTTTTCTAAGATATGTCACAGTGACTTACTTTTTGACCAAACATGACTCAATTTTGAACTTGTATTAGATATAATCAGTATAAACATTCTCACAAATTTTCATAACTGTCTGACCCAATATGTAGCCTCTGGAGTGCATGGAAGATTTTTCTAAGATCTGTCCCAGTGACCTACATTTTGACCCAAAATGACCAAAATTGGACCTTGTCCAAGATATTCTCAAGACAAACATTCTGCCCAAGTTTCAAGAGTATTAGATTGAAAACGTGGCTTCCAGAATGCAAACAAGGTAGTTGTTGACTCCTGGACAATGCATGATGGGCGACAGGCATGGCACAATCACAAAAGCTCACCTTATGCATTACATTTTAAGCTCAAGTGAGGTAAAAAAAAAAAGATTTACTCCTAATTGGGGAAAAAAAAACCCACAAAATACCATAACAAGAGGGCCATGATGGCCCTGTATCGCTCCACTGGCTTTTTAACCCTTTACTACACAAATCAAAGTGTTAATGACCCTGAAAGAGAAGGCTTTCAAAAACATCGTAAGAATAGGACATGTTGTCATCCAGTATTTACTCCTTTTCCCACAACGTTTCCTAACTATCAAGGACAGAAATAGTCATTTAAGCTACATTCAATTTGTCTTTTTGCAATGGCTTTAAACTTGGTACTGTAAAAAAAAAATACAGTTAAAAAAAACTCTCTCTTAAAACAGAACATTTCCTCTCCAAAAAACTTGAATACCAAACTCCAATAATGTATAACTGCAGTTTGATAATCAAGGGAGGTAAATAGTAACAAACTTTATCTTGTATAACAGGAGTTATTTCCCTTTATTACTATTCTAAATTACAGTCACCCTATAAGCCCATGTTAAACTTGTGATCTCCAAGGCAGAGCCAATTTTGACCCCAGGGCTATAATATGAAGGAATTTGATAGAGGACCATTAGATAAAGCTACATGCCAAATTTGGTAGCCCTGGGCCTTATGGTTTCAGACAAGAAGATTTTAAAATTCTCCACCATACTTTGAAGCAAGGAAAAAAGATGTAGACTATAAATTATAATGTACTGGAACAGCAATGTTTTGAGTGCATTTATATTTGCATGGACAGAACAAGAGTTATTTCCTTTTATCAGTATGTAAACTTAAATCATATAACCAGTTATAATCTTTAATAAAGCCAAGCCCACAGCAGCCACGTCCATTGCCAGATCAAATTTTTAGCAAAGAATCTGAAATATGTAACCCACAACATAGGGTTTGAACGAGAAATAATAGATTTAGAATATGATCACTCTCTCTTATCTGGAGCTGTGCTTTCATTTTGAATTTCTTTTTGTGACTGAGCATATCATTGTATTTTTAAGGGCAGTATCTTTGTTTGTTATGTAGCAGACCTCTGAATCCTTATTCTGCTAAATAAATTAAATGAAACTTTCATGTAAATAATAAAAACCTAAATATTGCCATTTCATAAAGCTACATGCCAAATGTGGTCTCCCTAGGCCCCATGGCTAGGTCAAAGAAGAATTTCAAAGTTCTCCCTATATAAGCCCATGTAAAACTTGTTATATAAGCCCATGTAAAACTTGTTACCCCCGGGCAGGGCCTAATTTGACCCCAGGGCTATAATTTGAACATTCTTGGCAAAGGTCCACTAGATAAAGCTACATGCCAAATTTGGTAGCTCTAGGCCCTATGGCTAGGTAGAAGAGGAATTTTAAAGTTCTCCCTAAATAAGCCCATGTATAACTTGTAACCCCCGGGGCGGGGCCAATTTTGACCCCAGGGCTATAAATTGAAGAAACTTGGTAGAGGTCCACTAGATAAAGCTACATGCCAAATTTGGTAGCCCTTGGCCTTACGGTTTCAGACAAGAAGATTTTCAAAGATTTTCAAAATTTTTCAGTTTTGTTGCCATGGCAACCAGAGTTTTTGAAGGAATTAAATTCTTTCAAGAAATTCTGAAGAGGACCATGGCAGGATCATTTCTGTGAAGTTTCATCAAAATTGGATGGGTAGTTTCAGAGAAGAAGACGTTTTAAAAAAAAGTTAACGCACGGATGGACGGACGGACGCACGGACGGACGGACTGACGGACGGACGCACGACGGACAACAGGCCATGACATAAGCCCGCTGGCCTTCGGCCAGTGGAGCTAAAAATTATTTGCTACCACTGGACTTTGAACCTGGGACTATCAAAACCATAAGATAGCAATTACCAAGCTATCAACGCAACTGACTAACAAGCATGTTTAAAATGTACTATATTTTTATCCACTGATATGCAGAAAAGGATACCTCTACATAAACATGTACCGTACTTGGTTTCATGGCAAACAATAAGAAAAGTTCACAGAACGAATATCAAAACATGGGAGATTCCTCATGTTCTCTAAATGTAATCCTGTCTACCTTAGTTTGAAGCCTCTTTTGCTGGAAAATGATAACTAGATCTATTAGTTTTTGTTAAGATTTTCTAAAAAAATTGCAAAAGGATATCAGTCTGCATGCAACCAAAGTAAAACAGTCAAATAAGCAAAATCTATCACAAAAAGATTAAAAGCTATTAGCTGCATCTGAACAGTCACTCTCAATGACAAACTTTCAATGTAGAAACATTTGCCTTTTGATGTTTTCTTTCCTGTCATAAAGAGACCCTCTGGTGCAAAATATGTAAAAATCAAAGGAAAAAAAAAAGCATTGAATTGAGAAACTGCTCCTTATGCACATTAACGATCCTTTAAACTTGACAACATCAGGGTTTTTTCATCTGATTTTTCAAATTTTCTGTGGAACATCTATAACAATGCACTGGTACTGTAACCCTTAAAGTGCCTTTAACAACCATGGTTGCCTTTGCAGACAGTGTAAATCAAGATCAGACTGCACAAAACATGCAGTCTGATCTTTGATCTAGACTGTTAACTAATGGGAGACATTCTGGGCAAGATATTTCAATAATTCAGGTTTTACTTTAAGGCTGAAAATTTTCCTTGGGTTTTTTCAGCACTCTAAGGGTTTTATCTGATATGAACCATGCTCTGACAAAGGGGGGTTTAATGTATCTCCCAGATGCATGATACCAAGCAAGTCAACATATGATCATGGATCCATAAAATCCTTTTTGTCCAACAATCGACTGAATCGTGAGGTAAACTGGTCCTTGGACATACAGAAAATTAACCAATAGCGAAAAGTTTCGGCCCAGGTCAGCCTGCGCGGACCGCGCAGGCTGACCTGGGTCGATACTTTTCGCAGATGCATTAAGCCCCCTTTTCACAGATCGTGGCTCATATATCTTTATTTCGCAAAACTTTTTACCAAACAACAAAACTTTAGAATGTTCCAAATTGAAAGCATTTGCAGATGAAAAATTACATGTGGCTCAAATGATTTGACTTGTTTCTAAAACACTAGAAAAAATTGTGGAAAAAGGAGAGAATGCTGATTACCACAATGTTTCCCACAATGTTTTCAAAAGACTTATTTCTCAGGGATAGGATTGTGTGGTCATGGGTTAAATAATAATGAAATGATGGATAAAATTCAAGAATGAATCTTCAGATAATGACCAAAGAATACAGAGAAAATCTCAAAATTTCAAAACAGATCACAAAGTTATAACCATGCTGCACTAATGGCTGCATTCCTGTTTGGTCAACTAGAAGGGGATTTGAGTTCATTTTCCTTTTCTTATAAATTATATTTTTGCATCAGTATATAACCTTTTACCAAACAATCCCTGGTTTTAACAATCCTGAAGAGGACAGCCTTTGAAAACATAGTGGGAGAAGGAGAAAATGCTGGTAACCAGCATTTTCTCCTTTTCTCACAATGCTTTCTACCCTTTCAGAGACAAGACACGCCATTTGAGCCACATTTAGTTTGTCCTCTGCAAATTCTTTCAATTTGGATAAGTTTAAAATCTTGCCGTTTGGTAAAGGTTTCATCTTCTTTGACAACTCTTCCATGATTGCAAATACCAAACGGCAAAATTTTAGACGGGTCCAAATTGAAAGCATTTGCAGACAACAAAATAAATGTGTCACTCAAAAATTGAAATTTGTTCTGGGAAGGGTGGAAAACATTGTGGGAAACGGAGAAAATGCTGGTTACAAGCATTTTCTCCTTTTCCCACAATGTTTTCAAAAGGCTTCTTTCTGAGAGTTGTGAAAACCAGGGATTGTTTGGTAAAGAGTTAAAGTAACAATAGCTGCCAAAAGTAAACAAAGTGGATGTTAAAATGCATTTAAATTCAAATCATACCATTTAAAAGAATGGAAATAATTGTGAAGATGACAATCTGTTTTTGTTTGGTTGGTCCAAGTGTTAGTCCCTGGCAGAGAAATTTATTTCAAAACTAGGTTATGTGCCTTAGCCATATTGAAATAGGAATGGACAGGAAGTTGCACTGGCATATTCATAACAGTGTGAAACACACACACAAAAATTCAGAAATTGTTAAAAGTGAAAAACTGTCGCCATGCCATTCAGAATTTGTTTAACCCTTTACCACACAATCCCGAGTTTTTAAGACCCTGAGGAAGAAAGCTTTTCAAAACATTTTGGGAAAAAGGAGAAAATGCTGGTAACCAGCATTTTCTCCTTTTCCCACAATGTTTTCTACTCTATCAAAGACAAGTTCCATTATCTGAGTCACTGTTAAATTGTCGTCTGCAAATACTTTGAATCTGGACAAGTCTACATTTTTGTCGTTTGGTAAAGTGTTAAAGTACAAATTCCGCCATGGAGATAATGATTTGTCATTTAAATGTTCTGTAAGTGAAAAACACATTACCATAATGTATAGTTTTGAATTTGTACAATTACTGTTTTTTTCTGTCTCATTTCAAATGCCTTTTTCATACAAAGAACACCTCATTACGCCTTAAAGCGAATTTGCAGCAGACAACTTGAAAAAAAATTTTACATGAAGGCCAATCAAAATGAATCAGGGTCTGTATTCACAAACTGTTCTTAGTTTTATTCCTTTAGTCTTATTCTAGATTTAGAAAGTGACACAACTTCTGATTGGCTAAACAAAATGGTTTAGCTAATCAGAAGTTGTGTTACGCTCAAATTTAGAAAATTCTCATGAACAAGACTGAATACAGGGATAGGTTTTTTATGTGATTATGAACATGTGAAAATATTGTGACAAATAGTAAAATTGCTATTGCAAGCTGTTTCACCTTTCGACACAATTACTGTACTTCAAATGCAAACTGCTGTAAGGTGAAAAAAGTCTTCCACAGGGGAACAGAGATAAAATCACTAGATCTATAATTTTGTAAACAGCCGTTCAAAGTCTTACCCCTACTTAGACCACATTAGTCTTCTTATTAGCTAAGCAACACATTCCTTGTTTTCTCTGCCAACCTCACTTCCAAACACTTAAATACATTGTAAATACCTGTCACATTACCTTCATTAGATGACTACCCATGTCTTGCAGTAGATTTGAAAATATTGTAGCAAATGGGAATGTTGCTCATTTATCATCTTTTATTTCTAAAAATGTTTTCTTCTTTTAACTGTTTACAAAACAATCCTGAATTTTAACGACTCTAACAGGAAGACTTCTGGAAAGATTGTTGAAAAGGAAAAAATACTGGTAACCAGCAGTTTCTCCTTTTCCCACACTGTTTTCTATCCTTACAAAACTAAACTGTCAAGAGTTGTGAGATTCATTGAATCTTGTTTTACCCCACTTTCAACATTTTTTCAGTCATATCACGTCGACAGCACAGATATTAAATGTGTGTCCTGGGTTTCACCAGTACTATGAAGACTAGACTTTACCAATGAAAAGAGTTAAAGTGTTCTCAAGATGGAGATGTATTCAGGACGTTTTATTGTCATTAAGATTGAATGTAATAAGTCAGACTATGGCAGTTCAAACAATCAATCTATTCTCTCCCAAACAAAATAAAAAAAAAATTACCTAAACACTTTCACTTCAAAGTCAAGAAATTTTAATTATTTCCAATAATCTACAAGTAGATTTCCACTCCCATTGAAGATGGATTTGGTCAGAGTCCAGCATCAGAAAGCTGATGGTGTAGCTCCAAGATCAGACTGCACATTCTATGCATTCTGATTTTGATCTACACCATCAGCAAAAGCTACTGAACTTGCCATTCATAGTGAAAACCAGCATTTTCTCTCTTTTCAACAATGTTTTCTCCCCTTCTATTTACAAATTTCATTATATTAGCCACATCTACCTGTAACTAGTTGTCTGCTAGGCTTTCAATTTGGAGAAGTCTAAGATTTTGTTGTATAATTGTATGAATTCAGTGTATAATTGTATGAATTCAGTGTATAATTCAAATGCATTTGAAGACACTCTGGGTCATAGTTTGGTAGCGTATATCTTGGGTCAGATTGCACACTCCAAGCAGTCTGATCTTCATCTACCCCTTCCACAAAAGTTGCATAAATTGTTTATTGCCATGCAAGGGTTAGGCTGACAAAGGGATCGTGCAAGATGCACTTTTGGTACTTAAATTTGATCATTTATACGCAATTGTAAAATGATCTAGTTTTGAATGTGCATTTATAACACTTGAGAAAATGAAAATGGAAACTACTTGCTGTAAAATTGCCATTGCTAAACTATTTTTACCTCAACTGCATAACAATGTCTGCCATAGTGTATCATATCCATTTTATTACAGGAAAGAAAACGACTTTAACAGACACAAACGATTAAGTCTTAAAAATCTTACATTACTATAGCCAACATCAAAATTCCTTGAATGACATCATATTTAACTTTGAGAAGGTAGATCTAGAAAACATTGTGGATGAAGAAGAAAATGCTGGTTACCAGCATTTTCTTCTTTGTCCACAATGTTTTTAAAGGCCATCTTCCTCAATGTTGATAAAACACTGGTTATCTGGTAACAGATTAAATCATGCAGACATTTTCTGTATATAAACTATCAAAGTTTGAAATTCTAAGATTATAGATGAAATTTAATGCTATTGTCAAAGATCAAACTGCACATTATGCACAGACTCATAATAATCTAC
The DNA here is from genome assembly GCA_946811185.2 of Hippopus hippopus. Classification (NCBI taxonomy): domain Eukaryota; kingdom Metazoa; phylum Mollusca; class Bivalvia; order Cardiida; family Cardiidae; genus Hippopus; species Hippopus hippopus. The sequence goes on from OX328103.1 coordinate 32,310,410, forward strand.
ACTGTCCGAAGATACAACAAAAGTTTTAAGGGTAAACTGAGGAGATGCATCTTTTAAGTTTTTTTTTTGTAGGTTTTTACATCAATATTTTATCATGCTGTCATCTTGGTCCAGGCTTTGATTGATTGTCTTTGTTCCTAAGAAAATTTATTATCTTGCAATAATTATTGCACTACATGCTTTCGTTTTCATTGTTTGGTAAAAAAAACTTTCATTTAACAATTTGTTGATTCATTTTGTTTGCTTGGGGGTTTAAAAACTTTTCAACATTACTGAGCCACATCATAGTAGTCACTGCGCAGTTGTATATATATTTTTTCTGTTTTTTTTTTTCAACCAGTACTTTGCACAACAGTATTTCCAAAGCACTGGCTGCTTTCCCAAACACTGTCAAAATCAAAACTGAATAGAGGAATAAACCTGTTCTTATGACATTCATTACTGGCTGCATATATTGCAAATTGAGCTTTAACCGAATTATCAGATGCTTCCAAAGTTTGGCCTCTTTAATACCACAAGTTTTTAACCTTTAACAGACAATCCTGAGTTACAATGACTCGGAGAAAAAATGCTTTTGAAAACATTCTAGAAAAAGAAGAAGATGCTGGTAACTACCATTTTCTCCCCTTTCCAATGTGGTTTCTACCCTTTCAAAGACATATCCCATCATTTATGTCTCATTTACTTTGTTGTCTGCAAGTTCTTTAAATGTGAACAGGTCGATAATTTTCATGTCTGGTATAGGGGTGAGACAGAGTTTTTAATTTGTTGTATAAAATCAATTAAAACTAGAACTCGTTTTTCTACAAAAAAACAGATGTCTTCCCCCCTTTTTGTTGTCAGAAGGATTGATATGTTACCAAGGCAACTTCTAGCTGAAATAATGGTCATTTTTCTCAAACGGTTTTTGAGTTAAAGAGCGGACACGAAATTGTACGTAAAATGAGAAAGGAAAATAATCAAAGGGAAACAACTCAAAAAAATATACAAGCCAGAGTTATGGTTCTTGTGCATGACACTTCGTCTCATGCTGCTTTACAAATGTGTGAAGTTTTATCAAAATATCTTAAAAGGTTTTCAAGTTATAGAGCGGACAATTTGAGAAGGAAAATAATCAAAGGGAAATAACTCGAAAGATATACAAGCCACAGTTATGGTTCTTGTGCATGACACTTCGTCTTGTGGTGCTTTACAAATGTGTGAAGTTTTATCAAAATATCTTAAAAGGTTTTCAAGTTATAGAGCTGACACGATTTGTGATGGACAGACAGACAGACGGACACACAGGGAAACACATAATTTATCTAAAAATCATCTACGGAAAAGATAGAACACCAAAGGACATTAACAGTTGATAATTGCAAAAAAAAAAAATGAATTAATCCTTTCCCACACAATCCTGAATTTTAACACCCTTGAGGAAAAACAGATTTTGAAAACATTTTGGTAAAAAGAGAAAATGCTGGTAACCAGCATTTTCACCTTTTACAACAATGTTTTCTGCGACTTCCAAGACAGAAATCATCTTTTGAGCTACATTGAATTTGTCCTCTGCAAATGCAACCCATTGGGACAAGTTGATATATATTTTCTATCAGTTGTCAGAGTTTATATCTTGGAGAAAAGGGTCTTGTGCATTAATCAACCACTGTAAAACAGGGATATATTTTTATTTGAAAAGCACAGTTAGATGAAATTATCAATTACTTTCCTCAAGCGTTAAACTTTGGTGTTTGAAATTTTCAAATACATCAATAAAGGATAAAAATCTTTGGACACATCTCGAAATGTACCATGCAGTAGCTTTACGCTTTTTTTAAAAAACTTTTTAGACATAGATAGCTCCAGGCTTAAATCTATACCTGACAATAGAGTTTGATACTTGTAGGTAATCAAAGAATTCATCAGCTTCACAGGTCACCTTACCTACTGAAACAAACTGGCAACAGATGCTATTGAAAAACAGACATTTTCTTGAAGGTCAACTGTTCCTGAAGCTTAACTCTTCATGAAGCTTTGCTTCTTTTGAAGCTTGACTCTTCATGAAGCTTCACTTGTCTTGAAGCATTACTCTTCCTGAAGCTCAGCCCTTCTTGGAGCTCTTTTCTTCCTGAAGCTCCAATCTGTTTGATGTCAACTTTTTCAAAATTAAATCTATACAATAAGCACTAGACAATGAATAACCTTATTTAACACTGAGTACAGCACACGAAGGTTGAATATACATTTTACAGCCATAATAAACCATATGATTCATTCGTAATTTACATTTTAAAGTCTTTCCAAATCAGTCTACTGGAAAACTGTATTTCATTGACATTATGTGTTTGTTAAAATCTGCTTTAACCCTTTTTATAATATACTTATTCAAGTAACATTGTATTCGCAAAAAAAAAACCTATTGCTTTGCACTAGGTTGGTTTTATTCCTTGCTTAAATCTTTATCAAATGACAAAGGTTTAGACTGGTCCAAATTGAAAGCATTTGCAGATGACAAATAAAAGTGACTCAAAAATTGAAACTTAACTTTGGAAGAGTAGAAAACATTGTGGGAAAGGAGAAAATGCTGGTTACCAGCATTTTCTCCTTTTCCCACAGTGTTTTCAGAAGGCTTCTTCCTCGGGGTTGTTAAAACCAGGGATTGTTTCGTAAAGGGTTAACACATTACCAGGCAACATAATTCTGGATTGGTCAAAATTGGGAGCATTTGCTTTGTTTGTTTGAATTGGAGTTTAATGCCGTTTTAACAGCTTAGGTCATATCACAGCGGTCAGTGCACCCACGCCTGTGTTTCCCAACTTTTTCACACCAGTACTGACACAACTTTCTATCCAAGTCACTTACTACTTTTCTCTCATGCATCAGCGAAGAGAGAAAAAAAAAAATGCCATAAAGAAAGTTTGCCTCAACTGGGTATTGAACCCTCAACCACCAGCTCACTTGTCCGATAGTAACACTTACCACTTAACTACCCGGCCAGGCAAAAGCTTGTGCAGACAACAACTTAAAAGTGGTTCAAATAATGTAATTTGACCTTTAACTCTTTACCAAATGACAAAATTATAGACTGGTCCAAATTGAAAGCATTTGCAGACGACAAAAAAAATGTGACTGAAAAATTAAAACCTAGTTTGGGAAGGGTAGAAAACATTGTGGTAAAAGGAGAAAATGCTGGTCACCAGCATTTTCTCCTTTTCCCACAATGTTTTCTAAAGGCTTGTTTCTCGGGGTCGTTAAAAGTCGGGATTGTGTGGTAAAGAGTTAAAGAGTAGCAAACATTATGGGAAAAAGAGTAAATGCTCGTTAGCAGCACTTTCTCCTTTTTCACAATGTTTTCAAGAAGACTTCTACCTGTAAGGTCATTAAAACACAGGATTGTTTGGTGAAGGGTTAAGTCTTTACCTGACGATGAAATTTTAGAATTGTCCATTTTGAATGCATAGCAAACAACAACTCAAATGCAACTATATCCTGACAGGATTTGTCATTGGAAGCTTGAAAGCTTTGTGGGAAAAAAAGAGAAGCTGGTCACCAGCATTTTCTCCATTATTTAAACAGTTTCAACAGCCTTAGTCTAGACACTCAAAAAGACTGGGAACTTTTTAATAACCAATTATCTAAGTGCATCTTAGAAGAAAATTAAGGTCTATGGCCCCTAACTCCCATATTAAAAGATGGAAGCTGCCGAGATTGGCCCAATAGCCTTTATGAAAACATCCATGTTACACGATATTTACCGATGAGTTAGTTGGCCGAATAGCCTTTACAGAAAATGTTGATGTTTACTGATGAGTTAATGGCTGTAGACCTTAAAGCAGATGATTCTGCATGTATCCTCATAAAATACTGTTGATCATAATGGGCTAAGAATTAAGGACAGGGCACCCTAATGGGATTCGTGTAACATCGCATTTCATCGCCGAAAAAACACACAGATATCGGGTTAGACTCGGGTAATCCGTAATCGATCAGCCAATACACGCTGCTTCCCTGCATCAATTACAGATTACCCAAGTCTTAGCCGAATCCGTACAATTTTGGCAATGAAAGGCAATGTTACACATATCCCATTAGGGTTCCCTATCCTTAAATGATGAATACATGAGACAACATTGTGACAAAAGGGGAAATTGCTCTTTCAAAGCAATTTCTCCTTTTGCCAATGTGTTTTCTACATTTCCAAAAACAAATTATAATTTTTGAGTCATGTTTATTTTGTCATATGCAAATGCTTTCAATTTAGACAAGTCTAAAATTTTGTTGTTTGGTAAAAAGTTAAAAGCCAGGAAAAAACCTTGTATGGAAAAAGTACTGGTACTCCTTGCATAGTCAACTTTACTCTTTACCATACAACAAAATTTTAGACTTGTCCAAATTTAAAGCGTTTGAAGGTGAAAAATTCAATGTACATGTAGCTCAAATTTCTGTCTTTAAAATAAAAGAAAACATTTGGGAAAAGGGGAAAATGCTGGTCACTAGCCTTTTCTCCTTGATCCCCGATGTTTTTAACTCTGTATACCACACGATCCGAACTTTTTACAACCCTGAGAGAGAAGCTTTCTGAAAACATTGTGGGAAAAGGAGAAAATGCTGGTAACCAGCATTTTCTCCTTTTCCCACAATGTTTTCTACCCTTCCCAAAATAAATTTCCATTTTTCAGTCACATTTATTTTGTCGTCTGCAAATGCTTTCAATTTGGAAAAGTCTAAAATTTTTCGTTTGGTAGAGAGTTAAAAAGCCTTATTCCTCAGGGTTGTTAAAAATGGGTTTGTATGGTACAGGGTCAACTTGCTCACTCCATCTGTCCACATTTCCAAAGTGCAGCAGCTGCATATGAGTGAAAATAAAATACCCAAATTTGTTTCCCCTGGGTATTTTCCTTTTTTTTTACAAGATGATATTCTATCAAGTGGGACTGTGTCCAATTCTGCATTTCCACACCAAGAGAATTTTTGCCCTATGGGACAATGTTTTTTTAAATCTTCAACAGAAGAAAAAAAAATCCTGTATTGCAAGAAGGCTTTTGTCATTTTATCTCTGTACAAGATGCTCAAGGAGAAAATACTGTTGAGATCACGATCAGACTGCTCAGAAAAATCCAAACCATCCTGAATATCTTGACTGAGCCTTTCCTTAACCCTTATCCTGCTAAATAAGTGAAATGAAACTTTCAAGCCCATAATAAATTCCCAAGTTTTGCCATTATAAAGATACTTTTTGGGGAAACATATCTCCCTTTTAGACAGTGTAGATGACTGAATCTAAAATCAGAATGCATGCTCTGTGCAGTGTGATCCTAATCCACACTGTCTGCAAAAAGGTCTTTGAGTCAAGCTTATCAGCATAAGGGTTCATTTTACACCATGAGATAAAATTTTAGACTTATCAATATTTGATGACAACTTACTTGTGTCCAAACTGCTTGGTGCTATTAGGGTTTAATGTTGTTACATGTCAATCAGCCTGTATGCTGTCAAATGTCAATCTGTATGGCCCTATAAGGAAGCTTCAACCGACAGGATCAGGTTCTGTTTTGGATATTGTAGGACAACATCAGACTGCACAGAAGAGGCCTACTTAGATCTTTTCTGCCATGGATCAAAATTCCATGTAAACGTTAACAAATGCTAAAAATATAGCATAAAGAAACAGGACTGTTATATCTAGTAAAAAGCCACAATTTTGTCTGTTAACCCTTTACAACACAATCCCAAGTTTTAAAAATCCTGAAGAAGAAGGCTTCTGAAAAACATCATAGGAAAAAGAGAAAATGCTAGTAACTAGCATTTTCTCCTATGCCAACAGTGTTTTTTACCATGTCAACAAATTTTGGTACATTTGTATCATTTTTGAATTTGTTGTCTGAAGATGCTTTCAACTTGGAAGTGTCTAGAATTTCTCATTTTTCTATCATGAGCTCTCTTAAGTTTTATGAGACCAGATCTGACTTCATTGTCCCTTTATAAACATATCCAATATAATTGTGGTAACAAAACAATACATACCATTAAAAAAATAATACTAAGGTACTTATTTTCAAATTCTAACTCCTTTCTACTTAGGGATGGTTTACTAAGTACTGACTTACTCTATACAGAAAAATATTTTTTCTAAGTTTAAGTATGATTATGAAAACCTACATTGGCTGCTAAGCACAACTCACTGACATTTTGCCTACAGTGTAGATCAAGATCTGACTGCACAGAATAAGCAGTCTGATCTTCGATCTACACTGTCCAACAAGGATACATTTTTCTGCATCAGCTTGAAAGTTTAAATTAGTTTAGCAGGTTAAGGGTTTACATATTTTGGATGACATTTGATATACATGAGAAAAAGGCATTTCACACATGATTTACCTCACACCTGACAGAAAAGTCATGTCAGCTCAACTTGTCACCCGATTCCTTTACAATGCCACCAATCCAACAACCAAGTTTTGGACTTTTGAACCCGTATCCTGCCATATTTGATTCAAAGTTGATAATTACAAAAAGAAGATTTCTCCAAGTTTATTGGCATTGGATTGAATCAACATGACCAAAACTACAGACAGAGCAGTGGAGAGTGCAGAACAAGATCAGACTGCATGTATGTGCAGGATGATCATGAATTACACTCACCATAAAATATATCTATGGTCATGAATAGAAGTAAAAGAGTTAAACCTTTACCAAATGACACAATTTTAGAATTTTCCAATTCAAAAGCATTTTATGGACTACAAAAATATCTATAAATGTGGTTCTTATGATAGTTAGTGCCTTTGAAATGTTACAAAAAGTGTTGGAAAAGGAGAAAATGGTGGTTACCAGTATTTGCCAGTGCTCAGAGGCACTTTTGGGCCTAAGGAAAGAAAGCGCCTAGGAAAGAAAACAAATTTAGACATTCTTGAACTTCAAAAATTGGCTAGCCGGTGTATAGTTTTAATCTTTTACCAGAGAAAAATCTGAATGATTTTAAATTTTAAGTGTTTATTTGTTAAACAGTCACATGCTTCAACAACCCAGTAGAAAACAGCCTTTTGAAGAACATTGTTTGGAACAGAAAAAAATGCTAGTAGCCACTAGCCAGTATTTTCTACTTTTCCAACAATTTTTTCTATCCAAACAGAGAACTTTAACTCATCCACATGTAAATCTAATTTCAAATTGTCTGCAGATACCTCGAATTTTGATAGATCTAAAATGTTCCATTTGGAAAAGGCTAAACCCTTTACCAAACAATCCTCACTTTAAATGACCCTCAGGGAGAAGTCATTCGAAAAAGTTGTGGGAAAAAGAGAAATGCTAGTAAACAGCATTTCCTCCTTTTCCTACAATGTTTTCTATCCTTCAAAAGGCAAATACTATTTTTTAACCATTTACCATACAATTCCGAGTTGTAACGACCTTGAAGAAGGCGGCTTTTGAAAATATTGTGAGAAAAGGAGAAAACGCTGGTAACCAGCATTTTCTCCTTTTCCCAATATGTTTTCAACCCTTTCAAAGACAAGAATTATAACTTGAGCTTCATGTATTTTGTTGTCTGCAAATGCAATTTGGTTGCGTCCAAAATTTTTGTCGTGTGGGAAAGAGTTAAGTAACTTTTAATTTGTAGTCTGCATATTTAATTAAGACATGGCTAAAATTTGTCATCTGGTGAAGGGTTAAATGAATATCTCAACTAAAGGCTACAGTACAAAGGCATTCCAATAACATTACATGCCCCAGAGGGTAACATATATATATACACATCATGGTAATAGTTTCCTAATCTGTATATTTTCAGATGCACAGCCGGATGAGGCAAAACACGGTCATGATCGCCATGCGCATTTGGACCTTGACAAACCACAAGCAGATATGCAACATGGACACAAAGGTGGGCAGAAACATGGGAACTATCAAGGAGATGGGGAATTTAAATATGGTGATGGCTTTAGAAGGTTCATCGATGAAAATGGGTACAAAGGTGGGGCGACAGGAGTTCTTCTTGGAAACCGTCTTGGATTTGCTGAGGGTCATGGCCGTTCTATCACTGGACACAACATACATAAACAAACACCACTTCCCGCATCAGGCTTGTCAAAAATTATTACATCAATGACCATCCTGAAGTTAATGGAGGAAGGCTTGGTGCATCCAGAGAGCCATATCTTTGGCCAAGATGGAATATTGAAAAAGTTGACCCCAAAACATGAAGAATTACCAGATAAAAGGATTCTTGATATTACTGTCAACGATCTCCTACATCATGCTGGCGGATGGGATTCGGAAATCTCAAGAGTTGCTGATCCTGTCTTTAATGAATTTTTAGTGGAAGGAAACCATCTAATCGTAAATATCACTCTTGCATTGAATCTATCTCGGCCACTTGCAGTTCATGACATTATCAAATTCATGGCAATGCAGAGACTGGACTTTGAACCTGGTACAGCATCTAGGGTTTCCAACTTTGGTTATTTGCTTCTGGGCAGAGTCATTGAAGAAGTCACTGGAGGACAACCATATGAAAATGTTGTGAGACACAAAGTCCTGGAGAAGTGTGGAATGTGGCACACAAGGCTTGGACCACATATTCGTGACAATCAGGAAATCTTTAAGAGCAGAAGTACACGAGAGATCAAAGCAGAACTTCTACAACGACATGAGACCATTGGGGAGTATTACGCTTATGCTCAAACATATTTGGTGGACTCCTGTTTGGGTTGGTTTACAAATGTTTATGATGTCATGAGACTAGCTCAGTGTATTGATGGTTCTGCTGACTATCAACTGCTGAACAAAACAACACTGTCATACATGACTCATGCTGAACACCAAAATTCTGATAATTGGTATGCTGTTGGCTTCCTCACAAACAAGGATGGTGAACTATGGGTAGGTGATGAACCACATGCTCCTGAAGTGCTATTCTTCCACCGTAATATTCGCCGTAACTTAGACTATGAGGGCAAAAATGAGCCTATTGCATGGACTTTTCTCTTTGAAGGAGAACCTTCCTACAATGCCCCACTAAAGCATATGATGTCAAGAGCTCTTGTTGAGGCTGAATACTTCTGGCCTGAAGAAGATGCTTACATTGAAGATGTAGCTGATAAACTACTTACGCTTGGAACAACAACAAAACTGATCAAACTGAAGATTGACGAACATCGTGGAAATGCTTATCTAAGCGCTCTAAAACAGGCACAGTTCAATCTCATCTGGATAAATGCCTACACGAATGATGGAAACACTTTCTTCACCGTCATTGGTGAAAAAGATATCAAAGCAAGCAGAGAATGTGTGGCTCTTGTTGGTCTTGACCGTGAACAGTTGGTCCGGCGAAAACTTGAGATCCAAAAACAGGGTTACAACATGACATTCTTCCAGAACTATAAGAGCTACTCCCACATTGACAGGTACATGTATTTGGCAGCCTTCCATAAAGGAGCCTTCCCTAATGATTCCCACATACTGTATGGTATCCAGCACTTTGACAGACCCTATAAGACATTGTTACAACTATATGAGGAGAAAGGGTACCGGCCACTTGTACAGTCAGTGGAATATGATAGAGATGACACTCTTCTCTCATTCATCTTAGAAGCAGATACTTCGGATGAAAAAGATCAAAAGCCAATCTACTCAAATGAAGTTGACCTGAGCGAAGCCCGTCTGGAGAAGTTTGTCCGACGCTATGCACGGGATCAACGACGTCTCATTTACTTGGATGCTTCAAACCATCGAGGCAAGCCAAAGTTTTCAGCCCTGTTCAAGAAGACAAGAATGACAAAGTGGCTTTTCAGCCAGGGTTTATCTGAACAAGACTTGATAACAGTAATTACTGAGAAGCAACAAGAAGGGTACTTGCCGTCAATCATTGTTGGGTACAGTACAAAAAGTGGTGACCTAAAATTTGTCACATATATGGAAAAACCTTAGACAAAAAAGACTGACACAAACTTTAATTATATGCCCTCCAGATTCTGTCTGAAAAGTAATTTCTATTTAATTGAAACATTAACAATTCAAACGTAAATTGAAGTCCATTAACAAAGAAAAACTCTTTCAAAATGTCTTAGGTAATACACATAGCTGATGTCTCAATACAAACTATTGCAAAGTTGTTGAATAAACTTTTCGTAACACTGGGAAAAGAAAATGATGTAGCACAGATGGGCAGAAGACAGGGAGGACTATTTCAATTTCAATCCCCCCAATTGTTTTTTTTTTACAGTTTCATAGTATACATAAAGATTCAAGAGTAACTAATTAGTGTATAACATTTCTTGCCTTCAAATTAATACTGAGAACACAAATGTTGTTTCTTTATATTCCATTACTATACAGGTTACCTTTTCATAATACAGAGCACAAGTATATCTAACTCTGCCAAATGACAAATTTCTAAACTTGTCAAAACTCAAAGCATTTGCAGATAACACATTAAATGTGGCACAAAATTAATCAGGCGCGTAGCCAGGCGGAAGCCTGGAAGCCCGGGCTTCAACATAATTTTTTCAAGTATGGTCTCTCTGAGAAAAAATTAAGAAAGAAAAACAAAGAAAATAAAAATGAAAAAGAAAGAAAACAAAGCCAAAATAAAAACTAACAAAGAAAACTGAAGAAATAAAATTTAACTTGGATCTGATTTGTATATTTTTTTCTCGCGGCCTTTTGATTCCACCGTAGATAGTATTTTTCACCTCGTGGAATCGCTTCCGTTTACCAATTCCACAGACCGGCGACTTTCGAGATACAAACAAAGATTTTCTCTGCGCTTTTTCTGTGATAGAACAACTAAGTAAATACTTTTTGGCGTTTCCTTATCTTCATTAACTTATTTTGTACTACGCAGCCAAAGCAGCAACCCTGGAAATGGAAGGTTCCTAGAAAACTAGCATGACGTTTATCGGTGTCACATTGACAATTTTTCGCGGCAATCATTAAGCATCATATTTTTCACACACACACACACACACACACACACACATATATATATTGCACTGTAATTCGATGCAGAACTTTCTAATTAGTCCAAGTAATGAAGTATAACCAAATCAGAGAGAGAGAGAGAGAGAGAGAGAAAAATAGAAAAGTGCATTTCATTAATAATACGCCCGGATTTTAAAACTATGGAAGCACAGTGATGCCAAGGAGAAATATTACTTGGACATATTAACGTTAGTGCTGTAGGCGCATTACTTTTAGATCGATTTTCGACGCGCATTTCAATCAAGTTTTTGCAAATGGTTTTGATGTTTTTATTTGATTTCCATTAAAATGAATATTTTACGTACAAAACACGTGAAAATACAACATTTATCAACGTGAAAAACTATGCCAGTTGCAACTGCGACAGCTGAAAGGTCCTTCAGCGTGATGCGGAGAGTGAAAACTTATTTACGCGCGACAATGAGAACGGAAAGGCTCTCTTCACTAGCTCTGATGCATGTGTATAAACATGTTCAAATAGATACACAAGAGGTGATAAACGTGTTTGCAGATAGAAAGCGCGGGCGTCTTGCCTTTTTATGCAGAATATGAAATGCCTGGTATAAACTGCGAATGAACCGTGACCATGATTGCGTTTCTTAATACATGAATTCAAGTATTTACTGGCTTGATCAATTTCTCCTCCAGTTTTCACAAAATAATTATCTAAAAATCTTCAAAATTTTGATAGCAACATGCCCGTTCAGATATCACCAGATGCCACCAAATCGCACCAAGTTTTCAAAATTTTCTCGGGGGAGACCCCCCGAACCCCTCTTATGAGAGGGGGGGGGGGGCCTCTCCCCCCCTCTCGTGCTCTCCCTCCTGCTCGTGCCTTCGGCACTCGCCCAACGCCTATGGCGTTGGCTTCAACGTTACAAATATCCTGGCTACGCCCCTGTTAATGATGAAATATTTCCTTGAAACAAGTAGAAAATGTTGTTGGAAAAGGAGAAAATTCTGGTTACCACCATTTTCTTCTTTCCCCACAATATTTTCATAAACTTTCTTTCTTAGGGTCATAAGAACTCGTTTGTGTGACTAAGGGATAAATTCTTGATTAAAGGGAAAAAAAACAGTGCTATTTTGTACATTATTGAAAGCAGTATAGGAAAAGAAGCAATTCCAAACGACAAGCAATTATTGCTACTTTTTCATCAATATTTTTAGAAGCAGCATACTGCTACAAAACTCATACTTTGCGTAGAAATGGGCTACACATTTTTATGCCTAGGATAAATTCTGTTAACCCTTTATCAAACAATCCTGAGTTTTAATGACCCCATGGGTGACTGTCTTCGAAAACTTTGCTGGAACAGAACAAAATGCAGGTAATCAGCATTTTCTCCTTTTTCCCTAAATGTTTTCTACTTTTTCTGATACAAACCAAATCACTTTTGCTATACCCTATTTGATTTGTCCTCTGCAATGCTTTGAATTTGGACCAGCTGAACTTTGTAGTTTGGTAAAGAGTTAAACTGGTATTAAATTGTTAACATTTTTTTACTTTTTTTTTTCGCATTACAGAGAGTCTTATTCTAGTTTTACATTACATGTATTCAATGATTCTTCCCAATTTTTCTTTTGCTTTTCATTGGAAATTTTGAGACAATTGTTTTTAACCTCTCTACAATACTTTACTAGCCCACAAGATGATATTTCCTCACTCTGTTCGGAAAAGTCTTGAAAACAATGCTGCAAAATCCAATTTAATACCATACACAGTTAAGGAAAAAAATTACAGCAAATACGGAAAAGGTTCACCAGAAATCTCTACAGACTTTCTTTATTCAACCCTCAAGCTGATAAGTGATTCATTATGCTTTTATTGAAAGAGTGAATCAAGATCAGACTGAACAGAACATTAGTTTGATCTTGAATCTATACTGTCTTATAAGGTGATATGTTTTTTTGAAGGAACTTTGAAAGTTCAATAGTTTGGATTTTTAAAAACTGCTGGAAATTTTTTTATTTCATTTCTTTAGCAGTTTAGGAGTCTATAGACAATAGTATAGTTTACTACAAAGGGTAAATATGTAACAAAACCAAAGAATCAGAATCTAAGCTAGAACAGTCTTTATTAAACCTGTGCCAAATAATCCCATGATTTAACAACGCTGAGAATCGAGGGATTTTGGAAACATTGTTGTGGAAAAAAAAATGTTAGTAATCAGCACTTCCTCCTTTTCCCACAACATTTTTTAGCCTTTTATAGACAAATCCCTTTCTTAGTCTGTAAATGCAATCAGCTGGATAAGTCCAAAATTTGTAAAAATTTCTAAAGAATATTCAGACAAAAAAGCTCACTGCTCATCTTAGTGTGCACACCTATTATGACTGTAATTTGCAGTAGAAAAATTACAACAAAACATAAAACTGATCGACACAAGCAATTCAATCCTTTGTCACAGTTTTCAAAACACATCTGTCGCAAAGGCCTCTCCATTTGAAGGAAGTGGAATAATTTCATTCAAGACAAATTTCTGTTGATAATTTACGAGTAGAATGAGTATGGGTCTAACATAAGCTGACAGTGACAGTGTAAAATTACTTTATAAAGAAAATGTCCATGTATATAGTAACTGTTTACAAGCGACAGCACTGAAGCACATCTGTAGACTGTAGTAGCTTCTGCAGATTGCATGGATCTAGACCAGACTGCACAAAGTATGCAGGTTAATCTTCAATTTACACTTATTGCCATTTTTTAAGTTATACTAACCACAACCAATGAAAGTCCAATACTTGGGTATCCTTTTCTTAATGCAAATGTCTACCTAGTATCTCTTTCTTTTTTAAATTTTCGATTTTCAAATAAATACAAGCATATTTATGTCACCACTTACTGTTTCTTCTCTTTCAACCAACTTCCGAAACACAAAATAAAATCATAAAAAGAATAAATAATGCAGCAAATAAACAAAACTGAAACTTGTAATTAAGAATAAATACCAGGATAATTGCCCTTTCTAGGTTGCCAATGGCCAGAATGACGCAGCATAGCACCATGTTTTAGCCCATTATGGCGAAACTTGAGACTGATCTAAATCAAAAGCATTTGCAAACAAAATGTCAAATATGGCTAAAATCAAGGTGTTTGACTATGATAAGCTTGAAAACATTGTGGGAAAAGGGAAAAAAGATGCTGGTAACCAGCATTTTCTCCTTTACCCACAATGTTGTCAAGAAGCTTTCTTCCATGGATTATTTAACCACGGGATTGTTTGAAAAAGGGTTATCCCTTTACCACACAAGTCTGAGTTTTAATCCTGAAGAAGGGGGCTTTTGAAAACATCATGGGAAAGGAAAAAATGCTGGTAATCAGCATTTTCTCCTTTTCCCATAATGTTTTGTTCCCAATAAAAGACAGATGTTATCATATGGCTTCATTTGTCGTCTGCAAATGCTTTCAATTTGGTAAGGTCCAAAATTTTGTGTTTTTTTTTGTAAAGGGTTAATACATCTGAATTTTCCATAGTATACAAAGATGTTTCTCACTCATCAGCTCCAACACAAGAGTTAATCAGTTGAATCATGCAAGACACTTTCTATTCTAAATGGTTATTGCTTTTTGCTGTTTCATTCATTTTTTCTTTGTTGTTGTTTTTTTTTAATTTTTCATACTGTTTGTTTTAAATATGTTAGCTTTTGGGTCATCAAACATCCAGCTGTCTTATGTTGTAAATAGTTATTGAGTGATTCTACAGAAATATATGTATGTAAATTTGAATGTGCTATAGTAATAAAGTATATTACATACAACTGAAATTATCTCTTTCATTTCTTGTATTTAGTGCCATACAAAAAGCCAAGCAAAGCAGCCACTCTATGATTGATTGATTGATTGTATGGTGTTTAATGCCGTTTTCAACATTATTTCAGTTATATCGCAGCGGCAAGTGCACCTATCCATGCTTTCCTGGAGTTTCTTTTACCAGTACTCTGCACAATTTTCTTTCCAAGCCACTGGCTACTTTCCCACATAACCATCATCAAAACAATGGTCAGCAGTGGGAGAGGAGTGAATCCTTTTCGCAATGACTATCATCAGTCCTCGGAAAGAAACTGGCTGAGCCAGGGATCAAACCCATGACCCCCTGTTTTCAAGTCCAGCTACTGGGACTCGGTAGCCACTCTATGAAGCTCTAGTCTAGTACTATTACAACCTAGGATACACATAAATAAACGAGCTGTTAATTGATTGAGTAGTGTTTCATACAGTTCTCAAAGTTATTTCAGTCATATCACAATGACAGCTCAGATATTTATGTATGTCCTGCTTTTCACTGGTATTAAGCTAGGGCTCTGAGGAGTCTTGTCCAAGGACTCTCCCACGAAAAACTCAATGTTTCCAGTGAGGCTTGAACCCAGGGCCTCTAGGTTACCAGTCCTACACTGAACCACTGAGCCACGCAGGACCCTTGTTATAACTGAAATATTCTTTAAACAGTCTGATCTTTGTCTATACTGTCTTACACTGAAAGTGAAAAGCAGCTAAGATTGCATGCAATGCCTTAACTCTTTACCTGAATACAACATTTTAGAGTACCCAGTAGTTCTTACACTGTGGCATCTTATTTAAACCTCTGACAAGCATGACTCTGAAGAAGGAGGCTTTTGAAAACATTGTAACTTCTGAAACCCTCACAATGTTTTCTATCCTTCGAAAGATAAGTATGATTTAGTATTTTGAGTAAGACTTAATTTGTCTTCTGTAAATGTTTTAAATTTGTACAAGACTAAAATTTTTGTCATCTGGTAAAAAGGTAAAGATAATAAATTGAATATGGCTCAAATGACAGGATTAGTATTTGGCAGAATAGGGTAAGTGAAGAACTTAAAAAATGCCAATCATCAGCTTTTTCTCCTTTTTCACAAGTTTTAAAAATTCCTTTTCCTCACGGTCAAAAAATACCTGGATTTATCATGAAGAGTTTATCTTAAGAAAGCTACACACATACAATGGGTTTTTCTGGACTCAAAAAATTGACTGAAAAATCATTATGCTAATGAGGGCCATTCCTCTAAATTAAATTGTCTCCCTTGCCAGATAAAGACTAAGGGTAACCAAATAACAGATTGGTCCTTTTACCTGTATTCCTTTGTTTTTATCCTTGGTTCCATTGGGGATGTTGCGATAAATATAATAATGGTTTATGAAATATGTATGAGGTCCCCATATAATTCAAATCAAATTCTATTCTTAATAATCCCGAACTACGTATATATCGATTTGTAAAAGAATCTAAATAGATTTACTTGAACTATTATCTCAAAAACATAGCTGTTCTGTGCTAGAAAATCAAGGATGAAATCCAAGTAATCTCTTTATCAGGACCAATGTAGTACTGGAGACGAATCAAGGGAAATAACTGAAGAATGGCCCTCATTGTAAGGCTGTTTGAGCAGTATAATTATATGGGTTAACTCTAAGCAAAATTTTAGACATGCACAAGTTGAAAGCATTTGCAGACAACAAAATTTTCAATTACCAGTAGTTGCAGTTGAAATAATGGGACTTGTCTCTAAAGGGGTAAAAAACATTGTGGAAAAAGGAGAAAATGCTGGTTACCAGCATTTTCTCCTTTTCCAACAATGTTTTCAAAAGCCATCTCTCTCTGGGTTATTTAAAACTTTGGATTATTTGGTAAAGGGTTTACCAACATACAGCAACAGAAAGAGAGGATCAAAGATCATCAGGAGAAGAATAAGTTGCCTGATCTTAATTTATACCCTCCACACTTGCCCAGTATTGCTCATAGCACATTCGAATTCATACAAGATTATGAATGAATGTAGATGTACTCCATACAAGATTATCAATAAATGTAGATGTAACTGTTTGTATAATGACTCACCTTAAGGGCTGACTTGAACTAAAAGAAAAGCTACCGTCTTGATGTTAGCTTTAACAACAGAAGCTGGCCTCATTTACATGTAAGTCTAGCAAACAGCTATCACTTTGATCTGTAAGGGATAGAGACATAAAACTACCTTAAAGCTGAACAAGACTAAAGTTGAGTGCAGACAATTTAACTAAAGACCATATAGAATAGAATGTACAGCCTGGTCTTTGAACTGCATTATTGGAATGAAAAATATTCCAGCTAAACACCCTTAACTCTTTACCAAACAACAAAATTTTGGACTGGTCTAAATTGAAAGTATTTTTAGACGACAAAATAAATGCGACTCAAATACTGATTTTTGTTTTGGCACAGGTAGAAAACATTGTGGGAAAAGGAGAAAATGCTGGTTACCAGCATTTTCTCCTTTTCCCACAATGTTTTCAAAAGGCTTCTTCCACAGCGTCTTTAAAAGTCGGGATTCTGTGGTAAAGGGTTAAATGTGCCATATCTGGGTCCACTGACTGACATAAAATTTCAACTTACAGTTCTTTAGTGCTCTGATGGTTATCTCTTTATGCTGAAGAATCCAGTCATTAGTAGTCCCCTAGAAGTATGATAAAATATTGTGGCCTATGGAATGCTGTTTTTGTCTACTACAAGAAAATAAAAGTGATCTACAGTTGATTTCATGTATGTGTTGACCGCCTACTTTATTAGACTAGGATGAGCAACTGTCTTATGTGTTTAACCCTTACCAATAAAAATCTGCACTTTTACCTTAAGGATTAAAGGGTATTTGAAAATTAAAGATTAGTGTTTTTACCCTTTAACAGGTAAATTTCATCATTTGAGCAATTTTTCACTTTTAGTCTGTAATTGCTTTCACTTTGGATATTTTTTTTCCCTTTTGATTTAAGAGAAAGTTTTAAGGGCAGATGACTTGCTATAACTTATGAAAATAAGTCAAAATTCAGATACATGACCACTTCTGACAGGAAGAAAACACTGAAGCAAAATACCTCCCACAATCTGTCCCTCTTAGCTCTTTACCCAATGACATAATTTTGGATCTGTAGAAATTGAAATCAATAGCAGATGACAGATAAATTGTGGCTCACAAACAGTATTTGTCTACAAAAGGGTAGAAAAAATTGTGGGAAAGGACTCAAAGGAGAAAAGATGGTTACCAGGAATGAAAAGGTGCACTTTTGGACGTTTAAATTATGGGACGGTTCTTTTGCAATTGGTAACTCTGGCTACAGTAAGTTTATGACATCAGATATCAAATCATTATTCTGATTTAAATATGAATCCCCGTAATTCACGCAAATTATTACATATGTGACATTCCCTCAAGTCTAAGTGAAATCTAAAATTACCTCTAGAGGCTACATAGCCCCTTATGTAAATACCATTGAAAAATATTCTTTCTTACTTTTGTTTTTTTCTTTACTGATGATTTGCAAGCCATTGTTTTACTTAGTCATTTTTGAAGTTTAGTGAAATAACAAAAATCTGAGTAGCTTACTTTCAAAAAACGATTACATTTGAAAACATCGTTGTTGAGGTGTGTGATGTATAAGGGAGGTAACTTGTTACTGAGGAACATTCTCTAATACCATTTATCTCCCTGGTATTCTACAAAAATCATACATTTGGTCATAATCTGAAGCTGATGGAGGAAAGATATTCTACGTTTTCTGTTGCTTATACTGAATGCACTTTCAGCATTTCCAAAAGTCCCTGTATGCTTAGATTTCACATAATCCACAGAGCCCAGAGTGTAACCTTAGAAAAACAATTCTCTGAAAAAAACTGCCTTAATCATTTCCTCCTACGACAAATTTGCAGCACATAACTTCACTTCAAAAAATTTTCTCTTAAAATTGGGATAAGTTATCAGCTCATATCATGGCATACAAAGTGGACTCTACTGAGATCCGAATGCATATCAAGGATGCCGCTTACCCACTACTAAGGGAAGCTTCATTTATTTTTGGGGAGGGGGTGATTGTTTCCTTGCTTTCCATTTTACATAATGGAGCCATTTTTGTCCAATTCTGGAAAGAGGAGAAGAGTTTACGCCACAGGAGAAAATGATAGGCTACAGCACATTTATAACTTCTATTAAGTACTTTTTATATCTGAATATCTTAATGAAGCTGTAATCTATACTACTTTGAAGTATAGCTAAATATTTTATGTATTTTGGTAGAAATTTGATGTTGAAAGATAAGTCATATTCTGTGTCATGATCTCAATGATGCCAGGGGCATGGGTGTATTAAATATTAATTCTCCTTTATTCACAGGTTGTTTTCTATACATTCAAAGACGAAATCCACTATTTGAGATGCATTTTATAAGTCGTCTGCAAATGGTATAAATTTACACCACTATAAAATTTGTCCCATAGTAAAATATAAAATAAAGATTTCAAACAACTAGGAAGTACCCAACATCATCTCCCTTCACTAAAAGCCTACAGTCTTAAGAAAAAACATATAGAGCCGATATGGTTTACAAAGTATTGATATTGTAATGAACATTCTTAACTATCCAAGGAACTGAAAAATAAATATACTGAAGTTGTAAAAACACTCATCTTCAAGAGACTGAGGTTCTGTACACCCATGGCGTCTTTTGAAGATCCAACTGTTGTACGACAAAGAATATGGCTGTCTTTCAAGATCGAATTTCAACCAAAAATGGCAAAATACATAAAATTTTTTACCTTTACTGAAAAATGTAATAGGTAAAACCTTAATTTAGATACATGTATCTAAATATAAACTTACATATTAGAAGTTATAAATGTGCCGTGGCCTATCATTTTCTCCATTGGAGTACTGTGACATACTTTAGTGTGACCCCTTTACTTGGCTGTTTAACCCTTTACCACACGTTCCCAACTTTTAATGACCCCAAGGAAGAATGCTTTTGAAAACATTGCGAGAAAAGGAGAGAATGCTGGTAACCAGCACTTTCTCCTTTTCCTCAAAATTTTTTTTACCAGATCAAAGAGAGAAATCATCATTCTAGTAACATTTGATTTGTCATGTGCAAATGCTTTTAATTTGACCTTAAATGTGTTTTTAGATTGTACAAACCTTTTTATCATCTGAAAACGTCAGGCCGTCTAAACTTTAATCCCATATGGTGTTCTATGCAGATTTTGTAAAGCATTTTCTCAATGGTCGAGGTCAGACACACCTCTGTGTTTAACAAAAAAAAACATGTTTCAAGATATCCGAGGTACGTCAAAATGGTGGAATCTGAAACACTGGACAGTTGTAGCGATAGTAAAATAGTTCATATAGCTTATTTACAGCAAATTGTTTAAAGTTCGACAAGACTGATGGACCTGAAGTGTTGCTTGTCGGATATTGAACAGCTTTCGAGTTTAAATGGGCTTTGTCTCTTGTAAATTTAAAAGCGAATCGATGCAATCAGATCTCTTCTGAGTTGGTTTGTTTGATGCTTTGAAGCCAGATATTTCTTAGCAATTTGAAATGTCTGAAATCGTTATATGCTTTTCTTGTCGAATGTTTCCACTAGGCCTAAAAAAAAAATCTGTGTTTAGGGTTTCCCTACCCTACCTAGAAAATGCTGCTGATCCTAAACTTTTTATGCCACGATTGGGAAAAAAAGATCTGTCAGGTGGGATTTCGTTATATAGCCCATGTAAAAAGTTTTTGGAAAAAAAAAAATCCCTACCTACCCTACCTACACCATCTCAGACCGAAACCCTAAACACAGATATTTTTTTGATAGGCCCTATCCGTTGGTACCATGGATGTCAATATTAGTAGTAAAATGACTTGTAAGCAGAGTTAAGTCCGTGACTAGGGTATTGAAAATACATTACAAATTGTTTACCTTTCAGCATACTAATGTGTAAATCATGATTTGAGACACTGTCACTCGCCTGTGAATTCGACCACAGAAAGGCAAAAACAAAACATTGACAAGTTTTATTCAAAGTACTTTAATGTGTGAAATAATTCATTTTCAATGGCACATAGCGTTGTACATCTAATACGACCGATAAGGTAGAGTAGGACAAACAGGCTCATGGACGAACTGGTTTAGGGACGAACAAGCCCGAGGCAGATTGATATGTGATGTAGAGGCTCTGTGAGTTAATACACTCCAAAGAAGTCGACGTGAAATATTTTGGAAATTTGAATCGTATGAAATTTAATCATCAGCAAAGAATCTTGTGGTCAACAAGGAAATTTACCAATTTGCTCTCCTAGTCAACGAACATGTGCAACATCCGGCGTCAAAATGACGTTGCGTGCAAAAACTACGAAAAGCCGTGCAGGGATCAGTTATGATTAGCCTATTTGTTTTTAAAAGTGTAAATATTCTTGTAATATCACTATTATTTCAATGTTTTAATCTGAAAATGATAACAATCTTGCAAAAATCATATTTTCAGACAAGCAAATAGAGATAATCTGAAAAACAATTTTGAGAAATAACAGCGGATCCCTATTGGCGGCTGCTTGAAAAAAATAAACAAAAACATGGCACTGGAGTCGTTGGACGAATACTTTAATCTAGACGAAATTCTTGCTACAAATGAAAAGATCCCGTGTAAAATCGAACTACCAATATACAGATTAGGTACAACCGATTATAAATGTTGGATTTTTTAGTTACTTCGTAGATGTAGTCTGCCTTTGAATTTACTCTGTCTGACTGGAACTTTCACACTCGGTTTGAGTTTGGCAAAGATAACTTTAGATGAAATTCATGAACCTGCTTTTGTGTTCAACTCTTAACCATACTTAATCAGATTATAAAATTATCTAATTTTTTTTTCGGTGTAGCTGATTATGCTGGATTTTGACCTAATTTTTGGCACTGATAACAAATTACTCCCGATTCGGGGTCTAGCTCTGATGTTATTTTTGTGATTGTTTCTCCGCTAGACTCCCGCAGCAGCCTTCTTTAAAAGTATCTGGAATGAATACGATTTTACCGGCATCTTTTTAAACGGCTCTATGCGACAAAATTTCCAATGACAGCTAATAAAATTGACTGCTGCGGGAGTCTAGCGGAGAAACAATCACAAAAATAACATCGGAGCTAGACCCCGAATCGGGAGTAATAACAAATGAATTAATAGAAATTTTTGATTGGTCAAAAATGTAGACATGTTTGTTAGAAGGACCTCTGTGGTAAAAAATTTAGACATGTGTATTCTAAGGGCCCCTGCCTTTTTTTTCAAGATATTCTTGTATAAAGAATTTTTGGATTTGTCAGCTTTCAAGCGTTTGCAGATGACGAATGATATGTTGCTTAAATGATACATTTCTCCGACTGATTGATTGAATTGGAGTTTAACGCCGTGTTAACAGCTTAGGTCATATCACAGCGGTCAGTGCACCTATGCATGTGTTTCCAGGCTTTCTCACACTAGCACTGACACAACTTTCTTCAAAGTCACTGACTACTTGCTCACATGCATCAGCCTGTCCGTCGAGGTGGGAACAAGCGATTACCACATTTCCGGTGCAAATTAGCGCGTGATCCAGGCAAGTAAAGGGAATTTTACCCGACTTTTTTTGGGAATAAATTAATCGACAATTTTTATCGACAATTGGAAGAATTAATCGACAGCTGAATTAATTAATCGACAATTGTCAATAATGTCGATTGGCAGCGCGAGCACTGATCAGGGTAGAGAGGCAAAAAATCGCTGTTAGAAAGTTTGCCTTAACCGGGCATCGAACTCACTACCACCGGGTCATGCATCCGATATGCTAACCAATGAGCTACTTGGGCAGGCTACTTGTCTCTGATAGAGTAGAAAGGGATTAAATGATGGTTACCAGCATTCTCCCCTTTCCCTACTATGTTTTCTGAAGCATTCTTGCAAGGTCCGTTAAATAGTGTTTATTTAGTAAATTCTTAAAGCCATCACACTGTGTGTCCCTGCATGGACTTTTTTCAGAAACATCTGAAAGGCTTGTTTGCAAAGATAATTTTTCTTTTAATTCTTAACCACAAAAGCAAAATATGGACTTATCCAAATTAAAAAAAATTTGCAGTCGACAAACTAAATGTAGCTCAAAGATGACATTTGTCTTTGATAGGGTAGAAAACATTATAGAAAAAGGTAAAAATGCTGCTTATCAGCATTTTCTCCTTTTCAGAAGGCTTCTTCCTCAGGAATGTTAAAAGTTGGAACTGAGTAGTAAAGGGTTTAATTTTTGTTATGAATTAGCATACTTTTTTATCTTTTCCCAGGTTATTTAGATACTAGTTCTACAAGTGAGCACTTGCAACCAGGTACAAAAATAGAACTACCATTCTGGATGGCTAGGGCCTTATGTAGCCGTAAAGGCCATGTGGTCAGCATAGAAACACCCAAACAGTATAGGTAGGGACCAATGAGAGATGATGTAATTAACTATAAATATATAAATATTGAAAGAGGGAAGGTATATCTTGTGCTAACCAGTTTACCAAACAATCAGGTGTTTTAAAAACTCTGAGTGAGAAAGCTTTTGAAAATATTGTTGGGAAAGGAGAACATGCTGATAACCAGCAATTTGTCCTTTTCCCACAATGTGTTTTACCTTTTCACAGACAAGTCCCTTCTCTTGAGCAACATGTCAAGTGGGTTTTTCTTTTTTTTGGTATGGACTGATTTAGTTTATTGTCCAGCTCAGGAAGCTTTACAACAAATATCAATTTACCCCATGATTCTGAATATAACCCTTTACCAAACATTCTGTTGTTTGATAGATCCTGAGGAACAGTGCTTTTGAAAAAAAAATTGTTGGAAAAGGAAAACATGCTGGTTACCAAAATTTTCTCCTCTTTCCACAATATTTTCTACTCTTTCAAAGGTCTAATCATTTGAGCTACATTTGTACATCTATGGTATGCAGATACATTGAACATGGACATGTCTGAAAATTTGTTGTATAGTAAAGAGATATATCAGTGTATGCCTGACTTTTTTTTGGGGGGATTTGATGAAGTTAGAAATTAATTCTACCAGACAAAAAATTTTAATCTGATCAAAGTTGAAAGCATTTGCAGATGACAAAAGAAATGTGACTTTAAAATTGAAATTTGTTTTGGGAAACCAGGGAAGGGAGACACATTGTGGGAGGAGGAGAAAAAGCTGGTTACCAGCCCTTTCTCCTTTTCCCACAAAGTTTTCAAAAGCCTTCTCTTCCAAGGTCGTTCAAACACAGGATTGTGCAGTAATGGGTTAATCCTTTCCTTATACTGGACATTGTTCCAACTTAGCCTGTATAGGAAAAGTGTTAAAATACCATTTTAGGTCAACTTCAGAAAAGTAGCAAAGACCTATTTATTGCAATTTTAACCCTCATCCCCATACCACACAATCCCAACTTTTAAAATATTTTGGAAGAAGGAGAACGTGCTGGGAACCAGCACTTTCTCCCTTTCCCGCAATTTTTTCTAACCAGTCAGAGAAGACTTCCAGTATTTGAGACAAATTTTAGTTGTCTGCAAAGGCTTTCAATTTAGACGAGCCTAATTTTGTTGTCTGGTAAAGAGTTGAAAGGGGCCAGCATTGATCAACAGCAGGATGCATGGAATGTTAACTGGTCTAGACTATAGAGGTATTTCCAGAATTAGCATGGCCTTGAATTCAGAAATAAGCCATTTAACCCTCTACCACACAACAAAATTTTAGACTTGTCCCTATGAAAAAATGTTTGAGATGATAAATTCAGTGTAGCTCAAAAGATGATTTTTGTCTTTGGAATGGGTAAAAAGCATGGTGGGAAAAGGGAAAATGCTGGTTACCACAATGCTTTAGAAAAGCCTTTTCTGCAAGGGTCGTTAAAACTCAGGATTGTGTGATAAAGAGATAACTTTACCAAACAGCATAAATTTTAGGCATATCCAAATTGAAAGTACATGTATTTGCAATGACAAAATAAATGACTGAAAAATTAAAATATGTTTTAGGAAGGACAGAAAATGTTTTCTCCTTTTCCCACAATATTTTCAGAAGCTTCCCTTGTAAGAATAATTAAAAGCTGGGATTGTGTTGCAAAGGGTTTAAGTCAAAAAGAGTTAATACATGTATAACAAACTCTTTTTGGTGTTTTATGCACTGCTTTGTATTGCTATAGGTCATTTTCATTTTCTTCTATTTCAGAGAATCCTATAGACAAATACTAACAGCTGATGCTAGTGTGGTTGATCTACATAAGCTTGGGCCTTATTATTACAGTTTTGGGACCCATATGTTAAAGTTTGAGTCCCCGGAGGCTGTTGATGTAGCTAAAATACTGGTGAAGGTAGTAGCATTTCCTCCCCCCACCACAATTTTTCAAAATCTGTTTCGTTCGTTTCAAGTGGTAAAATCATGAGATCGTTTGATAAAGGGTTAATTGAAACCTTAGACTACTAATTTTCAGCGAACAGAAAAGGTCCAATAAATATTGCTACGTAGCTTTTTACTAGATGACAAAATTTTTAAATTGTCCATATTGGAAGTATTTAAAGGCGACAAATTAGATGTATCTATTAGATTTTATGGGTTTGTCCCTGATAAAATAGACCTAAGTGTCACCGGATTAAACAGTAAAAAGTTATCTCTTTACCACACAACAAAACTTTAGAATTGTCCAGATTAAAAGGATTTGCAGATGACAAAGTGATAGTTGTTCAGTTGTCTTTGATATGGAAGAAAACATTGTGGGAAAAGGAGAAAATGCTGGCTATCAGCATTTTCTCCTTTTCCCATAATGTTTTCTAAACCTTTCTTTCATAGGGTTGTTAAAACTCATAATTATGTGGTAAGTGGTTGAGACTTATTCGGCCTGGATGGCTCATGAAATGGAGGATAATCTTGATTGTCAATTAGAGATTAAACCACAGATTCTGTGAAGTGTTGCATTTTTTTTTGTGGGAAGAAAGTTGATATTTTGAGAGGAAAAATCTGAAGGAAGTGGCTGTTTACCGTCCTCAGATGCAGGAAAATAATCTGGGGAAAAATGCCTATGATGGTGTTAGTCTACATAGGTTTAACCTGTATAAAATGAAAATATTTACAGAAGACAAATGTACGTTTAGCTTAAAGGATTGAAACTTTGTTTCAAAGGGTAGAAAGCTTTGTGGGAAAAGGAGAAAATGATTGTTCATTCTTTCCTATTTTTCTAAAGCTATCTTCTATAGGGTTGTTGAAACTAGAGACTGGTAAAGGATTCACAAAATGGATCTTTTCAATTTTTCAGTCATTTCAGACAAGGTTTCGGAAAGTCATGGACTCCTCTCAGAATGCCTATAATGAAGACACCTCAAAACTGACAGTCAAATTAGATGAATCTGAAAGACAACTGTTTAAAGCTGGTCAACTAGGATTAAATGACTTTGTCAGGTGGGAGACAAGAGAAACTGAGAAACTGACAACATCAGAAATGGTGAAAAATCACCGTAAAAGGAAGAGGGCTGTGCTTGAAGAAACACATTGATGTTTATTTTTATGTTATTTTTTATCAGGAAAATTATTATTTTTTTGTATATAAATATAATAAATCTGAAATTGTTTTATTGACTCCTTTCTTTCATTTGTACCAGATTTTTGTTGATCTGTATCAGTTGTTGCAGGCACAAACACAAAAAATCATGGTATCAAATTTTAATTTCGTATGTAAGTAAAAATATGGATTTTTATCAATAAAACAAGAAAATGATGAAATGAAGACACCCTAGAAATCAACCATTCTCAACACCAGAGCTCCAGACAGAGGGAATGATTTTGATTTTAAAATTAGAAATATTAATTATTATACACCAAACCTTATGTTATGGGTATTCATTAGAATCGTCTCGTTTGACAATTCTAATGAGTACCCACAACATAGGGTTTGAAAGAGAAATAATGGATTTAGAATACCATCACTCCCCCTTATCTGGAGCTCTGCAACACATTTCTATTTTTGACTGTCATTGACTGGCCATCTGATTGGTTGAGATGTTTTACTCAGCCAATCAGAAGGTAATCAATCCTTACAGCACCAAATAAACTCACTACACATTTTAGTTCTAGAATTAACCCTTTACCAAACAATCCCTGGTTTTTACGACCCCCGAGGAAGACGCCTTCTGAAAACACTGTGGGAAAAGGAGAAAATGCTGGTAACTAGCATTTTCTCCTTTTCCCACAATGTTTTCTACTCTTCCAAAGTTGAGTTTCCATTTTTGAGTCACTTTAATTTTGTCGTCTGCAAATGCTTTCAGTTTGGACCAGACTAAGATTCTGTTTGTTTGTATTGGAGTGTAACACCATTTTCACAGCTGAGGTCATTATCATAGCAGTCAGTGCACCTATAAATGTGTTTCCTGGCTTTTATCACACTAGTTCTGACTCAACTTCTTTCCAAGTCACTGGCTTCTTTTCTCACATGCATAAGAGGTAAGAGGTGTTTGCCTAAACCGGGTATCAAACCTGAAATCACCAGGTCACGAGTTAGATATGCTAACCTCTGAGCTACTGGTGCAGGCAGCACACTATCAAACTTACTTTTGTCCAATATGTAGTGAAAGGTGCTGTAAGGTTTAATATAGAATAAATCACTATGTAAGTTATTGACAGCTTTAGAAAACAGTGATGGAATAGGAGCAATTACTATTTACATGCAAGTGCTTTTTAAAAATAATTCCTCTTTTCCCTCATATATTTGAAATATATCTTTCTATCCCTCAGATGTTTGTCCTTTCTATATTTTGTTACAGTTTCTGGTGGGTCTGAAGATAACTATTGCCTGAAAAATAATGGGTGAACTTACTTTGTAATACATGTATACATATTTAAAAAAGAAGGGGGAAAAATATACAAGCCATAATCTGTGAAAAGGGGGTTTTATACATCTGCAAAAAGTATTGGCCAATGTTCGCATAGGCTGACATGAAGCAAAACTTTTCACTTTTTGTAAATTTTCTGCATGTCCATGGACCAGTCTACCACATGAATCACTTGTTTGACAAAATGGATTTTATAGATCCAAAGTTATGTGATGACTTGCATCATAGAGAAACCCCTTTTTCACTGAGTATGGCTCATTTGAAATGTATAAGATGTATGTGTGAATATGATTATAATCAGATGTATTAGAAAATTATTAAAATACATGTATTTAAAGTATATGTTAATAAATATTGATGATATGGTATTTAACCATTTTGTTTACACAATAATTTTATCACTCTAAATATTCCAATAAACTAGAAGGCAACTTAGATACAAAATGACTCTATAAAAAAGGTCACTCTGGAAACCATTGTCAGAAAAAGTGATATGGTTTCATTAACAACTGATGGACTTCTACAAGTAGTTTTTCAGATTTTTCACAGCAGTTGCTTACAACATTTGATGTTTGTATGTAATGATAAGAGCCAATGTATTATTAGAATAACTGTATGTTTTGAAAATATCTGTTGGAGACAGCAAAAAGAAATGATAAGAAGTAACTTTTGTGGGCTGTGATGAACATTAATAAAATGCATGCACTCTATGAAAATATCTGTTTAAGATGACAGATAAAAATAATTATGTAAATAACCTGTCCCTAATGAAATTGGCAAAATCTAACAAATATAAAATGAACTCGAATATGAAAAATTTATATTCTTGAAAATAAATAGAGGAGGTACATGTACTTCAAGTGTTTATAAAACTTTCAAACCAATGGATAACAATGAAATTAACCCTTTACCATACAATCCCATGTTTTTACTACTAATGGGAAAAATGTTTTAAACTACCAAATGGCAATATATGTATTTTAGACTTGCCCAAAATGAAAGCATATGGTAGACAATTAAATGTGGATCAAACGATAGAATTGGTTTTAGAAAAGGTGAAAAAGCATTGTGGAAAAGGTATAAATGCTGATTACCAGTATTTTCTCCTTTCCCAATTTTTTTTAAAAGCTTTCTTTTTCAGGGTTCATTAAAACCAGGGATTGTGTGGTAAAGGGTTAAAATGACACTTTTCCCATGTTTTCTTATCTTTCAGTGACAATTCCTATCTTTTGAGATGTAGCTTGTTGACTGCATATGCTTTAGACCCCAGGATTTGGACAAGTCTGACAAGAGTTAGATAAATGTTACAAAACTTGATTTGCAAAAGTTAAATAAAACTCACTTTTTAGTATTTAAACATGCAATAACTTGTGTGGGGAAAAAAAGTGAGGGAGCTGTTGTATAACTGCTCAAACAGCCGTGATTCACGATTGAATGAAACTCATGACCTAATAGATAATGACATTTATCCGTAAACCCTTCACCACACAATTCCGAGTATTAACGACCCAAAAGGAAGAGGCTTTTGAAAACATTGTTGGAAAAGGATAAAATGCTGGTAACCAGCATTTTATCCTTTTACCACAAGGTTTTCGTTCCTTTCAAAAATAAATCCCACCATTTCAGCCACGTTAAATTTGTTGTTTGCAAAAGCTTCAAATTTGGACAGTACAAAATTCTGCCGTTTGGTAAAGAGTTAAACACATTACAACCTGTGACTCAGTTTTTCTTACTTGCAACAGAGCTCTTCTGAAAGTATTGTGGTAAAGATAGAAATTGCTTGTAACAAGCAATTTACCCTTCTGCCACAATGTTTTTGCATGAAATCTCCATGTATTTTTTGGCAAGTCAAAGGATGTTTGCAAGTTTTCTGCTTCAAATTTGCTTGCCCAGGTTATGAGTTGATGTGGATCTAAAATATTACAAGTATCTGTGTACAAGTTATTATTAATCATTTACTATACAATCCAGTGTTATAACCATCCTGAGGAAAAGCGCTTTTAAAATGCATTATGGGAAAAGAAGAAAATGCTGGTAACCAGCATTTTCTCCTTTTCCCACAATGTTTTCTATCATTTCAAACACAGAAGTCATTGTTTGAGTTGTAATAAATTTGTCGTCTGCGAATGCTTTTCAATTAGGTCAAGTCTAAATATTGTTGTGAGGTAAAGATGTAATGGCTTGGCATTTCTCACAGTGAATTACGGAAGTTTGAAATGGCTAAAAAAAGGGGGGGTAAACTAAAAAAAACTTTCGAAATAATTACTTTGCAATTTCTATATGCTTTGAATAAAATTTTAGACCAAGAAAAGGTGACTCAAAAAATGCTTGCATCTACTATGGCAGCTATGTTGAGATACTTATTGTGGCAGAAAACACCTTAAAATTGTAACATTTTTATCATTTTACAGTTCCACTGCAAATGTCCATGTTGTGTTTGGTACATCAAAGGTTACAGCTCATACAAGCATATTAACTATACAATCATGTAATGACCCTGATGAGGAAGGCTTTAGAAAATCTTGTGGTAAAAGGAACAAATGCTTGTTACCAGCATTTTCTACTTTTACCATATTGCCTTCTACTCATTTAACCCTTTCCCAGATAAACCCTGGTTTTTACGGCTCTGAGGTTGAAGGCCTTTGAAAACACAGTGGAAAAAGGAGAAAATGCTCATACCAGCTTTTTGGCCACTCTAACTTTGTCGTCTGCAAATTCTTTCAGTTTCAGCAGACCAAAATTACCTCATCTGGTAAAGAGTTAAAGACAAATCCAATCATTTGGGTCATATTTGTCATTTGTAATGTTTTTTCAATTTGAACAAATTTATAATGTTGTTTAAAATCTTCATACAATTATATTTAAGTCAGTCTGGTTTCTTTTTTATTCTATGGAGAAGTTTTTTTCTCATTGTATGATGCCAGATCATTGGTCCCTCAAGCTTTGTACAAAGATAAAATTGTAATTCACCAGTTAACTCTTTACCTCATGACAAACATGTTTCAGACGACAATTCAAATGTAGGTCAAATGATGGAATGTGTATTTTATAGGGTAGAAAACATTGTGGGAAAAGGAGAAAATGCTGTTAAACAGCATTTTCTCCTTTTCCCACAATGTTTCCAAAAGGCTTCTTCCTCATGGTCGTTAAAACTCGGGATTGTGTGGTAAAGGGTTAAAGTAAATTTTTGACACTTCAGCAAGGCACAGGTTTGTTTTCCCACATGACTGCTTCAATATGAAGTTACAGATGATTGACAGTACATGTATATATGAGGCACATTATGGGCTTTTTTGCCACAACTACGTATTGCATTATAAATAAACAAAGTTAACAACATTTATATCTCGAACAACTCGGTCATTACTTTAGACTTTACTAGTCTACAGACCAACTTAATAGATATCAGATCACAAGTCAGTTGCCAATACTCCAAAAAACACAAAAAGAAAATTGTAACCCTTTACCAAAGAACACAATTCTCTCCATTTCCCACAATGTTTTTAAACACTTTCTGCATGGTCATTAAACTTCAAAAGACATATCTGATTACTAATGCAAAATTACGTTGTCCTCCACAAATGTTTTTGATATGGACAAGTCTAAAATAATGTCTAGTAAAGAGTTCAATCGCAAGTAGATTGCCTGGACTCCCAGCAACACCACTGTAAAGGAGTTGCTTTATTTTATAGGGCACCTATGGGATTTCTCCCGTGACGCACATTTTATTTTTGAATGATCATTAACATATATTTTTAAACTCCTGTTCTCTAACAGAAAGCGTTTTTTCTTACACAACAGACCAATTTAAAAAAAACTTGCAATAGGAGAAATTTCTTTCCGAAACCTTTTCACACATATTCATCTTTTAACCCTGTATCATTAACCCATGTTTCGACAACCCTGAGAAAAACCACTTTTGAAATCATTGTGTCTACCAGCATTTTCTCCTTTTCCCAGTTTTCTACACTATCAAGAACAAATCATCATTATATGAGATACATCTAACTTGTCCTCTGTAAATGCTTTAAATTTAGACAAGCCTAAAATTTGTCATCTGGTGAAGAGTTGAACCCAAATTTATGTTGACTATCCCTATGTTTAATCCTTTACCGAACGAATGAAGTTTATACATGCTCAAATTCAAAGCATTTGCAGACGACAAATTTGAAACGGCTCATATGGTGGGTAGACGTAGAAAACATTGTGGGAAAAGGAGAAAATGCTGGTTACCGGGTGTTCTTCAAAGTTGTCTGCTGCAACATTGTTTCAGGAGGTAATGAGTTAACTCTTTACCAGACGACAAAATATCATGCCTGTCCTTATTGAAAGTATTTGCAGTAATGAATTGATAGTGTCTTGATAGACAGGATTTGTCTTTGAAAGGGTAGAAAACACTGTGGAAAAAGGAGAAAATGCTGGTTACCAGCATTTTCTTCTTTACCTGCAATGTTTTCAAAGGCCCTGTTTCTTCAGGGGTCCTTGAAATACAGGATTGTGTGGTAAAGAATTAAGCCTCTGTCATCATTCCTGAACTTTCTCGCTGAACAGAAATATCCGCAGGCTGAACTTGTAACTGCTCCTGCATTGTAGATGCTGACCTCCCTGCTGATTGTCTTGAATGTTGTGTGGTTCTTGGTGCATCTCCATCGACTTCCAGTGAATGTTGACTGTTACTCTGTGACCTTGATCTTTGTGAGAGTCTACAAAATAAAGATGATATAATTTCTACCTTTGCCACAATGTTTTCATTAAGTTTGTATACATTTGTATGTTAAACCTTGATTCCTATGGATTATCCCTACTTCAAACAAATCTTTCCTAAATCACCTACAAATCAAGCATCACTAAGTTTGCATCTACTGTTAATGAATTAAGTTTCCACCTTTTGTAGACGCATAATGAAGTGTTACTTGATAATTAAAGAACACAGTCATGAAATCTGGGGAATTCCTCAATCTCATCAATTTCTACATTTTACATTGATGCATTCTTATTTTTATTTAATGATGCAAATGTCACTGAACTGAATCTTTTATTAAATTCCAAAATGTTTTCCAGATAAATCAAAAAGATGTTTTCCTTTTGTAACAATGTTAACCTACTGCTTGTAGTTTTCTGCACTGGTTTTGTTTTTTTCCAAAAACACCCTGTGTGGATATTACTGTATGGTCTATTTTCAGACCAACTAAAAGTTATTACAAATAAGGCAGTGCACAAACATTACCTCTTTACTAAAGGAAAAAAATTTGGACTTGTCCAAATTCAAAGCATTAAAATTTTACTGACAACTAGTGGAGGAGTTCGTCTTGACCAGTTCCAGGTCTTATGTAGGCAATGTCACCTTTTGTCATTGTTTTCCCATAAAATAATGTATCAATCCTTTATAACACAATGCCAAGTTTTAACAATCTTGAAGAATTCCTTATAAAAATATTGTGGGAAAAGGAGAAAATGCTGGTTACCAGCATTTTCTCCTTTTTCCATTATGTTTTTAAGAGCTTTTTTTCTTAGCATCCTTAAAAATCAGGATTGTGTGGTAAAGGGTTAAAGGGAAAGAAAATACCATTTTTCAATAAAATGGAAAACATTGTGGGAAAAGACCAGTTGTTTGTGGCAAGCAGGGCATAGATATTGGTGAGTCATGTTTGTATGGAAGTGGATTCAAGGAGGTCACCTTGAGGTCTGTCAGTCAAAATGGTCCTCCTTCCAGGTTCAAATTGGACGATTCAACAGACTCTTGCTACTTTTCCCACTATGTTTTTAAAATGCAGGGCGTGGAAAGTCATATTTGTATGAAAAAGATTCAAAAGATAGTCACTTTGAAGTTCTATCAGTAAGTGGTCCTCCTTCCAAGTTCAAATTGGAGGTTGTAAAAAGCAGTTGCTTCTTTTCCTGCAATGTTTTCAGAAAGCAGTTCATGAAAATGGCATAGACAGGCATGTTTGTACACAAATTCAAAAGATAGTCACCTTGAAGTTCTATCAGTCAGTGGACCTTCTTCCAAGTTCAAATTAGACGTTGAAGATCTCAGATTTGAGGCACTCCCTGAATCTCCTTCAATACTGATCACTGTAAATGGTCGTCCTGTGCCTGGTTCATCAATATCATCTGTCTGCATGCTGACCAAGTTTGAGCCTTCCCTGTTTGCAAAAGAAGAAAAAAAAATTGGAAATTACTTCATTTCCTTCATTGATAATTTCATGCATCCCTTTCAATCGCTTGATGCTTATACACAAGTCTTTGGCAGACGATGTCGTAACTCTTTATCACACAAGAAAATTTACGATTCATTGACAATGAAAGCATTAGCAGACAAAAATTTAAAGGTGGCCCAAAAAGTGGTATTGAAAGGGTAGAAAATATTGTGGGAAAAGTAGAAAATGCTGGTTACCAGCATTTTCTCCTTTTCCCACAATGTTTTCAAAAGCCTTCCACCTTAGTGTTGTCAAAACTTGGCATTCTGTGGTAAAGTGTTAAAGCTTTACATGAATAATTCAGAAAATTTACAACTATTATTCTGCGTCAGAGCTTTATCTATGGTTCTTTACTGTCAATATTTATGTACAACTAGGAACTGCTTTAAGTTTATAGCCATTCATACCAAAAACAACACCAAAAATTCAGCAGAAGACTCTAAGAGCCTTGTTGTAAAGTATGGATAATCAACATGGCTTTAACCGTTTACCAAACAACATAATCTTAGAATTGTCCAAATTGAAAGCATTTACAGACAACAATTTATATGCGGCTTAATTAATAGAATTTGTCTTTGATAAGGAAGAAAACATTAAGGGAAACCAAGAAAATGCTGGTTACATGCATTCTCCTTTTCCCACAATGTTTTATGAGACTTGTCAATATCGTTAAAACTTGGTATTGTGTGGTACAGGGTTAATGCGTGGTTTTATGGGAAAATAATGATAAAACAAGAGGGCCAAGATGGCCCTGGATCACTCACCTGAATTTTTGAGAGAACCCTAGCCAATTTTTTTTTTTTGTTATTCCAAAACTTTTTCTTCAATAACTTCAAATAAAAAAAAAAAACAAGGGCACCGCATGCAGGTGCCAACGATTGGCTGTTGGGTGCTGGAGAGTAAGTTAAAATTCTAAGTCGAAAAAGGGGCATAATTTGGCACCAAAGGATCATTTCTGTGAAATTATTTTAAAATCTTACCAGTGGTTTCATAGAAGAAGAATTTTTAAGAATTTCTTCATGTCGGTATAGTGCAAATAGCCCCCCACCACCACAGCCATGTTTCTTGACGGATCAAAGTTTCGCGAACAATGTTTCAAAAGGGGCATCCAAGGGACATTTCTGTGAAATTATTTCAAAATCTGACAAGTGGTTTAAGAGAAGAAGAATTTCAAAGAATTTCTTTAAGTCCATACAGTGCAAAGAGCCCACCATGGCCATGTTTTTCGACGTATTAAAATTTTGGGAACACTTTTTGAAAAGGGTCACCCAAGGAACATTTCTGTGAAATTATTTCAAAAGCTGACCAGCTGTTTCAGAGTAGAAGATTTTTAAAGAATTTCTTAGAAAATTCCATTTGGTTGCCATGGCAACAAGAGTTTTTGATGGAATCAAATTCTGTGAACAATTTTTACAGAGGACCTCCCAAGGAACATTTCTGCCAAGTTTGGTTGACATTGGCCCACAACGCACGACGGACACAGGGTGATCCTAAGAGCTCCCCTTGAGCACATTGTGCTCTGGTGAGCTAAAAAGAAATCACCCTCACATTACATGGAACTAGGTTAGATACTTTTGTGGAATAGCAGATCTGCAGGCTAAGCAACAATCTGTTTTCGTTGAGGTATTCTAGCCAGGTAACAGCCTTTACTATTTTACTTATGGCCTGAAACACGCAAAAAGGGGCATTCTGACATTTGTGTAAAGTGTCATCTCGGATCAGCCTGCGCAGGCTAATCTGACACGACACTTTCCGTTTTTATGTAATTTTCTGTTTTGCACTAGTCTACTGTAGCACAAAATCTACTGTAGTGGTAAAATGCCATCTAGGATTAGCCTGCGCAGTTCCCGCAGGCTGATCCTAGACAACACTTTACGCAAATGTCTGAATGCCCCTTTTTGCATGTTGCAAGCCATATGACAATATTCTAGAATTATCCAAATCGAAAGTGTTTGCATATAACAAGTAGAATAATGGCTCCTGTGATGGGACATGTCTCTGAAAGTTGAAAAAAAAATTGGGAAAAGGATAATACTGGAAACCAGCATTTTTTTCTTTTTCCCGCATTTTTTTCTGACCTTTAAAAGACATCTCTCTTCATTTGAGCTGCATTTAAGTTGTCTACAAATCCTTCCAATTTGGATAGTTCTAAAACCTTGTTGTCTGGTAAAAGGATGAGCATGAAACAAAGTAAAAAACAAAAGCAACAACAATATTATACTTACGGTAAAGGTGGTAGTCCAATTTTCTTGTAATGTCTCCAACCCTCAAGGAAAGCAGACGACAATTTGCTTCTCTTTGTATAATGCAGAAGTACTTTCATGAGAGCTTGATTGGTTCTACATCTGTGTAGAAAAAACATAATCAATCCATTGGCTCTCTACAAATGCTATTGTAGACAACTTTTTGTATCTTGTAGTACAGACCATAATGAAATACAGATTCCTTTAAAGATGACTTTTTGACTTTCATAATATTGGCTGATAAACAGCGGTTGTTCCTGAATGTCAGTGGTGTGTATTTCCATTGCCAAATAGATAAACTTGATATCTTTCAACCACTGAAAAGAGCATCCACTGAAAGTTTCTATCATACAGGATTGATTAATAGGTGTACAGTGTAGATCTAACATCAGACTGCATGCTCTATGCAGTCTAATGTTGAGCTCTGCCATCCGTAAAAGAGCCTGTTTCGCTGTGAGGTAACCAGTATTTTCTCCTTTTGCCACTATGTTTTCTACCACTTCAAAGACAAAAATTATCTTGAGCTACACAAGTCATCTGCGTATTCTTTCAGTTTGGTTGAGTGTAAAATTCTTTTGCGTGGTAAAGACTTAACTTACATAATGGCTTGGACAATCTGTATTTATAAGAATTTTATCATTTCACCTAAAACTTGTCAATTTATCTATCCTGATTTTCAAGGTTTCAGATGACATTTCCAAATCATTGTTAGATAATTTGAAAAAGGTTTTATAGTTAATATAGGATCAATTTGTGATTATTTTTTATGTTTGACCTTCAGATATAATCTTGACTTTTAACCTTTCTGAACAAATCATTTACTAGACACATCTACTTTTGAAGAAAACAATTGTGTTGATTCATTTTGAAATTTATTAGTATACGTAGAATTTACAGTCCAGTTCAAACTAGCGCTGTCACTGAATGTGACTTAATACCCCCGCCAGCGCTTTGACAGAAACAGGCAATTTAACAAAAAATTTTCTAAGTTCAAGGGGAGATTACCCTTGAATCATAGGGAGTAGATGATTGAAAACTGCATCTTGCACAACTTCAGTATACGATCAATGTATCAATAAACTTTCAATACAATAGCAGGAAAACTGTAGGAGGAGTTTGCGACACAAAATTACTAGTATTTTGTACACAG
The DNA here is from genome assembly GCA_946811185.2 of Hippopus hippopus. Taxonomy (NCBI): domain Eukaryota; kingdom Metazoa; phylum Mollusca; class Bivalvia; order Cardiida; family Cardiidae; genus Hippopus; species Hippopus hippopus. The sequence continues at coordinate 32,347,622 of OX328103.1, forward strand.
ACGGACACACGGACTGACACACGGACAGACGGACAGACAGGCTGATTCCAGTATAACCTCGAAAACATTCGTTTTGTGGGGGTATAATTATATACCAAGCTGTTTCAGCCAAAACATCTCACAAAAATGTCAGCCTGATAGTGCCTATCAAAGATCAGTGTCCATATTCACCAACCATTCTTGAATGCATTCTTAGTTTAATTCTAGGTAAAACAACCTCTGATTGGCTAAACGATCTAGTTTAGCCAATCAGAAGCTGTGTTACTTTCAAATTTAGAAAATTCTTGAGAATAAGGCAAGACTACTATGCTTAAGAATGGTTAGTGAATGCAGACCCAGGCTGCATATTTATGTAGTCTGGTCTTGATATAGAAAATCATCAAAAGCAACATACACTTTAAATGGTGCGCTCTGCGTTAAGTATTTTCTATCATTAAAACCTTACTTGTTGAGTAACTGTCTTTCAGCAACATGATTATAAGAGAGGTATCCAAGAGCAATTGCAGCACATCCTCGAACTTGTTCCTCTCGCTTTTCCAGTAATTTTGTGAGGTACTCAATTGCATTAATGGATACTATTGCAGAAGGTACACCTGACAAAAATAAACATATTTTTTTTTTACTTATTTAACCATTTACTACACAATCCTGACTTTTAACGACCCTGAGGAAAAAGCCTTCTGAAAACATTGTGGGGAAAGGAGAAAATGCTGGTAACGACGCTGAGGGAGAAACCTTTTGAAAACACTGTGGGAAAGGGAGAAAATGCTGGTAACCAGCATTTTCTCCTTTTCCCGCAATGTTTTCTACCCTATCAAAGACAAAATTCATCATTTGAGCCACATTGAAATTGTCGACTGCAAATGCTTTCAACTTAGACGAGTCTAAAATTTTGTCGTGTGGTAAGGGGTTAAGCCATTAAAGTTTAGAGCCCAACATGTTGTTCTAGCCAGGTGTTGATCACAACCAGGCTGCAACATGTGTGGTCTGATCTTGGATTAACACCATAGTCACTTTGTAACATAAAGTTGCTTGCAACAAATACCAGTATAATTATGTATTGCTCTTTTTACTACAGTGTTATTTTCATCAAAGTAGACATTGACCTTTTCCAACAAATGTTTTGTCCTTAAAAATATGTGACAGTATTTGCCTCTCTTTCCTTATTATTTTGCATATTGTTGAAAACTGAAACTTTCAATTAGATAAAGTTTTAAAAATCAGATGTACATGCAATTCATTTGAGACTAATATAAAGAAGTACATATAAAGAAGTCCAAAAGAGTTACTTAGGCTTTAGTATTGGCACATATTCAGCAACTATTCTTCATGATATTCTTTGCCAAATTCTAAAACATATTTCTCATTTTAAAGTAACACAGTTTCTGATCGGATGAACCACATGGTTTGGTTTAGCCAATCAGAAACTGTGTTACTTTTTAAATCTAGAGTAAGACTAAGAACGCAATTTAGAACCATTGATTAATATGAGACCTGTTTGACCATCTTAGTATGGCAATACTTTAACCCTTATCCTGCTAAATAAAAGAAATTAAACTTTCAAGACAATACTAAAAATCCAAATATTTCTGTTTGAAAGGTATTTTTGGAGGAAAGACATCTCCTTATCGGACAGTGTAGATCCAAGATCAGACTGTACGTTCTGTGCACTCTGATCTTGATCTACGCTGTCTGCAAAAGGTCAGTTAGTCATGCTTAGCAGCCTAAGGGTTAAAATAATCATTAGGGTCAACGAGTATACAAATCAATTAGGTATTACCATAATTAAAATTTGTCTCACCTGCACGTGTGTGAGCAAGACGGGCGATGCAATCAGAGGCAAGTGACAGGATTTGCTCGGACTGTGAGTCCTGAAGTAGGTCGACCAGAAGTTTTATACCCGTGGCAGAGGACAAGGCTTGTTCCTCGTCTGGTATGATGCGAGACAAAACAACTACCTGGAAAAAGAAATCAGAGTTTCGGAATAACTGCTGACCCCTTTACCAAACAATCCTGCGTTTAACCTTTTACCACACATTTCCGAGTTTTAACGACCTGAGAAGGATGGCTCTTGCAAACATTGTGAGAAAAGGAGAAAATGCTGGTAAGCAGCATTTTTTCCTTTTCCCACAATGTTCTTTATCTTTTCAAAGACAAATTTCATAATTTTAGTGATATTTTATTTTTAGAATGAAAATATGTTCAATTTGTACAGAGCTAAATATCTGTTGTCTGATAAAAAACTAAAAAAGGGGTCCTTGAAACATTATATTTGACCATAAAACTAGAGTACCAATGAAACAAAATGACCCAAATATTGTAATTAGGGCTCCATTTTGAATATAGTAATAATATTTCAACATAGCAGTGTACATGTTATCATACATCAAAGTGGATAGTCTCTGATGTCTGATCTTTTTCTGCAAGGGCTGTAAAAGTACACAACCTTTTACCGAAAACTGTGTGGGAAAAGGAGAAATTGTTGCTTCTTTTCCCACAATGTTTTCTGCCCTTCTACAGACAAGTCCCATCGTTTGTGCCACATTTGTCATCTGAAAATGATTTCAATATGGATGAGTCCATTCTAACATTTCATCGTCCCGTACAGAGGTAAGGGTTACCTGTTGATTATGATGTAACAGCCCAGGCTAATTTTAAGCCTATTTAAAACAAGTGTGAAAAGTCTGCATTAATGCTGTAATAATTTTAAGATTTACACTATGTAACTAGTTTTTTGAGAGAGGGAGAATTGTGACTGACTCTGCCTATTTTCTTTCTATGTTTTCTGTATCATTTATCTCTATAACTGTTACAGTTGACAAAATTTTAGAACTGTCTGAATTGAAAACATTTTCAAAAGACTGATTAAATGTAGTTAAAATCTAAAAGTGTCTTTAATGTGACAAGACAACTCTGCTGGTTAACTGCATTTTCTACTTTTTCCAGAAAGTTTTCATATGCCTTCAGGGTCATTAAACAGAGGATTGTATGGTAAAGGGACACAAAAAAATTTCACTTTCCTTAAGATTTCCACCCTGTTTCATTCTTCACTGTTCAGTGATTTTTCCAAAAGTGACGATGATGATGGTGATGATAATGATTAATCTGGATGAAGAGATGGTTTAAGTTCCACACATGCGACAAAATTTTACACTCGTCCAAATTAATAGCTTCAGCAGACAATGAATTTAATGTACCTCAAATGAAAGGAGCTGTCTTTGAACAGTAAGAAAAAGTTGTTGGAAAAGGAGAAAATACTGGTTACCAGCATTTTCTCCTTTTCCCACAAAGTTTTCAAAGCCATTTCCTCTGGAGTCATCAGAGCCTTGAATTTGTGGTAAAGGGTTAATTCATACAAGATGGCAAAATTTGAACAAACGATGGAAAAACCAATAAATATTGCTTAAATTATAACTGAGCCATGCTCTGTGAAAAGGGGGCTTAATGCATCTGCGAAAAGTGTCGACCCATGTCAGCCTGCGCAATCCTCACAGGCTGACACGGGTTGATACTTTTTGCTATTTATGAATTTTTTTATGTCCAAGGACCAATCTAACTCATGATTCAGTCAATCATAGAACAAAATTGATTTTATGGATCCATATAAACGAGATGACTTGATAAGTATAATGCATCACACAGATGCAATAAGCCCCCTTTTGCCAGAGCATGGCTCATATTATTGTATGCTCACAATGTTTTCCATTCTGTCAGATAAGTCCCATCATTCAAACTAGTCACTTAATTTTTCATATGCAAAAGACTTACATCTTTACCAGATGAGAAAAAAAAGTTTGACTTGTCAAAATTCAAAGCGTTTGCAGGTAACAAATTAAATGTGGCTCAAATGATGGAATTGTCTTAATGGGCAGAAAATATTGTTTGAAAAGGAGAAAATTCTAGTCACTAGCACTTTCCTCTTTTCCCTAAACGTTTTACCAAGGATTATTAAAGCTTGGGACTGTGTGGTAATGGGTTAAAATTCAACTTAACTCACCTGGAAAGCAGCATTGCATCTGTAAAACTCATCTGATGATTGCAAGAAAGGCACAAAGCAGTTAAACCTAACCCCTCCTTGTTCTGCAATCTCTTTCTGTTGATTTATGTTATTGTATGCAAATGCCGCCAAAGCTGACCCAGCAAGCAATCGTACGACATCGTCCTCTGCATACATCATTTTCAAGATACGGACATAACTGAAATCAATTGTACCATTGATTTCTTCCAGTATCTCGGCATTTCCTGCAAACAGAAACAGTTAGTCTGTACCTCAAGCATTTAACTCTCTACCAAACGACAAAATTTTAGACTGGTCCAAACTGAGAGCATTTGCAGACGACATTAAATTTAGCTAAAATGATGGCAACTGTCAGTGAAATTGTAGAAAACCTGGTGGGAAAAGGAGAAAATGCTGGTCACCAGCATTTTCTCCTTTTCTCACAAGGTTTTCAAAAGGTCCCTTCTTCAGGGTCGTACCAGAGATTGTTTGGTAAAGGGTTAATTTGAAAATAGCCTATAGAGATATCATTAACCCTTTACAAAGACAAAAGTTTAGACTAAGCCAAATTGAAAGCTTTTGAAGACAACAAAACACATGTGACTCAAAACTAGGAGGTCTTCTTCGGAAGGGTAGAGAACATTGTGGGAAAAGGAGAAAATGGTGGTAACACCAGTATTTTCTCCTTTTCTAGCCATGTCTTCAAAAGAATTTCTCCCTTACAGTAGTTAAAACTTTGAATTGTGTGGTAAAGGGTTAATTATCATTACTGGTAAAATTAATGAATTTCTTTGAATGAAAACATAACGAACCTTGTAGCGCATGGAGAAATTGCTCCTTATTGACAACTTTTCCATCTGTCACAATGTTTTTAAAAAAGCCATCTACAGGTGATAGACTTAATTATCAAATCTTAATTTACACACAACAAAATCTTCAGACTTACCTAAAACGTAGAAAAAAATCATGGGAAAAGGAGAACCTGTTGACCATCAGCATTTTCTCCATTTCAAACAATTTTTTCTAAAGTCTTCTTTCATATCAATTTACATGTACCTAACGATCCTGTGTTTTAAGAAGGTTTTTGAAAACACAGTAGAAAAGTGAGGAAATACTTGCAACTGGTATTTTCTCTTTTTCACACAATGTTCCCTACCCATTTGAAGATAAATCTCACCAGTTGACAAAACTTCAATTTTTTGTCTCAGGGGCTTTCAATATGGAAAGCTTTTCAATTTTGTTTGTTTGTTTGTATTTAAAGTCTTCAACACCATTTTCAACATTATTTTATATAATATCCATGCATTCCCGGAGTTTCTATTTCCAGCACTGTGCATAATATTCTTCCAAAGTCACTGGCTGCTTTCCCAAATAACCATCTGTGAGACAATTATCAGCAATGGAGGAGGAAAGAATTCTGTCACAGTGACTACCATCAATCCTTGTTAAGAAATTGGCTGAGCTTGAGATTCCAACAAGCAAACCCCTTCACAAAAAAAATTATGTCCCTTATTTTGCTGAAGTCTACTGAAAGACCCCATTTACAATTTTACAATCAAGCTAAGGGTAAAGGTATTTAAAATTTATTTTTTTTTTAAATTTGAGCATACTGACTGGGCCTTAACAACCTTGAAGGAGATCAGGGTAGATCCAGGATCAGACAGCATGTTCTGTGCAGCCTGATCTTGATCTACACCATCTGCAAAAGCTGCTCGAGTCCTCTTAATACCCCTGTCACACTGAACTTGTTCTCACTATGTTCCAAAATTGTTGCAAAACTGACTCAAACTGTGTTCAAACGGAGCAGACCTTGTGGCAACGTTTTACGATCTGTTTATGAACTTGATAGACAGGCTAGGGCGGGAAGGGTGCTCCAGCACTTTGAGCCTGCTCAAAAACTTTTGCCTTTATCCTGTCCTGTAATTAGACGGAGTGACAACATACTTAAAACAAGATGGACGTACTATAAATGAACTGCTGTACTTCAATCCCATTAGGGACAATGTTTACCAGTATGTTTGCAAACCGACCGAAAATACACATTCTTTTCCAACCACATCCCGTTTTACCATCTTGTTAAGACAGGGTCAAGGGTTCTAAGATGTATTTGGTGTGATCAGGGCTTAACTCTTTACCAAACGACAGAATTTTAGACTTGTCCAAATTGAAAGCATTTTCAGACGACAAAATAAACACAATTCAGAAATTGAAAATTGACTTTAGAAGAGTAGAAAACATTGTGGGAAAGGGAGAAAATGCTGTTTTCCCACAATGTTTCAAAAGGCTTCTTTCCTAGGGTCGTTAAAAGTCGGGATTATGTGGTAAAGAGTTAAGGCATTATTAGGTCAAAATCAAATGTTCTACCCCAAACGCAACCCATTAAACAATTTTGTTAAGAGGGGGTAAAACATTCCAAGATCTGGTTTGGTGTGAGAGGGGCTTCAGCAGCCTAAGTGTTAAGAGTCAAAGGTGCCAAACTCACAAAAAGAAAGACTGAATGATAAAATTTTCACTGTTTTCGACAGACAGTATTTCACTTATATATCAGTGACACCTCACTTATTCACTTGTTTCCCTACTTGCACCAGGAACAGACAAGGGCTCTGTCAAAGGACACTCTATTATGACCATCAGAGTACTCAAGCCCATAACCTTATAATTTCAAAACATGATTGGTTTTGTAAAAAGAACCAACACACAAAATGAGCCACTCTCTGGCAAAAGAGGGTTAATGCATCTGCATGTTGCATTGTACCAAGGAAGTCATCGTTATGAACATGGACCTATAAAACCTAGTTTGTCCAACGATCAACTGCATTATGAGGTAGAGTGGTCCTTGAACATACAGAAAATTTACAAATAGCAAAAAGATTTGACCCATGTCAGCCTGTGTAGGCTGACGTGGGTTGATACTTTTTGCAGATGCATTAAACCCCCTATTCACAGGGCTTGGATCAAATAGATGTGACAATTTTATCAAGTTTATCAGTGAATCTTGTCCTAGAGCTTTTTATCTTGTTTACAGTGAGATTAACATACTTAACACATACTTAAATCTTTCATTTATTCATTGATAAGTAATCCCTAATCCTTAAGTCCTTACCATATCATCCCGCATTTCAAAGATTTTAATGAAAACGGCCTCTTAAACACATTGGTAAAGGCAAAAATGCCAGTAACCAAAATTTTTTCCCTCTCCCACAAACTTTCTTCTATTTCAAAAACAAGTCCCAAAATTTAACCCTTTAACAAACAATCCCTGGTTTTTACAATCCAGAGGAAGAAGCCTTCTGAAAACATTGTGGGAAAAGGAGAAAATGCTGGTAACCAGCATTTTCTCCTTTTCCCACAATGTTTTCTACTCTTCTAAAGTCAAGTTTCAATTTTTCAGTCACATTTATTCTGTCGTCTGCAAGTGCTTTCAATTTGGACCAGTCTAAAATTTTGTTGTTTGGTAAAGAGTTAAACACATTGGTAAAGGCAAAAATGCCAGTAACCAACATTTTTTCCCTCTCCCACAAACTTTCTTCTATTTCAAAAACAAGTCCCAAAATTTAAGCTACATGATTGTACATTTGATTTGCTGACTGTAAATTCAATCAATATGAAACAAATCTGAAATTTTGTCATCTGGTAAAGTGCATACAGGGCATAACTGTGATTGCTTCTGTTGGCAGTGTAGATCTTGATCAGCTTTCACACAATATTAAGTCCAATTGTTTATGTATGTGTAATGATTGGTCCAATTTCACAGAAAATACAGCCAGAAATTGAAGTATTCCAGTCCTTGTTTAGAAATAAAAAAATCTCTATTTCATTTACCACCTACCGAACAAGCCCAAGGTTTAATGACCCTGAGAAAAAGGCTTTTTGAAAACATTACGGAAAGAGGAGAAAATGCTGGTGACTAAAACTAAGAATTGTCTATTTTATTTAACCCCTACTAAACAAGCCTGACCTATTAACAACCCTGAGAAAAAGGCTTTTGAAAACATTGTGGAAAAAGGAGAAAATGCCAGGACTAAAAATGAAAAAAAAATTTTCTTTCATTTAACGCCTACGAAACAAGCCCAAGCTTTAACGACCCTGAGAAAATGGCTTTTGAAAACATCATTAAAAAAGGAGAAAATGCTAGTGGACAGCATTTTCTCCTTTTTCCTTATTGTTTATTACTCTATCAAAGATAAATTTCATCTTTTCAGCCAGATTTGTCCTCTGAAAATGCTTTCAAAATGGACAAAAATTTCAATTTTGTTGTCAGGTAAGAGGTAATTGGTACTAGATAAGTTAATCTTTTCTTTACCTCCCACTGGGAAACACTGGCTTAACCCTTAACCCAACTAAACAAATTTTAGAGTGGTTAAGTTAGAAAGCATTTTGCAGACCACAAATTACAATAAGCTCTGATGATGGGATTTGTCTTTGATAACATAGGAAATATTGTGGAAATATTGTGGGAAAAGGAATAAATGCTGGTTAAGGTTTTTATAAGTTTTCTCGGTCAGGGTTCTTGAAACTCAGGATTGTGTGATGAAGGGTTTATTCTTTACCGAAGATTTCTTTGTTTTTAGAACCCCGTCAAAGGAGGCTTTTAAAAACAATGTGGACAGAGGAGAAAATGCTGGTAACCAGCACTTTATCCTCTTCACACAATGTTTCCCTCTCTTTCAGAAGTAAATCCCTCCATCTAAGCAACATCTACTTTGCTTTCTGCAAAATGTTCTCAAGGTGGTTAAGTCAAAATTTTGTCAACTAGGAAAAGGTCTGCAAAGAACACTTAATCCTTTTGCTACTAAATGAGTGAAATGAAATTTTTCACCTCAAACTATAAACCCAAATTTTGCTTATTCAAAGGTTTTTTTAGGGGGAAAATATCTCCTTATTGGACAGTGTAGATTTAAGATCAGACTGCACATTCTGTGCAGTCTGATCTTGATCTATACTGTCCAAAAAAAGGCTTTGAGTCACGCTTACAAGCCTAAGAGTTAAGATTTGTATGCGTATTTGATTAAGTTGTGATAATCTCAGGGAAAATCCAATGCTTCTTTTTTGTAGGGAGTTAATCACTTCTTTCAACAATATTTCAATAATGCCAATAGCTGCCCTCTGAGTATAGCAAATGAATAAATAGTAAATACGTATGGCTTGCAACATGCGAAAAGGGACATTCAGACATTTGCGTAAAGTGTCGTCCCAGATCAGCCTGCGCTCTCCGCGCAGGCTGATCCGAGACTACACTTTCCAAATGTGTGTGATTTTCTGTTTCACGCAAATCTACTATTTCGTGTGTGGCAAGCCATATGAGCAATGGTCTGGGTTAAGGGAGTTTAATGCATCTGCGAACAGTATCAACCAAGATCAGCCTGTGTGGAAACATTTTTGTGCTGGTAAATTTTCTGTGTGTCAAAGGACCATTCTTCCACAACCCTTAACCAAACAATCCCAACTTTGAACAGCCCTTAAAAAAAAAGGTTTTTGAAAACTGTGTGGGAAAAGGAGAAAATGCTGGTAACCAGCATTTTCTCCTTTTCCCACAATGTTTTCTACCCTATCAAAGGCAGAAATCATCATTTGAGCTACATTTATTTCGTCATCTGCTAATGCTTTCGATTTGGTTGACTCAAAATTCTTGTCATCTGGTAAAGAGAAAATATTCAGCCAGTTGTTAGACAAAATGAATTTCATAGATCCATAACTATGTAATCACTTGCTTGGTATAAAGCACCAAGGGAAATGCATAAAACCCTACTTTTGCCAGATCATGGCTCATATATACACCAGAGATATATCCGGTGAACACTACACACATGTAAGTTATCACAGCCCTAATTCAACACCAAGATGGGCAAAAACAGGGGCTTTAGTGGATGACATAGATCAAGATTAGACTTCATAGAATGTGCAGTCTGACCCAGGATCTATGCCATCTTCTTGTTTAGTCGATCCAGTATGAGAAAAATCTTAATGAAATTCTGTTGATTGTATGGTCAGTCCTGGACTGAGTTTATGTATTTGGCACTGTGAATCAAAATTTTTTTTTTGTAAAACATTTATATATAATATGAGTCATGCTCTGGCAAAAGGGGGCTTAATGCATCTCCGTGATGCATTATAACAGACAAGACATTACCTAATTATGGATCCATAAAATCTGCTTTGTCAAATAACCAACTGAATCATGCGGTTAAATTATCCATTGACATGCAGAAAATTTAAAGGTAGCAAAAAGTTTAGATCCATGTCAGCCTGCGCTGACTGTGCAGGCTGACATGGGTCGATACTTTTCGCAAATGCATTAAGCCCCTTTTCACAGAGCATGGCTCATATATATTCTAACTAAACATATTTTTCTTTGTTAGAGTAAAGAAACTAGCCTGTTATGATGTACATTTATTAAATTGAAGTGATTTTGGCATTTAAAAAACAGGATGGTTGTCTAGCAATATATGTAATTTCATCTATTCTTTTTAAATCAGATATGATGCCATCACACTTATTTGAGTATAATCCCATAAAAATCTCAACTGTCAATTTATGTCAGATCTTAACCCAGTTTACCAAACAACAAAAATGTAGACTTGTCCAAATTGAAGCATTTGCAGACGACAATTTAAATGTGGCCTAAATGATCAAATTTGTCCTTGATAGATTAGAAATCATTGTGGGAAAAGGAGAAAATGCCAGTTACCAGCATTTTCTCCTTTTCCCAAACCGTTATCGAAAGGCTTCTTTCACGGGGTTGTTAAAACTTGGGATTGCGTGGTAAAGTGTTAAATATCTCAAATGTTGTAATGTACAGACGAAAATGTGATTCAGTGCATAATCTCCAATTTCACTCTTCATTGTTATAAAAGTTTAAATAACTTAAAATGTCAGCTTGAAAATAATCTTTAACGCTTTACTGAACACTAATATTTAACAATGCATAGGATTTAAAAACTGAAATCACTGTGGAATAGAGAGAAAGTGCTAATTTAAGCAAATGCATTTTTTTGGCAACTAACATTTTCTTCTATTACAACAATATTTTCAAACAAAATCTCTACATTTGAACCACAACTAATCTACTGTCTGCAAAACTTTCTTATTGGACAATTCCAAAATTTCTTTGTAATGTACAGTTACATAAACTTAAAAACTGTACTAAATATTAACATAGAGAAAAAGTGTCTAAATGTGTTTTATTTCACATACAACTTGTTTCCTTCTGAAAGAGAACTGCATTATCCATTTACAAATCAAGACAGAATTTTAATGACCTTAAAGAAGAAGTCTTTAAAAATTTATGGAAACAGGAGAAATGCTGGTAACCGGCATTTTCTCCTTCTTCCATAATGTTTTCTAGCCTCCCAAAGACAAATTTCAATATGTGAGTTACAATTATTTTTTTGTCTACAAAAACTTTTAATTTAGACAAGCGTTAATTTTGTAGTTTGACTTAGGGCGTATTCCTTTCGCTACTCCGAACACTCCGAACATGTTCTGAATCAATGGAGTATTTTGGAACACTGTGCCGTGTTCTTCAGAACATGTTCTGACTGTTCTAATTCAATCGAGGTGCAGTGCACCTGCTGAACGGTTGCTAGGTGATTCAAGATGGCTGAAAGATGGACAGTTCTTCATGGCGAAACTTGCAATTGTCTTTTTTACGATATAAACGCCATAAATAGGAGCATTGTAGACTCAGCAGTGTCAGTCTCTACTCCCTCTCCGCAGCTAATCATATCCTCCACTAGCACAGCTAAGACAGTAGCTCTTTCAACAGCCATCATGGCAATGTACATTAATTTCGGTATCGATTAGAACAATGTTCCGAAAATGCTCCATTCAGAACATAATTCCAGAACAGTGTATGTGTTCTGAAATATTCCATTCACACATTTTAGAAGAGCATTCCAGAACACTGGACATTGTGCCAGAACAGGTGAATGGAATACACCCAAAGAGTTTTACTTTTAAATACACCCTTGTAAAATACAAATATGGGTAATTAAAATGAATTTATACCAATTTGAAAGCATTTGCAGACAAGGAATAAATTGTTTGTTTGCTTGTCGGTTGGTTTGTAAGGTGTTTAATCCCTTTTTTTTTTCAAAACTATTTCAGTTATATCTCAGTGGACAGTGACCAGAACATGCTTTCATGGACTTCCTTTTGCCAGTGCTTCGCAGAATATTCCTCAAAACCCACTGGCTGTTTTCCCACATATCCATCATCAAAACAATGATCAAAGGTGAGAGAGGAACGAACGCTGTCGCAATGACTATCATTAATCCTTGAAAAGAAATTGGAAGAGCTTGGGATTGAAACCAGACTGACACTCTATACTGTACTGACTCAGCCAATAGCCTCGAGAGACAACAGGCTTATATGATAAAGTTTGTCACTGAGAATTTGAAAGCATTGAGCAAAAAGGTGAAAATCATGGTTACCATTAATTTCTCCTTTTCCCACACTGTTTTTAAGGCCTTCTTCCTCAGAGTCAATAGAACATGTTATTTTTAGGGATAAAAGACTGATTATTGAGCATCTAATAATGTAGACAGAGGTGAGACTGCACAGAATGATGTACATGTATATTCTGCAATCTCTGCCATGGACTTTGTGAGTGAGAGTGATAAGCCAACATAGTACACATTAGACTCTTTACGTCTATGCAGCACAGTGCTATTGAAAATATAATTGGAATGGAAACAATGATTTCTTGCAACAAGCAATTGCATTTTCTTTCATGACATTTTCCATATCACTGAAAAAAGGCTTTCTTTCCTTTTTTCACCTAATTACTTGTGAGAATGCATTGTTTCATACCATAAATGCATGTAACAAAGTTAATTCAAAATCCCCATGTGTCTTGCGAAACACTTTAACTCCTACCACACAACAAATGCAAGACTTTTTCAATATTCAAAAGCATTTGCAGACAATGAATTAAATGTGGCTCAGATTGTGAACGTTGTCTTTGATAGAGTTGAAAACATTGTGGGAAAAGGAGAAAATGCTGGTTACCAGCATTTTCTCCTTTTCCCTCAATGTTTTCAAAAGGTTTTCTCCTCAGTGTATTGAGGTAAAAGCAGGAATTTTTTATTATCAGCAGTTTCTCCATTTGCTACTAATATGTCTTCACATTTATGTTGTATAAATGCATTGTGTGATGAAAAAAAGTTCATTAATTTACATGGATGTTTCTAAGATGTCTGCTGTTAATTTTTTTTTCATACCTTAATAACTTTACCAGAAGACAAAATTTTGGACTAGTTCAAACTGAAAGCATTTGCAGACGACAAAATAAATGCAACTCAAAAATTAAAATGTGTTTTGGGAAGGATAGAAAACATTGTGGGAAAAAGAGAAAATGCTGGTTACCAGCATTTTCTCCTTTTCTCACTCTGTTTTCAAAAGCTTTCTTTCTCAGGGTCGTTTAAAGTCGGGATTGTGTGGTAAAGGGTTAACTCCATATGAGTCAATAACATTTTAGACTCGTTCAAATACAAACCTGTTGATGAAGACAAATAAAATGTGGCCCAAATAATGAAATTTGTCCTTGACATGGTAGAAAACATTGTAGGAACAGGAGAAAATGCTCTCCTATTCCCACAATGTTTCTATAAGGCTTTCTCCTCAGGGTTATTATAACACAGGATTGTATGTACAGTAAAAGGTTAATGGCACTGTTTGGCTTTTGGAAATGAATACCTGTGACCCTTTGATCTTTGGGTTACTTCTTTACCAAACAATCCTGTGTTGTAATGACCCTAATGAAGACAGTTTTGAACTCATTATTGGAAATGGAGAAAAATGCTGGTAACCAGCATGTTCTCCTTTTTCAAACAGATTTTTATACCTTTTCAAAGAAAAATCTTATCATCTGATCCAAATCACATTTAATGTCGACAAAACTTATGCTTTCAATATTCATGAACAAGTCTAAAAGTTAAACAAACTGTTTGATAAAGAATTAAAACTAGATATGTTTCATGAGTAATTGGGACCAACTTTTCAGGTCATACAACAAATTACCCCTATGATTATCTCTGTCTTGATTGTAAGAACTTAACACTTCATTAGTTTTCTTTGTTCTTGACCAATGACATAAACCTGAAATAGCTTGACCCTGTACCAAACAACCCTGATGAAGATGACATTTGAAAACATCATGGGAAAAGAAAAAAAAATGCTGGTGAGTGGTGGCCAGTTTTTTTTTTTCCTTTTTTCATTGTGTTTTCTAGCCTTTAACTGATAACTTCCATTATTTGAACTATATTTGAGTTGTCATTTGCCAAAGCTTTCAAAATGGGCACTTCTAAAACGCTCGTCTGGTAAAGAGTTAACCTGAAGAGACCCTTGTATAGTTCTTCATTTGTTACAAATGGTATATACATATAACAGTTATGTATAGTCCCTTTTATAATTCATTTGCTACAGACAGTGTAGCTCAAGATCAGCATGTAAAAAAATCATCAAATAGTGCAGACAAAGATCAGACTGCACTGAAATGCAATACTTTATTATACATTTGAAGTTGATTTTGTAAGAGTGCAATGCCATTTTCGTACAAAAAAGACATTTTAGTATGTCTCCACATGTGATCAATATAAAATGCACTGATCCAGATCTACACTGTGAGCTTCATTCAGATATACTTGCCAAAAATTCTCTTGAAACTTTGTTTTTTTCCCTTACCAAAATTGTAAATTTTGTTAATATTATACTGTTTACCCTTTACCACACAATCCGAAAGTTTAATGACCCTGAGATAGAAAGCTTTTTGAAAAAATTAAGTGAAATGGAGAAATTGCTGCTAACCAGCATTTTCCTTCTTTTCTTATCAAAACTTTTGATCTTTAAAAAATAAAAAAGCCAATCATTTTATCTGAATAAAATTTGTCCTCTGCAAAATTAATGGTTTCAATTTGAACATGTCTAAAATTTGTTGTCTGGTAAGGGGCGAAACACTATAGAGGACATTTTAATTCAAGAGTCTTTTTCATTTTCAAGTCTGTTTCCGCCAGTTTATCCAAATCAGTAATTTACAATTTTTTTCTTCAAAGATTATACCCTATAGCTATGTTCAGTTTAGTCTGATCTAAATCTACACTGTTTGCTATAGACCTGTGCTGTGCTAAGTATACAAAGGGAAAAATGATCCATATAATTATCCTATTAAACTGGGCCAGTTGTACCTGTATGACACAATTTGAAGCAACAATACAATTCGTGATTTTAATCTTATGAGATTTTTTTATCCCAAATGATAATGACAACTGTCACCTACAACCTGCATACAACTTTTCAGTTTGGCAGCAGACCATAATTGAAAAACATGGTGTACAAAAGGGAAATTTGCATGAACCAAATTTTCAATTTGTTGTCTGCAAATGCTTTGAATTTGGACAAGTCTAAAATGCATGCTAATTTTGAATGTAAATGCACAACTGACAAACAGGCTATATGCCATTGGAGATTCAGTTGTGCTAGGTGCTGTAACGATTGCTTGTTTTTGAATCTATAACAACAGAAAGGAAGAAAAGTTACGAAAGGGACAGAAAAAACCACAGGAAATGAATCAGCCGTTCTGCTGAAAATAGCTGCAAGCAAAAAAAAAATGACAATATTGGCCACAGTCTAAGCATTCTAGGTCCCTATTCGCCAACAACTCTTTAGAACATTCTGGGTCCGTATTTATCAACCACTCTTTTGAATTTTATCAGTCTTATTCTCCAAGATTTTCAAAATTTGAGAGTTAAACAACTTCTGATTGGCTAAAGGAAATGGTTTGGCCAATCAGAAGTTGTGCATCTCTCAAATCTAGAAAATTCTGGAGAATAAGACTGAGAACAGTCTTAAGAGTGGTTGATGAATATGGACCCAGCTGATTTTTTCATCTTAACTCTTTATCAGACAACAAAATTTTAGTCTCGTCCAAATTGAAAGCATTTGCAGACAACAAATTAATTGTTACTCAAAAGAGACATTTTGTCTTTCAAAGAGTAGAAAAAATTGTTGGAAAAGAAGAAAATGCTGGTTACCATCATTCTCTCCTTTTCCCACAATATTCTTAAAAGCCTTTAAAAGTCAGCATTGTGGTTAAACAAAATAAACTAGAGCTGTCACTGAATGTGACTTAACTCTTTCCCAAACAACACAATTTTGGACTGGCCCAAATTAGAAGCATTTGCAGACGACAAAATTAAAGTGACTCAAAAATTGAAATTTGTTTTGGGAAGGGTAGAAAACATTGTGGGAAAAGGAGAAAATGCTGGTTACCAGCATTTTCTCCTTTTCCCACAATGTTTTCAGAAGGCCTCTTCCTTAGGGTTGTGAAAACCCGGGATTGTTTGGTAAAGGGTTAAAAGCCTTTAAAAGTCAGCATTTTGTGGTGAAGGGTAAAGTTGTGCTTGATGCCCTAAGGGTTAAAGCAGCATAAAAAATAGATTACTACCCCCCTCCCATTATTTTTGTAAGGAGTGGGGTGGGGGTGGGAGGAGAGTCAATATTCTGTAAGAAAAATCATAAGAATGTGACTGTTTACTCTGAATTGGGGAAAAAAATACAAAAAAAAATTTTGAAAAAATAAATAGCCTCCCGTGGATTTGAACCAACAACATTGAATACCAAAGCTCAGCATCATTTATTAACTGGGTTATCCTGGCAACTGTTATCCTTCCACATTCAAAATGTACCGGTATGTATCCCCTCTTCTGGAATCAAGGCTAAACTGTATCAAACAGGATAGGAAATTTTTCGGAAAAATACCAAAAATCTAAGTAAGTCTTTGTATATCATACTTGTTTTTTTTAGGCCATCTTTGTATGCAAAAGAAATCCATACAAGTCTTTGTTATGATTTTCTCAATAACTTGTGAAACAGAATCCGGTTGGACGAGACTTTTAAATGTGCAATAAAGGAAAGTCTACATACCTAGAGAAACACAGCCTAAAGTAACTGCAGATTCCACCTGTATCATCTCATCCTTTGAATGTACCATTAAAGCAATAAGAAACTTTATGCCTCGTGACTGAGATATAGTGTTCTGATTCTTTCTATGAGGCACATATCCTATGCCAACACACAAATATCGAAGAGTTCTGATAATACTTAAAACAATGTACTCTTTGTCAGATCTTAGTCTTCTCACAAGGGGATGAATTCCGTTGGAGTTTGCTATCTCACTTTGATAATTTAACGGCCCCTGAGCCAAAACTCCAAGCCCCTCTGAGCCGATGTAATGCAAGTTCTCAGATAAACTATTCACAAATTCTATCAGTAATGAAACCTCCATTTTCTCTGCCATTTTCCTTTGCTCATCTAAATTTTCCCCTGCCAGTGCCCACAGTGCCATTGCCGTTTTCTCTTGAAGGGCTTCAGCTCGCGTCTTCTTCAGGAGTTGCATGAGGTGATCTTGGGCATGTTCATGCAAAATTGCTTTCTGAGTTTTAGGATTATCATCTGCTAATTTATGAACTGTCTCAACTGCTGCAAGCTGTAAATCTCTATACCTTGTACGACACAGTACAACTATGTAAGGTGTGACACCCAGATCTACCAATGTATTTTGATTATGCTGATTCGAAACAGAAATTTTTCCAACAGCATTTGTTAAAGACAGTAACAAGCCTTTATCTTTCTGGTCCTTGTACAGAGAAACAATTGAATTGAGAGAGTTTGGAGTCTGACCAATTGTGGACTGATGTTGGGATGAAACTTCGGCAATGTTCCCAAGAGCGTCTACAGCTTCAATTAAAACTTCTTGATCAGGAATTGATTGTAATACCTTCAAAAGCCCTGGAATAGCTGAATTTTGTACCATGTTATCAGCATATTCTTTCACTTTGGCAAGCTCTTTTAATATCTGTGCAGACAACTGGACAGCCATGTTGTTAGTTGATTTTAGCAGGCGAACAAAAGCATTGATTCCCCCTGAACTGAAAATCTGCTCCTTCACCTCTTGTCTCTCGATCATGTTCAACAAGGTCTGAAAAGCAGGTACCTTTGCTTCATCTGCAACTGTACTTTTAGCAACTTTCACAATGGTTGGAATTCCACCATTTTTGTAGACTGATTCCCAATTTGGATTTAATTCTTTTTCAGCTGCAGGCTGTGTTAAAGTGCGTAAACAAATACCAGCATATTCAGCTTCTTCTTCTGATTCTGATGACACAAACTTCAACAAATTCTTCCAAACTGGTAGCTGATCATTGTTTAATTCTATAAAATACTCTAACAAATTTATATACTGTTTCATAGCACATATTTCAACTGCCCCATGATTCACACTGTTTATCGCATTCACTTTTGCACCTAGATGGATCAAACATGTGATAGAGTCAAGATTTCCAGCTGTGACTGCAATCAAGAAAGGTGTGGATCTATTATCATCATTTGTCTGCAGTTCTAAATGTTCCGGATCTGCATGCACAAATCTTTCAATGGACTTGGGAAAACCACGATTAGCAGCATGGTGAATATGTGCCCAGCCATGTTCATCAAATTCTCCAGCTGGTTCCATCTCTAATCTTGTTTGTGGTTCAATATTCTTTCTTTAGTTGGATAGAAAATTTGTATTTGGCACAAATGGGGGGACTGATTTCTCCCTAGTGGTTTATGTCATTTTATTTCTGAAAATATAATAATAAAAAAGACATTACAATTACTGACTGGCCCTTTACTAAACAATCCCATGTTTTGACAACCCTGAGGAAGACAGTTTTGAAACATTATGGGAAAAAGAAGAACAGACAGATGACCAGCATTTTGTATACAATATTTCCTATTGTTTCAAGGACAAAGATCATCATTTCCGCCACATTTACAATTTTGTCTGTAAATGCTCTCAATGTTAAGTCTTCACTTTTGTAGCACAGTCAAGCATCATTATTCTTAACCCTTTCCCAAACAATCCCTGGTTTTTACAGGTCAGGAATAGAAGCCTTTTGAAAACATTGTGGGAAAAGGAGAAAATGCTGGTGACCAGCATTTATCCTTTTCCCACAATGTTTTCTACCCTATCATATAGAAAAATCATCTTTTTAGCAACTGTTAATTTGTCATCTGCAAAATCCTTTCACTTTGGTCTGGTCCAAAATTTGCCGTTTGGGAAAGGGTTAAATTCATTGAGAAATGAGTGGTGCTCTGGTAAGAGCTGATTAAACTCTTTACCACACTGTAAAATTTTAGACTAGTCTATATTCAAAGAATATACAGAACAAAGTTCAGTTGCAATGGATGGTATATGACCTTGAATAAGTAGAAAACATTGTGAGAAAAGGAGAAAAATGATGCTGTTTACCAGCATTTTCTCCTTTTCCTTCAATGTTTACAAAAACTTTCTTGCTCAGGGTTATTAAAATTCAGGATTGTGTGGTAAAGGGTTAATGCATTGTGATGCATTATGACAAGGAAGTTATCATAATGATTCGCAAAGTCCATTTAGTTCAATAACCAACTAAATCTGGAGGTAGAATAGTCCTTGGACATGCAGAAAATTAGCAAACAAATAACAAAAACTTTTGACCCAAGTCAGCCCCGCAGCCTGAATTCTGTCAATATTTTTTGCAGATGCATTAAACCTCCTTTTCTCAGACCATGACTAAAATGTTTCGTTACGTAACACTGGTAACCAGCATTTTCTCCTTTTCCCACAACATTTTCTAATCTTTCGAGACAAATTACATCTTTCAGTTTCAAGCAAGATTTGATATGTTGTCTGCAAATGCTTTGAATTTGATAAACTAAATCTCTGTTATCCTGTAAAGGGTTAAGGAATCAAATTTTGTCAAAATCTCAATGAGCCATGCTCTGTAAAAGGGGTTCTTAATACATCTACAAAAAGTATCGACTCAGGTCAGCCTGCGCCGAAACTTTTCGCTATTGGTCATTTTTCTGTATGTCCAAGGCCCAAACTTTTTGCTATTGGTCATTTTTCTGTATGTCCAAGGTCCAGTCTACCTCATGATAAAGTCTGTTGTTAAAAAAGATGGCCATTATGGATTCACAAGTATGTGCTCCCTTGCTCGGTATCATGCATCAAAGTGATGCATTACGCCCCCCTTTGCCAGAGCACAGCCTAAATATTACAATGTTAAAGCTGTTGCTGTCTGATCATCTTGCAAATTATCTGACAATGTAGATTAATCTCTAGTCTGGACAGTCTAATCTTAATTCATGATATCCATAAATAACAACTGTAGTTGTGACATTGGAAGGATTGATTACATAGAAAAACAGGAACATGGTGATCACAATTATTCCAGGTTAATATGAAATAATGTGAAAAGAATGTGGTAGAAGAACTTGTACTTAATAAGTGATTTATACTTTTCTCACAATGTTTACAAAAGCAGTCTGCTGCAAGGTACTAAGTGCTGTCAGCAGGAAGTAATGAGTTATTGCAAATATCTGATCAATAAAAGTGGTAAATGCAGTTTTCTTTCAGCTATACTTCACATTCTTTCAAAGCTGCTGGTGCTTTTCCCACATAAATTTCCAATCAATGTTCTTGTGCATGCTACAAATGGTTGATCCCTAATAACTACCAATCCTTGGAAAGACTTTTGCCGAGCAAAAGAATCAAACCAGCGACCCCTGGGTTTCAAGCCGTGTACATGACCGACTAGGAAACTGGGCTTGCCTTAAATGGATTCAAGGGAAACAGAAAAGAATTGTAGATGTTATTTATTTTAAATGCTCGTAGTTCCACGCGGAATAACGTCACTTTCTAAGACTAAAAACAGAAAAACGAAGAGATCATCGATTCCCTGTGACAGTTATCATTTGACACCTGCTGGCTAAAATACAAACAAATAATCAGTGTGTAGAAACACTTAAAATTAATTATGCACGCCAATTAGGCCGGTAACATAAAGCCTCGGAGTTAACGTCCGTTTCTAATCCCATGTGGTTGTTACGATTAGTTGTTCTAAAGAAAACCATTAATAAATAATTCCATTTACCTGCTGTCTATCACACTTCAGCATGACAAATAAAATCTTTAAATTATTTATTAGTTGACAGGTGCTCCCTCTTCGACGGTCGACATTGAACAACTAGCAAGTGAAAATACCGCAATCTGATTGGTTGCTATGTACACACCTTGTAAAGGGACGGCAATATATGTATTTGACACAACCAAAGGACTGTAGTAAACCAAGGGTTTTCTCCCTTGTCATCGATAACAGCTTTCTGTAACTTTCGAATTTTCTATGAACTAATAAACAATCCATTCCAAGTTTAACGACCCTGAAGAAGAAGGTTTTTGAAAAGAAATGCGGCAAAAGGAAATGTAGAGCACGTAGATATTCAATGCGTTCCAATTTGGTCAGGTCTAAAACTTTGCCGTTTTTGAAAGTTTAATCACAGAAGGAAATTAATGTGAAACGAATGTTGTCAAAATCGTGAGGAAATCTCTCTCTCTCTCTCAACACCAGCAGTGTTCAAATTTTTCCACGGGGGCGGGGGTGGGGGCGGTTGTCTCCGCACCCCTTGATTATGAAACCACCTGAATACAGGAATTTTTTAATAGGCTCCTGTCTTAAAGGTTACTAAGAAAGCGAAGTAGGTTTAACCCCTTTATTGACTTACAGACCATCTTTTATGTATTTATGTATATGATATATCGACATACTCGAGGTCACCTATGAACTAGTTCACAACTTTTTGCATGTGAGCTACGCCGCCTCTCGAAAGTCCCCGTCAAGGTCAGGATTTGAGCCTGCCGGGACCTTTGTTTGTCAGTTTTTTTTTTTTTCTTAATGCCGTATAACGTCGTTAAAGAATGATTGCATTTATATCACGGCGGCCAATGCATCTGTGGATGCTTTCCTAAATTTCTACTACCAGTACTACGCTATATTATTTTTCGCAAGCCACTGGTTGCTCTCCCACATAACCATCGTCGAAATAGTGATCAGCAGTGAGGTTCGGAGGACTCAATCCTTACACAATCACTATCAACAATCCTCGGAAAGAAATTGGCCGAGCTAGGGATTCGAACAAGCTTCCTGTTCTCAAGTTTGGAGCTCTGACTTTATGTTTGTAGCCCAGTGATGTATCACTGCGGCCTGAGTGCTCCACACAAGACGGTTATCATGAAACGTAAAACTTTCCAGGCACCTACCTTCGACGTTTCCTTGATAAACTGTCAATGGGATGCTTATTTTTTTCACTGGCATATATCGTATTGGTCAGCTTTTGCGAACGGCTTAGATCAAGATCCGACAGCACAAAACGTACAGTCTGATCTTGGATCTACACCATCCGCTGTCTTATGCTAATCACCAACTAAAACAGGTTCCATTAAAACAAAGAAAATATTAAGCTTTAAGCTGCTAAGGGCGACTCACAGACCTTTTGCGGACAGTGTAGAACAAGATCAGACTGCACAGTCTGATCTTGTATCTACACTGTCCGATACGGAGATATCTTTTCCCCCAGAACACGTTAGAAATAGCAGAATATTTTTTACCGTCGGCTTGAAAATTTCATGTCACTTATTTAGCAGGATAAGGGCTAATAGACCGCGAGAAAAAATGGCTTCATTTAGTTGGCAGGGAAAGAGTTCATTTCTTGAAATTGTCACCTGATATGCCAGACGAGGTTTGTATAGCCTTTGAGCGCAACAGGGGGGTGTCATGTTTTTTGAGAGGAAAGATATAATACTATGTGACCATAAATTGGCTGAGCCCAGTAGTACACTCAGTCGGTAGCGCACTAGAATTGAGACCAGGGTAGTCGCTGGTTAGAAAGGCATTGCTACAGGATTCATTCCACTCTCACCGCAGATCAAAGTTACGACAATGGGTGTATGGAAAAGCAGCTAAGTACTGGTAAAAGAAACACCAGGAAAGCACAGATAGTTGTAGACTATCAGCCACCGAGATAAAATTTGAACAAAATGTTGAAAGCAGCGTTTACTCTTTAACATATGACATAATTTTGTACTTGTTCAAATTGAAAGCAACTGCAGACAACAAATTCAGTGTGACTGAAATGTTGCGAATATTCTTTGAAAAAAAGACAGGGTACATTGTGGGAAAAGTAGAAAATGGTGGTAACAGTCCTAGCATTTTCTCCTTTTCCCACAATGTCTTCAATAGCCTTCTTTTTCAGGGTCTTTAACACTCAGGATTGAAAGGTAAAGGGTTAAACACCATCCGAACAAACAGACATTCTATAATCAAAGCGCTAACGCACTGAAGGCAGCGGATTTCTTTTCTGGTTCCGAATACTACTAAGTTTTGTGTTCTATGATTTTTTTCTTCGTAAACTAATATAAATCAAAACGGAAAGTTCTCCAGACAACTCGTACCCTTGAGATTAGGGTACGAGTTCACCAGGGTCCGAGTTCTCCAGCAACGAGGTATGTTATATTGTGCAAATGTGCCAGACGGTAGAGAGGTGTTAAACCCGGCACGGTTCTTGTTTTATTTCAGCTTGAAAATTTTTTGTTACCTTAAATTAAAAAGACAACTGAAACATGATATTTAATTTTTTTTTTTTATCAGAGAACACACAGTATCAAGTTGAACTGCTTTTTTTGAATATCATTGGCAAAACTATTTTGTTAGTGTACGAAACTGTTTTTTTTACACGCGTATCCAGGCAAAACCTGCCGGAAGCAAATATCTGACCTATAGGTAAACACGCTGCCAAAAAATTATTCCGATACATGTAGTAGATCTATATCTCAAAAAGAACGTTTCTACGACCTGTGAGAACGCAAAGCACGACTTTCGTTGCTTTTGAAACTGTGTAGATGTAGATCTACTGGAATAAATAATCTTTACGAGACGGAAAATTTATAAACTGGTCAAAATTGAACACATTTGCAGACGACAAATCAAATGTGGCCTAAATTAAAGCATTACAAGTATTTGAAAGAGTACAAAATATTGTGGAGAGAGACGCTACATTTTCTCCATTTCCCCTCAATGTTTTCAGAAGCTCTCTTTCCCAGGGTCGTTACAACACAGAATTGAGTGGTCAACAGTTGAAGGCTTGAAAATAGATTTATAAGCAGTTTTCACTGCTCGCAAGAAATGTTAGAACTGCTGCCACAATATTTTGTTTGAAGGGCGTTCCCGTTTCGGGCAGGAAAGATCTGATTAACCCTTAAGCTGCGAATCGCGACTTACAGACCTTTAGCGAACAATGCAGATCAAGATCAGACTGCACAGAACGTGCAGGAGATATTTTTCCCGAAAACACAACTTTGAAATATTTGGGGTTTTTTACTATCGAATTGAAAATTTCATTTTAATTATTTAGCAGGATAAAGGTTAACTATCCTATTTGAATCAAGGGAGATAACGTTCACTGGGTGGGTTTGTAAAAGATGTTTTTTTTTTTCTTGGAAATCAACTTTCACTTTTGATTACCTGAACCACGTACTTTCGCCAGCAAACATTTCACAGACTGTTCACACAGAATGTTTATGCAAGAGAGAATACATATCAGTATCGCTATAATGGAGCGACGATATTCTGTCTCTTGAATAAGACACAGAGGTCCAAAACAGACAGCAGCATGTGTATTAAATACTTAAATCGGAACAGATTTACGTTGAAAACTATGTTTCGAAATGTAATGCTTAGTTTATAAAATTTGTTTTAATCTTGTTTCATACCTGCAGCACGTTTATCAAAACAGTTAACAAAATGACATAATATCTCCGTTTAACTGTATTATCTATACAATATTTATGACATCGGATGGCGTAGACAAATAGTGCAAGTATAGATAATCAAAAGGACCAAGAATCATGAGAGCTGCCTTGTGTTTAGTTGTTTGCAGGTTACCTCACTACATAAGTTGTTTGTTTCGTGTTCACGCCCGTATTAACTTTTACCAAACGACAAATTCATAGACTGGTCCAAATTCATAGACTGGTCCAAATTCAAAGTATAAATTGCAGATGACAGTTAAATATGGCTGAAATGTTGGAATCTGTATTTGACGGGGTAGTAAACACTGAGTGAAAGGAGAAAATGCTGGTTATCAGAATTTTTTCATTTCCCACAGAGCTTTAGGAGAGCCTTCTTCCTGAGGATCGTTATTTAAAGTCAGGTTTGTGTGGTAAAGAGTTTAACATTATTTCAGTCATCATGATAGTCATTGCGCATAGATCCGAGCGCTCCTGGCGTTTCTTTTCCCAGTAACGTTACCTCGCATCACTCTTTCCAAGCCAAATCGCTAGCTGCTTTCCACCAGGGATCGTATATAGATGTGTACAAAAGATCCCTGTTTCCACACAATGCACATCTGGTCGAAATAATGTTCACTTACGCGAGAGAAATAAATTCTGTCCCACCGACAACCATCACTCCTTGAAAAGAGACATTCGAAATAGCGACCATAGATTTAGTGCCATACTAACTGTACATATCACCTTCTTTTCACTTTTTTATGATTGCTGAAAACGAGGCGGTCATTTGAATACTAAGCAGCGCAGCTGACAGGCTGCAGTGATCATGTTCAAGTAAACATGGAAAATGA
The DNA here is from genome assembly GCA_946811185.2 of Hippopus hippopus. Classification (NCBI taxonomy): domain Eukaryota; kingdom Metazoa; phylum Mollusca; class Bivalvia; order Cardiida; family Cardiidae; genus Hippopus; species Hippopus hippopus. The sequence continues at coordinate 32,373,111 of OX328103.1, forward strand.
TGTTTCATGTACATACTTTTCTCCAAACCATCCCGTGCTTTAACGAATCTTTAATTGGCTTTTGAAAATATTTTGGGAAATGGAGAAAATGCTGGTAACCGACGACGTTTTCCGCAGGGTGTTTCACTGATTAGTACTAGTGTTTGTTACACTTTCAAATTCGCCAAGGACATATTATTTATAAAGGTAATACAATAAAATTTATACCACTTGAAAAATTTAAGAATAAGTTTTTAAGACATGCACAGTATGTAAGGTAACACTGAACAATAAAGGCCGCCAGTGCCTTTGAAAAAATACACTGATTTACGTCAAATGTTCAAAATGACGTCCATTTTATCGCCATACCTTGGGCATTCGGTCTCCTCATGAAATTTGATTTTATCTATGCTAGGTTGTGACCAGTCTCATCTCTGGAACTGTTGATGCCTCATGCTCATCTGATTTCTGAGACTGGCTTTTTTGCACATTGTATAGGGTGCTTTGAGTGTGAGTGGTGTAATTTGGCCTTCCTCACTGTGAAGACCGTAATGAAGACGCTGCAACAACTATTGGGAACGATAATAACAGCTTTTACGTTGAAGTAAAAGTTTATGCCAGCACTTCGTGGTATGGTATTAAATACTAGAGGACATGTGGTTTCAGCAAGATGGAGCATCAGCACGCACAGCCATAGCGCGTTGAAATGGATGGAAAGCAAGCTTGATTCGATGGTGACCTTGAAAACAGCGACCATCAGCTACTCACTCGCCAGACATAAGACCATTTCAAAAACAGGAAATCTGCACTGAATATGTTTTGTTGGGTCTAAATTTTGTCGTTTGGTAAAAATTTAAATAAATTGATGAACAAGCAATTTTCAGATATACGGTACCTTAGATTGTACCCGGTGACCGAAACTGAGAAATATTTCAAGCTTTTTAATGACAGGGAAAAGAGTGTGGGAAATATGTTTTAAACGAAAAGAAAAAAAAACCTTTTTTTAGATTATATTAGAAATACTTTTCGATCATATATTTATCTTCTGCTGGGCGTGAAAGTGTTTCAGCTACTCTCAATGATATTTTAGTTTTATCCCGCCAATAATTTCGATGTGACATTTGTGACTGCTGAGTATGCTCTCGAATTATCAACTTGATGTGAACCGCTATATTTATAACATAAGGACTTCTTGGGTTTTTTTTAAATTAAAACATTTTTATGACGTAAGCTTTCTGTCATAGGCGTCTGAATTTTCTTCTCTGTTTTCCTGTTCTCTGTCCCCTCTTTCTCTCCACTCTCTTTTTCCCCTTTCCCTCTCTCTAGTCTCTACTCCCCCTCTCTCTCCCTCTCTCTCATTGCCTGTATCTTCTCTGTTTTTCTGTCATCTGCCACTCTCTAGTCTCTCTCTGTAGTCTCTCTCTCTCTCTCTGTCAATATACCAGTACATCGACAGGTACACTAATCAATTAAACTATCATAAGAAGGGTATTTTTAATTGGTCGAAAAAATATATACTGCTTGTACCAGGCTCTCTCGACATATCGTGGAGATCCAAGATCAGACTTTACGTCCGGTGCAGTCTGATCACAATCGAAACTGTCAATAAAATCAAGCGCAAGCTGTTGTTATCAATTACTTAACGCATTTCCAAACAACCTCGTGTTTTAAAGACGCTGACCAAGAAGGCTTTTGAGGACACTTGAAAACCTTGTTGGAAAAGCAGAAAATGATAGTAACCAGCATTTTCTCCTTTTCCACAATTGTTTTCTACCACTTTGCAGACCGATCACATCATCTGAGCAAGATTTATTTTCTCGTCTGCGAATGTTTATATGGACTAGACTTTTCATCTTATCGTCTTGTATTACACAGGTTGTGCATGTCTTTTATCAATATGTACCACTAAATATGTTAACTTGATATCTCCCGGAACAGGTATATGCAGTAGACGACTGGACGTAAAAAATGGATATTCAGCATATAAATAACACTTACGTACAATCACAGTAAGTGGAAAAATATTAGTCGAAGAAGAAATTGCTAGTTACAAGCAATTTCTACTTTTTGCACAAATATTTTAAACCTTGCCTGGTGCAATACGGAGAAAAAGATTCGATACATGGAGGTGATGCGTTAACCGTGATAGTTGATATATGTTTCCCAACATGCATGTTTGAATAACTCGCTGGTGTGGTTTTTGTGGAGTTTCCTTTATGCGTAGATTTGTATCACCCTATTTTCTAGCATATTGCGTAGAATTTGTGAATTTGCTTTAGCGATACTAGTTGGTATGTAAACTAAGTATACTTATCTTCAGATATAATTTCTTACAAAAGCTTTAAACTTTTCATTTTTTCTGTCAGCATGACGTTTTAGCTGTATTGAGCTCCCACAGTACCTTTCAGCGTGAACTTTTAGCTGTATTGAGCTCCAACAGTTGCTTTCAGCATTTGGTTTGGGCTTTTCTTTTTCGGCGTAGCTGTATGATCTCACTTTTGACCTATTTCGAGTACTAGGAAGAAATGAATTGTTGCTCATTTTGTGATTGGCCAAATATATGTAAACTACGCAAAAAAATAAAGGTCACAGTAGAAATTTACCGACATTGGATAAAAGTGTTTATGACTTAAAAAAAATCACGTGTTGCTCACATTTACCTATGTAAAGTTGTACTTTATGGCCATACAGATGTTAAACTCTATCAAAACATCCATAATCTATATCATATGGGTAAACTAATAGCAATGAGTATTGGCAAGTTTTCTATTTTGTTTAGTGTAAGAGGCTTGGTACCCGTTTTTCCTCGCGTAAAACCGAATACGAACTGCGACGGCAGGCTACCGCTCTATTGTCTTACACGAAAACGGGTTGTAAAACAACTTATTACGTTTCTTGTTACAATGAAAAAAGATGTTATATCTTGAATTTGGTGATTCAATTCACAAGAAACTATGCCTTCCTAGGGGAACAATCGGTTTTATTGCGTTGTTAACGAAGAAACTGGGTTCCTACTAAAATACTCCTAGTAAGAGTAGGTAAGTGAGATCAAGCATTGAGAGGGGTGATAAAACCCCGCCTTCTGATAACGACAAATCGTCGATGTTTGAAAGGTGCTTCATTTAAATACAAAAACATGCTTCCCCATTCTTAAATGTTATTGATAATTACGCTTTCAACCATATGCAAAACAATTTAAAAGAGGCTACTTTCAGAACTGTTTTCATCATTTCTCTTCATATTATAGATCAACTACAAAAGAACTTAACTGTATTCATATCCAAGTGCCTCTTACGCCGTCTACCTTTTTTTTTAAAGATATTTCTTGTTTCCTTTTGGTTTTTTTTTTTCAGTTAGCCAACTGATGGTTAGCAGCATACTGATGATTGGCGGGCTTCCTTTTCTTGTTTCATTTATTACGTAAAATTTCTCTGATTATTTTTTGAGGTCGGCGGTTCCGTCTTTCACACATCATTCCACATCCCTTTCAAAGCGACATCGTTATGTCCTTTGTGAAGAGTGCAGACCAAGATCAGTCATCACTCTTATGCTATCTGATCTCAATCTAGAGACAACACCAAAATCTCTTTATAAGCTCTACCAGATCCACATACGCTTAGAACCAAACGACAAAAATTGGACCTGTCCAAATTGAACGCATTTGCAAACGACAAATTATATGAAACTCAAATTACTGATTTTGTCGGGGTCAGCGGTTCATTCTTTCAGTTATTTCTCCAAGTACCGGTTTGGGCCTTGCGTTGCTAAGTAGTGACAAGTAGGATTCGTAACTTGAAGGCTCCGGATTCGATCCTCATTGGAAGCGCTGATTCTTTTTCTTCGGAGAGTCACTGAAGAAGACACTTCAGAGCCTAGAGCCTAGTACCGGTGAAACCCAGGACATAAATGAATATGCAGGCTGTCGCCGTTATATTACAAATCATGTTGAAAGCGGCTTAAAAATCAATCAATCAGTCAATCAATCAATCGTATTATAGTAAGAGCAATATTTCTCGAACATTATGAGAAGTGCATACCAAGATCACCCTGTTCTTGTGTATAAGTTGATTTTGGTTTGCAGCCCAAAAGTAATGCTGTAAGCTCCCGTTGGAGCCCAGTATAACTAAAACGTAATGCCGAAAGCTATTGAGGGAGCTCAAAAAAGTTCAAACGTGACGCTGATAGCTCCTGTGGGAGTTCAATACAGCTAGAACACAATGCTGAAAACTATTGTGGGAGCAAAATACAGCCCAAAGCAAATGCTGAAAGTAACTGTGGGAGCTCAATACAGCTGAAACGTAATGCTGACAGCTATTGTTGGAGCTCAATGCAGCTGAAACGATATGTTTAAAGATACTGTTGGAGCTCAATTCAGCTAAAACGTAATGCTGACAGCTATTGTTGGAGCTCAATGGAGCTGAAACGATATGTTCAAAGATACTGTGGGACCTCAATACAGCCCAAACGTAATGCTAAATGCTGAAAGCTACTGTAGGAGCTTAATACAGCCAAGACATAATGCTGAAAACTATTGTGGGAGCTCAATACAGGAAAAACGTTATGCTGAAAGCTACTTTTGGAGCTCTATACAACTAAAACGTAATGCTGGAAAGCTACTGCGGGAGCTCTATACAGCTCAAACGTCATGCTGAAAGCTACTATGGGGGCTCAATGCAACCCAAACGTAATACTGAAAGCTAGTGTGGGAGCTCAATACAGACTAAACGTAATGCTGAAAGCTACTGTGGGAGTTCAATACAGCCCAAAGGTAATGCTGAAAGCTACCCTGGGAGCTCAATGCAGCCCAAATGTAATGCTGAAAGCTATTGTAGGAGCCCAATATAGCCCATACGTTATACTAAAAGCTACTGTGGGAGCTTAATACAGCTGAAACGACATGCTGAAAGCTATCGTGGGAGTTTAACACAGCTAAAATGACATGCTGAAAGCTACTGTTTCAGCTCAATACAGAAAATACCGACTTCTGAAAGATATTGTGGGAGCTGAAAACAGCTATTCAAAACGTTATACTTTAAGGTACTATTGGAGCTCGATGCTGTCCAAACGTAATGCTGAAAACTATTGTGGGACCGTGGGAGAACAATGCAGCCCACTGTAATGCTGAAAGCTACTGTTGGAGCTCAATCAGTCCAAACGTTATGCTGAAAGTTCCTATCGGAGCTTAATGCAGTCCAAATGTAATGCTGACATCTCCCGTTTTGAAACGTAGCTGTCTAATAGATAGCATACTAATAGTCGTTTTTGTAATTACTCATTACCAAACATTCCCAAGTTTTAATGACCATAAATGGCCTGCAACACGCGAAAAGTGGCGTTCGGACATTTGCGTAAAGTGTCGTTTCGGATCAGCCTGCACAATTCGCGCAGGCTAATCCGAGACGACACTTTCCTTTTTATGTAATTTTCCGTCTTGCGCAAGTCTAATGTAGGACAAAATCTAGTGTAGTCGTAAAGTGCCGTCTCGGATTAGCCTGCGCGGAATGCGCAGGCTGATCCGAGGCGACACTTTACGCAAATATCCGAATGCCCCTTTTCGTGTGTTGCAAGCCAAATATGGTAATGGAAACATTGAAGGAATAGGAGAAAAAAGCTGATTACCAGCTAAGGTACTGTACCCTTTCTAAAGACAAAGTCCATCATTGCAGCTACATTTAATTTGTCGTCTGCAGATGCTTTGAAATTTAAAATTTTGTCGTCTGGTATAGAGTTATAGGCTGTATTATACAGATCATAGCCTTAGATTTAATATGCATGCAAGGATGAATTCGTTTCTTGAGAAAAATTGAAGCAGCAGTTATAATCGCGAGCAGGAGCCAGATGAACTGCTGTCACACGTCTTCTAAAAGTGGTTTGGTGCAAGGCATTACATGTTTACAGTCAAAACTGTCTAAAGTTGTGTCCACCTCTATTAAGCAAGCGACCTGTATTGAGCAGCCATATAAGTCATGCTTTGGCAAAAGGGTTTAATGGATCTTTATGATGCATGATATCAAGCAAGTCATCACATAATTATGGATCCATAAAGTCCATTTTGTCTAATAACCGTGTGAATCATACTTGTTAAACTGATCCTTTGATATGCAGAAAATTGACCGATAGCAAAAAGTTTCGGCCTAGGTCAGCCTGAGCGGATATTTTTTGCAGATGCATTAGGTCCCCTTTTCACGGAACGTGGCTCGAACACAAATTTGCTGTAAATTACAATGTAAGCACTGCACACAATTATAGCTACTATCGATTACTTACGCCACGTGCGCGTTGAAATTGGAGACGTCAAATCGATCGGAAAGTCGCATCTTTTTCATACAAGCACCTTTATATGTAAAGTGTTAATATTGAGCCTTCAGATTCTGTTATTTTTAATGTTTTAATAGTAGCCTACTCTTTTACAATTATTCGGTTGTAATTCCCACATATTTTTTGTTTGAATATGTATAAAATTCATTTCAGCCATGCTGTGACAAAAGGGGGCTTAATGCATCTCCGTGATGCAGGATACCATGGAAGTCATCACATGACCTTGGATCCGTAAAATCCATTTAGTCTAACTATCAACAGAATTATGGGGTTGACTGATACTTTGACATACAGAAAATTGACCAATAGCGAAAAGTTTCGGCCCAGGCGCAGGCTGACCTGGGTCGATACTTTTAGCAGATGCATTAAGCCCCCTTTTCACAGAACATGGCTCATTTTTTTTCAATTACAGTTTGTCGGATGGTAAAGAGCTTTAAAGTCCCAGTGGCGACCAAAAGTAAATATCGGGGTGTTAAAATGCATCTAAATTTAAATCATACCATTTAAAAGTACGAAAATTATTGTGAAGATGACTATCTGTTATTGTACGATCGGTGCAAGTGTTAGTCACTTGCAGAAAAAATGAATTTAAAAACATGAGAAAAGTAAACCAAAAACAGAGCGACCTGACAACTTTTGACTCCAACTTGTATGTCAGTATTTGTCCCATATAGTTTTAGAACAGAGTGGAAAAAGTCGTTACTTTTATCTTGTTCTACGGCAATTTATTAGTTTCGACCAAAAAGAATCTCTAAAAGTTATCTATTAACGACGTATATCAAAAATGTTTGTGCGCATCCATGCTGAGCTTATGTTTTTGTCATGGATAGTGAATCAAAAGTGTACCTTTGTATTTCTCGCACATATGTTATTCTTGTTCGGCAGGTAATACAGCTGGACACGCCGTCTTATAAATTATGTAAAAGAGGGCGAATTTTGTATCACCCATGCTCTGACAAAAGGGGTTTTTAATGCATGTCCGTGATGCATTATACCAAGCAATTCACCACATGATTATGGATTTAAATTAAAAAAGAAAAAACAAAAAAACAAAAAAAAAATGTCTGACGACCGACTCAGTTATGAGGTACACTGGTCATTGGAAGTGCGGAAAATTTACCAAAGGCAAAAAGTTTCGACCCTGGTCAGCCTACGTACTCCGATCAGGCTGATCCGAGTCGATACTTTTTGCAGATGCATTAAGACTCCTTTTCACACAGCATTATATATTCAAGAATAAAAAATGCCTTGCGTTCTACTACATACTTATCAAGGCTTGCCATGTACTTACAGTTGTTTAAAAGACTGTAAACTGTATGAATGAATGCATTTGCAGGCTACAAATGACCGTGACTCAAGTGATGCAATTTGTTTTTGAAAGAGTATTCAGTATTGTAGAAGAGGTGACAATGCTGCTTAAAAGCATTTTCTTTTTTTAATTTCCATATTCTTTTTAAAAAGATTCGTTTACGTAGTCGATAAAACACGGGGTTGTCTAGTAGCCTAAAGACTTAACACTTTCCACGCTATTTATTTACGTATGAGCCATGCTCTGTGCAAAGGGGTTTAATGCATCTGCAAAAACTTTCGACACATGTCAGGCTGACATGGGCCGAAATTTTTGCTTTGGGTAAATTTTCTGCATGTCTAAGAACCATTCTACATTGTCATTCAATAGGTTGTTAGACAACATGGATTTTGTAGATCAATAATGATGCTATTACTTGCTTGGTGTAATGCATCATGGAGATGCATGAAGCCCTTTTTTGTCAGAGCATGGCTCATATATATTGATAATCAGAATGACTTTTATCTATAGCCTTCACTAAACAAATTGATGTTATGGATCGAAGATCAGGCTGTGCGTCATTCAAACTGATCTTGATCTATGTAGTCCGCAATAGTCCCGGTTTTCATCTGTGGCACTGACAGGGATAATGCAGAATCAGTTTAGAGAACATTTAGCAAGAGGTGACAAGTTTTATTTTGTGCAATTTCTCTCCATGTCAACTTGTACTCAAAAGCAGCCTGTAACAGGCATGCACGTCAAAACGTGTGAGCGAAACAATTGAAGTATTGATTATTTTGTCTATAGGTAATTGGGTCTTTAACACATTAAACACAGCGCTAGGCAGAGGTAACAAAATAAGGTATGAGAATTTCGTATCTGTACCTACTTTTTTCTCTGCCTGTCTGTCCGTTTGTTCGTCTGCAGGCCCTATTCGTCTTTAACTCCATTAAACTTTTACTCTTTCATGCAATAATAGATCGAAATAACCGAATATTTGCTAATGCAGTAATAGGTCGAAATAACCGAATATTTGAAATATAGTATGTTCGAGGGATCGAATTGCTACTGCAACAAATCTAGTTTTAACCAGAATGCCAGTTTTAACTTATTAAAGCTATTTGTTTCAGTCAGTTAGTGGCAGTCCTGGAGTTGTAAAGTTTTTGTCTTAACTGCCATTGGTCCAGCCTTGGGGGTACAGTTAAGTTTGTTCTAAGCCAACCGTAGGGTCAGCAAAGCTGAACTCCTGTTTTATAACCATTGCGGCGAATATTCTTAGAAACGGGACGTCTTTATTTGTGCCTTAAACAGATGAAAAAAAATTATACTCATCAGAGAAGAAGAAGAAAAGAAGAAGAAAAAAAAAAATGTGGGAAAAAGGAAAAAATGCTGGTTACCAGCATTTTCTGCTTTCCCACATTGTTTTTTTTTTTTAAAGCTTTCTACCTAGGGTTCGATTGAAAAAATATCGGAATTGTTTGGTATAAATTGAAAATCAGACTATACACTGTATTTCAAAATTGATTTTATATCTTTTCAGACTGACTACATACAAAGGTTTCTGGTAACTACAAACGATGGTTGGAAACAGCGAGGTACCTCATTTACAGTTAGTGCCCAAAAATATTTCATTTACCATCGAATTCCTATTGACTTACATGCATTTTTCAGTGTGCAAGAAAATTGATATACGCTGCTTCTTATCAGGCAAACATATAGAAAACCATATCCATAGTGTAGGACAGAAAGTGTGCATTGTATGTGACTTGGGATTGTGTACAGTGACGGTCTGTCACTTGGTGTGAAAAATTGTGTTCAGACGGTAAGTCAGGCTGGTGCTTTTTTCATTACTTTTCATATTCTCATCCAGTTATTTGTTTGTTATGTAAAGACCATATTAGGAATACGTATGTGCGCTGTGAACCTTCATTATAGCGATGGAAATGCCTTGATCATTTGATCGTGCCAAAAATACAGATGATTTTGTCCCAAAACAATGCCTTTTATACTCGATTACTCAGACTAAAAAACCTATTTTCTCAACGAAAAATGTACAAGAAGTTTTTTTTATTCATATTTTTGTGAAAACATGTCAAAGTTTTGTAACAAAGTCGACTGCAATATTCTGTCGTTCTTCGTTTAAAAAGGCATATGGAGAGAAGAAATTTGTACAGTCACTTGTAAGCGGCTTATAGATCTCAGGCGACTGTACAACCGAAAATTTCTCAACGTGCCATGTTAAACGAAGAATAATGAAGATTCTTATCGACTATGAGACCAAACCTTGATATATTTTCGCAGAAATAGAAATAAAGAAACTTTTTATACATTTTTTTGTTGAGAAAGCAGGTTTTTTAACATGGTATAATTGAATAAAAACGGCATCGTTTTGGGAGAAAACCATCTGTATTTTTAGCACTGTCAACAGATCAAGGCATCTCTATTGCTATAAGGAAGGTTCAAAGCGCACATATTTATATGGTCTATACATATCAAACAAATACCTGGATATGAATATTTTATAATTAGTATCAAAATAAATGAGAAAGCACCAGGTTGACTTACCGTCTTAACACAATTTTAACACCCAAGTGACAGACCGTCACTGTACAGACTCCAAAGTCACATACATGTACAATGCATACTTCCGGTCCTACACAGTGATATCGGTACCTAGAAAGCGATATACGTAGAATCAAATATAAGGGAACCCTTGTATTTCATCTTGAGGTAATCCTTTTGTTTACCTAACACATGTAACATATGGAATCCAAGTCAATATTGGGCGTGACATCCATGTGCAGCAACACCAGCACGATACCTGGCGGGCATACTGGAGATGATACGGCGTACCGTTGCTCTTGGAATCTGCTGAAATAATGAGAGGTAAAGTCACCCCGTCATATCATGTCAGAAGAAACCAGTAACAGGGTTCCCTTATTTCTTGGGCTACGTGTAGTTTGCGTTCGTCGGCTGATATCAAAGTTGTAGCTCTTTAAAACCTGGCAGTGTTATAATTCCTTTAAATTTTGGCGACGTCGCCATTGACGTCGATGTAGAAAAGGTTTTCGAAAATCTGGATCATATCTTAAACAGCCATATTTCTGTCATATCACATCGTATTGTGTCTGAAAACTATATCGTTCACTGTAAAATTTACTTCACTTTATTTTCATATAAGTTTCATCGCTGTAACTTACTTTTTAAAGCCACAACAAATCAAAAAGTAAAGTTGGAAACACATGTAAGTTAATGGAGACTGGGACTTAGATGAAATATGTATCGTCACTAACTGTACCCCGAATTTTTTCTATCGCTAATGGCCCGGTAATTAAGTCGATAACATACAGGGCTTGAAACCACGGTCAGGGGGATGGTTCTGTGGTTTGAAACCCGAGCTCGGCCAATTTTTTTCTGAGAAATTTATGAATCATTGCGACCGGATTGCTCTCTCATCTCTGGTAATTTTTTTTGACGATGATTATGTCGGAAAGCGACCAATAGCTTTGGAAGAATGTTCTATGAAGTACTGGTAAACTTTGAGAAACTCCAGAAAAGCATGGATAGGTGTACTTGCCACTACGATATAACCGAAATGTTGAAAACGGCATTAAACACCACATAAACAAAGAAATACGCTGTTGAACTCAAGCTTCGATAGCCATAGCAGCTTGCTGTTTGAAGGTTGACCTTCGGGTGCACAACACAAGTAAAAAACTCTGTCGACGATATTTTGTCTTGTCCAATATGAAGGTATAAATACAGACAACAAAGTAAGCATGGCTCTGATGAAGAGATTTGTTTTTGAAAGGGTGAGAAAACATTTTGGAAAAAGATGAAAATGCTGGCGGCCTGTGGCCTAACCATGCTTTACTGGAGTGCAACGGTGATAGAGGAATATTTAATAGTAGCAGTGACTCTCATCAATATCGGAAAGAATGAGCGCAAACCCAGGATACAAGCTCGCGACTGATAATCATGTCTAGCTTAAACTAGAGGGCCATTGGCCCTAAGCGCTCACCTGAGTTAAAGCCATCTAGGATTGATAAAGTTGAATTATCTTGGTTGTGATGATGTAAACGCATAAGTGTTGAGAGACTATTTTTTATCCAACGCAGTTTAAAATGTGTTCAGATTATTAACAAGATAAACATATTGATCAAATTTTATGAGCCTCAAACTGAAAATATGGCCTCTAGAGCGTACACAAGGTTATTTCTAAGATTTTTGCCAGTGACTTACAGACTGATCCAACACAACTCGATTTTGAACTTGTCCTAGACATTATCAGGACATATAATCTGACCAATTTTCATGGGTATCAGACTGAAAATGTGGCATCTACAGTGCACACATGGTTTTTTCAAGATTTGCTCCAGTGAACTTCTTTTTGACCTGACATGACCTTATTAAAAAAAAAATGTCCAAAATATCGTCAAGACGAACCCTTTGACCACATCTCATGAGTATCAGAATGAAAACATTGCTTCTAGAGTTCACATAAAAAATTTCTACGATTTATTCCAGTGACCCACTTTTTGACTCTATGTGACCCAATTTTGAAGTTCTACTCGATATCATGAAGACAAACATTCTAACAAAATCTCATGAGTATCAGACTGGAAATGTGGCCTCTGGAGTGCACACACGATTTTTCTAAAATTTAATACAATGACTTAGTTTTTGAATCGATTGGACCCAATTTGGAACTTGTCTGTAATGTCAAGACAAACATTCTGACCAGATTTCATGAATACTGGACTGAAAATGTGGCCTATAGAGTACACACAAGTTTTTTCTAAGACTTGTTCCCCTGACCTCGTTTTTGACCTGAGGTGATCAATTTCAAACGTGTCCGAGATATCATCAAGACAAATATTCTAACCTATTTTCATGAGTATCAGACTGAAAATGGAACCTCTAGACTGCACACAAGGTTTTCCTAAGATTTGTCCCTATGCCCTACTTTTTCACTTGATGTGACCCAATTTCAGACTTGTCTGTAACATCACTCAGACAAACATTCTGACCAGATTTCGCGAGTATCAGACTGAAAATGTGGCATCTAGAGTGCACACAAGGTTTTCTTAAGATGTGTCTTTCTGACCCAATTTTTATTCCAGAGTAGCCCATTTTCATCCAGGTCCGAGATATTATCAAGACAAACATCCCGATCAAGCCTCATGAGTATTGGACTGAAAATGTGGCCTCCAGAGTGCACACAAGGTTTTTTCCAACACTTAACCCGATGACTTACTTTTTGACTCGATTTTATAGTTGTCCGAGAGATAATCAAGACAAACATTCTTACCAAGTTTCATGAGAAGTAGACTGAAAATGTGGCCTCTAGAGTGAACACAATGTTTTCCTAAAGATTTGTCCTGGGAAACTTCTTTTGATCCGACATGACCCATTTTCAAACCTGTCCGAGATACATGTACATGTACTATTATTAAGTACGACCCAAATGATGGAATTCGTCTGTGAAACGGTAGAAAACGTTGTGGAAAAAGGAGAAAATGTTGGTTACAAGCATTTTTCTCCTTTTCCCACAATATTTCCAAAGGCATTCTTCCTCAGGGTAGTTTAATCACGAAATTGTATAGAAAAGACTTACAGGGACACCGCAACCTAATGTACTAGTGAAATGACTGAGTTACCAGATGTTAAATAAAACAGTCACATGTAGATATATACGTGTATCATATACCCAATAATCACGGTTTCAATCAAAATATTTATGTTTGAACCATTCGTATTAATATATGTATAACTCATCGCTATCATTTCGTCCTCAGGGTCACGTACAAATGACGTCACTAGCGAGTCAGTTTATTAACTTCGGCCTCATGGGCAACACAGTCTCTGACATGATAAGAATCATCGAGTTAGACGGAGAAAATGGCGAACTGCGACCCAAAACCATTGCTTTTCTGTCTTTACTTGGAACATCTCTCGTTTGCCAACTACTCTTCATGATTTTCACCATCTGGAGATTTCTTTACCTCCGTAACAGGAGAGACGGGGATCCGGTTGACGACTGCTGTGAGGTCGACCACTGCCATTGTTGTAACTGTTGTAGAGGAACGGGAGAAATTTTGTTTACCCTCTGCTTCGTTCTCACAACCGTCATAATGGCGCTGCAGGTTGTCAGTAGTGTTGTAGGGGCGATTGGGCCAATTCCCAGAGAGTAAAGCTGGGAGTGATCACCCACTGTCTACTGGGCAGTCTAGCTCCTGGACAATGTTGAAGCAATTTATGTTAGAACTGTTCAAACAATTTTAAAATGATAAAAAACAGTCTTAATATTTTGTTGTAGCGCAGAACCTTATTTTCTTCAAAGATCTTCATATATGATAGATATGCAGATCATGTTATAGTGGTTTTGACATTTAAATAACTTTTTATACCACCGCATGCTCAGAGACACTCAAGGCGCAAATTTTATTTTTTGTTATTTTATCCCGCAAATGACCCATTGTATGTGGTGAAGTAGATGAAACTGATCAATCAACCCACAAAATATATAATACAACACGTATAATTTTTTCTAGCACTGCTGTTGATAATTGATAATTAATGTAATTTATCTTCAATTTGCCGAATAAGTGAATTTGAAATATTCAGCAGAGAAAGGTCAGTTCAATGAAATTTTTAAACATTATTTTTCCGCGGGTCAGGGCATTCTCGGTGACCCAATTTCGATTCATTCTGTAATCGCCCCTGGGTTATTTCACTGGCATTTCCTCGTTCTCGTGAATTATTCATGAAGCAGTTTTCTATGAGAAAATTTAAAATAGTTTTTATCAAAAATACGCCGTCATTTCTATTTTCTACTTATCGATATCCAATCACATCATTCTGTGCAAATCAAGCTTAGCAATACTTTAAATATGGCGGCGCCCATCAACACCACAATCGAGAAGTGTTTAAAAGAGATTTTCGGCGTAACACCGAAAGATTGTCAGTTAAAATCGTACACAAAGATCGATAGTGTCGTCCATGTATTGCAGAATGGTATATCTCACAGGTGACAAGCACGCCGACGGCCGCCATATTTGTTGACAACATCGGGTTTTATCCAGGGTTATTTTTAGTAACGGAAGAAATGAAATTATCCTCTCTACAAGAGAGTATAATTATGTTATCGATCTTTCGATTGGCTATTAGGGTACTTCCCGACCATATGAATATTCATAAGAAACGACGATTTGCTAGTCAATTTTCCCAGGGGTGATGCATGGAGAGTAAGGTAATGCTTCAAACCTGGGTTCCGAGGATGGGGTCAGGGCTGCCTTTCACTAAATGGGTACGCACAAAATTTGCGTGCGCATTTAGGTAAGCAAGCATCAAGTATGAAAGCAAGCTTCACTAAACTGCATGACTTTACGATTTGAGTTAATACAGGGTGTTTTATAATGTCCGACATTATTATTTAGTGACATATTTTTCTCCTAATTTCAACTTAAACTGAATTGACAGCTGCTAACTTTTTACAGACATAATAAAATTCCAGTCCATATGTAGTACACATGCATTACCTTATTAACAGTTAATACACAAAACTTTTTCTTACGAGTCGATTTAAGAAGTTGCCCAACATGACGTCCAGCCTAAGCAGTTATGAAATCGACTTAATTGTAAGGGTTTTTCATTACATGTCCGCATTTCGGAGATGAAAGTCGATGCTGTTTTCATAAATTTATTTCTTGATCGCGGCTTCAGTGTATCGAATATCTCCCGATACCTTTAATAATGCACCTTAAAAGAAAAAGTCTGGAGGGTCTGAGTGTGTAGCCATTCCTGAAAGAAATGAACTTTTGCCAGAATACATGGATCCGTGGAAATCGATATTTGACCAATCAGGTCATCGCATTTATTTTACCCGATGTGCAGCCTCGCTGTCTGCTATTTCGGCTCCCAAATAAACGACTGTTAACGTTGGAGGGGTTCGATAGTATTTATTTATTTTGTGTTTTACACGCTTGAATAAAAAAAATGTGCTTTGCGAACGTGTACCGCTGACGCGAGATACACGCAGAGTCTACAAGTTTGCATTTTGATAAAAACTGACGATGGGACATATGAAAAGAGTTCTGATCAATTCTACATTACACGATGGATTCATTAATGTTATATAGTTTTTATTTATTCCCCTCTGAAAGATTCTGAAAGAGACACAAAATGTTTGAAGTGGAAAACAAAGGTAAAAATAGATCTATATGAAATACTAATAAAGAGAAAATACGTTCAATTGAATATCTAACCTTGTTTTATAACCTCTGCACATCCAAAAAGTGGTATTTGTCATCAGTGTTTCAGTTTGACGTTAATCTTAACCTTTGGTGCGTGAAGAATATGCTAAATGTGTAGATGTACATGTAGATAAGATTGCAGATAACATGCAGTTTAATCTTGGATTAAAACTATCTGCTATTTATAATAAGCACATTGACGTGTATTCCTCGCTATATTCCTCACTGCAAGAAGATTTCAATTTAGGAAAAGTCTAACTTCTGTTCTGTGCTGGTGGAAGTTAAGCCCGAAATGAAACTAATGTAAATAGAATAAATTTTTGACCTAGCCGTATTAAAGTGCAATAGCACATCTACCATTTCAAACCATGTCAGTAAACTGTTGATTGATAGGGAGTGTGTTTGATTGCAAACGAATTTGCCGCTCTAATCAACTTGACCACCCGTTGTCTTCAGTATATCATGAGATATAACAAACTACAGTAAATGATATTAACAAGTTTGTTAATTGACGGCACACTTAACGCATTTTGAAATCATGGTATACCCTTTTCCCCTTAACCTGAAATTGAATTTTCCCTCAACTTACACCTCTCTATTGAATCAGACAATCTATAAATATTTCGAAACGCTTGTAATTCAGTGTTATTTATTATTGAGTATGATGTTGAGAAGGTTTAACTAGACATACGAAAACAATAAGTATCGTAAATTCTATTATTCTGTGGCAAAACTGAGGTTTGTTGAGGCGTTTCATTCTTTCTCATTGAAGTTCAAAACTTTGCTAAAACAAGTAGATCTATTACATTGTCCACAGCCCCCGAAATGCGCACTTTTTGTACATATCCTTGTGTAACTTAGTTCAAGCATCTCTAAATTTTCTTCCTGAGAACTCATCATCGACAAAAACATATGATAGAAATATTTTTCCGGGATTTCATCAAGAGAAACATTCATGACAGCACGATTTAAGTAGCCTATCTGCTATACTGTAAATGTGTTAACTGTAATTGTTTGGGTTGTATTTACTATGCTTACAAACGAAAGGAATTTCCATTCAACCCAAATTTATGCAAGCACGCTTCCGTGTTTATACAGACGGGGTGTACTCTCTGTCCAACACAAAATCTACCGGTGTGTTAAAAACAGTAACCTGTAATTTTAACTTTGTTCAGTATGAATACAACTTTTCATGCCTTAGTGGTATAAAAATTGCGTTAACAAGGTCTCTCTTTTATTTGTCCTAATACAGCTGGTTGCTATTAAGATTGTCCATACCCCTCTGTGTATAAAGGTGTCCCTTGTTCGTTTGCTAGTTTGCTCTTTAAGTAAGAATGTCTGTTATTTTTTGCGATCTAGTTATTAAATAAAGCCATGCAGGCTTTCCCGATGGGATGTTGTATTCTTGCATGCATCAGGGATCCTACTCGTAGTTTATATACGATCCCTGGTCACTCTTCCCCTGCTAGAATCTTCAGCCTTTTTAAATCAGTTACTGTAAGATTTACTCACATCTTATTTCTTGTATGCTATTGTAGTTTTCTCTCTGTTCAAGAATACAAGGCTATGATCAGACAGCACTTTATATGCTGTCTGATCCTTAACTACTTTGCTGAAGTTGAAATTATTTTTTCATTTGCACAACTATAGTTTCTTTTTTTTAAACCCATTGCTCCCCACAGACGAGTTCATCCCATATATGCCATATGCTTTGCAACTGGCTACTGTTGAGGGCTTTGTGGTGGAGGGGGCGGCTACCCACTCCGGGTAGCTTCTCCTTCTACCACCAGGTTCCCACAAATAGACAGAATATGTATATAGTTAAGATCTGTTGACTTGCGTTGAAAACTTTCTTTTGCAAATCTGTTTCCAGGGAGACAATGGGTTTACTGCCATTTCTCAAAAAAAAAAAAATGTCTTCTCTTGTTTTCTTTTTTCTCTACCTCTACTATTTTCTTAAAAATTTACATTGACCATGTGAAATGTTTTTATATTTACTCATCTTATTTTTGTCTTCATTTCCTCTTTTTGTATGTTATTGTACTTGAGATGCAGAATAAAGTAATTTGTATTGTATTGTATTGTATTGGGGTTTAACGCCACTTTAACAGCTAAGGTCATATCATGGCGGTCGGTGACGCACATGTGTAATTGTTTGGGAGCCTTAGCAACAGTAACCAAGGAAGTCGGTTTATCTTATCACCACGGATCCATGTATGCTTTTGAAAGGCAGTCAATTATGCTTCCGGCAATGTGTTGTGAGGCACCACCTAGCTGAAAAAGTTGGTAACTAGCATTTTCTCCTTTCCCAGCAATATTTTATTACATTTCATAGACAGAAGTCGATTTAGTCACATTTTAAATGTTGTCTGCAGATGATTTCAATTTGGACAACTCTAAAATTCTGCCGTCATGTAAAGAGTTAAACCCTTCCAGATAAGGTCAGACCAATTTTGATAGTGTGATCATCAATATATGAAACAAAATGCACCTTCGAAAATTAAGAAACGTAAGATGATACTATTACAATCTTGTCGCGCTAGCTAAGAGTGCGAACAGGTAACAGAGTATGTGCCGTCTGATCCTGTTCAGACTGACTGTTTTCTAGAAGCCTTATATACTGTACAGGTTATTTTGATTAAGACATGCAAAACTGACAAAGAAATAAAAATAGGATTTCAGCAATATAGAAAGAGGGGCGATTTCTCGTTACAGTTAATGGGACCTTTTCTTTTTTTTGTAGAAGAAGAAAAAGAAAAGGAAGAAAAATATAGTGATTAAGAAGCAGAAGAGCGATCGAAAGTTACGAGCAAAATAATATTAAGCATAACTTAGAAGGCATACCAAACAAGGGTGTAAAAGAAAGCAGACCTAGTGAGGTTGTTTCCCTTTCTGCAGAGAGAATAAAACCGTCAACGATCAAATAACCAATAAGACCCTGAATTAAGTCGGATTTTAAGTAATTACGGATTACTGCTTACGGCTCGTAAGGGGTTTCTGCGTGGTTCAGTGGTAAGGAGTAGAACTCGTGACCTGGAGGCCCCGGGTTCGAGCCTCACTGGATCCACTAGGTTTTTCGTGAGAGTGTCCTTGGACAAGATGCATCAGAGCCCTAGCCTAATATTGTTGAAACCAAGGAAATACAGAACACGTTAGCTGTCGCTGTGACATGACTGAAATTGTATGGTGTCCGTGGTCGTGAAGTAGGGCATCGGCCTCATAACCATAGGGTCCCGGGTTCGCTTCCCGGGAGCGGATGTCAATATTTGGACTTTTCAGTGGCTCACACATTCTGCGCGAGTACTGGTGAAGTTTCCAGGAAGCAGAATCGGGAGAGATTAGTATAAGTTGCCAGAACTTGTTTCTCAATCGATGTAAAATAAATATGTTTAAACTAAATATGACTGAGATGATGTGGAAAGCGGCGTAAAACACCATACAATCAATCAATCAATCAATCAATCAATTATTGCTCGTAATTCAATGATTCTGAATTGGAATCCGGATTTTGGTCAATATTCTTAAATGTATCGATAGGAGACCTTGCGACAGGATTTATTCTACTTCTAAATGTGAATAACTGCGGACTCCGTTCTCTGTTTATGGGACAGGGGTGCTGTCGATGGCTGGAGAACAAGATTGTGTATAATAAGTATTATTACAAAACCAAGAATGTATGGACTGGAGCGCAGGTCACCGTGATATACAAGAAAACTGTAATAAAGACGAAAACACTCAAACAATCAAGGAGAGAAACAAAAATAACAAAACTAAAAGCATCTGAATTAATTTTTTTACCTTTTATTGTCATACCGAAAATCTTAAGAGTTGTGATGGGCAAAGTTGTATAGTTTAAAGGCGATGGTGTGTCGCCTAGTAGGAAATACTATTAAACCATTGGTTTATATTTAGTCATATGATGTTTAACGCCGTTTTCAACTTTATTTCAGATATATCACGGTGTCCAGTGCACATATCCGTGCTTTCCTGGAGTTTCTTTTACTAGTACTCCGCATAATATTTTTTCAAATCCACTGGCTGCTTTCCCACTTTCCCATATAACATTCGTCGAAATAATGGTCAAGGGTGAGGGAGGAATGAATCCTGTTGCAAAGACTATCATCAATCCTCGGAAAGAAATCGAACCGGCTATCCCCTGTTCTCGAGTCCTGTATGCTACCGACTGAGCTACCGGGGCTCGACTGATATAAATCATTGAACTTCGATGAAGGACGTACACATATTAAACAACACTTGGCCCTTTAACTTTTAACTTTTTACAGACATAATAAAATTCCAGCTCAAATCTAGTACACATGCATTACCTTATCAGCAGTTAATACACAAAACTTTTTCTTAGGAGTCGATTTAAGAAGTTGCCCAACATGACGTCCAGTCTAAGCAGTTATGAAATCGACTTAATTGTGAGGGTTTTTCATTACATGTCCGCATGTCGGAGATGAAAGTCGATGCTGTTTTCATAAATTTATTTCTTGATCGCGGTTCAGTGTATCGAATATCTCCCGATACCTTTAATAATGCACCTTAAAAGAAAAAGTCTGGAGGGTCTGAGTGTGTAGCCATTCCTGAAAGAAATGAACTTTTGCCAGAATACATGGATCCGTGGAAATCGATATTTGACCAATCAGGTCATCGCATTTATTTTACCCGATGTGCAGCCTCGCTGTCTGCTATTTCGGCTCCCAAATAAACGACTGTTAACGTTGGAGGGGTTCGATAGTATTTATTTATTTTGTGTTTTAAACGCATGAATTAAAAAAAAAAGTGCTTCGCGAACGTGTACCGCTGACGCGAGATACACGCAGAGTCTACAAGTTTGCATTTTGTCAAGAGAAACATTCATGACAGCACGATTTAAGTAGCCTATCTGCTATACTGTATATGTATTAACTGTATTTGTTTGGGAGCCTTGGCAACAGTAACCAAGGAAGTCGGTTTATCTTATCACTACGGATCTATGTATGCTTTTGAAAGGCAGTCAGTTATGCTTCCGGCAATGTGTTGTGAGGCTCCACCTAGCTGAAAAAGTTGGTAACTAGCATTTTCTCCTTTCCCAGCAATATTTTATAACCTTTCATAGACAGAAGTCGATTTAGTCGCATTTTAAATGTTGTCTGCAGATGCTTTCAATTTGGACAACTCTAAAATTCTGCCGTCATGAAAAGAGTTAAACCTTCCGAGATAAGGTCAGACCAATTTTGATAGTGTGGTCATCAATATATGAAACAAAATGCACCTTCGAAAATTAAGAAACGTAAGATGATACTATTACAATCTTGTCGCGCTAGCTAAGAGTGCGAACAGGTAACAGAGTATGTGCCGTCTGATCCTGTTCAAAGTGACTGTTTTCCAGAAGCCTTATATACTGTACGGGTTATTTTGATTAAGACATGCAAAACTGACAAAGAAATAAAAATAGGATTTCAGCAATATAGAAAGAAGAGCGATTTCTCGTTACAGTTAATGGGACCTTTTCTTTTTTTGTAGAAGAAGAAAAAGAAAAGGAAGAAAAATATAGTGATTAAGAAGCAGAAGAGCGATCGAAAATTACGAGCAAAATAATATTATGCATAACTTAGAAGGCATACCAAACAAGGGTGTAAAAGAAAGCAGACCTAGTGAGGTTATTTCCCTTTCTGCAGAGAGAATAAAACCGTCAACGATCAAATAACCAATAAGACCCTAAATTAAGTCGGATTTTAAGTAATTACGGATTACTGCTTACGACTCGTAAGGGTTTCTGCGTGGTTCAGTGGTAAGGAGTAGAACTCGTGACCTGGAGGCCCCGGGTTCGAGCCTCACTGGATCCACTAGGTTTTTCGTGAGAGTGTCCTTGGACAAGATGCATCAGAGCCCTAGCCTAATACTGTTGAAACCAAGGAAATACAGAACACGTGAGGTGTCGCTATGATATGACTGAAATTGTATGGTGTCCGTGGTCGTGAGGTAGGGCATCGGCCTCATATCCATAGGGTCCCGAGTTCGCTTCCCGGGAGCGTATGTCAACATTTGGACTTTTCAGTGGCCCACACATTCTGTGAGAGTACTGGTGTAGTTTCCAGGAAGCAGAATCGGGAGAGATTAGTATAAGTTGCCATAATTGTTTCTCAGTCGATGTAAAATAAATATGTTTAAACTAAATATGACTGAGATGATGTGGAAAGCGGCGTAAAACACCATACAATCAATCAATCAATCAATCAATCAATCAATCAATCAATCAATCAATCAATTATTGCTCGTAATTGAATGATTATGAATTGGAATCCGGATTTTGGTCAATATTCTTAAATGTATCGATAGGAGACCTTGCGACAGGATTTATTCTACTTCTAAATGTGAATAACTGCGGACTCCGTTCTCTGTTTATGGGACAGGGGTGCTGTCGATGGCTGGAGAACAAGATTGTGTATAATAAGTATTATTACAAAACCAAGAATGTATGGACTGGAGCACAGGTCACCGTGATATACAAGAAAACTGTAATAAAGACGAAAACACTCAAACAATCAAGGAGAGAAACAAAAGTAACAAAACTAAAAGCATCTGAATTAATTTTTTTACCTTTTATTGTCATACCGAAAACCTTAATAGTTCTGATGGGCAGAGTTGTATAGTTTAAAGGCGATGGTGTGTCGCCTAGTAGGAAATACTATTAAACCATTGGTTTATATTTAGTCATATGATGTTTAACGCCGTTTTCAACTTTATTTCAGATATATCACGGTGTCCAGTGCACATATCCGTGCTTTCCTGGAGTTTCTTTTACTAGTACTCCGCATAATATTTTTTCAAATCCACTGGCTGCTTTCCCACTTTCCCATATAACATTCGTCGAAACGATGGTCAAGGGTGAGAGAGGAATGAATCCTGTTGCAAAGACTATCATCAATCCTCGGAAAGAAATCGAACCGGCTATCCCCTGTTCTCGAGTCCTGTATGCTACCGACTGAGCTACCGGGGCTCGACTGATATAAATCATTGAACTTCGATGAAGGACGTACACATATTACACAACAGTTGGCCCTTTAACTTTTAACTTTTTACAGACATAATAAAATTCCAGCTCAAATCTAGTACACATGCATTACCTTATCAGCAGTTAATACACAAAACTTTTTCTTAGGAGTCGATTTAATAAGTTGCCCAACATGACGTCCAGTCTAAGCAGTTATGAAATCGACTTAATTGTGAGGGTTTTTCATTACATGTCCGCATGTCGGAGATGAAAGTCGATGCTGTTTTCATAAATTTATTTCTTGATCGCGGCTTCAGTGTATCGAATATCTCCCGATACCTTTAATAATGCACCTTAAAAGAAAAAGTCTGGAGGGT
Organism: Hippopus hippopus; assembly: GCA_946811185.2. Classification (NCBI taxonomy): domain Eukaryota; kingdom Metazoa; phylum Mollusca; class Bivalvia; order Cardiida; family Cardiidae; genus Hippopus; species Hippopus hippopus. Next base: position 32,396,307 of record OX328103.1, read on the forward strand.
CTGAGTGTGTAGCCATTCCTGAAAGAAATGAACTTTTGCCAGAATACATGGATCCGTGGAAATCGATATTTGACCAATCAGGTCATCGCATTTATTTTACCCGATGTGCAGCCTCGCTGTCTGCTATTTCGGCTCCCAAATAAACGACTGTTAACGTTGGAGGGGTTCGATAGTATTTATTTATTTTGTGTTTTAAACGCATGAATTAAAAAAAAAAGTGCTTTGCGAACGTGTACCGCTGACGCGAGATACACGCAGAGTCTACAAGTTTGCATTTTGTCAAGAGAAACATTCATGACAGCACGATTTAAGTAGCCTATCTGCTATACTGTATATATATTAACTGTATTTGTTTGGTAGCCTTGGTAACAGTAACCGAGGAAGTCGGTTTATCTTATCACTACGGATCTATGTATGCTTTTGAAAGGCAGTCAGTTATGCTTCCGGCAATGTGTTGTGAGGCTCCACCTAGCTGAAAAAGTTGGTAACTAGCATTTTCTCCTTTCCCAGCAATATTTTATAACCTTTCATAGACAGAAGTCGATTTAGTCACATTTTAAATGTTGTCTGCAGATGCTTTCAATTTGGACAACTCTAAAATTCTGCCGTCATGAAAAGAGTTAAACCTTCCGAGATAAGGTCAGACCAATTTTGATAGTGTGGTCATCAATATATGAAACAAAATGCACCTTCGAAAATTAAGAAACGTAAGATGATACTATTACAATCTTGTCGCGCTAGCTAAGAGTGCGAACAGGTAACAGAGTATGTGCCGTCTGATCCTGTTCAAAGTGACTGTTTTCCAGAAGCCTTATATACTGTACAGGTTATTTTGATTAAGACATGCAAAACTGACAAAGAAATAAAAATAGGATTTCAGCAATATAGAAAGAAGAGCGATTTCTCGTTACAGTTAATGGGACCTTTTCTTTTTTTGTAGAAGAAGAAAAAGAAAAAGAAGAAAAATATAGTGATTATGAAGCAGAAGAGCGATCGAAAGTTACGAGCAAAATAATATTATGCATAACTTAGAAGGCATACCAAACAAGGGTGTAAAAGAAAGCAGACCTTGTGAGGTTATTTCCCTTTCTGCAGAGAGAATAAAACCGTCAACGATCAAATAACCAATAAGACCCTGAATTAAGACGGATTTTAAGTAATTACGGATTACTGCTTACGACTCGTAAGGGGTTCTGCGTGGTTCAGTGGTAAGGAGTAGAACTCGTGACCTGGAGGCCCCGGGTTCGAGCCTCACTGGATCCACTAGGTTTTTCGTGAGAGTGTCCTTGGACAAGATGCATCAGAGCCCTAGCCTAATACTGTTGAAACCAAGGAAATACAGAACACGTGAGGTGTCGCTGTGATATGACTGAAATTGTATGGTGTCCGTGGTCGTGAGGTAGGGCATCGGCCTCATATCCATAGGGTCCCGAGTTCGCTTCCCGGGAGCGTATGTCAACATTTGGACTTTTCAGTGGCCCACACATTCTGTGAGAGTACTGGTGTAGTTTCCAGGAAGCAGAATCGGGAGAGATTAGTATAAGTTGCCAGAATTGTTTCTCAGTCGATGTAAAATAAATATGTTTAAACTAAATATGACTGAGATGATGTGGAAAGCGGCGTAAAACACCATACAATCAATCAATCAATCAATCAATTATTGCTCGTAATTGAATGATTATGAATTGGAATCCGGATTTTGGTCAATATTCTTAAATGTATCGATAGGAGACCTTGCGACAGGATTTATTCTACTTCTAAATGTGAATAACTGCGGACTCCGTTCTCTGTTTATAGGACAGGGGTGCTGTCGATGGCTGGAGAACAAGATTGTGTATAATAAGTATTATTACAAAACCAAGAATGTATGGACTGGAGCGCAGGTCACCGTGATATACAAGAAAACTGTAATAAAGACGAAAACACTCAAACAATCAAGGAGAGAAACAAAAGTAACAAAACTAAAAGCATCTGAATTAATTTTTTTACCTTTTATTGTCATACCGAAAACCTTAATAGTTCTGATGGGCAGAGTTGTATAGTTTAAAGGCGATGGTGTGTCGCCTAGTAGGAAATACTATTAAACCATTGGTTTATATTTAGTCATATGATGTTTAACGCCGTTTTCAACTTTATTTCAGATATATCACGGTGTCCAGTGCACATATCCGTGCTTTCCTGGAGTTTCTTTTACTTGTACTCCGCATAATATTTTTTCAAATCCACTGGCTGCTTTCCCACTTTCCCATATAACATTCGTCGAAACAATGGTCAAGGGTGAGAGAGGAATGAATCCTGTTGCAAAGACTATCATCAATCCTCGGAAAGAAATCGAACCGGCTATCCCCTGTTCTCGAGTCCTGTATGCTACCGACTGAGCTACCGGGGCTCGACTGATATAAATCATTGAACTTCGATGAAGGACGTACACATATTACACAACAGTTGGCCCTTTAACTTTTAACTTTTTACAGACATAATAAAATTCCAGCTCAAATCTAGTACACATGCATTACCTTATCAGCAGTTAATACACAAAACTTTTTCTTAGGAGTCGATTTAATAAGTTGCCCAACATGACGTCCAGTCTAAGCAGTTATGAAATCGACTTAATTGTGAGGGTTTTTCATTACATGTCCGCATTTCGGAGATGAAAGTCGATGCTGTTTTCATAAATTTATTTCTTGATCGCGGCTTCAGTGTATCGAATATCTCCCGATACCTTTAATAATGCACCTTAAAAGAAAAAGTCTGGAGGGTCTGAGTGTGTAGCCATTCCTGAAAGAAATGAACTTTTGCCAGAATACATGGATCCGTGGAAATCGATATTTGACCAATCAGGTCATCGCATTTATTTTACCCGATGTGCAGCCTCGCTGTCTGCTTTTTCGGCTCCCAAATAAACGACTGTTAACGTTGGAGGGGTTCGATAGTATTTATTTATTTTGTGTTTTAAATGCATGAATTAAAAAAAAAAGTGCTTCGCGAACGTGTACCGCTGACGCGAGATACACGCAGAGTCTACAAGTTTGCATTTTGATAAAAACTGACAATGGGACATATGAAAAGAGTTCTGATCAATTCTTCATTACACGATGGATTCATTAATGTTATATAGTTTTTGTTTATTCCCCTCTGAAAGATTCTGAAAGAGACACAAAATGTTTTAAAGTGGAAAACAAAGGTAAAAATAGATCTATATGAAATACTAATAAAGAGAAAATACGTTCACTTGAATATCTAACCTTGTTTTATATCCTCTGCACATCCAAAAAGTGGTATTTGCCGTCAGTGTTTCAGTTTGACGTTAATCTTAACCTTTGGTGCGTGAAGAATATGCTAAATGTGTAGATGTACATGTAGATAAGATTGCAGATAACATGCAGTTTAATCTTGGATTAAAACTATCTGCTATTTATAATAAGCACATTGACGTGTATTCCTCGCTATATTCCTCACTGCAAGAAGATTTCGATTTAGGAAAAGTCTAACTTCTGTTCTGTGCTGGTGGAAGTTAAGCCCGAAATGCAACTAATGTAAATAGAATAAACTTTTGACCTAGCCGTATTAAAGTGCAATAGCACATCTACCATTTCAAACCATGTCGGTAAACTGTTGATTGATAGGAAGTGTGTTTGATTGCAAACGAATTTGCCGCTCTAATCAACTTGACCACCCGTTGTCTTCAGTATATCATGAGATATAACAAACTACAGTAAATGATATTAACAAGTTTGTTAATTGACAGCACACTTAACGCATTTTGAAATCATGGTATACCCTTTTCCCCTTAACCTGAAATTGAAATTTTCCCTTAACTTACACCTCTCTATTGAATCAGACAATCTATAAATATTTCGAAACGCTTGTAATTCAGTGTTATTTATTATTGAGTATGATGTTGAGAACATTTAACTAGACATACGAAAACAATAAGTATCGTAAATTCTATTATTCTGTGGCGAAACTGAGGTTCGTTGAGGCGTTTCATTCTTTCTCATTGAAGTTCAAAACTTTGCTAAAAGAAGTAGATCTATTACATTGTCCATAGCCCCCGAAATGCGCACTTTTTGTACATATCCTTGTATAACTTAGTTCAAGCATCTCTAAATTTTCTTCCTGAGAATTCATCATCGACAAAAACATATGATAGAAATATTTTTCCGGGATTTCATCAAGAGAAACATTCATGACATCACGATTTAAGTAGCCTATCTGCTATACTGTATATGTATTAACTGTATTTGTTTGGGAGCCTTGGCAACAGTAACCAAGGAAGTCGGTTTATCTTATCACTACGGATCCATGTATGCTTTTGAAAGGCAGTCAATTATGCTTCCGGCAATGTGTTGTGAGGCTCCACCTAGCTGAAAAAGTTGGTAACTAACATTTTCTCCTTTCCCAGCAATATTTTATTACCTTTCATAGACAGAAGTCGATTTAGTCGCATTTTAAATGTTGTCTGCAGATGCTTTCAATTTGGACAACTCTAAAATTCTGCCGTCATGAAAAGAGTTAAACCTTCCGAGATAAGGTCAGACCAATTTTGATAGTGTGGTCATCAATATATGAAACAAAATGCACCTTCGAAAATTAAGAAACGTAAGATGATACTATTACAATCTTGTCGCGCTAGCTAAGAGTGCGAACAGGTAACAGAGTATGTGCCGTCTGATCCTGTTCAAAGTGACTGTTTTCCAGAAGCCTTATATACTGTACGGGTTATTTTGATTAAGACATGCAAAACTGACAAAGAAATAAAAATAGGATTTCAGCAATATAGAAAGAAGAGCGATTTCTCGTTACAGTTAATGGGACCTTTTCTTTTTTTGTAGAAGATGAAAAAGAAAAAGAAGAAAAATATAGTGATTAAGAAGCAGAAAAGCGATCGAAAGTTACGAGCAAAATAATATGAAGCATAACTTAGAAGGCATACCAAACAAGGGTGTAAAAGAAAGCAGACCTAGTGAGGTTATTTCCCTTTCTGCAGAGAGAATAAAACCGTCAACGATCAAATAACCAATATGACCCTAAATTAAGTCGGATTTTAAGTAATTACGGATTACTGCTTACGACTCGTAAGGGGTTCTGCGTGGTTCAGTGGTAAGGAGTAGAACTTGTGACCTGGAGGCCCCGGGTTCGAGCCTCACTGGATCCACTAGGTTTTTCGTGAGAGTGTCCTTGGACAAGATGCATCAGAGCCCTAGCCTAGTACGGTTGAAACCAAGGAAATACAGAACACGTGAGGTGTCGCTGTAATATGACCGAAATTGTATGGTGTCCGTGGTCGTGAGGTAGGGCATCAGCCTCATATCCATAGGGTCCCGAGTTCGCTTCCCGGGAGCGTATGTCAACATTTGGACTTTTCAGTGGCCCACACATTCTGTGAGAGTACTGGTGTAGTTTCCAGGAAGCAGAATCGGGAGAGATTAGTATAAGTTGCCAGAATTGTTTCTCAATCGATGTAAAATAAATATGTTTAAATATGACTGAGATGATGTGGAAAGCGGCGTAAAACACCATACAATCAATCGATCAATCAATCAATCAATTATTGCTCTTAATTCAATGACTGTGAACTGGAATCCGGATTTTGGTCAATATTCTTAAATGTATCGATAGGAGACCTTGCGATAGGATTTATTCTACTTCTAAATGTGAATAACTGCGGACTCCGTTCTCTGTTTATGGGACAGGGGTGCTGTCGATGGCTGGAGAACAAGATTGTGTATAATAAGTATTATTACAAAACCAAGAATGTATGGACTGGAGCACAGGTCACCGTGATATACAAGAAAACTGTAATAAAGACGAAAACACTCGAACAATCAAGGAGAGAAACAAAAATATCAAAACCTAAAAGCACCTGAATTAATTTTTTTACCTTTTATTATCATACCGAAAACCTTAAGAGTTGTGATGGGCAGAGTTGTATAGTTTAAAGGCGATGGTGTGTCGTCTATCAGGAAATACTACTAAACCATTGGTTTATATTTAGTCATATGATGTTTAACGCCGTTTTCAACTTTATTTTTCAGATATATCACGGTGTCCAGTGCACATATCCGTGCTTTCCTGGAGTTTCTTTTACTTGTACTCCGCATAATATTCTTTCAAATCCACTGGCTGCTTTCCCACATTCCCATATAACATTCGTCGAAACAATGGTCAAGGGTGAGAGAGGAATGAATCCTGTTGCAAAGACTATCATCAATCCTCGGAAAGAAATCGAACCGGCTATTCCCTGTTCTCGAGTCCTGTATGCTACCGACTGAGCTAACGGGGCTCGACTGATATAAACAGTTGGACTTCGGTGAAGGACGTATACATGTTAAACAACAGTTGGCGCTTTAGCGCAAAATACATAGTTTTAATGACCCTGACAGAAACAGTGTTTGAAAATATTGTGGGAAAAGGAGAAAATGCTGGTAACCAGCATTTTCTCCTTTTCCCACAATGTTTTCTACTATTCAGCTACAGATAAGTACTGTCATTTGAGACACATTTGATTTGTCGTCTGTATAGGCTTTCAATTCGGATTAGTCTGAATAATTGCTATGTATTAAAGAGTAAACCGCTACATCATACATGTACTTAAACTGCCACATTGTGCCATTCATATACAATGATTGATTGATTGGTTGTATAGTGTTTAATGCCGTTTTCAAAATTATTTCAGTTATATCGCGGCGACCAGTGCACTAATTCATGTTTTGCTGGAGTCTCTTTTACAAGTACTCAGTACAATTTTCTTTCCAAGCCACTGGCTGCTTTCCCACATAACCATCGTCGAATCAATGGTAAGCGGTGGGAGAGGAACGAATCCTGTCGCAATGACTATCATCAATCCTGGGAAGGATATTGGCCGAGCCAGGGATCGAACCCAGGGTCACCTGTTCTCAAGTCACGCTACCGACTGAGCTACCGGGGTTCGGGACACATATATACAAACAAAAGTCAACTATAATAACACGAACTGGGTATTATATCCGGTGATTCATAATAGTTGTATATGGAATTTATTCCTTAAGGATAGGGCACCCTAATGGGATTCGTGTAACATCGCCATTCATCGCCAAAACCGTACGGATTCGGCTAAGACTCAGGTAATCCGTAATTGATGCGGGGAACCAGTGTGTATCGGCTGATCGATTACGGACTACCCGAGCCTCAGCCGAATCCGTACGTTTTTTCGGCGATGAAAGGCGATGTTCTAAGAATCCCATTAGGGTGCCCTATCCTTAATCTAAATTATCGTTTATAATACATGTATCTATTAAACGTTCTATAAATGCTCTGTCTGGAGATCAAGTACTTCGACGCTTGCCAGGTGATAACGTTTCGCCGTCAAACTATACATTCCAAAATACTTATGCTACGTTTACATAAACCACCATGTCTTCGATGTCCACGATTTCAAAACATCTCGGAACTCCACGATTTATTGCATTAATTTTGCTTCCCCACGCTTTTTTTACGCCTTCAGTACGTTTTGTCACGAGCTTCAGCGATATGTTACAGATTTAAAATGTCTCTGGTCAAGATATGCCGCGATTTTTATTACGTTCTCTCAAGTTCTCTCGAGTTGTCTGACGATTTACATGATCTGCTACTACGTTTTTTCACGTTCCGTTCAGACCCCTCACGTATAATGCTAGGTTCACACTGTCGCGAGATTAGTTACGAGAGCCACGATTCGCAATCCGCAGCTAATCGTGAAACTTTTGGGAATTTTTTTGATTTGGATACGAGATGATACGAGTAGAGACGTTAAGAAACGATTACTTGCGCTTGGATGCGACATAATTGCGATTGGTCATTTCAGTTCACACGACCATTTACGATCCGGTCTTACGTTCGTATACGATCCATTCCGATCCGATAAGATTATCCCGTTCAAGTCTGCGATTGAATCCCGATTCGATACGATTATTACGAGCGGGGATCACGAGTTATGACGATGTAGTACATACAGATACGTGTGGATAAGTCGAGATACGTTTATTGCGAATCGATGCGCTCTGTTTCGCCAAGATACGATTATTGTCGTGCCGCGTTTCACGATCATATCCGAGGGAGAGCTGCGATTGGACCCCGATGAGTATATATGGGCCACGACTGTCCACAGACTTCATTGTATTTTGTGAAGACTAATTGTTGAGGAGAGTGATAATGTGACATTTGCGGTATACAGACATTATCACCAGAGAGGAAGGAGACGAGTAGTTGCCAGACCAGCAACAACCACAACCCGCAAGGGTCAGGAGAGCGGTAGTCAGACAGTTCTGGGTGTGACCATGTCTCACAGAAGAAAGAAGCCAACAATTCGGTTAGTTTTCTAGCCTCCTCGACATATCCTACAAAAAGACTGAAGTTGCCTTGATGATAGATAAAATAGACATAAACATGTTGTTTAGTTGACCTAAGGATACACAATACCATATTTTCATTTTAGATTTAGATTAAATTCGTGTTTTCAGAATGAGAATTGCTCTTTTTTATCTTTCTTGAACACCATAGAAATTTTCCATTCAGCAGAAAAAATAATTGCATTCAAGCATTTTTGCTGCATATCTTTAGGATAAGTTAAACATTTTTATTTTCATTTTTTAGGGTGAAAATGCGGTAATCGGTTCTCTGGAATTCTCTATTTTCGACCTCCCCTTTCGGCCCAACAAACCAGGCTTGCAGGCTTTCGGGAAAGCTGGATGTATTTCCAGAATTGTTGGTTTTGGAAAGCGTCTACGAGTAGAACCTGAATGTTCAATGTTGAAGGGAGTATTTTCGTTTTAAACAGCATCATGTACTGCTGCTGCAAAGGGGGCCACATTTCTTACTTCGATTATCTCGATGTGAGGGATCAAAAAGGAGAACTTATCCTATCCTATTATCCAGCAAATCGAACCAGAGCTTTGCCTTTGCCTTGTCCAAGATTGGTCCCGATCAACACGATATAGAAGCACGATTTGATGCGATCTGCTACGTTTTGTTACGATTCAATACTATTAGATGCGGTGACCACGATTTAAAATCAATCGTGTTGATCGTAGAAAATTTTTTGACAGCCAAAAAATTTCATACGATTAACACGATTGCCACGATTAACATCAAGTTCTGACACGACCTGATAGGATCATCACGACTTGCTCACGATTAAGACCACGATTTCAATCGTGGCGCGAATCGTGATAGTGTGAACCTAGCATTATCAAGTTCTGTTAAGCTCTGCTACGACTACGTTAATGTGTGATTGAGATTGTCACGTTTTCCCCACGATTTGGATATGATCAGATGGCATAAATCATCCATCTATCGATCGCAACGATAAGTAAAAGAAACTCAATTCATCCTCTCAACCTCTGCAGAGATTCAAAAGAGAAAGGAGCTACACATACAATAGATGAAGAAGACGCCGAGTTGGCCGGGTATATCTTCGACAGAAATAGAAGAGAGGACGAAAAGCAAATAAATAAATCATCAGACCTGCTAGGTGCGACCATGGTGAATTGTTGATCGAAGGAAGCTACTGAGATAACATTCTCAACTTCTTAACAGAGTACTAATTACGTATAACAGTAGTGAAACTCAAGCTACGTTTACACCACGTTCCCAGGAGGCATGGCGGCAACGTTTCTTACAAGCGTAAACAAAACAGAATTGACGTAATACAACGCGGAGGAACGGGACAAGCAGACATGTCAGACTGTGGTTGCCGTGCCAAATATTTAAACTGTCAAAAAACTTACCACGGCAGTCTCGGTGCAGACGAGAAACCTAATAGACCGCAATGGAATGGGTTGATCGCAACAGAGCTTACCAGGACGTAATCAAGGTCCGATACGCCGCGTTAAGGCCTGTTGCGATGTACTACCTTCTACTACGACTTCCACGTTACACCACGTTCTCTCACGAACAAAAAATCGGCGTAATCGTGGTAAAATTTTTGACCGTCAAAAATTCTGTCATGATCCTTACCATCATCCCGACAGCACCGAGTTCCCTCAATATCAACACGATTCGATCCCACAACCCCACACCCTCCTCTCAAATTGTGGACATCGTGGCTTATGTAAATGCAGCATTACAGTAAAAAAATCTGTCACGATCCTTACCATCATCCCAGTACAACCAAGTTTCTTCATGATACACACGATTCGACCTAACGACCCCACACGCTCACCACACCTCTCTCGTGGGCAGCGTGGCTTATGTAAACGCAGCATAATAGTATAGAAATATTCAGAATTATAAAACACCTATTTTTTAGGAGTCTCTCGCTAATGTTCCGAAACCTGGTTGCCCGGGTTCTAAGCCTCACTGAAGGCACGGGTTTTTTTGTGGGAGTTTCCTTGGGCAAGACACTTCAGAGCCCTTGCCCGGTACAGGGGAAACCCAGGGGCCGAAAACATTGTGGTAAAAAGAGAAATTGCTCGTCTTAAGTGTTTTTTTTTTTAGTCAGAATGTTTTCACTTTTTTTGCATGCAAAACATTCTAGAGACAAGCAGGTGTTTTCGCAAATTATCGCCGAGCGCGGATTTTAAACTCCCCCTCAACCACCCCCCCCCCCCCTGCAATGTTCGTTTACATAAAATCATCGCGGGCAAAATAAAACATTATCACAACTAGCCCTTTACTCCACTAAATGGGTTTTAACGACATAAAGAAAGCTTATGAAAACATTATGGGAAAAGAACAAAATGCTGGTTACATTTTCTCCTTTTCCCATGATATTTTGTACTCTCAAAGGAAAAAAAATATGATTGTGGCAGATTTGTCATATGCAAATGCTGCAATTTGAACAAGTCTAAAATTTTGTAGCACGGTAGAGTTAGAACACACGGGGAGTGCACCTCTCTTTGCTTGTTTTTTCAGCAGCCCTGAACCAGCCATTCTGTCCCTACAACCGGTGCACCGTAGCCAGACGCTGAATTTATCACCTAAAACCTTTGAATAAGTTGATAAAAATAGATACGCCAGTCACATAACTCGCGTTTTACCTATTGTTAAATTCCTGTACGTGAAACATAGAGACGCCCATGCTAGATTAGCAAGTTTAATCAGAGGAGGCACCTGTGGAACTTGGGAAGGGAATACGCACAGGTTCAGTTTTCAACTTCCATGACAAAAAGAAAATGAAAATAATAAATGAAAAAACAAGGGGTTCATTGGTAGACGAATCCAGTTTGATAAGAACGGGAAAGAATGAAGGCATAGATAAAGAAAGGGGGATAAAAGAAGGAAGGAAGGAACTGGCGAAAGAATGAATGTATTAATATAAGAAGATGATAAATGAAAGTATTTAATAAAGCGGAAATTCAGGAGTAAAAACAAAACTACACAAACAAATAAAAAACAACCATTAAGAAAGAAAAACGTTTTTGAAAGATGAAAGCATTTTAAAGATAGCTTTCGTGGTAAAAATAAGAAGAAAGAGAGAAAACATTTACTAAAGAGTAAAATTGTTCGTGGTGTTGGAAAATTACGAAATGACGGAAAAAAAAAAAGAAAGGATTTATGACATAAGACAAATCCATTCATGAACGACAGAATTAACGAAACAAAAAAAAAAAACCAGTATTCAAGAAAGGAAGAAGTCTTTGAAGAAAGATTAATTGTTGATTAAAGGGTATTTTACGCCGCATCGAACATTATTTCAGTGGTATTTACCCAAGATGGCCCATTCTAACAAAAATCCTAAACATTATCTGGACTAATATTCTGATTTACTTTCATGAGTTTTGGAATGAAAATGTGGACCCTAAAGTGTTTACAAGAGTTTTGAAAGATTTGACCTGGTGACCTGTATTGACCTAAATGAAACATTTCCTAACAACATGACCTAATTCGAGATATTATCAGGACAGATATTTTGACCAACTTTTGTGAGTTTTGGATTGAAACGTGGCCACTAGAGTCCACAAAAAGTTTTTCAAATATTTTGCCTGGTGACCTAGTTTTGTACTCAACGTGACCTATTTTCAAACTCATACATATAATCACGACAAACATTTTGAGCGCCTGACATGAGTATCGGAGAAAAAATGTTGCCTCCAGAGTGTACTCAAGGTTTTCCGAAGATTTGTACGTCTAACATAGTACATGAGCTGACGTAACCCATCTTAAAGTTCGTCCGAGATATCATCTAGACAAACGTTCTAACCAACTTTTTTTAGTATTGGACTAAAAATGTGACCTCTACAATGTACACAAGGTTTTTCTAAGATTTGACCCAGTGAACTAGTTTTTGAGACGACCCATTTCCGAACTTGTCTGAGATATTATCAATAGAAAAATTCTGAGCAAGTTTCGTCAGTATTGTTCTGAAAATGTAGCCTCTAGGGTGTACACAAGGTAAGAGCTGACGACACTCGTAGGACAAACCACGACGGACGACGCATTACGGACGACGCAATACGGACAGAGCACTATCGCAAAAGCTCACCTTGATCAATTTCTGCTCAGGTGAACAAAAGAGATTTATAAACATCAAAAAACAGCATTGATGGCAGACAAGGAGTATTCAAGAAAGACAAAAAAGCAGTGACGGTGGACAGTTTTTTTGATCAAAGATAGTAAGAATTTGCGAATATCATAAGAAAACATGGAAAACAAAACGTCTGTAAAAGACAGTTTCGGTTTTCCTAAAATCTTTACCAGTGTTGTCTACCCCAAGGTAACAGTTTAAAGGTTTTGAACATGCCTGTAAAAGCTGTCGAAAACTTGGTTCAAATGACATTTATAAAGCCAACATTCTATAACTGAAATTCACTCCAATAACGCTAACCATGGGTCGACTAGCTATAACGCTTGGAGCATGTTTGATCTTTTTCCAGTCTTTTGCGTACGGAATCTTCGAGGAACCCGTGTGTTCTAAGTATCATTTCGAAGAAAAAGTTCTTGAGAAGCTGATTTTGTTGGAAATAAGGGTTGAAAATGATTTTAAACGTTTGCAGGAGGAAGCCAGCGTTAGGGACGCTAAATTGTCTGCTCTAGCAGACTCCACGAAAAATGACGTTGCCAGTCTAATGGAGAATATATTAAAGATAGAAACTATGCGTGAGGGGATCATCAAAAAGAAAGGTTTGTATGCATTTTTGTATGCATTTTTGTTATAGATCTGCGAGAGTACAGGAATAAGACCTTTACGATAAAGACAGTTTCAGCCAGGGAACAATTTAGAGGACTTTCGAGGCGCGAAGGAGATGGGGGAAAAACAACATTATGGTCACTGAACATTGAAGGGTTCTTTTGTACGTTATCAAAATGTAAAAGATAAAAACAGGGGGCATGAAAAAAAAGATTAAATGGTGTTCACCAGCAGTAAAGCTGCATTTAAGTAGACTTGAAATAAGATTAATTGCAAGAACTTCCCTTACACAATGGGTAACTTTTCTCTTTTTAAGAGTGTCAAGGAGATTTTCATGTCTCATGAGGGATGTGGTGCACCTATCACTGTATATCACTGTATTATAAGACTGACCTTTTATCGAGAAATTAGCAGGCAAATCGTCTATACAGGGCTCGTTTTCACACACACACACCCACCCACCCACCCACTCTCACACACAACTTAATAAAAGTCATGGTCTAATCTCAAGACATGTATTATTTTCAAAGTGACACAATTTCTAATTGGCTTAACTCTTTTGACTAACCCACATGGCTTAGCTAATCAGAAATTGTATTACTGCAACTTAAAAAGGTTGGTGAATACGGGCCCTGGTCACTGAATACTTTTTGGCATAGATATGAACGTTGATCTATAGTGTTAACATGTTAGCGTCAAAGTTCTATTCATAGTGCTTTTGCACACAACCTTCTATTGTTTGCAAATTCTTATAAAAAGATTTTCAGACCAAATCTATGCCTAGAATATTTTGGTCGTTTGTGACCCACTATTGGCACTTTACGTATTAAAAAATCAAATAATTAAACAGTCAGGGCGTAATGATGCTTAACACAATGTACAACATTAAGAGAAAGATCGACGAGGCAAGTTCCAACTTGCCACTGTTAGGTTACAGCCACTGTGCACTACTGGCTGCTTAGCAAAGTTTTTTTTTTTCGTCTCTGTGTTTATTTCGAAAGCTCATCGTCGTAGTAATCAAAATAACGTCTCCAAATAGTTTTCTATTTTAATTCACTCATTCCACGTAATAGAAGTAACCATAATGCATTTTCCTTTCAGAAATCGCTGTAATAATAATAATAATAATAATAATATTATTATTGACAATGACAACAACAACAATAACAACATAAAAGATAATAATAAAAATAATGATGATGATGATGACGATGACGTTAGATACCCCTAGAGGTCTTAATAGCTCTCTTGGCAATAAACCAAACACGAAGTTGAAACGAGTTGAAAGCAAGAGATTTTTGACAGGAAAAAAGATTTAAAAGAAAGAGTAAGATTACTCAGTTGTTTAGCGTCGCATCGGTTCTATTCCAGTTACATTTCAGAATCATTCATTTTTTATTTGACCAGTGTGAATCAGTTCTTTAGGCCTTTACCACACAATTCCGTGTAAAACGTCTTTGACGAAAAAGTCTTTTGAAAACATTGTGGGAAAAGGAGAAAATACTGGCAACCAGCATTTTCTCCTATTCTCATGATACTTTTATTTTCCTTCCAAAGACATATTTCATCATTTGCGTCATTTTAAATTTCTGCAAATGCCTTAATATAGACAAGTCAAAAATGTTGTGATGTGGTAAAGAGTTAATGGTGACGAGTCATTCAGGAGCGATTTTTTTGTTGTTGTTTATTTGTATGGTGCCCGCCGTTTTCAATATTATCTCAGTTTCATCGCGGCTGCCTTGGCACCTATCCATGCTTTCCTGGACTTTCTTTTACCACTACTTCGCACAATATCCTTCCAAAACCATTTTCTGCTTTCCCATATAACAATCGTCGAAGCAATAATTAGTTGAGAGAGAGAAATCACTTAGGAACGAAAACCCCTGGTATATTTCAGGACTTTTGGTATGACAAGATGTATGGCACTAGGCAAGAGCTTTAACTATTTCGCTGCCAATTAAAAAAAAAAACTTCTTCACAGGAGTGAAAGTAGATTTTCACTGCTATTGAAGATGGTATTGATCAAAGTTAAACATTACGTAGCGGACAGTGTAGGTCGAAAGCCAGACTGCACGTTCTGTGAAGTGTGGTTTTGATCTAAAACGTCCTTAAGAGCGGTTTAAGTCGTTATTAGCAGTGGGGGATAAAAAAATGGCAACGACAGAGGAGGGTTTCAGACAAAGCTGAAGTCTTTTTGTTCTTGTTAAACTTTATATCAAGAACAAAAGACTTCTGCTTTGTCTCCTCTCCTCCCTCAGGCTTTTTTGGTGTGTATTAACCATTACTGTAAACGTCTTTGAATTACTTTCCCCTCCTTATCCCCCTTTTCATAAATATCATCAGCATCACCAACATCAACATGAGTATAAATGTGACTAAAATTGTATTTTCAGATCCAGTATTCTTCGTCGCCCACACAACATCAGAGTCTCTAGCACAAAGTCAACCGGTGGTTTACCAAAAGACAGTCGTGAATCTTGGCAACTATTACGACAAATCTACTGGGAAGTTTACGGTACCAATCAAAGGTGTCTATATTTTCTCGGCGCAGATTTGCTCAGCAAACCACGTCCACTATCAAATAATTGTCAACGATACTCCGTATAGCTCGTCTTATCAGTATGATGAAGTTGATGGCGTTTGTTCGAGTATTACAACAACCACGCTTGTGGCTCGGGACGATCTAGTCTGGGTTAAAATTACCAATTCTGGAGTAAAGGTGAAAGAAAGCTCAAGCAGCAATAATCCGTCTTGGAATATGTTTACAGGTACCCTTATTATGACAGTCGAGTAAATGATGAGGGCAAAGATAATATATTTTCACTTCAATCTCATGTCGATTGTCTTACTTCAACCTTAATTCGTGCTGATTATTTTATTTTCACTCAATTCGTGTTAAGTTTTTTTTTTTTATCTAATTCATGTCATTGGTATTTGTATAGAAACACTCACAAAAAAGAAATGTACATGGATGTACACGTGCACTGGCCACCATATTACAAATGATTTCCTATTGAAATGACTTTTACTTCCGAAAGTACACATTATTTCAAGTCCAGTCATCAAAACTTCATACGTTAACGGTAACTATGCCACGTGTGGTAATCAGGGGGAACTAGCTCCAAAAAGAGGCAAAGGAATTTTGTGCCCTCAACACATTCGGGATCTCGCGAGCCACAGCCTTCGTAAGAAAAACAGTAAACAAAGGCATGTCTCGAAAAAATTTATTACAGTTTATTCTTTATTGGCAGTCTAGAGAAAAATCGGGCAATGCTATCGTGTGTGTATATGATTCAAGTTTATTCCCCTTTAGGATTAGCCGTAAAAATATGCCGGGCTTGAATATAATTTTACCACAACTTTAAAGCACCGTGCTAAAAATCCACCAATTTCTGTCAACACTGAGATTTGGGAGCCTAGATTTTTTAACTTTTTTTTTTTTATATATATTTTTTTAGATCTGTAGCCTTCAGATCCCCTGAAGCGTCATTCCTGATAAAATTAAGCACGAAAAAAAAGATAAATAAGCAAAAACTTATCAGCGGAGAAATGATTCCAGAGAATATTTGAGTCTAATCAATCCAAATCTTTGAGTTAGGTTCTCTCTTCCTCCTGTTGTCTTTGGTTTGGTCACGTCTTCTGACGCCGGTCCACTAGTACTGTTACAGTCGGATGCGTGGGTAGCTGGTCTACGCGTAAAATTAGGTTTAAGTTAACTGCAGTACGAGTTGACCAGCTACCCGCGCATCCGACTCTTACACTGGGCCGGCATCAGAAGACGTGACCAACAAAAAGTAAAAAGGAGGAAGAGAGAACCTAATTTAAAGACTTGGATTGATCAGACTCAAATATCCTGATGATTTAATACTACCGTAAAATATGGACGACGGCACTATCTCCATGTCTAGGGCCCCAGCTCGGACAGTAATTTTGTTAATATTCTATGGAAACTATTTCTTCACCGGTAAGTTTTTGATTATTTAATTTTTTCATGCTTGATTTTATCAGGAATGGTGCTTCAGGGGGTTCTGAAGTCTGTAGATTTGAAGGAAAATGAAAAAAAAAATCTAGCCCCCCCCTCCATCTCCGTGTTGACAGAAATTGTGCATTTCAGTTCGGTGCTTAAACGTTGAGGCAAAACGAACTTGAAACCCTGAATATTTCTACGGCCAATCCTAACGGGGAATAAACTTAGATCATATCTACATACGATAGCATTGCCATTTTTTTTTGCATAGATGGCCAACAAAGTAACAAATATTGATGAAATACTTTCGTTTACTGTCTTTCTTAAAGGCTCTAGCTCGCGAGTTCCCGGATGTGTTGAGGGCACAAAATTCTATTGACTCATTTGGAGCTAGTTCGCCTGATTACCATCCGCGTATGCCAAAATTTTCTAACTTATATTCTTAGCCTAAATCTGAACTTAGAAAGTACGGTATTTTTTAATTGGCTAATCCATTTCGCTTGGCCAAACGCAAATTTGAAATTTAGAATGTTTTTGAGAATAAGACCAAGAATGCAACTTAGAATGGTTCTTTTGAAGACGACTTTTCAATCATCTACTTTCTTTACATAGATGATTTAAACATATTTGGACACAGAGACACACAGATCGGAAGAAAGATCAACAGAACAATAACTAAGCCATGCTCTGTGAAAAGGGGTTCTAATGCATCTGCAAATCGTATCGACCCAGGTCAGCCTACGCAGTCCGCGCAGGCTAACCTCTGTCGAAACTTTTTGCTCTAGGTCAGTTTTTTAACACGTCCAAGGACCATTCTGTCTTTGTCTAATAGCGACACGAGAGTCATATTTTTCTTTAAATATTGCAATGTACCTTTGTGGTAGTGTAGATCGGGGATCAGACTGTACATTGTGCAGCCAGATCTTGATGTATACCAAACATGGAGGAAACTCGTGTTTTTTCTGTCCTACAGTGACATAGGAGTCATATTATATCTTTAAATATTGCATTGTACCTGTAGTGGTGGTGTAGACCAGGAATCAGACTGTATTTTTTGCGGCCTTATTTTGATGTATACCAAACACAGAAGAAATTTACATTTTGGTCTTAAAGTGACATACATGTCATATTATTCTTTTTTTTTAGCCTATTGTAACTTCTTGGTGTTGTAGATCAAGGATCAGACTGTATTTAATGCAGCCTGATCTTGATGTATACTAAACACGGAGGAAATTCATGTTTTTGTCTTAAATTGACTTACGAGTCATATTATTCTTTCTTTTTTTAAAATCTATTGTAACTTTTTGATGGTGTAGATCAAGGATCAGACTGTATTTTATGCAGCCTGATTTTCGTGTATTCCAAACACAGAGGATACTCATGATTTTGTGTTATAGTGACATAGGAGTCATATTATTCTTTATGTAGAATATTTTTTGTATGGATTTCACGTATTTTTCTAACGCAAGAGAAATGTTTCAACACCTTGCCAGAGAATGAAATATTCTTGTATGAATATCACAAACCTTCCAAGTAGATTCTTTCTTTTTTTTAATGCAACGGAAATTTCTCAACACTTTGACAGGGAATAGAACTCCTCGACTCGCCCACACTGAAAGCATTGGTAAAAAATGCTTTTTACGGTACTGATCTTGATGTATACCATCTTTGTCTCCTTTCTGTATTTTTTCACCCAAAAGCTACACGAGAATTTATTCTTTAATTTGGAACATTCATTGTATTCTTTTCACACATCTGCAATACTTCGCCATACAGTAAAAGCAGTGCGACTTACCCGTGTTGAAAGCATTGGTAGACGACAACATAAGAGTGGCGTTAGCAGTGAGATTTTATCTTTGACAGGATGGTGTGGGCATTGAAAGGAGAAAACCGAATATAAGCATTTTTGTCGTTTTCTTATGTTTTCATATGCCTTGTGTCTGATGGTCATCACATTGTTAAATTGTTTTAATGTCGAGGTTAGATTATCAAACGTATTATCATTATGTAAGGGGTCATATAATATATATTATGCATTTTTTCTGTAATGCTGTATTTTGAGCTTACATTTACAATAAAAAAGCATTGTATTGTATTGTTTTGAATTGTATTGTATGTTGTATCTACCGCAGGATTCAGCCGATTGTTAAACAAAGCGGATTTTATGGGTCCATAATGATGCCATGACATGCTCGGTTGTGTCTCAGCCAATTTAGAACGCAAGTTTAAGAATTACAGACTTTTAATCTTTACCAGATGGCAAAATTTTAGACCCGTCCAAATTCAAAGCATTTGAATGCGACACACTTAATGTGACTCAAATGCCGGGATGAATCTTGAAACGTTTAAAACGTTGAGGGAAAGGGAGAAAATGCTGGTTAACAGCATTTTCTCTTTTTTCCACAATGTTTTGAAAAGGCTTTTTCAAAACACCAAATTCTGTGGTAAAAGGGATAATTGAATTTAGAATGGTTGATGAACAGGGAACATGACTTTACCTTGTTGTGCTTTTTTCGCTTTAATGCTCGAATCTCCTACACTTAAGTTATTAAGATAAGCTAATTTAAAGTAAATCTATTGAATTCTAAAACAGAAGTTCTCCTTGGATGTTTTTTTTCAAAACCTGGAAGCAGTCGAGCAAACTAGGAGCGATTTCTGTGAAAAATGGCGCGGCTTTTTGTTGCGTTCATGATTTTTTGTGGAATCTTACGTCTTGCATTTTCGGTGTTTGACGACCCAGTATGCTCTAAATATCACTTTGAAGAAAAAGTGTTAGAAAAGCTAGTTAGGTTAGAGTTTCGCGTTGAAACTGAACTAGCTGACACGAAAAACAAAATCAAATCATTCGAATCTAAGATCAGCTCAGAAAGCAAAGCAAGGTTATATAATGTAGCAGAAGATCTGAAAAATATTGAGGAACGCTTTGAAACAAGTCTGGCGGATTTGAACTCTAAAATACTTGGGAATGTGAATGAAACGATTGGAACACTCAGACAGAAGGACAGAAAGCTTAGAAGTAACGTCGGAACGCTTGCCCAAGAACTAGCACAGATGAGATACGACTTTCGTCAGAGTAAGAAGCTGTTTGTTTACTTATTTGATTTTGGTATCTGTTTGGATGCGTCTTATGCTGCATCAGCGTTATTCGTCAACAATAGTGCACAAGTTCCTCTTTCCAGAACTATAATTAATTGTAGATCCTTTGATTCTTTACCAAATAACAGTATACTAGACTTGAAAGCATGAATGAGGCTGAAATTATAAGATTCTCTCGGAAAAAGCCGAAAATATTGTGGTAAAAAGGAGAAAATGCTTACCAGCATCAGGGTCTTTCAAATACGAGATTGTTTGGGAAAGATTAAACTGCAAATCAAATAGTAAAACTGAAATATTGCATTTTCAAAGTTGCTTTCGTGAAAGAAAAAAAAAAGTCTCACCGTATCGGACATAATAGATAAAAAGTCGGACTGCGCGTTCTTTTCAGTCTGATCTTTATCTACACTGTCTTCAAAGTCCATTGCACTCGTGCTAAGTAAAGAGTTAATACTTTACTAGACGACTAAATGTTGGACTGCTCAAATTGAAAGCACGCTCAGTATTGACAACATGTGGTTTAAATACGGTGATTGTGCCTGAAAAGATAGAAAACATTGTTGGAAAAAGAGAAAATGCTGGTTAATACGGGATTGTTTTGTAAAGGGTTTTAGATTAAAGGCTGCTTTTAGAGCCATGTGTACAAAATTACACAGAACACAAACCTTTTCGAGGAAGGGGAGATAATCGTTTTTCAGAGATACGGAAAACGACACGGAAACATGATCAAGTGTGAACATACACAAAAACTGCGAAAAATTATGTAAAGGCAACTTTTGATAGAAATACATACATGTATTTCCCGAGAAAAAATATGAGTTATTCTCTTTAAAAAGAGGGTTTGGTTTAATGCATCTGTTATTTAAAGTGTTGTTCCAGGTCAGCCAACACAGTCTGCGCAGGCTGACCTGGGCCAAAAGTTTTTGATTTTGGTTAATGTTTTGCAGGTCAAAGGACCATACTACATCGTGATTCAGTCGGTTGTTAGACAAAATGGAATTTATGGATCCATAATTATGTGATGACTTGCTTGGTATCATGCACCACGGAGATGCATTAAGCCCCCTTTTGCCAGAGCATGGCTCAATTATATATTCTGGTAGTATGGAGAACATGATTTTGTATTTCTTTACGTCTGAACGACAAATCTTCGTCGAGCTCACGCCCTGGCCCTATGCCACTGGACAGAATTTTAGGCTCATTCATAATAAAATGATTTACAGACGATAAAGAAACAGTTGCTGAAAAGAAAGGATTTATCTTAGGAAGAGTAGAAATATTCTCGGAAAAAGAGAAAATGCTGGTAACCAGCATTTCGTCCTTTTCCGGCAATGATTTCAAACGCTTTGATCTTCGTCAAAACATCGGAACATTTAAGAAAAAAAAGGTTAAAAAAACCTTCATCTACAGTACATGCCCTGACGGTACCTATCTAAATGCTAATTCCACTGGCCATCTAATGGGCTGAGATGTTTTGCTCAGCCAATCAGATTGCTATTTTTGGAATGTAGAATTTAGAATGGACAAGAGTTTAGGATTGTTATTTAATACGGACACTAACTTGTTTTCAGACACACGAGACAGAGTCTGTTTGTCGCCAGTTCTGAAGGAGAAAACTTCATCTCCAACAACAAGCCTGTCAGGTTTGATACAGTATTAGTCAATATGGCGGAAGGATATAATCGTAGGAAAGGAATATTTACCTCGCCGCTAGATGGCGCCTACTTATTTTCGGTTCAGTTTTGTCTTGAACGATAGATAAATTACCAAATTCTGGTTAACGATGTTGCATACAGCACTACCTTTAAACACAGAAGTATTGACGGGGAAAATTCGTGTTCTAGCGTGGTGACGACGGCTTTTTTGTCGACGAACAACACAGTCTGGGTCAAGCCGATAAATCATGACGAAGCAGTTGTGTCCATCAGCAGTGTGCATCCCGCATGGAGTATGTTTACAGGAATCTTGATTGGTTAAACTTTGACTTTTTCGTGCCTATTTACAATAGGACGTATTGTTGCGCGATTCAAAAAATGTCTATGTACCATGTAAATTAGCAGTAATTATTTCTTTGATTATTATCAGAGATGAGGTCAATTCGTCAATAAAGAGTTGTAAATATACTTTCTATGGTATTTCTTAGATTTTCAATCAGGAAACCAAAGTGAATTCTTTTGGACTGTTGGTAAACTATTGTAACAATAACAATAAAACACCCCTTTTTAAATACCTCTCAAACCCCCCCCCCCCCCTTTTCGTGCCACATGCCAAATTATTCTAAATTACGGTCGTTCCAACACTACGTTATGATGGAAAGCGTTAATGAAATTTGATCCAACTTTTAGAAGTTTTTACATGCAACTTTTTAAAAAAATCTTGTTTTTTCTTAAAGTAATAATAGTTCTCAGTACCAGAAGTCTAACTGTTTAAATAACTTGAAGCAATATTGAGTACACAATTTTCATATAATCTTAATCTGTCAAGCCGAACCACTAAGACAAAGACTGATTGGCAACCAGCATTCTCCTTTTCCCACTATGTTTTCTACCCGTTGAAAGATAAATACCATCACCTAAACCCCATTTGAGTCATGCTCTGGCAAATGGTGGTTTAATGCATCTCCGTGATGCAATATACTGAGCACGTCATCACATAAATATGGATCCTTAGAATCCATTTTGTCTTTCAATCGACTGAATGATGGATCGACTGCGCAGGCTGACATGGGTCGATACTTTTTGCAGATGCATTAAACCCCCTTTTTACAAAGAATGGCTCAGTTATAAACTGCAAAGACTCGCAGTCTGAATCGGTACAAAACTTCTTCGACTGGTAAAGACTAAAGATATTATAAGGGTACAAACATATGTGCCGCGCTCTGGCAAAAGGAGGCTTGATGCATCTCCGTGATCCATGGTACCAAGCAATACATCACAGTATTACGGATCCATAACACCCACTTTTTGAACAACCGACTTAATCATGAGGTAGAATGTTCCTTGTACATACAAAAAATTGACCAATAGCGAAAAGTTCTGGCCCAGGTCAGCCTGCGCGGACTGCGCAGGCTGACCTGGGCCGAAACTTTTCGCAGATGCATTAAGCCCCCTTTTCACAGAGCATGGCTCATATGAATTTCTCGTGGACTTACCTGTGGTTAGTCAAAAGTGGTCATTTTTTCCTGACGCCCAATTCGCCACAGATAGATGCCGAATTTACAACGGTAAAAGTTGATAAAAACAAAATTCACAATTACAATTACCAATTACATTAATTTGATAAAACAATAAAAAAAAAAACTGGAAATGGAAGACAGACAGACAGACAGACAGACAGACAGACTGCTATTCGTGAAAAGGTGAAAGCACTTATGAAAGAAAGAAAAATAAAAAGAATGTACACTTTCTTTTTAAAGGAAATAAGCGACGAAAGAAAATATTTACGAGTGAACGAAGACAACATTTGAGTCATGCCCTGTGAAAAGGGGGTTTTATGCATCTGCAAACCAATGTATTGATCCATACCAGCCTACACAGTCCGCGCAGGCTGACCTGGTCAAAATATTTTGCTTTTTGTCAATTTTCTGCATGTCAAAGGACTAGTCTACTTCATGATTCAATCGCTAGTCAGACAACATGGATAAATGCATCTATAATTATGTGATGACTTACTTTGCACAATGCATCATGGAGATGCATAAACCTCTTTTCCTAGAGCGCTACTGATTTATTACGGAAAGAAGCTTTCTAAACCGGATAAAAGCATTTGTTGAAAGAATAAAACACGTATGAAAGAAATTATTGACAAAAATCAAAAGAACTATCGAAAAAATAACAAATTACAGAAACCAACGATAGAAGAAGGAGAGTAAGGTCAACAGCTTAAAGTTTTTACCAAAATACAAAATCAATTGTACAAAGAAATCGTCCTTAGAAAAAAAACATTGGTGAAAGCAAATTTGTCATGTTCTATGAAAAGGGGCTTAATGCATCTGCAAAAAGTATCGACCCTGTTCAGCCTGCAGAGTCCGCACAGGCTGACCTGGGTTGAAACTTTTTGCTTTTGGTAATTTTTCTGCGTGTCAAAGGACCATTCTATTTCATGATTCAGTATGTAATATGACAAAATGGATTTTATGGATTCACAATAATATGATGACTTGCTTGGTATAATGCATCACGGAGATGCACTAAACACCCCTTGTGCCAGAGCATGGCTCAAATATAAGTGCAAAAAAATGATTGGAGAAAAAGAGGGAGAAGACAGAAGAAAAGACCTACAGGGGGAAAAAGATGTGAGACATATAAGACAAAAATACGAATACAATAATCGTAAATCAAGAGATTTTCCAATCTTAAAAGGACTGAAATCAACGTTACAGTAAACTTGTCTGCACCGCCAAAGAATCAAAGAATGAGAATAAACATGACGGCTATTCGAAAGTCTATGCTTCAGATCACAAAGCATCCCAAATTTTCCTTTTCTTAACCCTGAAGCTGCTAAGCCTGACTCACTGATCTTTTGTGGACAGTGTAGATCGTGATCCGATAAGGACATATTTTCACACACCCCCACCCACCCCCACACCACACACAAATACACGTACCTTTAAAATAGCAAAATTTGGGTTTTAATTATCGACTTAAAAGTTTCATTTCACTTTCTTTAGCAGGATTAGGGTTAACAGCTCCATGCTTATCAATCGATTTTCCACTTCTACTTTCTGACCTACTCCGAACAAGGTGCTGAGGTATTATGAAGTTCACCAATCCAAGAGCTTGAACCTACAACTTAGATTATCAATGGGTTCATCATACCAAAAGTCTTGAATCGCAAAGGCAGATCCTAAATTTATTGACATAAGAATACATGTACAATTAATTTTCAGACAAACCACTCACTACTACAAGGGCATCAAAACGAGACATTTAACAGAAATGAAACCCTATCAGTATTTTTGAGTGATATTGAAATTGTTACGGGAAAATTAGCAATCGCTTGTAGCTTTCAATGTCCCATATTCTCGAACTGTTGTCTACTGCTGGAACAGGTAAACTTGTATACTTGCGGCTTTAAGTTTGTGAACATGACAATACAAAGTGTTCACATTTTAGCTTTGT
This sequence comes from Hippopus hippopus, assembly GCA_946811185.2. Classification (NCBI taxonomy): domain Eukaryota; kingdom Metazoa; phylum Mollusca; class Bivalvia; order Cardiida; family Cardiidae; genus Hippopus; species Hippopus hippopus. Next base: position 32,421,574 of record OX328103.1, read on the forward strand.
ACATATTAAAACAGGGGTCTTCTGTCTTTAAAATTCACATTATCAGCGATCACCATGGACCGACTAGCTATAACACTAGCAGCAAGTTTAATAATTTCGCGGTCTTTTGCGCTCGGAATCTTCTAGGAACCAGTGTGTTCTAAGTACCATTTCAAGGTAAAAGTCTTGGAAAAGCTGATTATGCTAGAAATTAAGGTTGAAAATGAGCTGAAACGTCTGCAGAAGAAAGTCAGTGTGATGGAGGCTATGGCCGACTCCATGAAAAGTGCCGTCGCTGGTCTGATGGGAAATGTATCAAAGATTGAAAATATGCAGGAGGCCATCACCAGCGACCATGACATTGTCACCAAAGAGAAAGGTTTGTACGTTTTTTCGTTACAATACTGGGTGTGCAGGGTAGGAATTGCTATAGATACTGATGTTTTGTTTGGCAGGTGATTTACCTGTGCCTATATGTAATATTCACCAACCATTCTTAGTTTTATTCTAGATTTACCAATAATAGGAAATTTCCGATTGGCGAAATCCCTTGGTCTAGCCATTCAGAAGTTGCAGTACTTTGAACTTTACAAAATCAATGAGAATACGACTAAGAGTTTTATTAATCCATATCCTGCTAAATGAATTACATAAAACTTTCAAGTCGATAGTAAAAACCCAAATGATGCTATTTTAAACTTATTTTTGTAGAGAAAATACATCCTTATCGGACAGTGTAGATCCAAGATCAGACTGCACGTCCTGTGCAGTCTGATCTTGATCTACACTGTCCGCCATAGGTCAGTGAGTCGCGCTTAGCAGCCTAAGGGTTAGGAATGGGTGGGGAATATGGGCCTATTATATTCTTTCTAAACATTTACCAGACGGCAAAATTTTAGAATAATTTGAGTTAAAAGCATTCGCAAACAAAAAAATGAAATGAATCTAAAGTAATGGAAGTTTTCTCTGAAAAGTTGGACAATACTGTGTGAAAAGGAGAAATTCTGGTACAAGCCTTTTCTCTTAGCCCATAATGTTTTAAAAAGCCTCTTCACTCAGGGTCTTTAAAACTCGGAATTGTCCGGAAGAAGGTTAATAATTCATCCAACTAAGATTTACTTGTGAAACGGTCCTCTCATGTCGTTTTTGGGTTGAATTAGAATTCTTAACATACAGAAATTTGATTCATTTTAATATTGAACTTGAGTCGCAATTGTTTGCTATTTGTCAATTTTCTGCACGTCAAAGGAACTGTCTATCTATATCAGTAAGCTGTAATACAAAATAGATTTTATGGATACACAATGATGTAATGACTTGTCTGGTATAATGCATCACTAAGATGTATTAAACCCTTTTGCCAGAGCGAGGCTCTAATAGAATATTAATCAACTGCACTGACGACTTAGACTTTCCTGCATTCCATGTCAGTATGTAACAACTATATAACAGAATCTAAACGATTTAACCCTGAATCTGCTAAATAACTAAAATAAAACTTTCAAGTCGATAGTAAAAACCAAAATATTGCTATGCCATAGTTATTTTTTGCTGGAAAATATCTTCTTATCGGACAGTATAGATCAAGGATCAGAGTGCCCGTTCTGTGCAGTCTGATCTTGATCTACACTGTCCGCAAAAGGTCCTTGAGTTGCACTTGGCAGCATGAAGGTTAAATGCTCTAAGGAAGCCTAAAGCTACTCAAGGGCACCAATGATAAAAAGAAATGATTGACTGTATTGCAGTTTAACTCCGATTTAACAGCTTAGGTCATACCACGGCGGTCAGTGCACCTACGCATGTGTTTTCTGGCTTTCTCACAGTACTGACACAACGTTCTTTCCAAGTCACTGACTACTTTTCTCACATGTATGGGAGGTGAGAGGCAAAAAGTTTGCCGGGTATCGAACTCACAACCACCAGGTCATGAGTCATATACGTTAATCTATGAGCTGCCGGTCGGGCGACAAAAAGAAATAGCAATTTGCGTATACAATATCATGATTATCTGAAATCTTAATTCCGGTAAATACAATCGGGAAAAAATTAAGATTAGAACTAGAAGCGGGTGTTCATGTGGTGTAAACTGGAAAGGAAACAGAATGAGAAAAATATCAAATCACCAACACCACCACCACCAACAACAAAAACAACACTCGCGAAGAGAAATAATTATTAAGGATAGAAAAATTGTCTATGTACCCATTAAAAGATGCCATGTTGCAATGATGCAATAAAATGTATACGAGGGCTGTTCGATATGTAATGTGTATTGTACCACAGCGCGATAACGCTTTGCACGATTTCGTGGATGATGATACGCTTGAAGAGCTCTATTCAATACCTTTCCAACGGTATAAACACGAGCCTTTAGCTCCACATAGTTTTAAACTTATAGTCATTTCAATAGAGCTAGTCGTGGACCACTGCTGTAAAAATGGTTGGGAAACAGATTAAGAATATTGAAGAAATTAGAGCTTATATAAAAGTTCGAACAAAACTCGGTCATTCGGTAATGCAGATTTTTACTGAATTGGGGGAAGTTTATGGGTCTGATAAGCTATCTTATGAGACAGTTCGTCGTTGGAGAAAGAAATTTCTGACTGGCACAGAGTCCGTCAAAGATGCAGCAAAATCTGGCCGACCTGTGACTTTAACAGGCAAGGCAAATGTCTCAAAAGTCAGGGAAATAATTGAAAGTGATGGCAGATACACGATTCGTGATATTGCCAACGCTGTTGGCATATCGCTATCGCGGGTGCATTTCATTTTGAAGCGTATTTTGAAAGTACGAAAGATTTCTGCCAGATGGATACCGCATATATTGACAGATGACCAAAAACGGGTACGAGTACAAACCGCTAAGCAATTGCTCAAAATGTTTCCCAAATTCAATCAAAGACAATTTGCAAACATTGTTACTGGTGACGAAACATGGGTTCACTATTTCGAACCAGTAAGAAAAATTGGAAACAAAATATGGCTAACTAAACACGCTAGAAGGCCTGTAGTTGCCAAAAGAAGCACAAGCACAAAAAAGGTTCTTTATTGCATATTCTGCTCATGTGATGGTATAGTCGTACAAATTCCGGTGCCGAAGGGCAAAAGTGTTACAGGTCGGTATTACCAGGGATTCTATATGATATGTTATATACGATCCCTGGTATTACCGAGATGTTATACTAAAAAAGCTCAAGAAATATTATCTTAAACGACACCCTGTGTCAGGATTTAGGCATGTTCGTCTACTTCATGATAATGCTCCATCACATACATTTGAGCTTGTGAAGCAATTTTTGAAATCGGAGAAGGTTACCGTCTTGCCACACCCACCATACTCTCCAGATCTAGCCCCATGCGACTTTTTCCTTTTTCCAAAACTTAAAAAGTTCTTATCTGGTCGTCGTTACAAGTCCCGACAAGCCCTTGGCTCAGCCATCAGTCAGTGCCTCAGAGGTCTACCTAAATCAGCGTACCGTGACGCATTTCAGAGATGGATTCAGAGATTGAAATTATGTATTTCAAACCGCGGAGAATACTTTGAAGGGATGTAATGTTCATTTCACTATTTGAGTCGAATGCTTTTGAGATATCGTACAATACACATTACATATCGAACAACCCACGTATTTCCAAGAAGAAGAAGAACGATCGAAAGTTACGAGGAAAATAATATTAAACATAATATAAGAAAGAAGACCTAGTGAGGTTATTTCCCTTTGTGCAGAAAGACTAAAACCATCACCGATCAATAATCAATAAGGCCCGAAATTAAGTCGGATTTTAAGTAATTACGGATTACTGCTTACTGCTCGTAAGGGGTTCTGCGTGGCTCAGTGGTAAGGGGTAGAACACGTAACCTGGAGGCCCCGGGTTCGAGCCTCATTGGATCCACTGGGTTTTTCGTCGGAGTGTCCTTGGACAAGATGCATCAGAGGCCTGGCCTAATACTGTTGAAGCCAAGGAAATACAGAACACGTGAGCTGTCGCTGTGATATGACTGAAATTGTATGGTGTCCGTGGTCGTGAGGTAGGGCATCGGCCTAATAACCATAACCATAGGGTCCCGAGTTCGCTTCCCGGGAGCGGATGTCAACATTTGGACTTTTCAGTGGCAAACACATTCTGCGTGAGTATTAGTGTAGTTTCCAGGAAGCAGAATCGGGAGAGATTAGTGTACGTTGCCAGAACTTGTTTCTCAATCGATGTAAAATAAATGTGTTTAAACTAAATATGACTGAGATGATGTGGAAAGCGGCGTAAAACACCATACAATCAATCAATCAGTCAATTATTGCTCGTAATTCAATGATTGTGAACTGGAATCCGGATTTGGGTCAACATTCTTAAATGTATCGATAGGAGACCTTGCGACAGGATTCATTCTACTTCTAAATATGAATAACTGCGGACTCCGTTCTCTGTTTATGGGACAGGGGTGCTGTGGATGGCTGGAGAACAAGATTGTGTATAATAAGTATTATTACAAAACCAAGAATGTATGGACTCGAGCACAGGTCACCGTGAAAATTGTAATAAAGACGAAAACACTCAAACAATCAAGGAGGGAAACAAAAATAACAAAACCTAAAAGCATCTGAATTAATTTTTTTATCTTTTTAATGTCATACCGAAAACCGTGGCTCAGTGGTAAGGAGTAGAACACGTAACCTGGAGGCCCCGGGTTCGAGCCTCATTGGATCCACTGGGTTTTTCGTCGGAGTGTCCTTGGACAAGATGCATCAGAGCCCTGGCCTAATACTGTTGAAGCCAAGGAAATACAGAACACGTGAGCTGTCGCTGTGATATGACTGAAATTGTATGGTGTCCGTGGTCGTGAGGTAGGGCATCGGCCTAATAACCATAACCATAGGGTCCCGAGATCAAGGAGGGAAACAAAAATAACAAAACCTAAAAGCATCTGAATTAATTTTTTTACCTTTTATTGTCATACCGAAAACTTTAAGAGTTATGATGGGCAGAGTGGTATAGTTTAAAGGCGATGGTGTGTCGCCTAGTAGGAAATAGTAGGGAATACTATTAAACCATTTGTTTATATTTAATTATATGATGTTTAACGCCGTTTTCAACATTATTTCAGATATATCACGGCGTCCAGTGCACATATCCGTGCTTTCCTGGAGTTTCTTTCACTAGTACTCCGCATGATATTCTTTAAAAGCCACTGGCTGCTTTCCCACTTTCCCATATAACATTCGTCGAAACAATGGTCGAGGGTGAGGAATGAATCCTGTTGCAAAGACTATCATCAATCCTCAGAAAGAAATCGAACCAGCTATCCCCTGTTCTCGAGTCCTGTATGCTACCGACTGAGCTACCGGGGCTCGACTGATATAAACCATTGAACTTCGATGAAGGACGTGTACATGTTAAACAACAGTTGGCCCTTTAGCGCAAACTACATAGTTTTAATGACCCTGACAGAGACAGTGTTTGAAAATATTGTAGGAAAAGGGGAAAATGCTGGTAACCAGCATTTTCTCCTTTTCCCACAATGTTTTCTACTATTCAGCTACAGATAAGTACCATCATTTGAGACATATTTGATTTATCGTCTGCATAGGCTTTCAATTCGGATTAGAATAATTGTTATGCATTAAAGAGTAAACCGCTACATCATACATGTACTTAAAGTGCTACATTGTGCCATTTATATACAATGATTGATTGATTGGTTGTATGATGTTTAATGCCGTTTTCAAAATTATTTCAGTTATATCGCGGCGACCAATGCACTTATTCATGCTTTGCTGGAGTCTCTTTCACAAGTACTCAGTACAATTTTCTTTCCAAGCCACTGGCTGCTTTCCCACATAACCATCGTCGAATCAATGGTAAGCGATGGGAAAGGAACGGATCCTGTCACAATGACTATCATCAATCCTCGGAAGGATATTGGCCGAGCCAGGGATCGAACCCAGGATCACCTGTTCTCAAGTCCTGCACGCTACCGACTGAGGTACCGGGGTTCGGCACACATATATACAAACAAAAGTCAACTATAATAACACGAACTGGGTATTATATCCGGTAATTGATAATAGCTGTATATGGAATTTATTCCTTAAGGATAGGGCACCCTAATGGGATTCGTGTAACATCGCCATTCATCGCCAAAACCGTACGGATTCGGCTAAGACTCGGGTAATCCGTAATTGATGCGGGGAACCAGTGTATATCGGCCGATCGATTGCGGACTACCCGAATCTCAGCCGAATCTGTACGTTTTTTCGGCGATGAAAGGCGATGTTCTAAGAATCCCATTAGGGTGCCCTATCCTTAATCTAAATTATCGTTTATAATACATGTATCTATTAAACGTTTTATAAATGCTCTGTCTGGAGATCAAATACTTCGACGCTTGCCAGGTGATAACGTTTCGCCGTCAAACTATACATCCCAAAATACTTATACTGCATTTACATAAACCACCATGTCTGCGATGTCCACGAGTTCAAAACATCTCGGAACTCCACGATTTATTGCATTAATTTTGCTTCCCCACGCTTTTTTACGCCCTCAGTACGTTTTGTCACAAGCTTCAGCGATATGTCACAGATTTAAAATGTCTCTGGTCAAGATATGCCGCGAATTTTATTACGTTCTCTCAAGTTCTCTCGAGTTGTCTGACGATTTACATGATCTGCTACTACGTTTTTTCACGTTCCGTTCAGACCCCTCACGTTATCAAGTTCTGTTAAGCTCTGCTATGACTATGTCAATGTGTGATTGAGATTGTCACGTTTTCCACACGATTTGGATATGATCAGATGGTATAAATCATCAGAGCTTACCAGGACGTAATCAAGGTCTAATACGCCGCGTTAAGGCCTGTTGCGATGTACTACCTTCTACGACGACTTCCACGTTACACGACGTTCTCTTACGAACAATAAATCGGCGTAATCGTGGTAAAATTTTTGACCGTCAAAAATTCTGTCACGATCCTTACCATCATCCCGACAGCACCGAGTTCCCTCCAGATCAACACGATTCGATCCCACAACCCCACACCCTCCTCTCAAATTGTGGACATCGTGGCTTATGTAAATGCAGCATTACAGTAAAAAAATCTGTCACGATCCTTACCATCATCCCAATACAACCAAGTTTCTTCAAGATACACACGATTCGACCTAACGACCCCACACGCTCACCACACCTCTCTCGTGGGTATCGTGGCTTATGTAAATGCAGCATAATAGTATAGAAATATTCAGAATTATATAACACAGTCTATTTTTAGGAGTCTCTTGCTAATGTTCCGAAACCTGGTCCCCCGGGTTTAAAGCCTCACTAAAGGCACTGGGTTTTTTGTGGGAGTTTCCTTGGGCAAGACACTTCAGAGCCCTTGCCCGGTACAGGGGAAACCCAGGGGCCGAAAACATTGTGGTAAAAAGAGAAATTGCTCGTCTTAAGTGGTTTTTTTTTTTTTTGTCAGATTGTTTTCACTTTTTTTGTATGCAAAACGTTCTAGAGACAAGTAGGTGTTTTCACAAATTATCGATTTTAAACTCCCCCTCAACCAACCCCCCCCCCCCCTGCAATGTTCGTTACATAAAATCATCGCGGGCAAAATAAAACATTACCACAACTAACCCTCTACTGCACTAAATGGGTTTTAACGACATAAAGAAAGCTTATGAAAACATTATGGGAAAAGAACAAAATGCTGGTTACATTTTCTCCTTTTCCCATGATATTTTGTACTCTTTCAAAGGGAAAAAAATATGATTGTGGCAAATTTGTCATATGAAAATGCTGCAATTTGAACATGTCTAAAATTTTGTCGCACGGTAAAGAGTTAGAACACACGGAGAGTGCACCTCTCCTAGGTTGTTTTTTCAGCAGCCCTGAACCAGCCATTCTGTCCCGACAATCTATGCACCGTAGCCAGACGCTGAATTTATCACCTAAAACCTTTGAATAAGTTGATAACAACTAAAATTTGGAATAGATATGCCAGTCACATAACTGGCTTATCACCTGTTTTTAAATTCGTGTACGTGAAACATAGAGACGCTCATGCTAGATTAGCAAGTTTGATCAGAGGAGGCACCTGTGGAACTTGGGAAGGGAATACGCACAGGTTCAGTTTTCAACTTCCATGACAAAAAGAAAGTGAAAATGATAAATGAAAAAAGAAGGGGTTCATTGGTAGACGAATCCAGTTTGATAAGAACGGGAAAGAATGAAGACATAGATAAAGAAAGGGGGATAAAAGAAGGAAGGAACTGGTGAAAGAATGAATGTATTAATATAAGAAGATGATAAATGAAAGTATTGAATAAAGCGGAAATTCAGGAGTAAAAACAAAACAAGACAAACAAATGGAAAGAACCATTAAGAAAAAAAAAAAACGTTTTTGAAAGATGAGTGCATTTTAAAGATAGCTCTCGTGGTAAAAATAAGAAGAAAGAGAGAAAACGTTTACTAAAGAGTTAAATTGTTCGTGGTGTTGGAAAAGTACGAACTGATGGGAAAAAAAAAAAAGGATTTATGACATACGATAAAACCATTCATGAACGACAGAATTAACGAAACAAAAAAAAGTGACAGAAAGACAGTATTCATGAAAGGAAGAAGTCTTTGAAGAAAGATTAATTGTTGATTAAATGGTATTTTACGCCGCATCGAACATTATTTCAGTGGTATGACGGCGACAGCGCAGTCAATGATAATGTCTTGGATTTCATCAGCACTACGTCACAGCTCTGAACGTCTTGCCCAGAAAACTTCCACAATAAGCCCGGTGCATCAGTTGTGGATCGAATCCTTAACCTCGAAATTGAGAATCCTACACTTTCAGCACTGAGCCATGCAGGATTTCCCATGGAAGAAATAAAGAACCCATCAAACAAAGCTTTTATGAAAGTCAAAACCACAGATGAAAGAGTTACGAAAAGCATCTAACCAAACCACACAAATTCACATATGAAGGCTAAAGGTACAAAAAAACACACACTGACATAGTACATGGGTCACAGACAAAAAGCATTGATGAAACAATTACAACTTTAGCAAAAAGAACTAACACCGATTAAATAGAAAAAGAAGAAGAGTTGATTGAAAGAAGCACGGATGATAAAAACTGTAGCATCAATAAATGTGAAATCGGGGGTTTAATTCGTACATCTCAAAAAATGGTCAGCCTGCTCACTCCATGCAGGTTGATCTGGGTAGAAACTTTTTACCTCAGTAAATTTTCTGCGTGTCCAAGAACTATTCTACTTCATGCTTCAGGCAGTTGTTAGACAAAATGGATTTATAAGGTTCTATAATTGTGTGGCTTGCTTGGTATAATGCTTCACGGAAACGCCCTTTTACCAGAGCATGGCTCTATTACAATAAAACCTGAAGGTCATTGTTATAACCCTCATGCAACTGACTTTTTAAGATCAATGAAAAATCTTCCACGTGGAAATATATGGATGGACAGGAAATCTGAGGTTTAAGTTCGTGATCTTCAATGACCAAGACCTAAAGCCAGGAGTATGAATCATGAGCTCTGCACATCATACTACGAAGACAAACAGTTGGCTGACATTCTTTTAAGACCACCAAGAAGTGAAGGAGAAAAGTATTTACAAAACTCAAGGCACAATCACTTTGCCTGTGCCCTTGATCTTCAGTCTTTATGGTTGAACTATGGGTTCTGTTCACCGTCTTACTGAGGTGAATATTTGACTGAAAAAAAAAATCACAAAGATTTACGAAAATCCCACAGTGGGTAAAGGAGATATGATTGAATGAGTTTTATGTCGCTTTCAACATTATTTCAATTAAATCACGGCAACATGTCACTTATTGATGTATGTCCTGAATTCCATCAGTACTAGGCTTAGGCTCTGAAATGCTTTATCCAAGGACACTCCCACGAAAAACCTAACGTTTCGGGTGAGGATGGAACTCGGAACCTCAAGGTGACGAATCTTACACCTTACCACCTTACACAGGACCGCAAAAGGAGCTATGAAGCAGACTAGATATTCAAGGCGCAGTCACCTGACCTGAAATTGTGACCATGACCTTGAGTCTGCATGATTCAGACAGTCATAGTTTGACCTTGAGTCTGCATGGTTCAGTCATGGTTCTGCCCACTGTCTCTCTGAGGTGAGTATATCATACAAAATTTCATGAAAATCTTTGAAAGAATTCAATAGATATGAAGGGGACAAAAGTGTTACTAACGGATAGGTGAAAGGGGTCGACGAACGGACAGAAAAAAACAATTCCCAGTATTCCTCTCTCAGGGAACTTAAAATGATTTCCTATGGCTTCCGTACGAAGGACAAAGCAGAATTAAATGATATTTACGGTATTCATTATGTCACCGTGATTACAAACAGTGCTTTTGAGCCTGTCAAGGTCAAGGCGTTGGTATCCACAGCGACTAGTTTTATTAGAAAGTTGTATTAGTGTCAATGCAGCTCAGTGATTTTTGGAAAAGAATCTCTAGATGTACCTCAAATTCTATTCAACCTTCATGATTATGCTCGTATACATGCAGATTTATACACCCCCTTTGGTTTTACAAATGTAGATGTACAAAGTCTATTTAGACACATATGGAAAATGACAAAATTGAGGCTAAATGAGTTTTCAAAGGTATGTAAAACCATAGTTATGTTTAAGGTTATGTTTTACACTATACGAGTACTCCTCGTATGAAAAAATTCTGTGTACCTTGCTTACTTTGATAATAACCTTTTGTAAATACTGAATGATTGAAAGGTCGTTCAAGATGACTGTCGTCAAATATTTGAAAATATAAAAAAAGCGATTGACACATAATGCGTACTCGTATCGTCCGAGTTCACTTCAACGTCTTCGAAAAACAAAAGCATAAATAAAATACCAGAAGCATTAGGGAAAGACAAATGATATTGAAGCAAGGCAAAAGGCTTCAGTGAATGGAAAAAAAAAAAAAAAAACATGAACGCAAAAACAGAACAAAATGCTTTTAATGATAGAGCTGTAGAAATGACGAAAGACCAATGACACTGACGAAAGACAAAAAAAAACCCATCCATTAAACACCAAAAAACAGTGTCGAAGACAAAGGGCAAAGATAAAAGACAACAAGAGTGCCATGATGGCTCTGTATCGTTCATCTTCGCCTTTTTGACCAAGACGACCCGTTTCCAATATCTTCGGAGATATAAAACATTCTAACAGAATTTCATAGGTTTTAGATATGGCTTCTAGAGTGTACACAAGCTTTTTCTAGGATTTGTCTCATTGACTTACTTTTTCACTTTACATGACCCATTTTTCAAATTTGTAGATATCATCAGGACAAACATTCTGACCAATTTTAACGAATTTTCGACTGAAAATGTGGCCAATAGAGGTTTTTCCAGTTTGTTCCGGTGACCTACTTTTTGATTTGATGTGATCCATGTTCAAAGCTGTACGAGATACCATCAAAACAAACACTTTGACCAGTTCTTATTCTGGATTGGACTGTAAATTTGGCCTCTAGAGCGTACCTGAGCTTTTTCTAAGATTTGTGACCCACTCTTTTACCCAACATGGCCCATTCTAACAAAAATCCTAAACATTATCTGGACTAATATTCTGATTTACTTTCATGAGTTTTGGAATGAAAATGTGGACCCTAAAGTGTTTACAAGAGTTTTGAAAGATTTGACCTGGTGCCCTGTTTTGACATAGGTGACACATTTCCTAACAACATGACCTAATTCGAGATATTATCAGGACAGATATTTTGACCAACTTTTGCGAGTTTTGGATTGAAACGTGGCCACTAGAGTTTTTCAAATATTTTGCCTGGTGACCTAGTTTTGTACTCAACGTGACCTATTTTCAAACTCATACATCTAATCACCACAAACATTTTGAGCACATGACATGAGTATTGGACAGAAAATGTTGCCTCTAGAGTGTACTCAAGGTTTTCCGAAGATTTGTACGTCTAACATAGTTCATGAGCTGACGTAACCCATCTTAAAGTTCGTCCGAGATATCATCTAGACAAACGTTCTAACCAACTTTTTTTAGTATTGGACTAAAAATGTGACCTCTAGAATGTACACAAGGTTTTTCTAAGATTTGACCTAGTAAGCTAGTTTTTGAGGCGACCCATTTCCGAACTTGTCCGAGATATTATCAATAGAAAAATTCTGAGCAAGTTTCGTGAGTATTGTTCTGAAAATGTAGCCTCTAGGGTGTACACAAGGTAAGAGCTGACGACACTCGTAGGACAAAACACGACGGACGACGCATGACGGACGACGCACTACGGACAGAGCACTATCACAAAAGCTCACCTTGACCACTTCCTGCTCAGGTGAACAAAAGAGAATTTATAAACATCAAAAAACAGCATTGATGGCAGACAAGGAGTATTCAAGAAAGACAAAAAAGCAGTGACGGTTGACAGTTTTTTTGATCGAAGATAGTAGGAATTTGCGAATATCATAAGAAAACATAGAAGACAAAACGTCTGTAAAAGACAGTTTCGGTTTTCCTAAAATTTTTACTAGTGTTGTCAACCCCAAGGTAACAGTTTAAAGGTTTTGAACATGCCTGTAAAAGCTGTCGAAAACTTGGTTCAAATGACATTTATAAAGCCAACATTCTATAACTGAAATTCACTCCAATAACGCTAACCATGGGTCGACTAGCTATAACGCTTGGAGCATGTTTGATCTTTTTCCAGTCTTTTGCGTACGGACTCTTCGAGGAACCCGTGTGTTCTAAGTATCATTTCGAAGAAAAAGTTCTTGAGAAGCTGATTTTGTTGGAAATAAGGGTTGAAAATGATTTTAAACGTTTGCAGGAGGAAGCCAGCGTTAGGGACGCTAAATTGTCTACTCTAGCAGACTCCACGAAAAATGACGTTGCCAGTCTAATGGAGAATATATCAAAGATAGAAACTATGCGTGATGGGATCATCAAAAAGAAAGGTTTGTATGCATTTTTGTATGCATTCTTTATTATAGATCTGCGAGAGTACAGGAATAAGACCTTTAAGATAAAGACAGTTTCAGCCAGGGAGCAATTTAGAGGACTTTCGAGGCGCGAAGGAGATGGGGGAAAAACAACATTATGGTCACTGAACATTGAAGGTTCTTTTCTACGTTATCAAAATGTAAAAGATAAAAACAGGGGGCATGAAAAAAAAGATTAAATGGTGTTCACCAGCAGTAAAGCTGCATTTAAGCAGAGTTGAAATAAAGTTAATTGCAAGAACTTCCCTTACACAATGGGTAACTTTTCTCTTTTTAAGAGTGTCAAGGAGATTTTCATGTCTCATGAGGGATGTAATGCACCTATCACTGTATATCACTGTATTATAAGACTGACCTTTTATCGAGAAATTAGCAGGCATATCGTCTATACAGGGCTCGTTTTCACACACACACACACACACACACACACACACAAACACACAACTTAATAAAAGTCATGGTCTTAATCTCAAGAAATGTATTATTTTCAAAGTGACACAATTTCTAATTGGCTTAACAATTTTGGCTAAACCACATGGTTTAGCTAATCAGAAATTGTATTACTGCAACTTAAAAATGTTGGTCAATACGGGCCCTGGTCACTGAATACTTTTTGGCATAGATATGAACGTTGATCTATAGTGTTAACATGTTAGCGTCAAGATTCTATTTATGGTGCTTTTGCACACAACCTTCTCTTGTTTGCAAATTCTTATAAAAAGATTTTCAGACCAAATCTATGCCTAGAATATTTTGGTCGTTTCTGACCCAATATTGTCACTTTACGTATTAAAATATCAAATTATTAAATAGTCAGGGCGTAATGATGCTTTACACAATGTACAACATTAAGAGAAAGCTCGACGAGGCAAGTTCCAACTTGCCACTGTTAGGTTACTGACACTGTGCACTACTGGCTGCTTAGCAAAGTTTGGTTTTCTTCCGCCTCCGTGTTTTATTTTGAAAACTCATCGTCGTAGTAATCAAAATAACGTCTCCAAGTAGTTTTTCAGTTTTAATTAACTCATTCATCGTAATAGAAGTAACCAAAATGCATTTTTCTTTAAGAAATCGCTATTACAATATTATTATTATTATTACTATTATTATTGACAACAACAACAATAATAATAATAATGATGATAATGACGATGATGTTAGATACCCCTAGAGGTCTTAACAGTTCTCTTGGCAATAAACCAAACACGAAGTTGAAACGATGCAACCTAAATACATGTCTATACAAACGAAGAAAATTGAATACTTTCTAGTTCAAAGCAAGAGATTTTTGACAGGAAAAAAGATTTGAAAGAAAGAGTGAGGTTATTCAGTTGTTTAGCGTTGCATCGGTTCTATTCCAGTTACATTTCAGAATCATTCATTTTTTATCTGACCAGTGTGAATCAGTTCTTTAGGCCTTTACCACACAATTCCGTGTAAAACGTCTTTGACGAAAAAGTCTTTTGAAAACATTGTGGGACAAGGAGAAAATGCTGCCAACCAGCATTTTCTCCTATTCCCACGATATCTTTATTTTCCTTCCAAAGACATGTTTCATCATTTGGGTCACTTTTAATTTCTGCAAATGCCTTAATATAGACAAGTGAAAAATGTTGTGAAGTGGTAAAGAGTTTAATGCTGACAAGTCATTAAGGAGCGATATTTTTGTTCTTGTTTTCAATATTATCTCAGTTTCATCGCGGCGGCCTGGGCACCTATCCATGCTTTCCTGGACTTTCTTTTACCACTACTTCGCACAATATCCTTCCAAAACCACTTTCTGCTTTCCCATATAACAATCGTCGAAACAATAATTAGTTGTAAGAGAAATCACTTAGGAACGAAAACCCCTGGTATATTTCAGGACTTTTGGTATGACTGGACAAGATGTATGGCACTAGGCAAGAGCTGTAACTATTTCGCTGCCAATTAAAAGAAAATTAACTTCTTCAAAGGAGTGAAAGTAGATTTTCACTGCAATTGAAGATGGTATTGATCAAAGTTAAACATTAAGTAGCGGACAGTGTAGGTCGAAGACCAGACTGCACGTTCTGTGAAGTCTGATCTTAATCTAAAACGTGCTTAAGAGCGGTTTAAGTCGCTATTAGCAGTGGGGGATAAAAAAAAAAATGGCAACCGCAGAGAAGGAGGGTTTGAGACAAAGCAGAAGTCTTGTTGTTCTAGTTAAAATAACAAGAACAACGAGACTTCCGCTTTGTCTCCTCTCCTCCTTCAGGAGGCTTTTTTGGTGTGTATTAACCATTACTGTGAACGTCTTTGAATTACTTTCCCCTCCTTATCCCCCTTTTCATAAATATCATCAGCAACATCAACATGAGTATAAATGTGACTAAAATTGTATTTTCAGATCCAGTATTCTTCGTCGCCCACACAACATCAGAGTCTCTAGCACAAAGTCAACCGGTGGTTTACCAAAAGACAGTCGTGAATCTTGGCAACTATTACGACAAATCTACTGGGAAGTTTACGGTACCAATCAAAGGTGTCTATATTTTCACTGCACAGATTTGCTCTGCAAACAACGTATATTATCAAATAATTGTCAACGATACCCCGTATAGTGCGTCTTATCAGTATGATAAGTCTAATGGCGTTTGTTCAAGTGTTACAACAACGGCGCTTGTGGCTCGGAACGATAAAGTCTGGGTGAAAATCACCAATTCTGGTGTAAAGGTAAAAGACCGCTCAGGTGACACTGCGCATTGGAATATGTTCACTGGTACCCTTGTTATGACTGTCGAGTAAATGATGAGGGCAGAGGTATTTACATTTTTACCTTAACTCATGTCGATGGTCAAACTTTAAAAACTGAATTCGTGCAGATCATTCACGTGCTTAGTATTGGTATAGAAACTTCATGGATATACATGTGCCCTGGCCGCTGTTGTACAAATTTACTCCTATTGAAATGACGTTTAATACCGAAATACGTAATTCAAGTCAGGTAGTCAATACTTAAAGTAACAATAAAGCCCAAAAGTAAACAAAACGGGTGTTTAAATGCATTTGAATTTATATCTTACCATATAAAAGTATAGAAATTATTGTGAACATGACATTCTGTCATTGTACGGTCGGTCCAAGTGTTAGTCGCTGACAGAGAAATTAATTTCAAAGCTGGGTTAAAACCTGCCTGGTAGCTGTGTCTTTTGTTTACTTTTTTGCCTGATTTTAAAACTCTTTTTTTCTGCCAGCGACTAACATATGGCCCGACCACACGATAACAGACTTTCATCTCCACAATATTTTTCATACTTTTAAATGGTAGGATTTAAATTTAAATGTATTATGACACCTGCTTTGGTATTTTGGGCTTTACCGGGCCTTTAAAATAAGTTAGCAGACCTAGGCCCAAACGTTCTAAATTACATTCTTAGCCTACTTCTGAATTTAGAAGGTAATACTTTTTTTGGGTGAAATATTTCGCTTGGCCAAACGTACGTCCGAAATTAAGAAAGTTTTTGAGAATAAGACTGAGACTGTAACTTAAAATGGTTGGTGAATACACCCCAGTGGCTTTTGAAAAACGACGTTTTCAATCATTTACTTTCTTTCCTTAGATGTATTTGGACGCAGTGATAGGCAGATTTAAAGAAAAGCCAACCAAGCAATGACTGAGCCTTACTCTGTGAAAAGGGATTCTAATGCATCTGCAAAAGTCGTAACTTTTTGCTCTAGGTCAATTTTTACACGTCCACGTCTTTGTCTTATGGCGACACGGGAGTAATATTTTTCTTTAAATATTGCAATGTACCTTTGTGGTGGTATAGATCGGGGATCAGACTGTATATTGTACAGCCTGATCTTGATGTATTGCAAACACGAAGGAAACTCATGTTTTTGTCTTACAGTGACATACGAGTCATATTATTCTTTGAATATTGCATTGTACCTGTAGTGGTGGTGTAGTTCCGGGATCAGAATGTATTTTTACAGCCTGATCTTGATGTATACCAAACACGGAGGAAACTCATGTTTTTGTGTTAAGGCGACAGACGAGTCAGATTATTTTGTAAATGTATTGTACCTTTGTGGTGGCATAGATCAGGGATCAGACTGGTTTTTATGTAGTCTGATCTTGATGTATGCCAAACACACAGGATACTCATGTTTTTGTCTGATAGTAAAATAGCAGTCATATTATTCTGTATATGGAATTTTCTTTGCATGGATTTTGCGCATTTTTCGAACGCAAGGGAAATGTTTCAGCACTTTGTCAAAGAATGAAATATTCTTGTGAATATCACAAACCTGTCAAGTAGATTTTTTTCTTTCTTTTTTTATTGCAAGGGAAATTCTAAACATTTTGACGGGGGATAAAACTCCTATACTCGACACAATGAAAGTATTGATAAAAAATGCCTTTTACGGTTTTGATCTTGATGTATGCCATTTTGTTTCCTTTCTAAATTTTTTCACCTATTAACTACAAAAGAAATATTCTTTATTTTGAAATATTCATTGTATTCTTTTAACACATCTGCAACACTTCGCCAGAAAGTAAAAAAAAAACAGGGAGACTTTGTCCGTATTGAAAGCATTGGCAGACGACAACATTAGAGTGGCCTTAGCTTTGAGATTTTATCATTGACAGGATGAAAGGCATTGAAGGAAGGGAGAAAACTCTGAATATAAGCGTTATTGTCATTTTCTTTTCATATGGATTCTGTCTGATGGTCATCATAATATGAGATTGTTTTAATAACGAGGTTAGATGAGGTTAGATTATTAAATGAGGTTAGACTATTAAATGAGGTTAGATTATTAAGTGTGTTAACATTATGTAAGGGGACAAATAATATGTATTATGCATTTTTTTCTGTAATGCTGTATTTTCAGCTTACACTTACAATAAAAAAGCATTGTATTGTATTGTTTTGAATTGTATTGTGTGTTGTATCTACCGCAGGATTCAGCCGATTGTTAAACAAAGCGGATTTTATGGATCCATAATGATGCCATGACATGCTCGGTTCTGTCTCAGCCAATTTAAAAAAAAGGTTTAAGAATTACAGACTTTTACTCTTTACCAGATGGCAAAATTTTAGACCCGTCCAAACTGAGAGCATTTGAATGCGACACATTTAATGTGGCTCAAATGCCGGGATGAGTCTTAAAACGTTTAAAAACATTAAGAAAAAAGGAGAAAATGCTGGTAACCAGCATTTTCTCCTTTTTCCACAATGTTTTTGAAAAGGCTCTTTCAAAACACAGAATTCTGTGGTTAAAAAAGATAATTGAATTTAGAAAGGTTGATGAACAGGGAACATGACCTTACCTCGTTGTGCTTTTTTCGCTTTAATGCTTGAATCTCCTTTACTTAAGTCATTAAGATAAGCTAATTCAAAGTAAATCTATTGAATTCTAAAACAGAAGCTCTCTGTCAAAACCTGGAAGCAGTTGAGCAAACTAGGAGCGATTTCTGTGGAAAAATGGCGCGGATATTTGTTGCATTTGTGATTTTTTGTGGAATCTTACGTCTTGCATTTTCGGTGTTCGAAGACCCTGTTTGCTCTAAATATCACTTCGAAGAAAAAGTCTTAGAAAAGTTAGTTAGGTTAGAGTTACGCGTCGAAACTGAACTAGCTGACACGAAAAACAAAATCAAATCATTTGAATCTAAGATCAGCTCAGAAAGCAAAGCAAGGTTTGATAATGTAGCAGAAGATCTGAAAAATATTGAGGAGCGCTTTGAAACAAGTCTGGCGGATTTGAACTCTAAAATACTCGGGAATGTGAATGAAACTATTGGAACACTTAGACAGAAGGACAGAAAGCTTCGAAGTAACGTCGGAACGCTTGCTCAAGAGTTAGCACAGATGAGATACGACTTTCGTCAGAGTAAGAAGCTGTTTGTTTATTTATTTGATTTTGGTGTCTGTTTGCATGGGCGTTACGCTGCATCAGCGTTATTCGTCAACAAAAGTGCACATATTCATTTTTCCAGAACTATATTTAATCATAGATCTTTGATTCTTAACCAGATAACACCATAATTATTAGACTTGCCCTAAATTTAAAGCATTTGCAGTCAGAAAATTGAATGAGACTGAAAATATAATATTTGTCTCGGAAAAAGCAGAAAACAAAGTGGTAACAAGAAGAAAATGCCTACCAGAATTTTTCCTTTTTCCCACAATGTTTTAATAAATTTTCTCATGGTCTTTAAAACACGAGATTGTTTGGGAAAGATTAAACTGCAAAACAAATGGTAAAACTGAAATATTGCATTTTCAAAGTTGCTTTCGTGAAAGGAAAATAAAGAAAAAAGAACTAACCGTATCGGACATTATAGGTAAAAAAACGGACTGTGCGTTCTTTGCAGTCTGATCTTTATCTACACTGTCTGCAAAGAGCACTGCACTCGTGCTAAGTATGCAAAGTTAATACTTATACTAGACGACAAAATGTTGGACTGCTCAGAATGAAAACACGCTCAGTACAGATAACATGTGGTTTAAATACGGTCTCTGAAAAGATAGAAAACATTGTTGGACAAGGAGAAAATGCTAGTTAATAACTTTTGCTCCTTTTCCCACAATATTTTCAAGGGCATCTACTCTGAGGATGGTTGAAATACGTGATTGTTTGGGCAAGGGTTTCGGAACAAAGGCTACTTTTAGAGCCATGTGTACAAAATTGCACAGGGCAGAAACCTTTTCGAGGAAAGGGAGATAATCGTTTTCAGTGATACGGTAAACATCACGGGAACATGACCGAGAGTGTATCTGCACAAAAACTGCGACAATTTTTTATGTAAAGGCAACTGTTGACGGAAATACACATTTCCCGAGAAAAAAATGAGTTATTTTCTATGAAAAGGGGGTTTAATGCATCTGTTAAAAAGTACTGACCCAGGTCAGCCTGCACAGTCAGCGCAGGCTGGGCTAGGTCGAAACTTTTCGCTTTAGGTCATTTTTTTGCATGTCGAAGGACAATACTACATCATGATTCATTCAGTTGTAAGACAAAATGGAATGTATGGATCCATGATTATGTGATGGATTGCTTAGTATCATGCATCATGGAGACGCAATAAGCCCCCTTTTTACTAGAGCATGACTCAATTATATGGCTTGTAACACGCGAAAAGGGACATTCGGACATTTGCGTAAAGTGTCGTCTCGGATCAGCCTGCGCAGTCCGCGCAGGCTAATCCGAGACGGCACATTACGACTACATTAGATTTTGTGATACAGTAGACTTCCGCAAAACAGAAAATTACATAAAAACGGAAAGTGTCGTTTCGGATTAGCCTGCGCGGACTGCGCAGGCTGATCCGGACCGACACTTTACGCAATCGTCCGAATGTCCCTTTTCGCGTGTTGCAGGCCATATATGAGCCATGCTCTGACAAAAGGGGCTTAATGCATCTCCGTGATGCAGGATACCAAGCAAGTCATCACATAATCATGGATCCGTAAAATCCATTTTGTCTAACAATCAATTGAATCATGAGGTAGACGGGTCCTTTTACCTATGGAAAACTGAGCAATAGCAAAAAGTTTCGGCTCAGGTCAGCCTGCGCATTCCGCGTAGGCTAACCTGGGTCGATACCTTTCGCAGATGCATTAAGCCCCCTTTTAACAGAGCATGGCTCATATTCTGGTAGCATTGAGAACATGGTTTTGTATTTCTTTACGTCTGAACGACAAATCTTTGTCGAGCTCACGCCTCCACCCTGTACCACTCGACAGAATTTTAAGCTCATTCATAATAAAATGATTTGCAGACGATAATAACACAGTAGCAGAAAAGAAGGGATTTATCTATGAAGATTAGAAAATATCGTGGGAAAAAGAGAAAATGCTGGTACCCAGCAATTCGTCCTTTTCCGGCGATGATTTCAAGGTCTTTGGTCTTCGTCAGAACCTCGGATTTTAAAAGGAAGAAAAAAAAAAAAGGTAAAAAAACCTTCATCCACATGCCCTGACGGTTCCCATCTAAATTCCAATTCCACTGGCCATCTAATGGGCTGAGATGTTCTGCTCAGCCAAGCAGATTGTTATTTTTGAAATGTAGAATTTAGTATAAACAAGAATTTAGGATTGTTGTTTAGTACGGACACTTATTTGTTTTCAGACATACGAGACAGAGTCCTGTTTGTTGCCAGTTCTGAAGGAGAAAACTTCATCTCCAACAACAAGCCTGTCAGGTTTGATACAGTATTAGTCAATATGGCGGACGGATATAATCGTAGGAAAGGAATATTTACCTCGCCGCTAGATGGCGCCTACTTATTTTCGGTTCAGTTTTGTCTAGAACGACAGATAAATTACCAAATTCTGGTTAATGATGTCGCATACAGCACTACCTTTAAACACAGAAGTATTGACGGGGAAAATTCGTGTTCTAGCGTGGTGACGACGGCTTTTTTGTCGACAAACGACACAGTCTGGGTCAAGCCGATAAATCATGACGAAGCAGTTGTGTCCATCAGCAATGTGCTTCCGGCATGGAGTATGTTTACGGGAATCTTGATTGGCTAAACTTTGACTTTTCCTGCCGTGCCTATTTATAATAAGACGTATTCTTGCGCGATTTATCGGAAGTCGCATTCCGGAATTGTCTCAGAAATCTGTACCATGCAAATCATCAGTAATTATTTCATTGATTATTATTATCAGAAATGAGGTTAATTCGTCATTAAAGAGGTGTGAATATGCTTTCTATATTATTTCTTGGATATTCAACTAGGTAATCAAAGTGAAGTCTTTTACACTTTCGGTAAACTGTTGTAACAACGAAATAAATCGCCCCTTTTTAAATAACCTTTTTAACACCCCCTTGTCATGAAACATGCCAAATTATCATATCCCAGCACTAGGTTATGGTGGGAAGCGTTAATGAAATTTGATCCACTTTTACAGAAGATTGAATTACAGCTTTTTCTTAAATATTGCTCAATCTTAAAACAAAGTAATTTTAGTTCTCGGTACCAGAAGTCTAACTGTTTTAATAACTTAAAGCAGGACTGACTACATACTTTTCATATAATCTTAATCTGTCAAGCCGAACCACTAAGACAAAGACTGATTGGCAACCAGCATTCCCCCTTTTCCTACCATGTTTTCTACCCGTTAAAAGATAAATACCATCACCTGAATCACGTTTAAAATGAGTCATGCTTTGGCAAATGGGGTTTAATGCATCTCCATGATGCAATATACTGAGCACGTCATCACATAAATATGGATTCTTAGAATCCGTTTTGTCTTTCAATCGACTGAATGATGGATCGACTGCGCAGGCTGACATGGGTCGATACTTTTTGCAGATGCATTAAACCCCCTTTTTACAGAGTATTGCTCAGTTATAAACTGCTAAGACTCATTGTATGAATAAGTGCAAAACTTCTTCGACTTGTAAAGACTAAAGATATTATAAGGGTACAAACATATGTGCCGCGCTCTGGCAACAGGAGACTTGATGCATCTCCGTGATCCATGGTACCAAGCAATACATCACAGTATTACGGATCCATAACACCCACTTTTTGAACAACCGACTTAATCATGAGGTAGAATGTTCCTTGTACATACAAAAACTTGACCAATAGCGAAAAGTTTCGACCCAGGTCAGCCTGCGCAGTCCGCGCAGGGCTGACCTGGGCCGAAACTTTTCGCAGATGCATTAAGCCTCCTTTTCACAGAGCATGGCTCATATGAATTTCTCGTGGACTTACCTGTGGTTATTTAAAAGTACTCATTTTGTCCTGACGCCAAGTGCGCCACGGACAGATGTCTAACTTACAACGTGAAATGTTGATAAAAGCAAAATTCACAATTACAATTACCAATTACATGATTACCATATCACTGGTATCTAAATCAGCTGTGTATGGTACAGGCATTGCGCATTAAGACGCCCATGGTTGACACCAAAACGTAAATAGACCTAAAAAAGTAAGTATGTACAGATTCAGTTTTGCCATTCCATTCCAAGGGAAACAGTTGGGAAGAAATAACCACTGACTTAGCGAAACACGCCGTGGTGACAGAAAGAACAAAAACGTGCATGCGATCTAAAAGCGTAGGTGGAAGGAAGAAAGGTTGGATGAAAAACATTAATTTGATAAAACAATAAAAACCTAGATGTGTAAGACAGACAGACAGACAGACAGAGAGACAGGCAGACTGCTGTTCGTGAAATGGTGAATGCACTTATGAAAGAAAGAAAAATAAAAAGAATGTACACTTTCTGGTTTAAAGGAAATGAGTGACGAAAGAAAATATTTACGAATAAATGACAGACAACATTTGAGTCATGCCCTCTGAAAAGGGGGTTTAATGCATCTGGAAAAAAAAATATCGATCCATGCCAGCCTATACAGTCAGCGCAGGCTGACTTGGGTCAATATATTTTGCTTTTTGTCAATTTTCTGCGTGTCAAAGGACTAGTCTAGTCCATGATTCAATCGCTAAATGCATCTATAATTATGTGATGACTTACTTTGTATAATGCATCATGGAGATGCATAAACCTCTTTTCCCTGAGCGCTCCTGATTTATTAAGGACAGAAAGCTTTCTAAACCGGATAAAAGCATTTGTTGACAGAATAAAACACGTATGAAAGAAATTATTGACAAAAATCAAAAGAACTATCAAAAAATAACAAATTACAGAAAGCAACGATAGAGGAAGGAGAGTAAGGTCAACAGCTTAAAGTTGAAACCAAAACACAAAATCAATTCTAAAAAGAAATCATCCTTGGAAAAAAATATTGGTGAAAGCAAATGTGTCATGTTCTATGAAAAGGGGCCCAATGTATCTGCAAAAAGTATCGATCCAGGTCAGTCTGCAGAGTCCGCGCAGGCTGACTGGGTTGAAACTTTTTGCTTCCGGTAATTTGTGTGTGTGTCAAAGGACCAATCTACCCCATGATTCAGTACGTTGTAAGACAAAATGGGTTTTATGGATCCACATTATATATTTATTTGCTTGGTATAATGTATCACGGAGTTGCATTAAACCCGTCTTTGCCACGGCGTGGCTCAAAGATAAGTGTAATTTATGTAGAAATGAAGAAAGAATAAGAGGTAGGAGAAAGAAGAAAAGACCTACCGAAGAAAAAAGATGTGCGACATAAGACAAAAAATACGAATATAATAATCGTAAATTAAGTGATTTTCCAATTTTAAAAGAACTGGAAATCAACGTTACAGGAAACTTGTCTGCACCGCCAAAGAATCAAAGAATCGAGAACAAACATGACGGCTATTCGAAAGTCTACGCTCCAGATCACAAAGCATCCCCACTTTTCCTTTTCTTAACCCTGAAGCTGCCAAGCCCGACTCGCTGACCTTTTGCGGACAGTGTAGATCATGATCAGACAGCACAGGACGTGCGGTCTGATCTTTGATCTACATTGTCCGATAAGAACATGTTTTCATCCCCCCCTCCACTCACACACAAATACATGTACCTTTTAAATAGCAATATTTGGGTTTTTACTATCGAATTGAAAATTTCATTTCATTTATTTAGCAGGATAAGGGTTAACAGCTGAATGCTTATCAATCGATTTCCCGTTTCTAGTTTCTGACTTACTCCGAACGAGGTGCTGGGGTCACAGAGGAATGGCTTTTGCTGCTTTTATGAAACTTCGGATAATGAAGTTCACCTATCCGAGATCTCGAACCTACAACTCAGATTACTGAAGGGCTCGTCATACCAAAGTTTTAAATCGCAAAGGTAGATCCTGAATTTATAGACTTAAATCATAAGAATACATGTACAATTAATTTTCAGACACATCACTCACTACTGCAATGCATGAGGAAGAGACGTTTGACAGAAAGGAAACCCTATCAGTATATCTGAGCGATATGGAAAATGTTACGAGAAAATTAACAATAGCTTTTAGCTTTCAATTTCCCATATTCTCGAACGGTTTTCAACAGTTGTGTAAAGCTGAAACATGAAAACTTGTATAGGAGCGGCTTTAAGTTTGTGAACATGACAATACAAAGTGTTCACATTTTAGCTTTGCACTGAAACAGGGGTCTTCTGTCTTTAAAACTCACATTATCAGCGTTCACCATGGACCGACTAGCTATAACACTAGCAGCAAGTTTAATCATTTTGCGGTCTTTTGCACTAGGAATCTTCGAGGAACCGGTGTGTTCAAAGTACCATTTCGAAGAAAAAGTCCTGGAAAAGCTAATTACGCTAGAAATTAAGGTTGAAAATGAGTTGAAACGTCTGCAGAAGAAAGTCAGTGTGATGGACGCTATGGCCGACTCCATGAAAAGTGCCGTCGCAGGTTTGATGGGGAATGTATCAAAGATTGAAAGCATTCAGGAGGCCATCACCAGCGATCATGACATTGTCACCAAAGAGAAAGGTTTGTACGTTTTTTCGTTACAATACTGGGTGTGTAGGGTAGGAATTGCTATAGATACTGATGTTTTGTTTGGCAGGTGATTTACCTGTACCTATATATACAATATTCACTAACCATTCTTAGTCTTATTCTAGATTTACCAATAATAGGAAATTTCCGATTGGCGAAATCCCTTGGTCTAGCCATTCAGAAGTTGCAGTACTTTGAACTTTACAAAATCAATGAGAATACGACTAAGAGTTTTATTAATCCATATCCTGCTAAATGAATTACATAAAACTTTCAAGTCGATAGTAAAAACCCAAATGATGCTATTTTAAACTTATATTTGTAGAGAAAATACATCCTTATCGGACAGTGTAGATCCAAGATCAGACTGCACGTCCTGTGCAGTCTGATCTTGATCTACACTGTCCGCCAAAGGTCAGTGAGTCGCGCTTAGCAGCCTAAGGGTTAGGAATGGGTGGGGAATATGGGCCTATTATATTCTTTCTAAACATTTACCAGACGGCAAAATTTTAGAATAATTTGAGTTAAAAGCATTCGCAAACAAAAAAATGAAATGAATCTAAAGTAATGGAAGTTTTCTCTGAAAAGTTGGACAATACTGTGTGAAAAGGAGAAATTCTGGTACAAGCCTTTTCTCTTAGCCCATAATGTTTTAAAAAGCCTCTTCCCTCAGGGTCTTTAAAACTCGGAATTGTCTGGAAGAAGGTTAATAATTCATCCAACTAAGATTTACTTGTGAAACGGTCCTCTCATGTCGTTTTGGGTTGAATTAGAATTCTTAACATACAGAAATTTGATTCATTTTAATATTGAACTTGAGTCGCAATTGTTTGCTATTTGTCAATTTTCTGCACGTCAAAGGAACTGTCTATCTATATCAGTAAGTTGTAATACAAAATAGATTTTATGGATACACAATGATGTAATGACTTGTCTGGTATAATGCATCACTAAGATGTATTAAACCCTTTTGCCAGAGCGAGGCTCTAATAGAATATTAATCAACTGCACTGACGACTTAGACTTTCCTGCATTCCATGTCAGTATGTAACAACTATATAACAGAATCTAAACGATTTAACCCTTAATCTGCTAAATAACTAAAATAAAACTTTCAAGTCGATAGTAAAAACCAAAACATTGCTATGCCATAGTTATTTTTTGCTGGAAAATATCTTCTTATCGGACAGTGTAGATTAAGGATCAGAGTGCACGTTCTGTGCAGTCTGATCTTGATCTACACTGTCCGCAAAAGGTCCTTGAGTTGCACTTGGCAGCATGAAGGTTAAATGCTCTAAGGAAGCCTAAAGCTACTCAAGGGCACCAATGATAAAAAGAAATGATTGACTGTATTGCAGTTTAACTCCGATTTAACAGCTTAGGTCATATCACGGCGGTCAGTGCACCTACGCATGTGTTTTCTGGCTTTCTCACAGTACTGACACAACGTTCTTTCCAAGTCACTGACTACTTTTCTCACATGTATGGGAGGTGAGAGGCAAAAAGTTTGCCGGGTATCGAACTCACAACCACCAGGTCATGAGTCATATACGCTAATCTATGAGCTGCCGGTCGGGCGACAAAAAGAAATAGCAATTTGCGTATACAATATCATGATTATCTGAAATCTTAATTCCGGTAAATACAATCGGGAAAAAATTAAGATTAGAACTAGAAGCGGGTGTTCATGTGGTGTAAACTGGAAAGGAAACAGAATGAGAAAAATATCAAATCACCAACACCACCACCAACAACAACAACAACAACACTCGCGAAGAGAAATAATTACTAAGGATAGAAAAATTGTCTATGTACCCATTAAAAGATGCCATGTTGCAATGATGCAATAAAATGTATACGAGGGCTGTTCGATATGTAATGTGTATTGTACCACAGCGCGATAACGCTTTGCACGATTTCGTGGATGATGATACGCTTGAAGAGCTCTATTCAATACCTTTCCAACGGTATAAACACGAGCCTTTAGCTCCACATAGTTTTAAACTTATAGTCATTTCAATAGAGCTAGTCGTGGACCACTGCTGTAAAAATGGTTGGGAAACAGATTAAGAATATTGAAGAAATTACAGCTTATATAAAAGTTCGAACAAAACTCGGTCATTCGGTAATGCAGATTTTTACTGAATTGGGGGAAGTTTATGGGTCTGATAAGCTATCTTATGAGACAGTTCGTAGTTGGAGAAAGAAATTTCTGACTGGCACAGAGTCCGTCAAAGATGCAGCAAAATCTGGCCGACCTGTGACTTTAACAGTCAAGGCAAATGTCTCAAAAGTCAGGGAAATAATTGAAAGTGATGGCAGATACATGATTCGTGATATTGCCAACGCTGTTGGCATATCGCTATCGCGGGTGCATTTCATTTTGAAGCGTATTTTGAAAGTACGAAAGATTTCTGCCAGATGGATACCGCATATATTGACAGATGACCAAAAACGGGTACGAGTACAAACCGCTAAGCAATTGCTCAAAATGTTTCCCAAATTCAATCAAAGACAATTTGCAAACATTGTTACTGGTGACGAAACATGGGTTCACTATTTCGAACCAGTAAGAAAAATTGGAAACAAAATATGGCTAACTAAACACGCTAGAAGGCCTGTAGTTGCCAAAAGAAGCACAAGCACAAAAAAGGTTCTTTATTGCATATTCTGCTCATGTGATGGTATAGTCGTACAAATTCCGGTGCCGAAGGGCAAAAGTGTTACAGGTCGGTATTACCAGGGATTCTATATGATATGTTATATACGATCCCTGGTATTACCGAGATGTTATACTAAAAAAACTCAAGAAATATTATCTTAAACGACGCCCTGTGTCAGGATTTAGGCATGTTCGTCTACTTCATGATAATGCTCCATCACATACATTTGAGCTTGTGAAGCAATTTTTGAAATCGGAGAAGGTTACCGTCTTGCCACACCCACCATACTCTCCAGATCTAGCCCCATGCGACTTTTTCCTTTTTCCAAAACTTAAAAAGTTCTTATCTGGTCGTCGTTACAAGTCCCGACAAGCCCTTGGCTCAGCCATCAGTCAGTGCCTCAGAGGTCTACCTAAATCGGCGTACCGTGACGCATTTCAGAGATGGATTCAGAGATTGAAATTATGTATTTCAAACCGCGGAGGATACTTTGAAGGGATATAATGTTCATTTCACTATTTGAGTCGAATGCTTTTGAGATATCGTACAATACACATTACATATCGAACAACCCACGTATTTCCAAGAAGAAGAAGAACGATCGAAAGTTACGAGGAAAATAATATTAAACATAATTTAGAAGGCATATAAAGCAAGGGTGTAAAAGAAAGAAGACCTAGTGAGGTTATTTCCCTTTGTGCAGAAAGACTAAAACCATCACCGATCAATAATCAATAAGACCCGAAATTAAGTCGGATTTTAAGTAATTACGGATTACTGCTTACGGCTTGTAAGGGGTTCTGCGTGGCTCAGTGGTAAGGAGTAGAACACGTAACCTGGAGGCCCCGGGTTCGAGCCTCATTGGATCCACTGGGTTTTTCGTCGGAGTGTCGTTGGACAAGATGCATCAGAGCCCTGGCCTAATACTGTTGAAACCAAGGAAATACAGAACACGTGAGGTGTCGCTGTGATATGACTGAAATTGTATGGTGTCCGTGGTCGTGAGGTAGGGCATCGGCCTAATAACCATAACCATAGGGTCCCGAGATCAAGGAGGGAAACAAAAATAACAAAACCTAAAAGCATCTGAATTAATTTTTTTACCTTTTATTGTCATACCGAAAACTTTAAGAGTTATGATGAGCAGAGTTGTATAGTTTAAAGGCGATGGTGTGTCGCCTAGTAGGAAATAGTAGGGAATACTATTAAACCATTTGTTTATATTTAATTATATGATGTTTAACGCCGTTTTCAACATTATTTCAGATATATCACGGCGTCCAGTGCACATATCCGTGCTTTCCTGGAGTTTCTTTCACTAGTACTCCGCATAATATTCTTTAAAAGCCACTGGCTGCTTTCCCACTTTCCCATATAACATTCGTCGAAACAATGGTCGAGGGTGAGGAATGAATCCTGTTGCAAAGACTATCATCAATCCTCAGAAAGAAATCGAACCAGCTATCCCCTGTTCTCGAGTCCTGTATGCTACCGACTGAGCTACCGGGGCTCGACTGATATAAACCATTGAACTTCGATGAAGGACGTGTACATGTTAAACAACAGTTGGCCCTTTAGCGCAAACTACATAGTTTTAATGACCCTGACAGAGACAGTGTTTGAAAATATTGTAGGAAAAGGGGAAAATGCTAATAACCAGCATTTTCTCCTTTTCCCACAATGTTTTCTACTATTCAGCTACAGATAAGTACCATCATTTGAGACATATTTGATTTGTCGTCTGCATAGGCTTTCAATTCGGATTAGTCTAATTAGAATAATTGTTATGTATTAAAGAGTAAACCGCTACATCATACACGTACTTAAAGTGCCACATTGTGCCATTTATATACAATGATTGATTGATTGGTTGTATGATGTTTAATGCCGTTTTCAAAATTATTTCAGTTATATCGCGGCGACCAATGCATTTATTCATGCTTTGCTGGAGTCTCTTTCACAAGTACTCAGTACAATTTTCTTTCCAAGCCACTGGCTGCTTTCCCACATAACCATCGTCGAATCAATGGTAAGCGATGGGAGAGGAACGGATCCTGTCACAATGACTATCATCAATCCTCGGAAGGATATTGGCCGAGCCAGGGATCGAACCCAGGATCACCTGTTCTCAAGTCCTGCACGCTACCGACTGAGCTACCGGGGTTCGGCACACATATATACAAACAAAAGTCAACTATAATAACACGAACTGGGTATTATATCCGGTAATTCATAATAGTTGTATATGGAATTTATTCCTTAAGGATAGGGCACCCTGATGGGATTCGTGTAACATCGCCATTCATCGCCAAAACCGTACGGATTCGGCTAAGACTCGGGTAATCCGTAATAGATGCGGGGAACCAGTGTATATCGGCCGATCGATTGCGGACTACCCGAATCTCAGCCGAATCTGTACGTTTTTTCGGCGATGAAAGGCGATGTTATAAGAATCCCATTAGGGTGCCCTATCCTTAATCTAAATTATCGTTTATAATACATGTATCTATTAAACGTTCTATAAATGCTCTGTCTGGAGATCAAGTACTTCGACGCTTGCCAGGTGATAACGTTTCGCCGTCAAACTATACATTCCAAAATACTTATGCTGCATTTACATAAACCACCATGTCTGCGATGTCCACGAGTTCAAAACATCTCGGAACTCCACGATTTATTGCATTAATTTTGCTTCCCCACGCTTTTTTACGCCCTCAGTACGTTTTGTCACGAGCTTCAGCGATATGTCACAGATTTAAAATGTCTCTGGTCAAGATATGCCGCGAATTTTATTACGTTCTCTCAAGTTCTCTCGAGTTGTCTGACGATTTACATGATCTGCTACTACGTTTTTTCACGTTCCGTTCAGACCCCTCACGTTATCAAGTTCTGTTAAGCACTGCTACGACTATGTCAATGTGTGATTGAGATTGTCACGTTTTCCACACGATTTGGATATGATCAGATGGTATAAATCATCAGAGCTTACCAGGACGTAATCAAGGTCTAATACGCCGCGTTAAGGCCTGTTGCGATGTACTACCTTCTACGACGACTTCCACGTTACACCACGTTCTCTTACGAACAATAAATCGGCGTAATCGTGGTAAAATTTTTGACCGTCAAAAATTCTGTCACGATCCTTACCATCATCCCGACAGATCAACACGATTCGATCCCACAACCCCACACCCTCACCACCCGCCTCTCAAATTGTGGACATCGTGGCTTATGTAAATGCAGCATTACAGTAAAAAAAAAAAAATCTGTCACAATCCTTACCATCATCCCAATACAACCAAGTTTCTTCAAGATACACACGATTCGACCTAACGACCCAACACGCTCACCACACCTCTCTCGTGGGTATCGTGGCTTATGTAAACGCAGCATAATAGTATAGAAATATTCAGAATTATATAACATATTTTTAGGAGTCTCTTGCTAATGTTCCGAAACCTGGTCCCCCGGGTTTTAAGCCTCACTAAAGGCACTGGGTTTTTTGTGGGAGTTTCCTTGGGCAAGACACTTCAGAGCCCTTGCCCGGTACAGGGGAAACCCAGGGGCCGAAAACATTGTGGTAAAAAGAGAAATTGCTCGTCTTAAGTGTTTTTTTTTTGTCAGATTGTTTTCACTTTTTTTTGTATGCAAAACGTTCTAGAGACAAGTAGGTGTTTTCACAAATTATCGATTTTAAACTCCCCCTCAACCCCCCCCCCCCCTGCAATGTTCGTTACATAAAATCATCGCGGGCAAAATAAAACATTACCACAACTAACCCTCTACTGCACTAAATGGGTTTTAACGACATAAAGAAAGCTTATGAAAACATTATGGGAAAAGAACAAAATGCTGGTTACATTTTCTCCTTTTCCCATGATATTTTGTACTCTTTCAAAGCGAAAAAAATATGATTGTGGCAAATTTGTCATATGAAAATGCTGCAATTTGAACATGTCTAAAATTTTGTCGCACGGTAAAGAGTTAGAACACACGGAGAGTGCACCTCTCCTAGGTTGTTTTTTCAGCAGCCCTGAACCAGCCATTTTGTCCCGACAATCTATGCACCGTAGCCAGACGCTGAATTTATCACCTAAAACCTTTGAATAAGTTGATAACAACTAAAATTTGGAATAGATATGCCAGTCACATAACTGGCTTATCACCTGTTTTTAAATTCCTGTACGTGAAACATATAGACGCTCATTCTAGATTAGCAAGTTTAATCAGAGGAGGCACCTGTGGAACTTGGGAAGGGAATACGCACAGGTTCAGTTTTCAACTTCCATGACAAAAAGAAAGTGAAAATGATAAATGAAAAAACAAGGGGTTCATTGGTAGACGAATCCAGTTTGATAAGAACGGGAAAGAATGAAGACATAGATAAAGAAAGGGGGATAAAAGAAGGAAGGAAGGAACTGGTGAAAGAATGAATGTATTAATATAAGAAGATGATAAATGAAAGTATTTAATAAAGCGGAAATTCAGGAGTAAAAACAAAACAAGACAAACAAACGAAAAGAACCATTAAGAAAAAAAAAAAACTTTTTTGAAAGATGAGTGCATTTTAAAGATAGCTCTCGTGGTAAAAATAAGAAGAAAGAGAGAAAACGTTTACTAAAGAGTTAAATTGTTCGTGGTGTTGGAAAAGTACGAACTGATGGGGAAAAAAAAGGATTTATGACATACGATAAAACCATTCATGAACGACAGAATTAACGAAACAAAAAAAAAGTGACAGAAAGACAGTATTCATGAAAGGAAGAAGTCTTTGAAGAAAGATTAATTGTTGATTAAATGGTATTTTACGCCGCATCGAACATTATTTCAGTGGTATGACGGCGACAGCGCAGTCAATGATAGTGTCTTGGATTTCATCAGCACTACGTCACAGCTCTGAACGTCTTGCCCAGAAAACTTCCACAACAAGCCCGGTGCATCAGTTGTGGATCGAATCCTTAACCTCGAAATTGAGAATCCTACACTTTCAGCACTGAGCCATGCAGGATTTCCCATGGAAGAAATAAAGAACCTATCAAACAAAGCTTTTATGAAAGTCAAAACCACAGATGAAAGAGTTACGAAAAGCATCTAACCAAACCACACAAATTCACATATGAAGGCTAAAGGTACAAAAAAACACACACTGACATAGTACATGGGTCACAGACAAAAAGCATTGATGAAACAATTACAACTTTAGCAAAAAGAACTAACACCGATTAAATAGAAAAAGAAGAAGAGTTGATTGAAAGAAGCACGGATGATAAAAACTGTAGCATCAATAAATGAGCCATGCACTGTGAAATCGGGGGTTTAATTCGTACATCTCAAAAAATGGTCAGCCTGCTCACTCCATGCAGGTTGATCTGGGTAGAAACTCAGGCAGTTGTTAGACAAAATGGATTTATAAGGTTCTATAATTGTGTGATGGCTTGCTTGGTATAATGCTTCACGGAAACGCCCTTTTACCAGAGCATGGCTCTATTACAATAAAACCTGAAGGTCATTGCTATAACCCTCATGCAACTGACTTTTTAAGATCAATGAAAAATCTTCCACGTGGAAATATATGGGTGGACAGGAAATCTGAGGTTTAAGTTCGTGATCTTCAATGACCAAGACCTAAAGCCAGGAGTATGAATCATGAGCTCTGCACATCATACTACGAAGACAAACAGTTGGCTGACATTCTTTTAAGACCACCAAGAAGTGAAGGAGAAAAGTATTTACGAAACTCAAGGCACAATCACTTTGCCTGTGCCCTTGATCTTCAGTCTTTATGGTTGAACTATGGGTTCTGTTCACCGTCTTACTGAGGTGAATATTTGACTGAAAAAAAAAAATCCCAAAGATTTACGAAAATCCCTCAGTGGGTAAAGGAGATATGATTGAATGAGTTTTATGTCGCTTTCAACATTATTTCAATTAAATCACGGCAACATGTCACTTATTGATGTATGTCCTGAGTTCCATCAGTACTAGGCTTAGGCTCTGAAATGCTTTATCCAAGGACACTCCCACGAAAAACCTAACGTTTCGGGTGAGGATCGAACTCGGAACCTCAAGGTGACGAATCTTACACCTTACCACCTTACACAGGACCGCAAAAGGAGCTATGAAGCAGACTAGATATTCAAGGCGCAGTCACCTGACCTGAAATTGTGACCATGACCTTGAGTCTGCATGATTCAGACAGTCATAGTTTGACCTTGAGTCTGCATGGTTCAGTCATGGTTCTGCCCACTGTCTCTCTGAGGTGAGTATATCATACAAAATTTCATGAAAATCTTTGAAAGAATTCAATAGATATAAAGGGGACAAACGTGTTACTAACGGATAGGTGAAAGGGGTCGACAAACGGACAGAAAAAGACAATTCCCATTATTCCTCTCTCAGGGAACTGAAAATAATTTCCTATGGCTTCTGTACGAAGGACAAAGCAGAATAAAATGATATTTACGGTATTCATTATGTCACCGTGATTACAAACAGTGCTTTTGAGCCTGTCAAGGTCAAGGCGTTGGTATCCACAGCGACTAGTTTTATTTGAAAGTTGTATTAGTGTCAATGCAGCTCAGTGATTTTTGGAAAAGAATCTCTAGATGTACCTCAAATTCTATTCAACCTTCATGATTATGCTCGCATACATGCAGATTTATACACCCCCTTTGGTTTTACAAATGTAGATGTACAAAGTCTATTTAGACACACATGGAAAATGACAAAATTGAGGCTAAATGAGTTTTCAAAGGTATGTAAAACCATAGTTATGTTTAAGGTTATGCTTTACACTATACGAGTACTCCTCGTATGAAAAAGTTCTGTGTACCTTGCTTACTTTGATAATAACCTTTTGTAAATACTGAATGATTGAAAGGTCGTTCAAGATGACTGTCGTCAAATATTTGAAAATATAAAAAAAGCGATTGACACATAATGCGTACTCGTATCGTCCGAGTTCACTTCAACGTCTTCGAAAAACAAAAGCATAAATAAAATACCAGAAGCATTAGAGAAAGACAAATGATATTGAAGCAAGGCTAAAGGCTTCAGTGAATGAAAAAAAAAAAAAAAAAACATGAACGCAAAAACAGAACAAAATGCTTTTAATGATAGAGCTGTAGAAATGACGAAAGACCAATGACACTGACGAAAGACAAAAAAAAAACCCATCCATTAAACACCAAAAAACAGTGTCGAAGACAAAGGGCAAAGATAAAAGACAACAAGAGTGCCATGATGGCTCTGTATCGTTCATCTTCGCCTATTTGACCAAGACGACCCGTTTCCAATATCTTCGGAGATATAAAACATTCTAACAGAATTTCATAGGTTTTAGATATGGCTTCTAGAGTGTACACAAGCTTTTTCTAGGATTTGTCTCATTGACTTACTTTTTGACTTTACATGACCCATTTTTCAAATTTGTAGATATCATCAGGACAAACATTCTGACCAATTTTAACGAATTTTCGACTGAAAATGTGGCCAATAGAGGTTTTTCCAGTTTGTTCCGGTGACTACTTTTTGATTTGATGCGATCCATGTTCAAAGCTGTACGATATACCATCAAAACAAACACTTTGACCAGTTCTTATTCTGGATTGGACTGTAAATTTGGCCTCTAGAGCGTACCTGAGCTTTTTCTAAGATTTGTGACCCACTCTTTTACCCAACATGGCCCATTCTAACAAAAATCCTAAACATTATCTGGACTAATATTCTGATTTACTTTCATGAGTTTTGGAATGAAAATGTGGACCCTAAAGTGTTTACAAGAGTTTTGAAAGATTTGACCTGGTGCTCTGTTTTGACATAGGTGACACATTTCCTAACAACATGACCTAATTCGAGATATTATCAAGACAGATATTTTGACCAACTTTTGCGAGTTTTAGATTGAAACGTGGCCACTAGAGTTTTTCAAAGATTTTGCCTGGTGACCTAGTTTTGTACTCAACGTGACCTATTTTCAAACTCATACATCAAATCACCACAAACATTTTGAGCACCTGATATGAGTATTGGACAGAAAATGTTGCCTCTAGAGTGTACTCAAGGTTTTCCGAAGATTTGTACGTCTAACATAGTTCATGAGCTGACGTAACCCATCTTAAAGTTCGTCCGAGATATCATCTAGACAAACGTTCTAACCAACTTTTTTTAGTATTGGACTAAAAATGTGACCTCTAGAATGTACACAAGGTTTTTCTAAGATTTGACCTAGTAAGCTAGTTTTTGAGGCCACCCATTTCCGAACTTGTCTGAGATATTATCAATAGAAAAATTCTGAGCAAGTTTCGTGAGTATTGTTCTGAAAATGTAGCCTCTAGGGTGTACACAAGGTAAGAGCTGACGACACTCGTAGGACAAAACACGACGGACGACGCATGACGGACGACGCACTACGGACAGAACACTATCGCAAAAGCTCACCTTGACCACTTCCTGCTCAGGTGAACAAAAGAGAATTTATAAACATCAAAAAACAGCATTGATGGCAGACAAGGAGTATTCAAGAAAGACAAAAAAGCAGTGACGGTTGACAGTTTTTTTGATCAAAGATAGTAGGAATTTGCGAATATCATAAGAAAACATAGAAGACAAAACGTCTGTAAAAGACAGTTTCGGTTTTCCTAAAATTTTTACTAGTGTTGTCTACCCCAAGGTAACAGTTTAAAGGTTTTGAACATGCCTGTAAAAGCTGTCGAAAACTTGGTTCAAATGACATTTATAAAGCCAACATTCTATAACTGAAATTCACTCCAATAACGCTAACCATGGGTCGACTAGCTATAACGCTTGGAGCATGTTTGATCTTTTTCCAGTCTTTTGCGTACGGAATCTTCGAGGAACCCGTGTGTTCTAAGTATCATTTCGAAGAAAAAGTTCTTGAGAAGCTGATTTTGTTGGAAATAAGGGTTGAAAATGATTTTAAACGTTTGCAGGAGGAAGCCAGCCTTAGGGACGCTAAATTATCTGCTCTAGCAGACTCCACGAAAAATGACGTTGCCAGTCTAATGGAGAATATATCAAAGATAGAAACTATGCGTGATGGGATCATCAAAAAGAAAGGTTTGTATGCATTTTTGTATGCATTTTTTATTATAGATCTGCGAGAGTACAGGAATAAGACCTTTACGATAAAGACAGTTTCAGCCAGGGAACAATTTAGAGGACTTTCGAGGCGCGAAGGAGATGGGGGAAAAACAACATTATGGTCACTGAACATTGAAGGGTTCTTTTCTACGTTATCAAAATGTAAAAGATAAAAACAGGGGACATGAAAAAAAAAAAAGATTAAATGGTGTTCACCAGCAGTAAAGCTGCATTTAAGCAGAGTTGAAATAAAGTTAATTGCAAGAACTTCCCTTACACAATGGGTAACTTTTCTCTTTTTAAGAGTGTCAAGGAGATTTTCATGTCTCATGAGGGATGTAATGCACCTATCACTGTATATCACTGTATTATAAGACTGACCTTTTATCGAGAAATTAGCAGGCATATCGTCTATACAGGGCTCGTTTTCACACACACACACACACAAACACACAACTTAATAAAAGTCATGGTCTTAATCTCAAGAAATGTATTATTTTCAAAGTGACACAATTTCTAATTGGCTTAACAATTTTGGCTAAACCACATGGTTTAGCTAATCAGAAATTGTATTACTGCAACTTAAAAATGTTGGTCAATACGGGCCCTGGTCACTGAATACTTTTTGGCATAGATATGAACGTTGATCTATAGTGTTAACATGTTAGCGTCAAGATTCTATTTATGGTGCTTTTGCACACAACCTTCTCTTGTTTGCAAATTCTTATAAAAAGATTTTCAGACCAAATCTATGCCTACAATATTTTGGTCGTTTCTGACCCAATATTGTCACTTTACGTATTAAAATATCAAATTATTAAGTAGTCAGGGCGTAATGATGCTTTACACAATGTACAACATTAAGAGAAAGCTCGACGAGGCAAGTTCCAACTTGCCACTGTTAGGTTACTGACACTGTGCACTACTGGCTGCTTAGCAAAGTTTGGTTTTCTTCCCCCTCTGTGTTTTATTTTGAAAACTCATCGTCGTAGTAATCAAAATAACGTCTCCAAGTAGTTTTTCAGTTTTAATTAACTCATTCATCGTAATAGAAGTAACCAAAATGCATTTTTCTTTAAGAAATCGCTATAATAATAATATTATTATTATTACTATTATTATTGACAACAACAACAATAATAATAATAATGGTGATGATTACGATGATGTTAAATACCCCTAGAGGTCTTAACAGTTCTCTTGGCAATAAACCAAACACGAAGTTGAAACGATGCAACCTAAATACATGTCCATACAAACGAAGAAAATTAAATACTTTCTAGTTCAAAACAAGAGATTTTTGACAGGAAAAAAGATTTAAAAGAAAGAGTGAGGTTACTCAGTTGTTTAGCGTTGCATCGGTTCTATTCCAGTTACATTTCAGAATCATTCATTTTTTATCTGACCAGTGTGAATCAGTTCTTTAGGCCTTTACCACACAATTCCGTGTAAAACGTCTTTGACGAAAAAGTCTTTTGAAAACATTGTGGGACAAGGAGAAAATGCTGCCAACCAGCATTTTCTCCTATTCCCACGATATCTTTATTTTCCTTCCAAAAGACATGTTTCATCATTTGGGTCACTTTTAATTTCTGCAAATGCCTTAATATAGACAAGTGAAAAATGTTGTGAAGTGGTAAAGAGTTTAATGCTGACAAGTCATTAAGGAGCGATATTTTTGTTCTTGTTTATTTGTATGGTGCCCGCCGTTTTCAATATTATCTCAGTTTCATCACGGCGGCCTGGGCACCTATCCATGCTTTCCTGGACTTTCTTTTACCACTACTTCGCACAATATCCTTCCAAAACCACTTTCTGCTTTCCCATATAACAATCGTCGAAACAATAATTAGTTGTGAGAGAAATCACTTAGGAACGAAAACCCCTGGTATATTTCAGGACTTTTGGTATGACTGGACAAGATGTATGGCACTAGGCAAGAGCTGTAACTATTTCGCTGCCAATTAAAAAAAAATTAACTTCTTCAAAGGAGTGAAAGTAGATTTTCACTGCAATTGAAGATGGTATTGATCAAAGTTAAACATTAAGTAGCGGACAGTGTAGGTCGAAGACCAGACTGCACGTTCTATGAAGTCTGATCTTAATCTAAAACGTGCTTAAGAGCGGTTTAAGTCGCTATTAGCAGTGGGGGATAAAAAAAAAAAATGGCAACCGCAGAGAAGGAGGGTTTGAGACAAAGCAGAAGTCTTGTTTTCTAGTTAAAATAACAAGAACAACAAGACTTCCGCTTTGTCTCCTCTCCTCCTTCAGGAGGCTTTTTTGGTGTGTATTAACCATTACTGTGAACGTCTTTGAATTACTTTCCCCTCCTTATCCCCCTTTTCATAAATATCATCATCAGCATCACCAACATCAACATGAGTATAAATGTGACTAAAATTGTATTTTCAGATCCAGTATTTTTCGTCGCCCACACAACATCAGAGTCTCTAGCACAAAGTCAACCGGTGGTTTACCAAAAGACAGTCGTGAATCTTGGCAACTATTACGACAAATCTACTGGGAAGTTTACGGTACCAATCAAAGGTGTCTATATTTTCACTGCACAGATTTGCTCAGCAAACAACGTATATTATCAAATAATTGTCAACGATACCCCGTATAGTGCGTCTTATCAGTATGATAAGTCTAATGGCGTTTGTTCAAGTGTTACAACAACGGCGCTTGTGGCTCGGAACGATAAAGTCTGGGTGAAAATCACCAATTCTGGTGTAAAGGTAAGAGACCGCTCAGGTGATACTGCGCATTGGAACATGTTCACTGGTACCCTTGTTATGACTGTCGAGTAAATGATGAGGGCAGAGGTATTTACATTTTTACCTTAACTCATGTCGATGGTCAAACTTTAAAAACTGAATTCGTGCAGATCATTCACGTGCTTAGTATTGGTATAGAAACTTCATGGATATACATGTGCCCTGGCCGCTGTTGTACAAATTTACTCCTATTGAAATGACGTTTAATACCGAAATACGTAATTCAAGTCAGGTAGTCAATACTTAAAGTAACAATAAAGCCCAAAAGTAAACAAAACGGGTGTTTAAATGCATTTGAATTTATATCTTACCATATAAAAATATGGAAATTATTGTGAACATGACATTCTGTCATTGTACGGTCGGTCCAAGTGTTAGTCGCTGACAGAGAAATTAATTTCAAAGCTGGGTTAAAACCTGCCTGGTAGCTGTGTCTTTTGTTTACTTTTTTTGCCTGATTTTAAAACTCTTTTATTCTGCCAGCGACTAACATATGGCCCGACCACACGATAACAGACTTTCATCTCCACAATATTTTTCATACTTTTAAATGGTAGGATTTAAATTTAAATGTATTATGACACCTGCTTTGGTATTTTGGGCTTTACCGGGCCTTTAAAATAAGTTAGCAGACCTAGGCCCAAACGTTCTAAATTACATTCTTAGCCTACTTCTGAATTTAGAAGGTAATACTTTTTTTGGGTGAAATATTTCGCTTGGCCAAACGTACGTCCGAAATTAAGAAAGTTTTTGAGAATAAGACTGAGACTGTAACTTAAAATGGTTGGTGAATACACCCCAGTGGCTTTTAAAAAACGACGTTTTCAATCATTTACTTTCTTTCCTTAGATGTATTTGGACGCAGTGATAGGCAGATTTAAAGAAAAGCCAACCAAGCAATGACTGAGCCTTACTCTGTGAAAAGGGATTCTAATGCATCTGCAAAAGTCGTAACTTTTTGCTCTAGGTCAATTTTTACACGTCCACGTCTTTGTCTTATGGCGACACGGGAGTAATATTTTTCTTTAAATATTGCAATGTACCTTTGTGGTGGTATAGATCGGGGATCAGACTGTATATTGTACAGCCTGATCTTGATGTATTGCAAACACGAAGGAAACTCATGTTTTTGTCTTACAGTGACATACGAGTCATATTATTCTTTGAATATTGCATTGTACCTGTAGTGGTGGTGTAGTTCCGGGATCAGAATGTATTTTTACAGCCTGATCTTGATGTATACCAAACACGGAGGAAACTCATGTTTTTGTGTTATGGCGACAGACGAGTCAGATTATTTTGTAAATGTATTGTACCTTTGTGGTGGCATAGATCAGGGATCAGACTGGTTTTCATGTAGTCTGATCTTGATGTATGCCAAACACACAGGATACTCATGTTTTTGTCTGATAGTAAAATAGCAGTCATATTATTCTGTATATGGAATTTTCTTTGCATGGATTTTGCGGATTTTTCGAACGCAAGGGAAATGTTTCAGCACTTTGTCAAAGAATGAAATATTCTTGTGAATATCACAAACCTGTCAAGTAGATTTTTTTCTTTCTTTTTTTATTGCAAGGGAAATTTCTCAACATTTTGACGGGGGATAAAACTCCTATACTCGACACAATGAAAGTATTGATAAAAAATGCCTTTTACGGTTTTGATCTTGATGTATGTCACTTTGTTTCCTTTCTAAATTTTTTCACCTATTAACTACACAAGAAATATTCTTTATTTTGAAATATTCATTGTATTCTTTTAACACATCTGCAACACTTCGCCAGAAAGTAAAAAAAAACAGGGAGACTTTGTCCGTATTGAAAGCATTGGCAGACGACAACATAAGAGTGGCCTTAGCCTTGAGATTTTATCGTTGACAGGATGAAAGGCATTGAAGGAAGGGAGAAAACTCTGAATATAAGCGTTATTGTCATTTTCTTTTCATATGGATTCTGTCTGATGGTCATCATAATATGAGATTGTTTTAATAACGAGGTTAGATTATTAAATGAGGTTAGATTATTAAATGTATTAACATTATGTAAGGGGACAAATAATATGTATTATGCATTTTTTTCTGTAATGCTGTATTTTGAGCTTACACTTACAATAAAAAAGCATTGTATTGTATTGTTTTGAATTGTATTGTGTGTTGTATCTACCGCAGGATTCAGCCGATTGTTAAACAAAGCGGATTTTATGGATCCATAATGATGCCATGACATGCTCGGTTCTGTCTCAGCCAATTTAAAAAAAAGGTTTAAGAATTACAGACTTTTACTCTTTACCAGATGGCAAAATTTTAGACCCGTCCAAACTGACAGCATTTGAATGTGACACATTTAATGTGGCTCAAATGCCGGGATGAGTCTTAAAATGTTTAAAAACATTAAGAAAAAAGGAGAAAATGCTGGTAACCAGCATTTTCTCCTTTTTCCACAATGTTTTTGAAAAGGCTCTTTCAAAACACAGAATTCTGTGGTTAAAAAAGATAATTGAATTTAGAAAGGTTGATGAACAGGGAACATGACCTTACCTCGTTGTGCTTTTTTCGCTTTAATGCTTGAATCTCCTTTACTTAAGTCATTAAGATAAGTTAATTCAAAGTTAATCTATTGAATTCTAAAACAGAAGCTCTCTTTCAAAACCTGGAAGCAGTTGAGCAAACTAGGAGCGATTTCTGTGGAAAAATGGCGCGGATATTTGTTGCATCTGTGATTTTTTGTGGAATCTTACGTCTTGCATTTTCGGTGTTCGAAGACCCAGTTTGCTCTAAATATCACTTCGAAGAAAAAGTCTTAGAAAAGTTAGTTAGGTTAGAGTTACGCGTCGAAACTGAACTAGCTGACACGAAAAACAAAATCAAATCATTTGAATCTAAGATCAGCTCAGAAAGCAAAGCAAGGTTTGATAATGTAGCAGAAGATCTGAAAAATATTGAGGAGCGCTTTGAAACAAGTCTGGCGGATTTGAACTCTAAAATACTCGGGAATGTGAATGAAACTATTGGAACACTTAGACAGAAGGACAGAAAGCTTCGAAGTAACGTCGGAACGCTTGCTCAAGAGTTAGCACAGATGAGATACGACTTTCGTCAGAGTAAGAAGCTGTTTGTTTATTTATTTGATTTTGGTGTCTGTTTGCATGGGCGTTACGCTGCATCAGCGTTATTCGTCAACAAAAGTGCACAAATTCATTTTTCCAGAACTATATTTAATCATAGATCTTTGATTCTTAACCAAATAACACCATAATTATTAGACTTGCCCTAAATTTAAAGCATTTGCAGTCAGAAAATTGAATGAGACTGAAAATATAATATTTGTCTCGGAAAAAGCAGAAAACAAAGTGGTAACAAGGAGAAAATGCCTACCAGAATTTTTTCCTTTTTCCCACAATGTTTTAATAAATTTTCTCATGGTCTTTAAAACACCAGATTGTTTGGGAAAGATTAAACTGCAAAACAAATGGTAAAACTGAAATATTGCATTTTCAAAGTTGCTTTCGTGAAAGGAAAATAAAAAAAAAAACTAACCGTATCGGACATTATAGGTAAAAAAACGGACTGTGCGTTCTTTGCAGCCTGATCTTTATCTACACTGTCTGCAAAGAGCACTGCACTCGTGCTAAGTATGCAAAGTTAATACTTATACTAGACGACAAAATGTTGGACTGCTCAAAATGAAAACACGCTCAGTACAGATAACATGTGGTTTAAATACGGTCTCTGAAAAGATAGAAAACATTGTTGGACGAGGAGAAAATGCTAGTTAATAATTTTTGCTCCTTTTCCCACAATATTTTCAAGGGCATCTACTCTGAGGATGGTTGAAATACGTGATTGTTTGGGCAACGGTTTCGGAACAAAGGCTACTTTTAGAGCCATGTGTACAAAATTGCACAGGGCAGAAACCTTTTCGAGGAAAGGGAGATAATCGTTTTCATTGATACGGTAAACATCACGGGAACATGACCGATAGTGTATCTGCACAAAAACTGCGACAAATTTTTATGTAAAGGCAACTTTTGACGGAAATACACATTTCCCGAGAAAAAAATGAGTTATTTTCTATGAAAAGGGGGTTTAATGCATCTGTAAAAACGTACTGACCCAGGTCAGCCTGCACAGTCCGCGCAGGCTGGGCTAGGTCGAAACTTTTCGCTTTAGGTCATTTTTTTGCATGTCGAAGGACAATACTACATCATGATTCATTTAGTTGTAAGACAAAATGGAATTTATGGATCCATGATTATGTGATGGATTGCTTAGTATCATGCATCATGGATACGCAATAAGCCCCCTTTTTACTAGAGCATGACTCAATTATATGGCTTGTAACACGCGAAAAGGGACATTCGGACATTTGCGTAAAGTGTCGTCTCGGATCAGCCTGCGCAGTCCGCGCAGGCTAATCCGAGACGGCACATTACGACTACATTAGATTTTGTGATACAGTAGACTTCCGCAAAACAGAAAATTACATAAAAACGGAAAGTGTCGATTCGGATTAGCCTGCGCGGACTGCGCAGGCTGATCCGGACCGACACTTTACCCAAATGTCCGAATGTCCCTTTTCGCGTGTTGCAGGCCATATATGAGCCATGCTCTGACAAAAGGGGCTTAATGCATCTCCGTGATGCAGGATACCAAGCAAGTCATCACATAATCATGGATCCGTAAAATCCATTTTGTC
Organism: Hippopus hippopus; assembly: GCA_946811185.2. Classification (NCBI taxonomy): domain Eukaryota; kingdom Metazoa; phylum Mollusca; class Bivalvia; order Cardiida; family Cardiidae; genus Hippopus; species Hippopus hippopus. Next base: position 32,466,166 of record OX328103.1, read on the forward strand.
TAACAATCAATTGAATCATGAGGTAGACGGGTCCTTTGACCTATGGAAAATTGAGCAATAGCAAAAAGTTTCGGCCCAGGTCAGCCTGCGCATTCCGCGTAGGCTAACCTGGGTCGATACCTTTCGCAGATGCATTAAGCACCCTTTTAACAGAGCATGGCTCATATTCTGGTAGCATTGAGAACATGGTTTTGTATTTCTTTACGTCTGAACGACAAATCTTTGTCGAGCTCACGCCTTCACCCTGTACCACTCGACAGAATTTTAAGCTCATTCATAATAAAATGGTTTGCAGACGATAATAACACAGTAGCAGAAAAGAAGGGATTTATCTATGAAGAGTAGAAAATATCGTGGGAAAAAGAGAAAAAGCTGGTACCCAGCATTTCGTCCTTTTCAGGCGATGATTTCAAGGGCTTTGGTCTTCGTCAGAACCTCGGATTTTAAAAGAAAAAAAAAAGGTAAAAAAAACCTTCATCTACATGCCCTGACGGTTCCCATCTAAATTCCAATTCCACTGGCCATCTAATGGGCTGAGATGTTCTGCTCAGCCAAGCAGATTGTTATTTTTGAAATGTAGAATTTAGTATAAACAAGAATTTAGGATTGTTGTTTAGTACGGACACTTATTTGTTTTCAGACGTACGAGACAGAGTCCTGTTTGTTGCCAGTTCTGAAGGAGAAAACTTCATCTCCAACAACAAGCCTGTCAGGTTTGATACAGTATTAGTCAATATGGCGGACGGATATAATCGTAGGAAAGGAATATTTACCTCGCCGCTAGATGGCGCCTACTTATTTTCGGTCCAGTTTTGTCTAGAACGACAGATAAATTACCAAATTCTGGTTAATGATGTCGCATACAGCACTACCTTTAAACACAGAAGTACTGACGGGGAAAATTCGTGTTCTAGCGTGGTGACGACGGCTTTTTTGTTGACAAACGACACAGTCTGGGTCAAGCCGATAAATCATGACGAAGCAGTTGTGTCCATCAGCAGTGTGCTTCCGGCATGGAGTATGTTTACGGGAATCTTGATTGGCTAAACTTTGACTTTTCCTGCCGTGCCTATTTATAATAAGACGTATTCTTGCGCGATTTATCGGAAGTCGCATTCCGGAATTGTCTCAGAAATCTGTACCATGCAAATCATCAGTAATTATTTCATTGATTATTATTATCAGAAATGAGGTTAATTCGTCATTAAAGAGGTGTGAATATGCTTTCTATATTATTTCTTGGATATTCAACTAGGTAATCAAAGTGAAGTCTTTTACACTTTCGGTAAACTGTTGTAACAACGAAATAAATCACCCCTTTTTAAATAACCTTTTTAACACCCCCTTGTCATGAAACATGCCAAATTATACTATTACCATCATATCCCAGCACTAGGTTATGGTGGGAAGCGTTAATGAAATTTGATCCACTTTTACAGAAGATTGAATTACAGCTTTTTCTTAAATATTGCTCAATCTTAAAACAAAGTAATTTTAGTTCTCGGTACCAGAAGTCTAACTGTTTTAATAACTTAAAGCAGGACTGACTACATACTTTTCATATAATCTTAATCTGTCAAGCCGAACCACTAAGACAAAGACTGATTGGCAACCAGCATTCCCCCTTTTCCTACCATGTTTTCTACCCGTTAAAAGATAAATACCATCACCTGAATCACGTTTAAAATGAGTCATGCTTTGGCAAATGGGGTTTAATGCATCTCCATGATGCAATATACTGAGCACGTCATCACATAAATATGGATTCTTAGAATCCGTTTTGTCTTTCAATCGACTGAATGATGGATCGACTGCGCAGGCTGACATGGGTCGATACTTTTTGCAGATGCATTAAACCCCCTTTTTACAGAGTATTGCTCAGTTATAAACTGCTAAGACTCATTGTATGAATAAGTGCAAAACTTCTTCGACTTGTAAAGACTAAAGATATTATAAGGGTACAAACATATGTGCCGCGCTCTGGCAACAGGAGACTTGATGCATCTCCGTGATCCATGGTACCAAGCAATACATCACAGTATTACGGATCCATAACACCCACTTTTTGAACAACCGACTTAATCATGAGGTAGAATGTTCCTTGTACATACAAAAACTTGACCAATAGCGAAAAGTTTTGGCCCAGGTCAGCCTGCGCAGTCCGCACAGGGCTGACCTGGGCCGAAACTTTTCGCAGATGCATTAAGCCTCCTTTTCACAGAGCATGGCTCATATAAATTTCTCGTGGACTTACCTGTGGTTATTTAAAAGTACTCATTTTGTGCTGACGCCAAGTGCGCCACGGACAGATGTCTAACTTACAACGTGAAATGTTGATAAAAGCAAAATTCACAATTACAATTACCAATTACATGATTACCATATCACTGGTATCTAAATCAGCTGTGTATGGTACAGGCATTGCGCATTAAGACGCCCATGGTTGACACCAAAACGTAAATAGACTTAAAAAAGTAAGTATGTACAGATTCAGTTTTGCCATTCCATTCCAAGGGAAACAGTTGGGAAGAAATAACCACTGACTTAGCGAAACACGCCGTGGTGACAGAAAGAACGAAAACGTGCATGCGATCTAAAAGCGTAGGTGGAAGGAAGAAAGGTAGGATGAAAAACATTAATTTGATAAAACAATAAAAACCTAGATGTGTAAGACAGACAGACAGACAGACAGACAGACAGACAGCTATTCGTGAAATGGTGAATGCACTTATGAAAGAAAGAAAAATAAAAAGAATGTACACTTTCTGGTTTAAAGGAAATGAGTGACGAAAGAAAATATTTACGAATAAATGACAGACAACATTTGAGTCATGCCGTCTGAAAAGGGGGTTTAATGCATCTGCAAAAAAAATATCGATCCATGCCAGCCTATACAGTCCGCGCAGGCTGACTTGGGTCAATATATTTTGCTTTTTGTCAATTTTCTGCGTGTCAAAGGACTAGTCTAGTCCATGATTCAATCGCTAAATGCATCTATAATTATGTGATGACTTACTTTGTATAATGCATCATGGAGATGCATAAACCTCTTTTCCCTGAGCGCTCCTGATTTATTAAGGACAGAAAGCTTTCTAAACCGGATAAAAGCATTTGTTGACAGAATAAAACACGTATGAAAGAAATTATTGACAAAAATCAAAAGAACTATCAAAAAATAACAAATTACATAAAGCAACGATAGAGGAAGGAGAGTAAGGTCAACAGCTTAAAGTTGAAACCAAAACACAAAATCAATTCTAAAAAGAAATCATCCTTGGAAAAAAATATTGGTGAAAGCAAATGTGTCATGTTCTATGAAAAGGGGCCCAATGTATCTGCAAAAGGTATCGATCCAGGTCAGTCTGCAGAGTCCGCGCAGGCTGACTGGGTTGAAACTTTTTGCTTCCGGTAATTTGTGTGTGTGTCAAAGGACCAATCTACCCCATGATTCAGTACGTTGTAAGACAAAATGGGTTTTATGGATCCACATTATATATTTATTTGCTTGGTATAATGTATCACGGAGTTGCATTAAACCCGTCTTTGCCACGGCGTGGCTCAAAGATAAGTGTAATTTATGTAGAAATGAAGAAAGAATAAGAGGTAGGAGAAAGAAGAAAAGACCTACCGAAGAAAAAAGATGTGCGACATAAGACAAAAAATACGAATATAATAATCGTAAATTAAGTGATTTTCCAATTTTAAAAGGACTGGAAATCAACGTTACAGGAAACTTGTCTGCACCGCCAAAGAATCAAAGAATCGAGAACAAACATGACAGCTATTCGAAAGTCTACGCTCCAGATCACAAAGCATCCCCACTTTTCCTTTTCTTAACCCTGAAGCTGCCAAGCCCGACTCACTGACCTTTTGCGTACAGTGTAGATCATGATCAGACAGCACAGGACGTGCGGTCTGATCTTTGATCTACATTGTCCGATAAGAACATGTTTTCATCCCCCCCCCTCCACTCACACACAAATACATGTACCTTTTAAATAGCAATATTTGGGTTTTTACTATCGAATTGAAAATTTCATTTCATTTATTTAGCAGGATAAGGGTTAACAGCTGAATGCTTATCAATCGATTTCCCGTTTCTAGTTTCTGACTTACTCCGAACGAGGTGCTGGGGTCACAGAGGAATGGCTTTTGCTGCTTTTATGAAACTTCGGATAATGAAGTTCACCTATCCGAGATCTCGAACCTACAACTTAGATTACTGAAGGGCTCGTCATACCAAAGTTTTAAATCGCAAAGGTAGATCCTGAGTTTATAGACTTAAATCATAAGAATACACGTACAATTAATTTTCAGTTACATCACTCACTACTGCAATGCATGAGGAAGAGACGTTTGACAGAAAGGAAACCCTATCAGTATATCTGAGCGATATGGAAAATGTTACGAGAAAATTAACAATAGCTTTTAGCTTTCAATTTCCCATATTCTCGAACGGTTTTCAACAGTTGTGTAAAGCTGAAACATGAAAACTTGTATAGGAGCGGCTTTAAGTTTGTGAACATGACAATACAAAGTGTTCACATTTTAGCTTTGCACTGAAACAGGGGTATTCGGTCTTTAAAATTCACATTATCAGCGTTCACCATGGACCGACTAGCTATAACACTAGCAGCAAGTTTAATCATTTTGCGGTCTTTTGCACTAGGAATCTTCGAGGAACCGGTGTGTTCAAAGTACCATTTCGAAGAAAAAGTCCTGGAAAAGCTAATTACGCTAGAAATTAAGGTTGAAAATGAGTTGAAACGTCTGCAGAAGAAAGTCAGTGTGATGGACGCTATGGCCGACTCCATGAAAAGTGCCGTCGCGGGTCTGATGGGGAATGTATCAAAGATTGAAAATATGCAGGAGGCCATCACCAGCGACCATGACATTGTCACCAAAGAGAAAGGTTTGTATTTTTGTTGTTGCAATAGTTGGTGTGTAGGGTAGGAATTGCTATAGATACTGATGTTTTGTTTGGCAGATGATTTACCTGTGCCTATATGTAATATTCACCAACCATTCTTAGTCTTATTCGAGATTTACCGAAAAAAGGAAATTTCTGATTGGTGAAATCCGTTGTCTAAGCCTTTCAGAAGTTGCATTACTTTGAACTTTACAAAATTCATGCGAATATGACCAACAGTTTTATTAATCCTGCTAAATAAATAAATAAATAAATAAATTAATCCTGCTAAATGAATTAAATAAAACTCTCAAGTCGATAGTAAAAACTCGAATGATGCTATTCTAAACCTATTTTTTTTTCTTTTGTAGAGAAAATATCTCCTTATCGGACAGTGTAGATCCAAGATCAGACTGCACGTTCTGTGCAGTCTGATCTTGATCTACACTGGCCGCAAAAGGTCAGTGAGTCGCGCTTAACAGCCTAAGGGCTAAGAATGGGTGGGGAATATGGGCCCATTATATCCTTTCTAAACATTTACCAGACGGTAAAATTTTAGAATAATTTAAATCAAAAGCATTCACAAACAAAAAATGAAATGAATTTTAAGTAATGGAAGTTTTCTTTGAAAAGTTGGAAAACTGGGCGAAAAGGAGAAATTCTGTTACCAGCCTTTTCTCCTAGCCCAGAATTTGATCTTGATCTACACTGTCCGCTGAAGGTCCTTGAGCTGCGCTAAGCAGCGTAAGAGTTAAACGCCCTAGGGAAGCGTTAAGCTACCCAAAGGTACCAATGATAAAATGAAATGATTGACTGTATTGAAATTAAACTTCGTGTTACAGCTTAGGTCATATCACGGCGGTCAGTGCACCTACGCATGTATTTTCTGGCTTTATCACACCAGTACTCACACAATATTCTTTACATGTCCCTGACTAATTTTCTCACATGTATCAGAGGTGAGAGGCGAAAAATCGACGGAAAGAAAGTTTGCCCGGTATCGAACTCACAACCACCAGGTCACGAGTCAAATACGCTAAACTATCAGCTATCCGGTCGGGCGATAAAAAGAAATAGCAATTTGACTGCCCAAACAATGTCATGATTATCTGAAATCTAAATTCCGGAAAATACAATCGACCATAAGTTTAGATTAGAACTAGAAAAGGGTGTTCATGTGGTGTTAACCTGAAAGGAAACAGAATGAGAAAAATATCAAACTACAAAAAAAATAGAGAAACATTTACTGAGGATGGAAAAATTGTCCATGTACCCGTTAAAAGATGCCACGCTGCAATAAATGTATTTTTCCAAGCGTAATAGAAGAAGAAGAAGAAGAAGAAGGGAGGAAGAAGAAAAAGGAGAACTTGACCTCTGCATAAAACTTCATGAAGTAATCTCTGCACCACTTACATGTATCTCCCCCAATTCGGCCTGCAACATGCGAATAGGTGCATTCGGACATATGCGTAAAGTTTCGTCCCAGATCAGCCTGCGCAGTCAGCACAGGCTTATCCGAGACGACACTATCCGATCGTGTGTGGTTTTCTATTTCACGCAAGTCTACTGTAGAACAAAATCTAATGTTGACGTAAAGAGCCGTATCGGATTAGCCTGCGCAGACTGCGCAGGCTGATCCTAGACGACACTGTACGCAAATGTCCGAAAGCCACTTTTTGCATGTTGCAGACCAAATTTCATCTTCTTTTTCAGATGGATTGCCCAAATTCATTACAATGATAGCATTCACTGCGACAACTCCAAAACGTACACTTGCTAATAATATTCCAGTTTTCGATAACATCGTTACCAATGTTGGCGGGGCCTTTGACCAGAAAACGGGTCGATTTATTTGTCCGGTATCTGGCGTTTATCTGTTCAGCGTCACGCTTAGAACTGACAGGAACCACGTTCATTGCTGGATACGTAAAAACGATAAAAATATCCTTTATGCACAGACGACTTCTTCAGATACTACGGCAACGTCAACAGCGATAGCAACACTAGAACTTTCCGTCGGAGATGTAGTAAACCTTGGGCATTGTTACAATTGGAACAACATTTTCGCAAATGCCGGCACTGCATTTAGCGGAATTTTGGTATCATACTAGATTCATTCCGCCGCACATGCGCAAAGTAGATCTGTCTTTACAAATATCGCAACGGTATATTGCAGGTTTTATTTTTCTTTGAAATTTGAATCTTTTCAAATGTTTGTTGTAATTTTCCTATTGCACAAAATCTGAATAAAATAATGTTTCAATCTGAAAAAATCCAAAGGAAATTTTAAATGAATAATACCATTGCATCCTTTCATTTGAAATGAGCCGTGCTCCATGACAAGGTTGTTTAATGCATCTGCAAAAAGTATGAACCCAGATCAGCCTGCACAGTCCCTGCCTTGGTCGAAACTTTTTGCTACTGGTCAAGTTTCTTCATGTCCAAAGAATATTTCACACCATGATTCAGTTGGTAGTTAGACAAAATGGATTTGTGTAGATCCATGATTCCGTGATGACCACTTGGTATTATGCTTCACAGAGATGCGTTAAACACCCATCTCCCGGAGCAGAACTCAATTGTTTTTACAAAATTCTCCCATAACTTTATCGTAAAATTTCTTGAAAGAGGCACTTAACCTTTAGAAGCCAACTATATCAAGTCGTTGAGCGTCAAATATATACTGAACCAAAAAAGAAACTTCCCCTGTGTTTAAGTGCAAATGCAATGTTGTTTAAAAAAATCAAAATGTCAGATGACCTACATATATTCGGGCGAACGATTATGTGTCCGATAAAACAAATTTTAAATCGATTGAAAGAATTTTGCAGAAAGAAACCCGCTGAAAGCGATTTTCACGTGCATGCACGGACCAGTATAATTCGTGTATATTTTTTGAAACCTTTCAGTCTAATTTTATAGACTTTCATGTCAATAAGAAAAAGACGTTGAAAAAAATTAAATTCTTTTTAGTTTTCTTTATTTTTGATATGCCTAGAATTCCGCAAAATTTACGCGAACGTGCCATTGGCATGCTTAATGCTGGTATGACGATGAATGCTGTTGCTATGAATATTGGATGTTCTACTCGTGCTATTCGACACCTTAGGCAACGTTTTCAAGCAACAGGGCGTACGGAAGATCGACCACGTAGTGGACGTCCTCGCGTCACGACGCGCGGCCAAGACCGCTATATTCGGAACACCCACCTGCGCAATCGCTTCCAAACTACCACAGCCACTGCTGCTAACACCCCTGGTACACAGAACAACCGTATATCTGCCCAAACTGTGCGCAATCGCTTGCGCGAGAGTGGGCTACGTGCACGTCGTCCATACGTTGGTTGTGTTTTGACGCCACGTCACCGCGTAAATCGTGTTAATTGGGCACGTACACACCAACGCTGGCTTAGACAACAATGGAATAGCGTTCTTGTCTCTGACGAGTCGAGGTTTTCCATTCATCGAGGTGATGGCAGGGTTCGAGTATACCGTAGGAGAAATGAACGTTATGCAGACTGTTGCGTACTTGAACGAGATCGTTTTGGGGGTGGGGGTTCTGTATTGGTATGGGCAGGCATTGCACATGGCTTTCGCACTAATCTCGTCGTTATCGAAAGGAATTTGAATGCCCAACGCTACCGAGATGAAATTCTTGCGAGGCACGTTATCCCACTGTTTCAAAATAATGCCAATATCACTCTTTTTCAGCATGATAATGCCACAAGCCATACAGCTAGGGACAATGTGAATTTCCTCAGAGCGAATAACATTGCATTTATTAATGACTGGCCTGCCAAAAGCCCTGATCTGAATCCCATTGAACACCTTTGGGATAATTTGGACCAGCGTGTTAGACGTCGCCCTATTCCACCGTCAAACGTCATTCAGCTAAGACAAGCCTTAATTCAGGAATGGAACAACATTCCACAAGCCGAAATCAATACACTTATCCGTCCTATGCGTCAACGATGCCAGGCAGTCCTTCATGCTGAAGGTGGTCATACCCGGTATTAATTTGTGATTTTGGTGAGCGACCCCTTCCGCATTTCAACTACCATTTCACTACTTTTGGATAAACCCTCAGCAATAATTTTTTTCACACAAAGTTGCAATAAAATACTCTTTCAATGCATATAAATCTAGTTTAATCCTGATTTTCATATTTGTGTATATCTGCACTTAAACACAGGGGAAGATTCTTTTTTGGTTCAGTATATAAACTCCACCTCTTCAGGTTCGACGAATAAAAATACACTCCCTTGATATTAAGACGGACTATAATTCTAACTTTTAACCACAAGAAAAACATTTAGCCTGTTCTAAAATAGAAACATTGCAGATAATAATTCAAATTTGGCTCAAATGACGGAATTTATCTTTGATAGGGTAGAAAACATTGTGGGAGACGGAGAAAATGCTGGTTACCAGCATTTTCTCCTTTTTCCACAATGTTTTAAAAGACCTATTTCTTAGGGTCGATAAAACTCGGAATTATGTGGTTAAAGGTTTAAAGGCTTGACTAAACAAGCCAACGATATGGACCCAAGATCAGACCGCATGTTCTGTGCAGCCTGATCTTGATCGATGCCGTCTCCAAAATTTTGAATTATTGGAGCCATTATACTTTTTTCATTACATTTTACATGTACATCATTTCTTCTTTGTAGCTTTATATCATCTTGTAAATGTTTCTTTTTTTATCTTCTCTAACAATTACTATTTCCTTTCACTCATCTGTTTCCTTGCTTGGCTTCATTATACTGAGCCTGCTGAGATAGCTCTATCCGATTCACATAGAAAATTCCTAAATAAAATGACTGAACTGTTCAAGTATGTAACTATAGTCCAGTTAATCAATTAGAATAGCATGTATGCACAGTCACTTCTTTAAATTTCCATACTAACTTCTATCTAGTACATAAATGTATCGTGTTTATCTCTAAAAGTGATTCCTTACAATCCGCGTATAAATTAAATAACAGTGAACAAGTTGCATTATGAAAGATGAACTAAATCGAAAACAAAACATCACATGGACAGATTGTACAGTGAATTATTCATGACGGATGTGACTTTGTTAAACAAAGCACACCATGGATAATTGTGTTGATTTCTTTATAAACTCGTTTTCGACCATATTGTTAGATGTTTCTGTACTCATGTCATCCTCCACTGTACTAACATTTTCTTTCCGTTATATTTTTGTGTAAATGCCGATAAACTATTGGTAAATTGTTTTTTGGAAAGCAAATGAAGAAATTATGGTATTTTATAAATATATGACACCTGTAGATTCGCAGTGTTTTGATTTCAAAGACATTTCAAAGAAATTCCCATATACTATCTAATTGATTGATTGATTGTTTGGTGTTTAACGCCGTTTTCAACATTATTTCAGTTATATCGCGGCGGCCAGTGCACCTATCCATGCTTTCCTGGAGTCTCTTTTACCAGTACTCTGCACAATTTTTCCTTCCAAGCCACTGGCTGCTTTCCCACATAACCAATTGTCGAAACAATGATCAGCGGTGGGAGAGGAATGAATCCTGTCGCAATGACTATCATCAATCCTCGGAAGGAAATTGGCCGAGCCGGGGATCGAACCCACGACCCCCTGTTCTCAAGTCCTGCAAGCTACCGGCTGAGCTACCGGGGCTCGGCATATGCTATCTAAAAAAGTACTGCGCTTAAAGTTATATAGTACTTGACTTGATATGTTCGACGAGTCTTTTATTTCATTTCCTTAAAAGAATGTCACGTCATGCTTTAAAAATATTGCCATACGATCTAGCAAATGATCTAAATACGTCATCATGTCTGTTTGATAGTAAAACTGCGTGTAATGAAGGATTTAAAAGGGTGGGGTAAATAGTGTTAAGCGAGCAGGTGTCGATTATTTTCATGGTATTCGCACTGAAAATAGAGGCCAGACAAGTCGCTAGACTCATGTTTGTAATGAGTGGAAAAAAACTATTACCGTGAAGCAAAATGTACGTGAACCTCATGTCGTGACCATAATGCGTATGATAACAAAGTTGTAACGCACTAACTACCAAATAAGACAATGCAGACAGATAAACAATGGCTAATGGGTTATTATCATCTGACCGACAGAAAATCGTTCAGTGACATTCCGTCACAAATTACTGCAAACTCTCCATTATCCAAAACGTATTTAGTAGTGTCTAGCTTGGCATTCGAGTGTTTATACGTTGAACTAGGCCTTTTGGCATAAAATGCGTCTCAATTTATCCTTTTTTCATACATTCCCCTCGATAGACTGCAGAAACTGCCTAGTGAATTATAATCTGCTCACCTACTATCATTGGTGGAGTATGGAAGAAGTAGTGGGTAAAAAAAAATTCAAGAAAAAACACAAGATTAAACGTATTCTACAACATTCACGGATCGGCTGAGTTATAGCCATTTCTCTTCCAAAAGTGTCTTCCATCTTAACTGGGGCTAAAAGTAGCATTGTCATATTTCTTTAACTGCATTGTTTTCCACAACCTTAATAAACTTCTTGAGCTTTTGTTGAGGCGGCAAGATAGACGACGGGAAGGGGTGTCAAGTATAAACATATGACCTTTCAATGTTCAATGAGTTTTCAGACCACTTTATTCTAATGAGGTTTGAATACAAGTGTACACTTAATTACAACTTATAAAATAGTTATGAAACATATTTGAACACTTCAGCCATGCTCTAGCAAAAGGGGGCTATATGCCTCTCCATGATGAACTATACCAAGCAAGTCATGACATAATAATGGATTCATAAAATCCATTTTATCTAACAATCGGCCGAATCCTGCGGTAGAATGTTCGTTTGGCATGTAGAAAATTGATCAAAAGCAAAAGGTGTCAGCCCAGGTCAGCAGCTCGGATTGCACAGACTGACCAGATCCAACACTTTTTGCAAATACATTAAACCCATTTTTCATTGAGAATGGCTCACTTAATTATAAAGAGTTGTTCGTTGAAAGAAAACGCTGCATATAGACAGGTTCATGAAGGTGGCACTAAAACCACTCAAAGACTAAGGTAACATTAAAGTTAAGTTTTTCTTAAAGTTCTTGTAATTTTTCAATCAATATCTTGTATGGCCACCTCTGCTGTCGATACAGGCAATTATTCGACGTCGCATAGACCTTACATAACGTAAAATCATTGCATCAGGAATGTTATTCCATTCCTGAACGAGAGCGGTGGCCAAAACCTAACTTTAATGTTACCTTAGTCTTTGAGTACTTTTGCAATTTTGATTTTAGTACCACCTTCATTTAAACTGCAAAAACCTAACTTAAACTTTCTGTTAGTCAAAATCTGATTAGCCTGGCATTTTCTACAGACTCTGAACTATAGTATGATACCAAATTTGTTGGTCTTCAGTTAAACATGCGACGAGAAATAAAAGAAATTAAGTGCACACTTATTTATGGAACTGAGTATATATTGAATGATGCTTTACGTCGTTTACAGCATTATTTCATTCTTATCACGGCGACAGCTCACATATTCATGTATGTAGCTGATTTCATCTGTACTAGGCTAGGGCTCTGAAGCGTCTTGCCCAAGGATACTCGCACGAAAAACCAAGTGCTTCCAGTGAGCTCGAACTTGGGGCCTCCAGGTTCCGTTTTGGAAAAAAATTGTGAAAAAGGAGAAAATGCTGATAACGTTATTTTTTTTTTGCAATGTTCTCAAATAACTTTTTCCTCAGCGATCTTTTGGTAAAAAGGTTAGACGGTCATTTTTCTGTAAAGACCATTTCGCCTATTTACACACTGTTCTTTTGCCGAGATGGACTTTCAAACGGAAACTTTGCTGAAATGAAAGAAAAGAAGCGAAATCAATTGATTGTTTGCTTTCAAACGCCATTTTCAACTGTGCTTTATGAACATCATTGCAGAAAGGGCGCCCTTCCGTTTATCCCTATGTCTTTTCTTTCATCAGTAAAATAAACAACAAATGTTTCAAAGCAACGGGCTGCCGTCAAAAAAGTATGTTGAGATAGATAGATAGACATGTAGAGAGAGAGAGAGAGAGATGATTTCTATCACAAATATACACATCAGTACAAAGGCAAAATCTCAGGTAAATTCAGCTAAAATGATTGTGAAACGTAAAGTACAGTATCAAGAAGATCTGTAAAAATGATTTGTTAAGTTAACTGTCCCGATTTGCATTTTTCTAATTAAACTAGTGTCATAAATTTGACATGCTTCTTTATTTTCTTTTCTTATTTTTTTTTTAATTTAAAGCTAAAGTTCTGGAAACTGCCGAGCTGGAATTCGATGGAAATACGTGCAAGAAAAAATGCCAGAACAATTTCTTCCGGAAAGGCGTTGTATACCGTGGAATAAAACTTTTGAACATAAACGTTACAACTGTCAAGTACCGCAAGTTTTTCCTAATAAAAAACAGCCCTTCGTTGTTTAAGCAACTTGTGAGTTACATTCACAAAACTTTGAATCTAGCTTGTCGCACAAACTGCTCACAATGCTAAAAGAAGGAATGATACTGCTTATTTTTCTGTGCACTTTAAATGGCTTATCGTTTGCCATATTTGAAGAGCCAGTTTGTTCAAAATTCCACTTCGAAGAAAAAGTGCTGGAAAAGTTAATAAATCTAGAAGTGCGTGTTAACAGCGAATTAAAGACTGTCGAAGAGAAAAACAAGAAGCTCGAGGAATCTATTGCGACAGTATCAGAAGCAGTGAATGCGATACAACAGAAAACGAAAGAGAGCTCTAAATTGGAAGAAGTCCTACAGGAACAAATCTTATTCGTAACAAATGAAATGAAGGATTTAAAAGCTAACATTTCAAGGGAAAATCAAAGTTTAGAAGGTTAGTAAGATGAATTACGGTAGTTTCAGTAATATGGACGAAAACCCCAATAGACTGTTAGTTTTGTTAGGTGATAAAGGGTAAGATACAAAACGAAAGCCGTCCTAAAATTACTAAAATGTCTTTCGGACGAAAAATTATACCTTGGTTTTGTGTGGTGGTGCTAAACATTGAGCCGGGCGTAATTTAGGATGGGTTACTTCCTGTATCCTGTACTATCCCACATAACAAAATTAAAAGTTTTCTGGGGACGTCGCCGATATGGTCATGGTGGCGACGATGAATAAACGAAAATCAACCAACTTGTCGGTTACCGAAACATCTGTCGCCCAGTAAGATGAGTTTTTCGTTTCATGTTTTTCGGTAGTTTATCGGGAAATTATGGTGGAAATAAGGTTTGACAATTCATGGTTACGACCAGTGAAATTTACCGTAAATGTTTTTGTAACTCTTCAAATTAAGGCGGAAACAATACCGCGCACTAGTTACCTAGGTAAACAGTGCGTGCGTGCCATTCAACCTGACGGAATACGTTGTAATTTACGCGCATTTACCCTACATTTCTCACGCTTTACGTAATATGGTAATGCGTTGCTATGTGGAGGCGGGGGAGGGGACGTATTACCGAAATCAAATGTACTGGATTTTGATGAAAGTCCCAACAAAACTCGTGAACATCATCGGTAATATTTTCACTCCTAGCTGAGCCACTCGTGAAAATATTACCGGTGGTGTTCACTAGATACAATAATTTGGATTAAAAAAAAAGTATCCAAATATCCTCTATATAAGTACTATTTTAGCAAATCATCTTTATTCGACTGTGAATGATTTAACCCATTACCCAAAAATTTCATCTTATCACAACCCTGATGAAAGCGACTTTTACGAATATAGTGGGCAAAGGAGAAAATGCTGGCAACCAGGATTTTTTTCTTTCCTCAACAATATTTCCTGTCCTATCAAAAAGCCGTTTCACTATTTCAGCCATTTTTAATTTGTCGTCTGCAAATGCTTTCAAAAGTGAAGAGTATATAATTTTGTCGTCCAGGAAAAAGTTAACTCTTTACAAGACGACAAAATTTAGATTGCAAACATGGAAAACATTTGCAGACGACAATTTAGATGTAGCATAAATTATTTGTCTTTCGAAGGATTGGTTTTTAACCCTTTCGGCACCATAGGCAAAAACAGGCACTTTTGGGGACGGCATAGATCAAGATCAGACTGCACAGAACGTGCAGTCTGATCTTTGATCTATACCTTCCGCTTGTGTGGTCAAGTCTATGCAATCAAAATCTTTGTAATTTTCAATGGATTGTATTTAGAGCCGCCAAAAGAGGTTGAGTTCACTTATTTGGCGCTAAAAGAGTTAAGGCGGGAGAGCGGGCGTTGGTGGCTCGGTAGGCTAATGGCTAAACTTCCTAGACACGGCTTTGACACCGTTACCGGACAAATCCTTTTAAAGAAACTATAACACATTATAACGTATAGAGTTTTTTTTTTAAACAACATGTATTTATAAAAGAAATTAGCATAATCTTGAAAAAAGAATGGACTAGAAGAAGAAGAGGAAAAGGAAGAAGAAGAAGAAGAAGAAGACTAAGACTTATTTTTACACTCGCTCAAACTGAAAACATTTTGCAGACGGCTAACTGAATGTGAAATTAAAAGACAAGATTTTTCTTTGATAGAGCAGAAAACAAAGTGAGAAAAGGAGAAATATTTGTTAACAAAATCTTTCTCTTTTCGAAAGCCCTCTTCCTTGCGGTCGTTAAAACTCGGGACTGTTTGGTAAAGGATTGAGAAGGTAGTGAAGTATTGCTTTGTTGTGATTTGCTAAATCACAACATCACTATTAGTATATGACCTGCAATACGCGAAAAGGGACAGTCGAACATTTGCGTAATGTGTCGTCTCGGATCAGTTTGCGCAGTCCGCGCAGGCTAATCCGAGACGGCACTTTACGACTACATTAGATTTTGTCCTACAGTAGACTTGCGCAAAACAGAAAATTACATAAAAACGAAAATTGTTGTTTCGGATTAGTCCGCGCGGATTGCGCAGGCTGATTCGGGACTACACTTTACGCAAAAGTCCGAATACCCCTTTTCGCGTGTTGCATGCCATATGGGCCATGCTTTGGTATGCGAGTAAGAAGGGTTTAATGCATCTTCGTGACGCATTACCCCAGGCAAGTCATCACATGATTACTGCTCCATAAAACGAGTGAATCGTAAGGTAGAATGGTCCTTTTACATGCAGATAATTTAAAGACAGTAAAGGTTTCGGCTCATATGTCGGCCTTCATGGACTGCGCAGGCTGACCTGGTCGATATTCATTGCAGATGCATTCAAACCCCTTTTTTCACAGAGCTTGATGCGTGTATCATTTCCTGTCTAATTTTAATTTCAGCATCAGATGCTGTTTTTTTCGTGGCCCATACAACGATAAGTTCCCTTCCAAAGGACAAGCCGGCTGTTTATCAACAGACAGTCGCCAATCCCGACAATCATTATGACACAACCACCGGAAAGTTTACAGCGCCAATACACGGTGTCTACATTTTCTCCGCACAGATTTGTTCCAAGAACCATGTCGACTATCAGATTAAGGTCAACAATATTCCGTATAGCTCTTCTTATCAGTATGACGAAAAAACAGATGGAGTTTGTTCAAGTGTGACAACAACCGCGCTTCTCGCTCCGGAAGATCGAGTATGGGTGGAAATTATCAATGGTGGTGTAAATGTGCACCAACTCTCGACTAGCTCCAATCCGGCTTGGAATATGTTCACTGGTACCCTGGTTATGAAAGTTGGGTAAATGAGAACATCCCTTCTGAGGGCAAAAAACAACAAAAAAAAAACGTAGTTATCGATGGGCAGTTGAAGTAAAGTCTGAAAAGACTACTTACCCCCGACAGCCTCCCCGAAAAGTATTTGCAGCTGACAGCTTAGGGAAAAAATCGTTCTTTCGAAATACGAGGGCCGTTTTTTTTTAATTGTGTCACTGGGTGTCTATGAAACGCATTATATTAAATGCATATATTTCGTTCATTTCATCTCTTCAAAATATTTTCCCTTGACAGAAATACTTTTTTTCAAGTCTGGAAATCCAGTCTGTGAAGGCTGCAAAATAGGCTTCTCTGGGAATACCCAGCACACACTGAAAAATGGCACTTTCCAAGGCACTTTTAGAGCCATATCGACGTCCAAAGAGAGTTTTCTTCAATAAAGAAAGGGAAAAAAGTCACATGGGTCTGAGGTCGGGAAAATACGAAATGAACATAGGGAAGCTGTACCACCTTTTCCGTTTCCAGGAACAACTGCAGACTTGTGAGCAGCTGCATTGTCATGAATAAGGCACAGGCCCCTTAATCCGGTTCTAGGTCTTCGTTTTTCATAGTGTTTCTTCACTTTTGAAAGAACAATGTTCTTGTAAAACTTGCCTGTAACCGTTCGGCCGTTCGGTAAAAGAATTTGAGCAATTGGACCGTCAGAATTAAAAAAATATGGCATATAAAACTTTTCCCGCGCTTTTCATTCATTTTGCTATGATCGGCCTAGCTTTGTCTTTATGCTGCCAATGTTTATTATTGACGTGTCTCAGGGGCTCAAAATAATAAATCCAGGTTTCATCACCTGTGAACAGTTCTGATATTCTGCGTTTGTCACAATTTTTGTACTTTTTAAGAAGAATTTTGGCCATATTTACACGAGTAGACTTTTGTTCATCTGTCAAGAGATGGGGGACCCATCGAGCGCAAATCTTACGAAGTTTTAACTCCTTGGTCAAAATCTTAAGAACTGACCCCGATGATATGCCAACTCTCTTAGTCATTTCTTTCACTGTAAGCCTGGCATTCTGCTTAATTAGATCTGCCATAGCAACAACATTTTCTTTGGAAGCTGCAGTTTTGGTTTGCGCTTAGGACAGGGGCATCTTTTAAGTACTTTCTACCATCTTTAACTTTTTTTACCGTCTGAAAACCGACCGTTTTGATACCGCAGAACCCCCATATATCTGACATAATTCACTAAATATTTGTGAAGCTGAAATATTTTAGACAAACGCGACTTTTAATAAAGGCCCTAATTTCAAGCTTTGATTTTGGGTTCATTGTACATTCAGTATTATTGCGAGTGTATATGACTGCACCTACTTTAAACTTTCAATAACTTTTGAAAGAATGAACCTATTAAAACAAAATTTCGTGCCAGTATTCAAACGACTTGCTTGTGAAAATACCGTTATTTCCGTGTGATACATATTGTCATGTAGTATGGAGTTCTATAAGTGACACAATTAAATGAACGACCCCCGTAGAGTTGACCAACATGCTCTAAAGGTTAGTACACAGATACCTTGAATCTTGCATGTGGAAACTGTTGGTAAAGGAGAAAGTCCTCTTTACAAATTATCTTTTGGCAAAAAGGTTTCACAAAATGGAAAAATCGTTTTCAGGTGGTAACAGTGTGTAATTGTTGGAGATACCTTCGAAGAAAAATGAGAAGAACTAATAGTTCTGCATTTTCAGAAAATAATTCTTGTGTAAATAGCTTTGTTGAAACAAATACTAATGCGTTTATACAAAACACTAACCTTTTAAGGTGTATCAACTTGTGAGTGTGTTTAGTAAATATCGAAGCGTTTCTTAAGCATAAAAATGACCAGCTACATGTATTCTCGAACTACATGTACATGTCTAAGTTTGATTTATTTGGCATGTGTGAGACATGGGGTAACTACAGTAGTGATTTCGATGAAACATTACCTGATTACACCCATCTTGATTTTATACGTTGTAAAAAGCCATCTGCAGTGCGCAATCCAGATGGAGTGACAGATTTTGTAAGAGAGATTTGATAAACAACGGATTTGTGAGGCGTATTTGTGATGATTTATCTGGTGTTGTAGGTTTGCTGGTAGATAGAGATTTTTGCTGCTTAATCAGTCAATAATTATGATATTTGTATTCAGTTCACATGGAGGTTCTACGATTTATAGATCTACTGATTGTCAAAATGGTATTGAGAGGTTGAGTGATTAGATCATCCACATAACTTCATTCTGTCCTGATTCTGCTTTATTTGCGTTATTTTGAGCTGGTGAATTTAATGGTACGATGACAGGTTTTGTTGATTACATATCTAAGGATGACGTCTCTTATGTTTTCAACAATACTGTTGATTATTCATCAGGTTACTAACGTACCAGGAAATCTATAGACACAGAATATAACAGTTGAGGTTTGTCCTTAGTCGAGTAATGTTGTGCATTCGATGTTCATGTATTTTAATGATAGACTATTTAATGACCGTGAAGGGAAATTTACTTGTTTAAAGCAAAGATGGCGCAAATGTTGTGGATTATATGATCGCATCAAGAGCTCTTTTCGGCAATGTGATAAATTTTGGTGTAGATGATTATAGTTTGGTGTTCATTTTTCACTGTATTCCATGTGATTTATGCAAAATTCACAAATACCTGTAATTGATATTTTAGTATCAAACAGTGGAACATGAATATCTGTTGAATCTTGCTTATGCTATGTAAACCATTAGTAAAGAGAATTTCATTCTCGTGTTTTAGTATTTGATGAGTTGTATCATGTGCCGGTGACCTAGTATTACGTAATAGAGTTTGTTGTATTGTATTGCATACAAAGGGGCGGTATAGATTCGAGATCAGACTGCACCCTGTACCGTTCGAAAAATTCTCGTTTTTCGCCAATTGGGCTAACAGGTTTAGGCATATTAAACAGCATATTAAACAGCGTCCGTTCCTCGGCTATTAGAATCTTTTCTGCAGCTTCCGCTACAACCTAGTCTTTGTAGTCTAAGACAGGTTACCAAATCATTTTTGTCCATGGACCAATCATACAGTAGCCGACAGTTGTTCCACGAAAGCGGAAAGCTCACATGCGATTTTTTCGATGAAGACAAAGTTCGTATAACCTTAATTCGATGTTACCGCGTTGATACACTTACCTCGGATAAAGGTTGGTGTGAAGCTGGGTTGCTGCCACCAACAGGTATTTCATACTGCTGAAACCTGGCCAGGTGACAGCAGTATTGTGCACGCCATGGACCTGACTATGCCTTACTGGAAAGTTTTGCCAGTCATAGAACTTTGCGTGTACACTGGGGAGTCTCAAATCGTTACTGAACCATATCCAATTAGATGAAGATACAAACTTATAACCTCGCTGAGATTTTCAAATCAGCAGGATCCATAATCATAAACCAGTCTCAATGAATCTTGTCGCAATGACGAACATCAATCCTTGGTCGAGCTGGGGATTCGAACCAGCGACCCCTTGGTTTCAAGCTCTGTGCGTAACCATTAACGAACAACATACAGACACTCCCGACACAAACAAAATACAAAAGCAAGCAAGCAAGCTAGCTAGCTAGCTAGCAAGCAAGCAAGCAAGCAAGCAAGCAAGCAATCAAACAAACAAACAAACAAACAAACAATTTAACAACTGAAAATCTGAAAATAGGAGAGTAAACGGGACGAGTCCAGTAATCGACCCATGTCAGCCCGCGCAGTCAGTGGAAACCGTCAATTTTCTGGATGTCAAAGGACCATTCTACCTCAGGATTCAGTCTTTTGTTACACAAAATGGAATTTATGGACCCATAATTACGTGATGACTTGCTTGGTATGTGATGAATTAGACCCGTTTTCCAAGAGCACCGCTCTTATATGAACTGCAACAGAATAAAAGGGGCATTCGGACATTTGCGTAAAGTGTCGTCTCGGATCAGCCTGCGCAGTCCGCGCAGGCTAATCAGAGACGGCACTTTACGACTACATTTGATTTTGTGCTACAGTAGACTTGCGCAAAACAGAAAATTACATAAAAACGGAAAGTGTCGTTTCGGATTAGCCTGTGCGTACTGCGCAGGCTGATCCGAGACGACACTTTACGCAAATGTCCGAAAGCCCCTTTTCACGTGTTGCAGGCCATATATGTGCACTGGTCACCGTGATGTGTCTGGAATAATGTTGAAAACAGTTAATGTACCAAAACAGCAAAATCATACAGCATAGTCCTAAACATCTAGGAATTTTCGATTTATGATCTTTCTCCCTTTTTCTTTTGCGAGAAAATCCAATATGACTCTTTTCCAAGAGAGTACAACTCAACCCTCTAAAGACCCGCCCGGGTGGCTCAGTGGTGAGCGTGTCGGACTCATGACCTGGTGGTTGTGAGTTCGATACCCGGTTGAGGCGAACTTTCTTTCCGGCGTATTTTCGCCTCTCACCTCTGCTGAAGCATGTGAGAAAAGTAGTCGGTGGCTTTGGAAAGAAAGTTGTGTTAGTACTGGTGTGAGAAAGCCAGGAAACACATGTGCGTCACCGACCGCCATGATATGACCTTAGCTGTTAAAGTGGCGTTAAACCCCAATACAACCAACCAACCAACCCTCTAAAAAATTGTCTCTTTCTCATCGATAAAACATTTGAACTGATTTAAAAAAAAAAGAACTTTACCACTACTGTCCTACTAAACGCCAAAGCCTTGGTCCTGATAAAGCTGTGGACAGAAGCTTCTATTTCATAAATATTGTTTTGATTGAACTGATTTTGAATAGTAAGAGGTGAAATCGAAATACTAGTCCCGCGGGCGAAGGGAAAAAATATTTGCCCAGGAAAGGCAAAGGGAAGTTGACTGTGTTTCGCCCAAAATAGGAAAATAAATGAAGTGTTTAGACAGTAAACGCGTCCCCGTCAAAGCTAATGTATTACAAGGCATGTGATCTGAAATTTGTGGTTTAGAATTCAATCGTTCTGGAAACCGCATTTAACCCTTTACCAAAACGAGCACAGAGTGTTTTTACGACTCTGGGGAAGAATGCCTAGAAAACATCGTGGGGGAATAAGAGAAAATGCTGGAAGCCAGCATTTTCTCTTTTTCTCACGATGTTTTCTACGGTTTAAATGATACATGCAACTATTTTGGGCCATAATCAATTTGACGTCCGCAAAAGGTTTCATTGTGGACGTGTCTAAAATTTTGCCGTGAAATTAAGTGTGAATAGGTGAGCTAATACATCTTCTTTCCTCTTCTCAGTAATTTAAAGGACATTTTAGGGATTAAAAATAGTGTGAAAGAAGTGTTATTTTGGAGTTGGTGGGCATTTAGCCCTTTAACACCTAATCCCGGCTTTTAACAACCCTGATGAAGAAGGCTTTTGAAAACATTGTGGGAAAAGGAGAAAATGCTGGTAACCAGCATTTTCTCCTTTTCCCACAATGTTTTCTACCCTATCAAAGACAGAATTCATCATTTTAGCTACATTTAATTTGTCGTCTGCAAATGCTTTCAGTTTGGACTAGTCTAAAATTTTGTCATTTGGTAAAGAGTTAAGGACCTTTTTTGAAAATTTATTTATTCAGACATTTCGATAAGACAGTGTAGATCTATATCTTGCCCTAAGGCAAGCCTTGGTTTCTCTTGATCCGATTCAGTTTTGAAAATACGTTTCTTTTTTCAAATTTGTGTGGAAAAAATGGAAGTGCAGCATAAGTTTCGAGTCCTGTTTGGCTTAGTGATGCAGGTGTAGGATTCGAAACCTGGAGGCCCCGGGTTCGACCCTCTTTCGGAGTGCTTAGTTTTTCGTGGGAGTTTCCTTGTGCCAGACACTTTTAAAGAGCTCAAGCCTGTACTACTTTGAAGACATACCTCAATGAATAAGCTTGCGCCGTATTATGTGTGAAATAATTTTGAAAGTGGCATAAACGTATTCACTATTAAGTTATGAACGTTTAACCCAAACATACGTAACGCAGTCAAAAAATACTTATTAAAAAAAATGTGTAGACAAAGATTAGTTTGCATATTCGTTCCGTCTAACACGTGGTCTTATATCTTTGACACTGGTTTAAAACTTTTCACCATACTATCCCAAGTTTTAAAGACCCTAAGACAGAAAGCTTTAGAAAACATAGTAGGGAAAAAGCAGAAAAAAAAAGTGATTACCAGCATTTTCTCTCTTTTCCCCACCGTGTTTTCTGCCATTTCATAAACAAATCCCACATATTTGAGTCAAATTTATTTGTAGTCTGCAAATGCTTTCGATTTTGACCTGTCTACTAGTATATAAAAGTTGTCTGGTATAGAAATTAGCAAATGTGAAACCTGTCCAGTGATTGGCTCCTCTGACAGCGTTCCAGACGACAACATTGTAGACTTGCCGGAAGGCATTTGCACACAACAAAATAAACACGGATAAAATAATGGTATTTGTCCGTTGTCTGCGGATGTCATATTCTTCGAAGATTCGACCTGTCTGCTATGTCGCATCACCCATCCCCGTATACCTGGGAAAAGTAGGGCTTATACCGAAGCTATTAGAATATTACCCAAGCATGTAGGGACTGTTTTAATAAATGGCCGATGCACAGGTTACATGCTAGCCGATCATAGCTGAATGAATCGCACCAGGTAGCGTTCTTTTTTTTTTGAGTAAACGTTTATTTCATTTTGAAATTCAAAGTAACGGTTGTTTTGAAAAGTAGTCCGGTTCTGTACCCAGAATGCCCAACTTAGATAGATGTGTATTTGTAGAAAGCCATCTAGCGGGAGATAATGGGTATTTGCCTTCGAAGGGTATAAAGCACCATAGGACAGGGGAGGAAATTCTGGTTACCAGCATTTTCTTTTCTGCCCACAATTTAATCCACAGCCTTTTTCTTTAGAGTCGTAAAGAAAACTGATGTTTAGTGAAGGGGTGGCCATTTTAACTCTTAGGCTGCTAAGCGCGAATCACTGACCTTTTGCGGACAGTGTAGATACAATCAGACTGCACAGAACGTGCAATCTGATATTAGATCTACGCTGTCCGATAGGGATACATTTCCCCCCAAAGTACTTTTGAAATAGCAACATTTGGGTTATTAATTTATAAGTTTCATGTTAGTTATATATGGTCTGCAACACGCGAAAATGGGCTATCGGACATTTGCGTAAAGTGTCGGCACTTTACGTCAACATTAGATTTTGTCCTACAGAAGACTTGCGTGAACCAGAAAATCACTCACGATCGGAAAGTGTCGTCTCGGATAAGCCTGCGCGGACTGCGCAGGCTCATCCGGGACAACACTTTACGCAAATGTCCAATGTCCCTTTTCGCGTGTTGCAGGCCATATGAAGTTATCGACTTATAAGTTTCATGTTAGTTATATAGCAGGGTAAGTGTTAACCCTTTATCACAGGACGAAATCCTAGACTCGTTCGAACTTAAAGCATTTGTGGACGACAAAATAAATGTGACTCAAAAATTGTAATTAATTTAGAGAAGGGTAGAAAAACATTGTGGGAAAAGGAGAAAATGCTGGTTACCAGCATTTTCTCCTTTTCCCACAATGTTTTCAAAAGCCTTCTTTCCCAAAGTCGTGAAAACCTGGGATTGTGTGGTATTGGGTTAACTCACCCGGATAAAGGTCAATCTGTAAAGTGCAGAGCTTTATTTGCTTTTATGGGCTTTATTGATCAAGATCAGATTACACAGAACGTGCAGTCTGATCCTAGGTCTTCACTGTCCAATATCTTATGAGATACATGTATTTCATATAAGAAATCTCCCTGTATTTACATTATCTTCTGTAAAATATGACAGAAAAGCGTTCAAATAGTTGGCACTTGAACCTTTTCATATAAAACCCCGATTTTAACGACCCTGAACAAGAAGACTTATAAAAACATTATGAGAAAAGGAGAAAATGCTGGACACCAACATTTTCCCCTTTTCCCAAAATGTTTACTACACTTTCAAAGACAAATCCCATAGTTTTCGACATATCTAATTGGTCGTCTGTAAAGGCTTTCAATTTGGACGAGTCTAAAATTTTGTCGTTTGGTAAAGAGTTGACTCTTTACCAAACAATCCCGGGTTTTCACGACTCTAAGAAAGAAGCCTTTTGAAAACATTGTGGGAAAAGGAGAAAATGCTGGTAACCAGCATTTTCTCCTTTTCCCACAATGTTTTCTATCCTCCCAGAACAAATTTCGATTTTTGAGTCATGTTAATTTTGTCGTCTGCAAATGCTTTCAATTTGGACAAGTCTAAAATTTTGTCGTTTGCTAAAGAGTCAGACACAAATAAAATCACACATAGCGGATAAAACTGGAGACAAAAAGTTCTGAAAATCCAATACTCTCTCTTCTAAATTCTAGGGAACGTTTCCGTCTTACAAAAACAATAACAATGGGATAAACTTGGAAGGGGAAAAAACTGTCAACATTAGAATGGGGATTTTAGAGAGCGCGTGTTTTGTTATGAAGTCTGAATGGAATAATAATGCTTAGATACAACGATATATTAAGAGGTGAACTGTATGTCAAACCCCATGCTCGAGCTCCGACCGTTCGTCGTGGTGGATCCCTCAGGATTGAACCCACAGACAGCGACTTGCTTCGCGAGGAAATACAGGCTCATAGACGATGCGAATCCTTGAAAATTCCGCGCGAGAAATATGGGACTCCGGAAAGAAAGTCTTCTTTCAAAAGACCTTCACTCGTTCCGGAAGTTGAACATGATGATGAAGACGACGATGATGATGTTGATGTTAATAACCAGTCTTGTGTTTGGACTTCAAGTTGTTATCGCGCACCGGAGAGGAAAATATCTTTTAGTAAGAGATTGAACATGCCGGAAAAGGGATCTGAAGTAGACCATAAGTCCTGTGCTCAAAGCTTCGGTCATCATGGGACACCAGAGAGAAAGATATCACTCAAGAGACCGTCATTTTTGCCTGGGATAAATGCAGCAGAGCAACAACATCTCATGTGTTCGTGTTCGCCGAGTTCGAGTTCCTTTATGGCGCAAGAGAGGAAACTTTCTTTTGTGGCATCTAATTTTGTTGAAGACAATGCGGAAGGCCAAAAGACGCGCATTTGCACACCGAGAAGGCTCGAGACACCAGAGCGGGCATTGTGTGCCAACAATCAAGCAATCGGGGTTAAGAGTGATAATACAGATACGTGCACTTGCATGCCTTCACATAGAAACGATCAGTCCCTGTACAGGGTCTTTAAAAGATCCCCTAGTCACCGGTATTCGGAAATCTTTACTCAGATAGAACTGAGCCGACAGGCAAACAGACAACAAGATAAGACCACTCAAGTAGAAAAAGAAATTTTTGAGGAGATAAATGTAGGAGATAAAAATGTTGCATTTACAGACATCTCAGATTCTGAGGCAGTGTTCAATGCAAAAAGGCTCCCAAAAAGGTCCAGTTCGCTTAAGGTCGGTTTATTTGGTACAAGGCAAGAACCCCAGATCGGCGTTAGGCCTCGCTCGAAGTCTTTCAAATCAGATTTGCTCAAATCTTTTCATTCGAATGACTCGCAGTTTCTCACCGAAAATAGGCCATTTCGAAGAGATTCTTTAAAGGTTGATTCCTCTGTTTTAATACATTCCAACACCATCAAACCCCGGGTTCGATCCCCGCGAGCAAGTAGAAACTCTCGGCATAGATGTAATTCAGCTCCAACCAATGAAGACATCATGAACTATCTTATAAACATTGATGCAAGAATTTCTCTAATGGATCGACGACTCGACTGGTTGTCATACATGGATAAAAATGTAAGTATTTGTACTTAAATATATTTGAGCCATGCTCTGGCAAAAGGGGGCTTAATGCATCACTGTGATACATGATACCAACCTAAATCATCACATAATTATGGATCCATAAGAGCTACTTTTTTAAATAACCGACTTAATCATGAGGTAGACTGGCCTTTTGACAAACAGAAAATTGACCTATAGCGAAAAGTTTCGGCCCAGGTCAGCCTGCGCGGATTGCGCAGGCTGATCTGGGTCGATACTTTTCGCAAATGCATTAAGCCACCTTTTCACAGAGCACGGCTCATTTATATTTTCCGGTAAACTCTGTAGCACCGCAGGGTCAACCTTGTACCAAACAACCACGTGTATTGATCAACGACCCTTAGGAAAACTAGTCTTGAAAATATTGTGGGTAAAGAAAAGAAGGTTGGTAACCATTATTTCCTTTTTTTTCCAACAATACTTTCGACCCTTTCAAAGACACTTTCAATCATCTGAGCCACATTTAATTGTCGTCTGCATATGATTTCCATTTAGACTAGTCTTAGATTTTGTCGACTGGTAAATAGTAAGGACAAGACATAGGTACATGAGAACAACTATTCATCTCTCAATGTAAAGCCCCCGTCACACCAAACTAATTCTTAGAACGTCTTAACCCGTCCTGACATAATCGGAAAACGGGTTGCGGTCGGGGTTGAACGTGTAATTTTGGCCTCATAATGTCTGAAGCCCCTGTCTCACCAAACCTATTCCTAGAAAGTCTTACCCCGGTCAACAAAATCGAAAAACGGGCTGCAATCGGGATAGGATGTGTAATTTCGGTCGGTTAATTGCAAATGCACTGCCAATTGATGCCCGACAGCACCGCGTCTCTGATAGGATCGAACTACGGCAATTCCGTTTGTAGTACGTCCATCACGTTTTAAGTACGTTGTCACTCCGTCTAATTACAGAACGGGATGGACGGCAAAAGATTTTGAGCAGGCTCAAAGTTCTGGAGCACCCTTCCCGTCCTAACCAGTCCATAAAGTTCGTAAACAGATCGTAAAAGGTTGCTAATACGTCCACTTCGTCCGAACACAGTTTAAGTCCGTTTGGCAAAAAATTTCGGAACGGAGTAAGAACGAGTTTGGTGTGACGGGAGTATAATACAACCATGAAGAATTTTTTTATCTCGCACACGTTTGAGATAAGTTAATCCTCATCCTGCTAGGTAACTGAAATGAAATTTTCAGTTCGGTAATGAAAACGCTAATATCGCTATTTGAAAGTTATGCACGTTCTGTGCAGTCTGATCTTGATCTACACTGTCCGCAAAATGTCAGTGAATCGCGCTTAGGAGCTTTAGGATTAATCATGCCGTATTTGGTCAAAGCTCTGTAATCATTTCTAAAACTTTGCTGATCCAGATTCACTGAGTAATTAAATGTCAAAATTGTTGATCGTGATAAAGCTGCGAATTTTATCGTCTCTAGATTTAAAACAAAATCATTCTATGTAAGTTTTTTCTGGAACTATTTTTATCCGCGATGTACACACCTATCAAAGAAGCGACTAGGGTCTATATATACATTTCCATACACATGAACACATGGGCCTGTTTTAACCTGGCATACACTATCATTCTTGAGATACAGTTATGTGATAAAAAGAATCTGTTATTCGTTGGATTTTGAGGTTAAATTATATTAAGCCTTTACCTGCTAAATAAATCAAATGAAACTTTCCTGTCCAAAGTAATAATCCAAATATTGCTATTTCATTGCCATTTGTTTGGGAGGGGAAAATATCACTTAATCAGGCAGTGTAGATCCAAGATCCGACGGCACGTTCTGTGCCGAAAGGGTTAAGGCGGGCTCAATAACATTTTTCCGGACTCGTTTAATAAATTCTATCTCAAATACAACTTATGTCGGATCCTATATATCTTAAATGCCAACTCATGTCAAATTTGATATGTCTGTTATGATGGCATCCTCATGAATGTGATATTGTCTAAATTTGAAATTAATAGATCTACATTTACTTAAAAGAACCTTGTTTTTGGGTTCAGCTTTCTTTTAAAGGGAGCTATTCAGAATTTTGTCCTGGATCAACCAATCATTATTTATTTTTATTTAATGAAATACCATGTCATGGGAAAAGGGTGTTTAATGTATAATTTCATTATGGACCAATAACAAAAAGGCCACACGTACATGCGAAACACAATATTATCTCTTATATGTTTGTACCAAAGGTATTTTTCAGCGGGGGATATCATTTCAACGAAATAACATCTTTATTTATTGTTTGTCAGCTATTGCATTAATATATCCAGTGTTATAATCTCTATTTTCAATACAGGGATTGTTGGTAATTACCTCCCTTTGAGAGAGTCTAAATGGAGTCTTATGGTCTGCAATTGGACGCAGACGAAAACGATTCCGTGTTTATTTCTCTCAGAGAAACGATACTTCCCTGCTTGTCAAAAATGACATATGAGAAATACTGTTTTATGAATAATTAAATCTTCCCTAACTAAGACGCGCCGAATTGCAGCTTATTCCTTTCAGCGTAAAATACCAAAACAACTCGACCGATTTTGAAGGTTGAAATTACCATCCACTGAAACTCAGAAAGATTTTCATCTTAACTCTTAGGCTGCTAAGCACGACTCACTGACCTTTTGCGGACCGCGTAGATCAAGATCAGACTGCACAGAACGTGCGTCTGATCTTGGATCTACACTGTCCGGTAAGGAGATATTATTCCCCAAAACATAACTCTGAAATAGCAATATCTGAGTTTTTACTATTGAATTGCAAATTTCAATTTAGTTATTTAGCATGATAAGGGTTAAATGCTTAACCCTTTACCACACGGCAAAATTTAAGACCTATTGAAATTGAAAGCATTTGCAGAAGACAATTTCATAGTGGCTCAAATGACGCAACTTTTCTTTGATAGGGTAGAAAACTTTGTGGGAAAAGGAGAAAATGCTGGTTACCAGCATTTTCTCCTTTTTCCACAATGTTTTCAAAAGGCCTCTTCTTCAGGGGCGTCAAAAGGTGTCATTGTGTGGTAAAGGGTTAACTCTTTCAGTGCCAAATAAATAAACTCGAACTCTTTTGACGGCTATTAATAACACGTTACAATCCGTTGAAACTTAAAAAGATTTGATTGTCTGGGTTTAACTGCACACGCGGACGGTATAGATCTAAGATCAGACTGCACGTTTTGTGAAGTCTCATCTTGATCTATGCCGTCCGCAAACGTCACTGTTTTCGCATATGGCGCCGAAAGGGTTATTCCTCTACCACACTGTAAAATTTTAGACTCATCCATATTGAAAGAATTTACAGACTGCAATCCAAATGTTGTTCAAACGATACTCATTGTCTTTCTATAGGTAGAAAATATTGTGGGAAAAAGGAGAAAATGCTGGTTACCAGACAACTTCCTCAGGGTTTTTAAAACTCGGGATTATGTGGTAAAGGGTTAATTAGACAAACGGACTGTATAGAAGTGAGATCCGACAGCACATTCTGTGCAGTCTGATCTTGATCTATTCGGTCTGCAATAGCACCTAGGTTTCGCCTATAGCGTATTAAGGATTACCGGTAACGCGTAAGATTCGTAACATTGGGTCGTAGGTCAGAGTCTCGGTGCGTCCAAATCACTATCTGCATGGGGATGGTCTGAAGTTAAATTGTCGAAAAATCCATTCCTTTCTTACCGCAATTAATATCGTGTTGATTTCTTTTTATACGGGAAAGCAGCCATAAGTAAAGAAATTGTTTTGCATAGTACCCTGTACCTAGCAAAACCAGGTTTTAATTACCCACAGATATTGAGCTTTAGAAATCACCGTGGAAGGTGTTTGTATGATTGCGTGGACTTTAACGCCGATTCAACATTATTTCAGTTATATCACGGCGGTCAGTCAGTGCACCTATCCATGCTTTCCTGGATTTTTTTTTTTATCTTCGAAACAATGATCAGCAGTGGGCCGAGCTGGGGATTTGATCCAGCAACCCTTTGGTCTCAAGTCCTAAACGCTACCGACTGCACTTATGGGGCTCGGCATATTGTGAGAAAAGGAAATTATGCTGGTAAATAGAATTGGCTTCTTTTCCCTATGTTTTTCTATGTGTTTCAAAACCAAATCTAACCGATGAAGGCACTTTTCATTTGTTGTCTGTATCTGTTTCGACAAGTTTGAAAATTTTAAAACCGTGACTGGATTTTTGGGTAACGTGCTGAATCCTTGTCCAGGTATTCGCAAACCTGGATGCATTTTTTGCTGATGATGCACAGCAAGATCAGTCCGTACATACGTGGGGGTTGGTCTTGATCTACAATCTACGCTACTCTGCTAACGATTTAAACAAACAGTCATTCAATATCCAGATAAAATGCTTTCACAGTGTCTGGAAGTGAATTTTCAATTTGGAAGATTCTAATATTTTGTCATCTGGTAAAGAGTTAAATTGCAGTTCTTAAAATCACACTCTCTGCCTTTTAACGGGAAGAAATTCCTGTAAGAGGCATAAAATGGTATTACAATTGCGGTTCTTAAAGACCCTCTAAGCGTTTTATCGATAAAAGCCCTTCAACCATCCGTTATTTTCTCGGCTCTCTTAATAGCCAATTCCGCACAATAAACTGGTAATTTTCTGTAATTAATCTTAAAACCAAACAGTAATCTTTTTCTCTAAAGAGTTTCGTATTTTCTGTGTTAACCTCCTCCTTCCATCCTTCCCTGTCATTTTTTTTTACCTAAAATGAGTATCGCCCCATGCTTGTAAAGTTGGCACTTTCACCTACAGCCCAGCCAGCAGCACTGAGTCCAATAACGGTAATACAGGGATTGGGTGTGCAAAACCCATCTCAGTGATGACAAATATAATGTGATGTAAAGCATGAAATATGTCTTTTGAAGGATAGAACACCTTGTGGTTACCACCTCTGGCTACCAGCATTTTCTCATTTTCCTACAATGTGTTCAAAAGTCCTTTCCTTCAGGGTCGTTAAAACTCGGGATTGTGTGTTAACGTTAACGAGTTAACATGTGTAACCATTTAGCTTATTGATGTTTCAGCGTTTAATGAAAAGAAAATTAATTTTCTTGGAAAAATATCTCCCCCCCCCCCCCGTAAAATACATTTTGTCGCGAATAATGATGCTTTTTCTTTGTCATAATCGAAGTTCAGAATCTGGTAGCAAACGGTGTATTTGAAACATCTGGGTTAGTATTCACAAACCATTTTGAAAAGCGTTCTTGGAGCAATTCTTGCGATTTTTATTTTATTTCAGTGTAACAGAATTTCTGATTGACTAAACGAAATGATTTAGCCAATCAGAAAACATTTTACCCTCTTTATCTAGAACTGTACTAAAAATTCTTAGCATCGTTTTTATACGTATTCTCAAGATTTTCTAGATTTCAAAGAAAGAAACACAATTTCTGACTGGCTAAACCAAATGGTCTTCGGCTAATCAGAAACTGTGTGACTTTCGTAACTTCGAAATAATGAAGAATGCATGGTTGATGGATACATACCCTGGTTTTCCTTTTTCCAAATCCGACATTTTAACCACTGAAGCCGGGGGGGGGGGGCACTAGGAAAGCAATTTAGAATAGTTGTTTGATATAGTTTGATATAGGCCGGTATTCACGAAGCATTCTCTATTTCATTCTTAGTTTTATTTTAATTTTAAAAAGTAACACAACTCCTGATTGGCTAAACCGTTTCCATTTGGAAACACTGTTGAAGGCAACATCAAACACTAGTAAAACAAACAAAGAAACCACTCAGTAACAAAAATCTTCGGATTCGTGGGGGCTAAAGAAGAGAAAATGGATATAAATGGGATCGGAAGGAAGTCAGTTGACGGCTTTATTTACCAATATGCCTTTATTGCTTGTAAATACGTGACCCTTATGTCTCTAGCCCTCTTTTTACCTCCTCTATTGGGTCTGTCTTGGTATGACATCGCTTCCTCCTCCTTCCCCTTCTGTCTCTCTCCCTCTCTCTGTCTCTCTCTGTCTCCTTCCTCCTTCCCCTCTCTCTCTTTCTCTGTCTCTCTCACTCTCTCTTCTCCTCCCTCCCTCTCTCTCTCTGACTCCCTCTCTCTCTGTGTCTAGCTTTTCCCTTTCTCTCTCTGCGTCTCCCTCCCAAAAGCACATCAACGTGAACGCTCAAATTCTAAAAAATACCTTTTTCAAAATATTATCGAGCGGTTTCTCCTTTTGCCCAACTTTCTTTTCATTCGTCAGTTAAAGAGTTAAGCACAAATTCGTACTAATCACAATTATTTTACGAGGATGTTTTTATTTAATATGAGTCGTGCTCTGTGAAAAGGGCATCTGCAAAAAGCATCGACCCATGTTAGCCTGCGCAGTTCGCGCAGGCTGACATAAGTCGAAACTTTTTGCTATTTGTAAATTTCATGCATGTCCAAGGACCATTCTACTTCCATATCCTTTCAGTTGTCAGACTAAATGGACGGGTTTTATGGATCCCTAGTTATGGGATGTCTTACTAGGTATAATGCATTACGGAGATACATTAAGGCCCTTTTTGCCAGAGCATGGCTGCCAAAGCATGGCTCATATACACGAGTTTGAGTACATGCAGATCTTGCAATTTAGTTCTACCGCTGCAAACTTCAAGATTTCGACTTTTTTCCCGATATCTAGAAGTATCCAAGATCAAACTGTACGTTATGTGCAGTCCTTTCTTGATATACCTCGTCCGAAAAGCTATGTAAGTTCCCCATCCGCAGTGAAAGATTCAAGCAAGATACGGGAACGTACATGGTTGATTGAATTTACGTTTATTTATCGTCGCCACTGGCTACCCATGTCGGCGACGCCCCTTGAAGACTGTTAGTTTTGTCATGGGGGATAGTGCAAGATACTCGTACCGGACGAAATCCATTCCTAAGTTACGCCTGGTGTATAGCACCATCACACGGGACCTCGGTTTAACGTTTAATCCCAAAGACTATTAGTAATTTTAGATGGCCAGCCTTCGCGCTCGAACCCACACCCTCAAGAGAGCCAAGACATGATGTTTACAAGTTCAAAGCTCTACCGCCTGAGCGATGCAGGCTGGTCGAACGTCCACACTTACAGCAGTATCACTGTTAATCTATAAAATTGTACTCAAAGACATGATATAGAGCTATACTCAAATTCTACTTCCTTTTAGTTGTCTGTGCAATTAAATAAAAGGTACCTATGGTGGCATATTTCTGCCACGAGGTACGAGACAACTATTGTGATAGTTTAAGAGAACTATCGCGATAAATCAAACATTCCCGGAAACATTATCTGGATAATAAAAGGTGCCACAGTAAAAATATCGCAATAACTCTCGCAGTTATCAAGACTTTTTTAAAGTTCATGCCCACAACTAACATTCACGATATCTATAATTCGATACGGTTTCGGGAGATCTTCGTCTCCAACCTAATGAATTCTCCTTTTCTCTGAATGTTTTTAATGTTGTTCGTAAGAGGCATTTCGAGTCGTCTTTGTATTCAACAGACTTTAGTCCATTTCATTTGTAGTCAAAATTTATCAATTAAGCTATACTTGTAAATAACTCGAATTTTATCTTACTGTCATTTTGTAAAGTAAAAAACTACCAAGTTCATCCAAATGGTGAGGTTTTTTCTATTTATAGATATCGAGAAACGGGTAGAACTATCACGATAATTCCATCCCGAATGTCAGCTTCGCGCACGAATGAGAAATTTTGCGTTAAAATGTTTACTGATCAGTGTAAAATTTTCTAGATAACAAAGTTTTTCTAAAATTATCATGATAGGCATCTCGTATCTCGTGGCAGAAATACGCCAACATAGGTACCCGTCCACCTGAAACCCAGTGACACAGTGTATGGCATGATTCGTTGATCCCTCCGCTACGAAAGAGATGCCTACATAAAACTGTCCCGTGAGAGACATAACTTTCCCGACAAAACTGTCCCGGTAGATTCTGTGTTATTGACTAACCCGCGGTGAAATTTATTGCTTAGTACTCTAGAAATGTACCGGGAAAATATGGAACTCGAGGTCGGTGCAGTCTCGTAAACAATAAATAGACTCTAATTATTACGTACATCTGACATTTTGTTTTTCCCCAACGAACCCCCGCTTTTCCATTTTTCCTCCAGGAAAATGATAGTCCCTCTGTTCTTACAATATGAGAAAGGCAAAGCCTCAATACGAGCCAGACTACATTAGCCACTGACAAACAGTTGTGTTTTTCTGATAGAAAAATGGTTTAGCACTTAGTTGTCGAAAGAATAAGGAGAATAACTGTTAGCCTTGAAAAGAAACATTTTATTTTTGAAATCGGCGGCGACTAACGGGCTGTATAAAGAAAGAACCCTTGTTTAAAATATATAGTCTATGGGTGACAGGAGTCAAACTACAGACCCCTATGATACGAACGACATAAATCGATTGTTGGATAAATAGATCTATTTAATAAGTCAGGCGACAAGATAGATCTTGAAATTATGCAGTTTTGAGTTCAAATCCCGGCTTTGCCAAACTAATTTTTAGGGTTTATAAAAGCCATTGCAATATAATATATTATTCTCTCGTAGATCTAGATGTTTACATGTGACCCATGCGAACCAGAGCAGCCTTCATGGCAGCCAGTGCACCTGTCCATGCTTTCCCTGAAATTTTTTAATCAGCATGCATTGATTGCCCTGTTTAGATCATTTGTTGCTCTATCTTTATTCTTATGTGCTTTCCTACTTGTCCATCCTTGAAACAATGATCAGTTGTATCGCAATGACTAGTTAGAATATCAATCCTTGGAAATATGTTCGCTTTTAAAATATCGAGTAGATCTAGATCTATGTATCTGGTTTATGACCAAACAAATCTTACATGTCTATTTGCAAGCTTTTGTGTTAATCGTATTTAAGAGAGAGAGAGAGAGAGAGAGAGAGAGAGAGAGAGAGAGAAGAGAGAGAGAGAGAGAGAGAGAGAGAATATCTTTTCTCTCGAGGTTCGTTGGCGGTAAAACCAAAAATGTCATATGCACGTGATAATTCTCGATACAATGGGTTTTTCTTCCACCACTATGTTTTCAAAAAGATATTCTTTTGTTAGGTGATAAATGTCGCTTGCTGATGAAGAAAGAGGCTAAATGTTTTATTCCCTACCCCTCTATCACTTCTCACTCTCCTACCTTCACCCGATTCATCCCTCCCACTTCTCTATCTTCTTCTTTCACACAGTCTTTATCTCCTAACGCTTTTCCCCACCTCTCTCTCACCACTCTTCTCTTTCACCCGGTCTCTCTCTTCCACTTCTCTCTCAACATTCTCATCCACCCCCTCTTAACACTCTCCTTCTTTCACCCGATCGCTCTCTTGGTCTTCTCTCTCTCATCCATTTTTAACTCATCCCTCCCACTCTCTCTCTCTCTTGTCTTCTTACTCACTTTCCTCTCTCATTCCTGTCAGTCATAAGTCTAAGGAAAAAAGTCGGTCGGCAAACAATGACTGTTAAGGAATGAGAAAAATAAAAAAACCTTCCTGCAATATAGGTCAGTAGCAGTTGTCAGTCACGGTTAACTAAGATTTCGCCACGGTAGATGTCTAGTTCTTGTCGATATTTTTGTCGTAATCGCCGTTACTAAGGATTTAGTGTAATCCAAATTCAGCCGTCCCGAGATGTCTGTCATCGCCCCACAACAGTCAGGTTAGCGTCACAGTGTTATTCTAGTTCTTGTCAGTAGGGCAAAGCATATCCTCGAGTTGGCCGTTACTAAGGATTTAGTATAATCCAAAGTCAACCGTTTCGAGAAGTCTGCCTTCGCCCTAAAGCAGTTAAGTTAACGTCGCAGTGTTAGTCTAGTTCTTATCAGTAAGGCAAAGCATAACCTTGACATGGCGGTAACTTAGGATTTAGTGTAATCCTAAGTCAGCCATTCCGAGAAGCCTGTCTTCGCCCCACAATAGTCAAGGTAACGTCACAGTGTTGGTCTAGCTCTTGTCAGTAAGGCAAAGCATATCCTTGAGTTGGCCGTTACTAAGGATTTAGTGTAATCCCAAGTCAGCCGTTCCGAGATGTCAGTCTTCGCCCCACAATAGTCAAGGTAACGTCACAGTGTTAGTCTAGTTCTTGTCAGTTAGGCAAAGCATAACCACGAGTTGTCCGATACTAAGGATTTAGTGTAATCCCAAGTCAGCCGTTCCGAGATGTCTGTCTTCGCCCTTTAACAGTCAAATCAGTTGTTAGCCGTCAGTAAGTATCAAAGTTTTGGCCATCTAACGTAGCCGCAGTCGTAGGTGCAATTGGGGGGAACTAAAGGACTTAACTTGACAGGCCTATGAAAATATAAGAGATGATGATCCCGTGAGAGATCTCGCATCTGATTTGTATTGTAGTTAGTTTGTTACGTTTATCATGTGCTTTTGTATGATTTCTATTTGTCATGAAAACGGTTTCCAGAAGAATATAAAAAGAGGAATATTTTCCTTTGATTTTTTCCTGTTAGCATTTCAATTTGTCTATTTAATTTAAAATCCTAGACGACAGTGTTCTTTGAACATCATCTGATTTGTTATTTATAAAACGAAGTAATAAACCAACCCAGAATGTATACCGACCCTTTACTATTCATTACATGACTTAAAGTATTTCACACTTTTTTTACAATTCATCCAGTTCTCGATCACAACTCATTTAAAGTATAAATTCTTCAACTCTACCAAATGACAAAAAATTGAGACGGGTCCAATTTGAAAGTATATGTAGACGACAAATGAAATATGGTTGAAATGAGATTTGTCTTTTAAAGGATAGAAAACATCGTAGGAAAAGGAGAAAATGGTGACCAGCAATTTCTTCTTTTCCAACAATGTTTTCAAAAACCTTTCTCTCGAAATTTTTAGTTAGGGATTGTTTGGTAAACGGTTACAGAGAGGTTGGTATCAAATATAAATTTCCTTTTTTCTTTCAGTATTTTAGCTAGATTTTGATCTGTATAACCAAAAGCAAAATATTTCTAAGCAGTATTTGATGTCAGTATGTTGTAACCAGCGTCATGTGTCAGTCGGTAACGTACTGTGGTGTTTTAAATGTTTCAAAATGCGATTTATAGGGAAAACGGGATTTTAAGTTTATTATTCCTTTTCCAATAGATCTGTATAGAAGCTAGATCTATATTTATTCATAAGTATTCCCGAAGAAGACGACCTCATGAGTTTTATAATGGCTTTTGCATTTTCTGGATCGCCACACGCTGACGTCACACGTGTTTAAAGGGGTGCATATCGGATGAGACCTAGGTTCCTTTTACTATATACCTCACCACAATAACTTTAAAGAAACATCACAAAATCAATACGAAAAACAAAAAATTCAGAGAACTATATTCCATTGTAGATATATGTACAATGATTTTGAATGGCGGATGAATATAGCCTACATAGATAATGGTAAGTCTGCATAGATCAATATTCATTTAAAAATGGCAGTTGTTACCCTCGAGCCTCTACAACTGTGGCTTAAAAACTATTTCTTAAACACCGAAAAGGTAGTCAATAGTTGTCATTCACTGTTTTTGTCAAGAACAGTACAATTTTTTTCGTTTTAACGCAGGAGGTAAGTCAAGCTTATGATTATTAGTCGCGATTCTTAAGTAGTTCACGACTGTATCGTACAGTCGCACTTGGAAATGCCCTTTCGAAACAACACATGTTTATGTAAACGGCATTGATATCGGAGAAAATTAAGTTCCGCATAAAAACAGTTTTTAAAAAAAATTAGATGACATGTAACAGATGAAATCGCTATAAATACACTAAAATGGGGTTTCGTGCTTCGTCATGCGTACCGAACGTGTTAGGAATTTGGCGAAAAGACCCGAACGTCAATACACAGAAGTAGTCCGTGTACACGATTATGCCCTACACACGGCACTAGACTGATATGGAAAAAAATTCTGCCGAGTTGTATTTGCTAGATAACGCCCGTATTTTACCGAGATCATATATAGGTAAGTAATAAAATCCAGTATCACGAGTTTTATCTTCTCTTCCGCATCTTTCCAAATACAGTCAAATCTGTGTACAGCAGCCAATGAAGGGAAGCTCTGATAGTGACTGCAGTGCACAGGGTGGCTGTTGTCCACGATGTGCACTTCTCGCACTATATTTAGACGGAATATGATGGATTTAGTAGGTAGAGATTTGTTTGATCTTTCTCTATTTAAAACACAAAAATAATAAACAAAAATAAGATTGCAAAAGGAAGGAGGAAAGTTGACAAATTGTTTTCATTTTATAGAACTCAACTCTCAGTTTAACACAAAATTCAGTAAAAGACGATTCATCACAATGACTTTTCAAATACATACTGTGTGAAAGTTGGTCGCCTGAGAAAAAGGTGGCCGTTGTGTGCATGTCATAAGCAGTTTTAAAAATCATACCAATTAAGTTGACTGCTGACTGCATGTGGCAGATTAATGCTGTACACAATGTATTAAAAAAATATTCATGGGCAGACTTGTGTTGGCTGCTGTTGACAGATTGGCTGCTTTTCACATATGGCTGCTAGCACAGGTTTGACTGTACATGTACGCATATCATTTTTCAGTTAAAAACTTTGGCACGTCTTTTGATAGTAGAGTCTTGTGAGTTATTATTTGCTGCGGGATGATGAACTATGCATCGCAATCCGGATGATCGAGCAATGAAAGTTTCGGTGTTTAATGATAGACAATTGAAGCTTCAAAAGCCTGTGCTTAAACTCATCACCACACGAAAAATTGTTAGACCTGTCAATATTTAAAAGTATTTGCAGTTGAAACACCAATATAAATGTTACTTAGATAGTGCGAGTTGTTTTAACCTGTAAAGCGCCTTTCACGACGAAAGTTGCTGTCGCAGCCAGTGTAGATCAAGGTTAGACTGCACAAAACCTGCAGTCTGATCTTCGATCTACAATGTCTGCTTTGCAGAGACTTTCTAGACAAAAGCAACATAGAAACTGCAATCATTTGGATCTTAATTAAAGATTTTAAGAGTATCTACTTCGTTCATTCGGCGCCCTGAGGGTTAAAGAAGAGCAGAAAACATTGTAGAAAAGGGAGAAAAATGCAAGTAGTACTTTCAGACGAAAACAATGTCTTTTTACGCTTGGCCGATTTCATAATAATATGGGAAACAAGTATTCTATTCTACTAAAATACCTCTTGTACTGTTTATGTAATAAAGCAATCTATTTAACCTGTCTTACCTGTTATGAGCTTGTTTTGCAAAATTGTGTATGTAAACAAAGGCTAAGATTATCATCTGATAGTAATACCAACACAAATTTTCCGTTAAATTCAACGGCAGAGTTGATGAATCGTAATTTTACAGTTTGTATCATTTTCAGATTTAAGAACAAGTAATTATATGTCAGCTTTTCTGGAACTATTTTGATTCCGAACGTATACGTTTACGAGTATGCAAAAGAATTGAAGAGATCTTTCATTTATGAATATGTAGATCTAGGTTTCTTATTGAGATGTAATGGTTTTTCAGTTAATTCAAAGAATCTGATGTTCGTTGGCAAATCAAGA
Source organism: Hippopus hippopus (assembly GCA_946811185.2). NCBI lineage: Eukaryota > Metazoa > Mollusca > Bivalvia > Cardiida > Cardiidae > Hippopus > Hippopus hippopus. Next base: position 32,506,108 of record OX328103.1, read on the forward strand.
AAAATAAAAGTAAACTAGAACTTGTTTTTCTACAAGAAAACCAAATGTCTCCCCCCTTTTTGGTGTCAGAAGGGTTGATATGTCACCAAGGCAATTTCTAACTGAAATAATGGTCATTTTTAGAGCAAACAATCTAGTTGACACAAAAGGCTGCACAGCCACAGAAGATGGTTAGGGGCTTGAAATTCCAGATATCAGAAGTAGTGGGATTGTACTCTATAAAAAGGGAAAACAAAGGCACTGATCATGCCAGACGGGTATCTCTAACGGTTTTCGAGTTATAGAGCGGACACGAAATTGTACGTAAAATGAGTAAGGTAAAATAATCAAGGGAAATAACTCAAAAATATACAAACCAGAGTTATGGTTCTTGTGCATGACACATCGTCTCATTGTGGTTCAGAAATGTATGAAGTTTCATCAAAATATCTCAAACGGTTTTCATGTTATAGAGCGGCCACTTAATTGTATGGAAAATGGTCAACAGGAAATAACTCAAAAAAATACAAGCCAGAGTTATGGTTCTTGTGCATGACACATCATCTCATTGTGCTTTACAAATGTATGAAGCTTTATCAAGATATCTCTAACGGTTTTCGAATTATAGAGCAGGCACGAAATTGTACAAAATGAGTAAGGAAAATAATCAAAGGGAAATAACTCGAAAAATATACAAGCCAGAGTTATGGTTCTTGTGCATGACACTTCGTCTCGTCGTGCTTTACAAATGTGTGAAGTTTTATCAAAATATCTTAAAAGGTTTTCGAGTTATAGAGCGGACACGATTTGTGACGGACAGACAGACAGACGGACAGACGGACAGACAGACAGACAGACGGACGCACAATATGTCTCCCGACCTGACGGGGGGAGGCATAATTAAGCTTGCTAAAGCTTGATAACATTTTTCTTGACTTGTTTTATAACTTTTTTTTTTAACCTCAAACTTATTTCAGATCCCATATTATCACATAACTACCCCTATTGTCAATGTAACTGACCAACAGCCAGAACGATTATTCTTTTCTCACACATATTTGAGATAAGTAAATAGTGTCGTATTTGGCCAAAGCTCTGTAATCATTTCAAAAACATTGCTGATCCATATTTCTTGACAAAGTTGCGAATTTTATCATTTTCAGATTCATTATCAAAATCATTATATGCAAGTTTTTTTGCAGCTATTTTTTGTCCGTCCGTGATGTACACATCTGTCAAATAAGCGAGTAGGCTCCATGTAAATTTCAATACACTTAATATGCATGTAGGCCTATATTTCAACATATCATAAACTATAATTCTTGAGATACAGTTATGTGATTAAAAAGAATCTGACTTTGGCAAATGATATTTTTTTTTACAGATCTTAAACTAAAAAAAAAAAATGTTATGAAGTTCGCTGAAGACTTGCTTTAGAAATTTTTTCTTGACTCGTTTAAAAAGAAATCTCAAACACCAATTTATGTCAGAGCCTATATGTCTCTTTCTTGTCATTTGGTGCAACTGTAAATTTTTATATAGTTTTTACCGTTCATAGTATACTGCAGCAAGACCTCTGTTTATGCTACGCGGAGACAAATCGTTCCAGGTATGTTCTTCATAAATGCGTATCATGCATTCGGTCAGCAGCGATTGTGAATTCTCTCTCTGCTCCCTCTCCCTGTCTCTTGGTCTTCCTTTCTGTCTGTCTGTCTGCGCAGGTTTACATAGGTCGATGCTCTTTTGAAGATGCATTAAAAAGCTTTCAACAGAGCACGACTAAGTCGTAAACGAGAAATTTCAAATCAAACAATGCGACTTTGTGGTGATGACAATAATAATGATGATGACAAGCAAGCAATTCTTATTTTCCTTATTTTTTTCCTGCTGCCCTTAGTCTTTTTTATTTCCTGAAATAACTCATGGAAGATAACACCTAAAGCTAAAAGCACTAAGATATCGCAAAAAGTGAGAATTCTGATAATTTTTTTGCAGATCAGGTAAAACCACACAATCTGTTCTGGGCAATTAATTTGTAAAGACAGTACACCACGTTACGTTCGATAAATGCAGAAATGCACTCAGTGTGACACTTTTCTCCATGCGGGCAACATCCCTCTAAAATAGAAACAAAACAAAACAGAAAAGTGCTTTTGAAAACTTTGGAACAAAAAGGAAAAAATAAAATGCTCATCCAGAGTATTCAAGTTTACCTTTTTTAAATTAGAAATTTTAATTTCGATATAAAAGTATCATTTTGCCCCCTTTTTTATTTGTTTTCTCAGAATAATTTCAGCTAGAAGGATCTGAAGGTATCACATGTGTTACAGCTTAAACAGTCATTGTAAAAGTTCAGGCACCGAGTGCACTAACTACACCTAATGACTTGTAATTGAACTCTGTCACTATTTTTGGGGGTTTAACACCGTTTTAAACAATTTGTAGTATCTCCTGTTGGACAAGAAATTTACCACTATTAACCCTGTACCAAACGATCCCATGTTTAACGAACCTTAGGAGGTATACTTTTTTAAAATATCGTGGGAAAAGGAGAAAATGCTGGTAACCAACATTTTCTCCTTCTCTCACAATGTTCTCCACATTTTAAAATAGAAATCCCGTCGCTTAAGCCATATTGCTTTTGTCGTCTGCAAATCTTTTCAATTTGAGCAAGTCAACAATTTTATATCACCTAGTAAAGGGTTCAACAAAAAGGGTCGGGCGAGCCCTGCTTATTCCATTTCGAAACTGCTAAAATATAACATAACAATCATTCTATTTCTTTGAATGGTATTTTGCGGCGCTTTTAACACAACTGGTATTTCAGTTATATCACAGCTTGGCCAAATTCTTTTCGAGGATTGATAATAGTCATTGCGACCCTCTCTTTCCGTTGATTATTGGTTCGACGATGTTAATGTGGGACAGCAGCCAGTCCTTTGGTAAGAATATTGCATTAAGTGCTGGTAAAAGAAACTACTGAAAAGCATGGATAGGTGCACTGGCCGCCGCGAGATAACTGAAATAATGTTGAAAACGGGGCAAACTCTTTCAGCTTCAAGTAAATGAGCCATGCTCTCTGAAAAGGGGGCTTAATGCATCCGCAAAAAGTATCTACCCATGTAAGCTTGCGCAGTCCGCGCAGGCTGACATGGATCGAAACTTTTTGCTTTTGGTCAATTTTCTGCATGTTCAAGGATCACTCTACCGCATGATTCAGTTGGTTTTATATAAAATTAATTTTAGAGATCCATAATTACATGATGACTTGCATGGTATCATGATTCACAGAGATGCATTTAGCCCCCTTTTTCACAGAGCACGGCTCACATAATCTCGACCTCTTTCAAAGGCTGGATATATAGTCCACTAAAACTCAAGAATACTTTATCACATACGCTTAACTAAATAAACTGACGGTGTAAATTAAGATCATCCTGCATATTCTGTGCAGTCTGATCTTGATCTATGCCGTCAACCAACCATCCAACCGATTAACAAATCAATCAATTGAACCGACAAACGAACGAACGAACGAAAGAACGAACCGAATTTGTGCGGCAAACTTCAGGCAAAGGGAACAACTGAAATGCTAAAAGATATAAATGAGTTCACAAAGTAACTAAGGAATAGTTCATGTACTTAGCAAATGCGAAATATAGAACCTAAGTTACCAAACTGATTACCCCACAAATTTTGTCTTATTATCGAAAATTTGCTTATAGTATCAGAAAACTGCAGGGAGTCAACATTTACTAGGTTAGGAATTTGTTCTAATTACGTTCAATTAGTATATCTTCGTGGTACTGTCTTTTAACCTTTTCGGTATGAGTACGAGGGTTGATTTTAGGGACAGTAGTTCAAGTAGTTTATTTCGTGTACTAGGCCTCCGGCCGACAAAAAAAAACATTTTCAGACATACTATATTTTAAACGAATTAAATGTATGGTCGACTGACCTATTTTCGAGGGGTACTTGTCTTCGAATCCGGCATGGTATCCGAGTTTTCTTGCAAACTATGAGGTGAATGATGTCACACTTTTTTTCTTTGTTTCACTAAAAGTAATGTAAACGAGTGTCTCAATGTTGTTACGAACTGCGATACAGACAAGAAAATAAGCATTTTACTAACGAAAAGATAGCTTTCCCTGACAAATTTCTGAAAACCTTTTTCAACCTGATACGTGCCCAATTTAAATTCTTCTTCTAACATTTAATTTTGATCCTGAAAAGTTCCCGACATGTGATATAGTCAGTGTTGATGCCAAAACGTCATGTGACCATTCTGGAACAGTGTAACAAGATTCCGATCTATAACTGGATTAGAGAATTTCGTGACCTATTTTGTTCTGTCACGTGCAACTGATTTTTTTCGTTTTTTTTTCCCAGAAAATCGCTGCTACTGAGAGTAAATATTTCCAACCCTTTTATTAAGATATTCAGTATGTTCAGATGTTTTATAATATAATGTTGTTTAAAAGATTTCCTCATTTGTCCTCATAGGTGCATACAAACTGATAGATGGGACTAGAATACCTCAAAATCTTTGATGTTCTGGTATTCTGATGCTGTTGTCGCGAGAGAGCCTTTAGCCGTCATGACACTCATCCGTCCTTTTCATTGCACTTCAAAAAATAAATAGAGTTTACTTTGAACTGTTTATTTATATCATTCAACACAGTTCCTATATGTGGTTGTAAAAAGTTCGGTTGACTGTTAGTGTATATGCATTTTTTCAGTTCTTAATTCATGAACTGTTCTATAGATACCAAAAACTCCAAAATGAGGCCCGTTTACCCATACGCCGATCCCCTTTCCGGCACAAGATTGAAGGCTGAAATATGTCGTTACCGTCGAATATGTTTGATTCAAGCAGAAATTATGTTTATGTCGAGGCATTTAAAATTTATTTTCTGTTTGGTTATAAAATGTTTTTGGTTATCAGTACTTCATTTAGATAAGCGTACACTGAAAATCGTCGATTACTTCCCTCGAAAACTGGAGTGTCCAACATGGTTTCAACCTTGTAAATTCCGACTAAGATGCCGGGCTCGACGCCAAAAAGTGAAGAGAAAACATCTTCGCAAATCACTAATCAAGCAAAGATTGTCTCTTAATCATCAATTGGTTTATTTTTTTGTGATAGTGATTTCGCTCTGCGTGGCAAGATTGACTTCTTTCACTTAGGTAAGTGACTAAAAGCATTTTGTACAACCCTTCCAATACCATGGCGACTTAAAACAACTTTTACGGGTATGGTAGATCCTGGATCAAACTGCACAGAACGTGCAAACTGATCATGAATCTACACTGTACTTTACCTGAGGTTTAATTATGACAAAAGTCATGTTCGAATGCAGTGATAATCAACTTTAAGGCCCAGCTAAAATGTTGAATATATTTAGTTGGCAGCCAAAGAGTTAATTAGACCAACAAATATTGCATGTCTAAGGTCGAAATTGCATGATAGTCTAATGTCATAGCGTGACAATGGTCTTACAAGATAGGATACTGTTAATTAAGCCTTAGTCTGCCTAGGCGCAACTCACTGCGCCTTTTGGGGACAGTGTAGATCCAAGATCAGACTTCACTGAATGTGTAGTCTGATCTTAAATCTCCACCGCCCGATCAAGTGAATTTTTTCGGACGAAATTGAAAGTTGACATGGCGATAGATGGTTTCTTTATATCATAAGTTTATATTTTCATTACATTTGTAATTTTGAAGTTATGTGTTCATGTACTCGTAGAGCGCTAAACATCACCGTCAATTTCACTTTGAGGGAGGAAAAAAAGTCTTAAATGCTGTAATTTCAAAACCGTTGTATGGCTAAGGCATTTCCATAAAGCGGACAGAGTAGAACCAAGACCAGATTGCATGTTTTGTGCTAACTGATCTTGATCTACTCTGACAAAAAAATGCAAGGATAGTAGTAAATGATATTCTCTAAAGATTTACAGTACCTTACATTAGCCTCACTTTGACAAACATTTCTTTTCAAGGTAGAGAAAAATACAATGCAAAACATAAGAAAATGTTTCCTGTTCCGGAGCCAAATAGCGGACGGTGAAGACTTACTCTTATTCTGCCGTTTGCGACCGAGCATCTAGTTTGCGAAGAGTGTAAAGCAAGATCAGACTGCACATACGTGCAGTCTGATCTTGCTCTACACTCTTCGCTGCTTTATCAATAGTTTTGGTCATTTAAACCCATTTCAATGCCAAAAAAACTTAGTGGAGTCTATTAATGTAATCATCAACAACTTGAATTCGGCAGGACAACGGTTAATTATCAGACAGATCTTAATGTACACCGTTCATAAATCAAAGTGCTGTCAGCACTGTAATCGGTCGACACTAAATAACTACAGTGATTTGAAATCACAAATCAAATGGCAGTTGTTTGAACTGTGTATGGGATAGACATTTTATAACTGAGTAACGTAGAAACTCTCTGTCTCTTACAAATTAGTACATGTAGTTTAACGGAATGCTAAAGATGTATGTCTGCCAGTCGACAGCAATAAAACGTAGAATGTAAGTGACTATTCTGACCAGAAATACCGATTTTCAAGCTTTAGATATCACTCATCATGAATAACAGTACCTACCAACCTTTTATAAAAGATTAAGAAAATATAAATACATACATGTATTATTTTCTGTAACTTTTGCAACTTTTGAAACTATACTGTAACATATTGTCAGATATTATCAATAATATCCATATTGAATGATGGACATGATGAATATGTCGTATAGAATGTGCCTGTATTATGGCTATCAAAGTGATTACTTTTGGCTGCTCGCGTTTATCTTGACAAATTGTCCTACCATACGTTTTTCGGCTGGCTAAATTGTCCTTGGCAAGATTGTTCTGTTCAAAACATTGGCTGGCCAATTTCTCCCACATTACTTTCAAAGCATGTAGTATCTACCAAACCCTCAACCCTTTACCAAATGATGTAATTTTAGACTTGTCCAAAACGAAAGCATTTGCACATGACGAATGAAATGTAGACCAAATTAATGATGATTTGAATCTTTGAAATGGTAAAAAAAACATTGTGAGAAAAGGAGAAAACAACAGTTATTTGCATTTTTCCACAATGTTTTTAACAGCCGTCTTCCTCGGAGTCATCAGAAACGGGAAAGTTTGATTAAAACGCTCAGTTTTGGCCTTTTATAGTCAGAAAAACAATATCCAAACATTACAATTTCAGTGTCGAGTTTTTTTTTTATATGAATTATTCATAACCAGACAATTAAGATATTCAATATGTATGTCTGTGATACTGATCTGCATTGCATTCAAAGGACAGTCTGATCTTGATCTTTTACTGTCTTCAAAAGCGACTATATATATGTCACTGGAGAACATGGGCCATTGTATTGAATCATTGTAATGAGCAAGAGCATCACTACAGTAAACCTTGTGCTTTTAATCTGGAATATGGAGAGGATGAGAGTCAACCAGAATGCTGATGAGACAAACATGTTACTGAGAGCTTTACACTAAAGCGCTCAATTAATGAAATAGATCTGATAAGCGTGCAAAAGCAGCCTAATTATTGCAGGGTCATTGCTGTCTTGACTACGATATCTCAAGTAATAGGAATAGCAGATCCAAAATTTGAGTGACTGCATGTTCTGTGCAGTCTGGTCTGAATCTGGTCTGAATCTGTGCTCTCCAAAGAGGTTTTTTCCCTGATCAGTTGATTCAGACATGGAGAATATGACGTTAAGTGAGTTTTTTGTATTGCAGTTTCAGGGTTTTTTCCATCTAAGAAAATGATCTGTTTAACTCTACCAAATGACAAAATGTTGAAAATCTTTCAAATGATGAAAAAACGCTGTGAGGAAAAAGAGAACTTGCTTAATACATGTATGCTGTTTTTCCCACTACATTTTTAAAGCCCGACAAGATCGTGTGGCCAACAGTTAATAGACTGATTCCAGTCTTAAGAATGTCATCAAAAAGAAACATGTTAGTGAGTGTGTAAAATGGTAGAGCCGTGGTTGGAAGGAGAGGAATAGGGGTTATGAAAACAATTTAACCTTTAACTTGCTAAATAAGTGAAATGAAACTTTCAAGCTGACAGTAAAAATCCAGTTCTTTACTATTTCAAAGGTATTTTTGTTTAGGAAAAAATATCATCTTGTCGGACATTAAAGATACAAAATCAGACAGCATATAGTATACAGTCTGATCTTGATCTACAATGTCCGGAAAAGGTCGTAAATTCGCACTTAGTAGCCCAAGGTTTAATACATCCTATGCTGAAAGATGCATAATCAAATATATGCTGGTCAGTATAGTGAATGGACAGTCTGGTTTCTAAGGTTGAAAGCGTGGGATAACCAGACCATTCTGAAAATGTTTATGTAATGGCTTCTCCACTAGGGTAATAACTCTTAAACAACTCTACATCCTTTGTCCCACACTGCTTCACACGCTTCACCTTGCGTACATTAAACTACCAACGGCAGATTACTTTTTTAAACAGCTTTCACCACCAGCATGTACATCAGTTTGCTCCAAGGCAAAACAATCTAAATTTTCAAATTCTTTTAAAGCAATGTTTCCTTACAAATTCCGTTTCACTGCAAGTTTATCCTTTCTCCAGGCCAAATGACCTATTATCTTTTCAACACAAGGTGTTCTCGTAACATAATCCAGATACTCCTGTATTCGCTCTTGTTTCATTCATAAGTTGTTGCTTTATCACTGACACCATTCCTTATGGCTTATTAGGGTTAAAAGTTCAATGTAATAAGGTCACAACAGCTAATATTAGTGTTATTAGACTGTAAGAAAAAGCTGTCACGAGTTGCAGTTAGATCAGTTTACCCTCAGCAGACGGATTTCCGAAAGTTGTGGTCTCTCTAATCGTCCGGCTCACGCCGACCGATTAAAAACCATGTATGGGAAATGAGTTCCTTTCAGTCTTCAGACATGTCATACGGTCTAGAAAATGAGGACACAGCCAGGCAAGATTATGAGTGTCTCTTGAAAGAAAAGCACTCTGAAATTAAAGTCAATAAGACAGGCTTCTGGGTGAACAAGTTGTGGCCCGAGCTTGGATGCAGCCCAGATGGCTTTGTGATGGACCCAACTGAGCAATTCAAACACGGGCTTGTTGAAATAAAATGCTTAAAAGTCTTCAGTTTAATTGCACCACAAATTTTGTTTTCAAAAATCAAGGATGGAACTTTAAAGAAATCTAATTTGTATAGTTCTTGTTTCACTATTCCTATTGATGATAACTCAACATTGAGTCTAAAAACAAACCATCCCTACTATTTTCAAATTCAGTTACAGTTGGCCATAACGGATTGTCACTGGTGTGACTTTGTGTTATGGTCACCGGTTGGAAAGCCTAGTATTGAGAGGATTCGGCGAGATGATCAAGTCATCTCAAATATGATCTGCAATGTAACAGCTCTGTGGCATAGAGTTGTTGCTCCCGAGTTGTTTGAAATGCGAGTTCCTCGAAAATTGAATCCATTTATACTAGCAGACTGATTGGTTAGATAAACGGTCATAAACCCTAAACCACACAATCCATAGTTTCAATGACCCAGAGAAAGAAAGTTTTCAAAAGCAATGTGGGAAAAGAAGGAAATGCTGGTTACCAGAATTTCCTCCTTTTCTCAAAATGTTTTCTACAGCTTATGAAGGTCATAAGTCATATTCAGTTTCAGTTTAACACTATATATTTGTTGATGCTTAACTCTTTACCAGACAACAAAATTTTAGACCTGTCCAAATTGATAATATTTGCAGTCAACAAATTAAAAGTTGGATCATAGCATGAAACTTTACATTTATAAGGCAGAAAATGTTGTGGGGAAATGTGAAAATGCTAGTAACCAGCATATCTTCTATTCTCACAATATTTCATTAGTTTTCTGTCTCAGGGTCATATAATCTTGGGATTGTTGTTAAGAGTTGATCATGAGTAGGGCAGTTCAGCTCTAGTGAGAAGAATTATCTGTATTTCATTGATGTCTAAATGATAACAAGCTTGGAAAATACTTGTAAATTTTTTATTTTTACATTTTTTATGTAAATGAATAATGTTTATTACAGTTTGTATACAAATATTCAAATTGTGAAAATTTTGATACACTACAAGAAGTGATTGGATGTAAAATTCCCAAGTTATTTTTTGTGCCCTATCTTGTGGGTTGTCTTTTAATGTTTTCCTTAGACAATTTGATGATGAAGAATCTTTTTTATAATGATGGGTAAATGTAATATTATTCTAAATGCCTATACATTGTATAGGAACTTACAAGAGTTTTGCACTTTGAAGTGATTGCACATTTCACTCAGTTATTTGAATAGCCTAATACCATTTAAAAGTAAGGAAATTATTGTGATGATGACAATCTGTTATTGTTTGGTTTGGTTGAAGTGTTGGTTGCTGGCAGAAAAATGAATTTTAAAACCAGATATTAGGTAAATAAAAGATAGAGCCTCCTAGCAACTTTTGACCTAGTTTTAAAATTCATTTTTCTACCAGTGACCGACACTTGAGCCAAGCTTCCAATAACAGATTATCTTCATAATAAGTTTCATACTTTAAAATGGAATGATTAAATTCACTTGCTACTTACCAGCCCCATCAATTACTTTTGGCAGCTATTGAGCCTTTAAACTTTTCCTTTAAATTTAATAAGTACCCACTACATACTGTGTGGTGGAACCGTACAGTTATTTGGACTGGAAATCAGAATATTCATGCTGTTTATTTAACCCACAGAATGAAAATACATGTACAGGAAAAATCACTTTACAAGTGGCTCTTGGAAGTTGACAATACATGAAGCTACAAAAACAAGGTGATCAGCAATTGGTGCTAAAGTAAGAGGAATTTTACCAGAGAGTAACTTAAATTTTTTAATTCTTTCAATAACCCTTTCCACATGAATTCTTGCTTTTGCAATCCGTCTTGTTTTCAGTTCTTCTTGTGCAGTGAACTTCTTGCGTTTGCCTAAAAATGGTGGAATGTTGAGTGAAGCCCGTCTTGTAAGGAGCAGGTCTTCAATAATGAAACCTCTGTCAGCCAAAACCATATCCCCCGGATTTATAAAGTTTAGAAATCCACTTTTTTCTACAATAGCCCTGTCACTGATTGAACCTTCAAAAAGGTCAGACACAAAAACAATGGACCCATTAGGGGCTACAGCTATTAGACTCTTGTATGTATGATGATTTTTATAGGAAGAGTAAAGATTTCCTTGACGTCGAAAGTCTCTAGGCATTTGAACAAAAAACTCAGTGCAATCAATTGTACACCTTATATTTTTGAACGTTTTAAAAACATGAGGCAAGTATTCCTTGAAGTGTTGTCTTTCTGGAAACATTTCAATGCGATAATCATTGAAATGGCAGTAGAGTAATTGTATCCAAGTACTGAATGTGGTGCTAATGGTCGAAGTGGAAATGCCGAAAAAATGTGAAACAGACTGAAGACTGTAACCTCGCCTTAAACGCACCAGGGTCAAAAATAATTCTTCCATAGGTTCTAATTTTCGGTTGCCTGTTTTCGTCTTTTCTTTAGTATTTTCGCCATCCCAATATGTACGGTTATATACAGATTCTCCTAGAAAATCAAAAAGTACCAAAAAGTGATCATAATGCATACCAGTAAATAATTTCATCTTGGAATCATCATTTTTGACACTGGCCAGTGATAATATTGGACTAGATTGACTTTTAGAATTGCCAATATCTGCATCTGTCAATTTAAATTCATTTCGTAAAATCATGTTCTCAATTTTGACATTTAAAAATTCTTTTTGGTAAAAAGTCTGGCTGTCAGCATCTTTCATTAGCTTCTCATCAGTCTGCACACCTTTTTCCTCTAGCCTGTTCAGCTTGCTGTCTTCAAATGATGGGCTACTCTCTTCTTGCTGCAAAACGTTCAATTATTTTGAAATTTAATTTTTGTTTGTATTGTACAGAAAGTCGTTTCACTTTCTTCACTTATAACCCTTCACTTGTCATTCAAACAAAGTTTTGAAAACATTGTGGTAGAAGGGGAAACTGGCATTTTCATCTTTTCCAACAATGTTTTTTTACCTATTTGAGACAAATGAAAATGTTATTGCCATGGTTGTATGTTTTCTTCCAATGCTTCTAATGTAGAGATGTCTTGAACTTGTTTTAGGGGCATAGAGTCAATGATGAAGATTGGCAATAACTGTCTTTTGATAAAACGGTGTAAAACTAACTTGCTTTTGAATTTGTTTTCAGTAATTGAGATTATGTGTTAGGTATAACTTGGTAAGGCTTGATGTACTTAAAGTTATAATCCTACTCTTCTATAGAAAAAGGTATTAAATTTGTTTAAATATAGCTTGTATTATGTTTTCAATGCATGTATTTTATGTTTTCAAAGGTCACATTCCTCCCAGGGTCTTCTTTATTTCTTTCACCTGTTTTTGCCCAGTATTCTTTCTTAGCCACCAGCTTCTCATCTCAGTTGTAGATGACAAAATAAATGCAGCTCAAATTATGTTATTTTATCATGAAAAGGATAGAAAACTATGTAAGAAAAAGAATAAAATATTACTTAAAAGCATTTACTTCTTTCTCAACAATGTTTTCAACGGCTTTCTTTCTCAGTGTCATTTACACTCAGGATTGTGTAGTAAAGGTTTATTAAGCAACAGCAGGAAACTTAACAATTTCTATGCTCCCATCATTAACCCTTTAACCAAACGACAAAATTTTAGACTGGTCCAAATTCAAAGCACTCGCAGACGACAAAATAAATTTAACTCAAAAATTGGAATTGTTTCCAGCAGGGTAGAAAACATTGTGGGAAAAGGAGAAAATGCTGGTCATCAGCATTTTCTCCTTTTCCCACGTTTTCAAAAGCCTTCTATCTCAAGATAGTAAAAACAAGGGACTGTTTGGTAAAGGGTTAAACGAGAGCTTCGCAAAGCGGTGCATATACGCCTGAAGGGGCTTGACAGTGAAATGGGATAAAATCCAAAACACCTGCAGATATTCAAATTCTAAAAGTCACATGTATATATGTGTGTGTGTTCATGAAATAATGGAGTTTGTTTCTGGCTAATAAATTCAAGATACTTGGTCCAATTGTAGAATGAGACTTACTACTACAGCAGGCTGCAAAGGTTCTTGAGTGGACAATTGTAGGAGGCTTTCTGCTGCAAGTCTAACATCTGCCCGACTGGCTTTCAATGGCTTGCTCCTAGGAGTTCGTGCTTTTCTTTTCCTTTCAAATCTTCTCACCTATAATTACATGAAAAGTGTTAAAACTAAATTATAATTTGGTATCTAGTAAACCGATCCTGGGTTTGAATATGAATGGCAGACACAACCATACATGTTTAGTCGTTACTGTTAGCAAATGCAAAAATGCCCTAAAGAATTATTCAATGGTCAGTATTAATTTTATTATCTAAACTAAGGACACCCCCAGCCCCTGGGAAAAAAAAATAAACCCAAAAAATTTAAACGGATAGTAGCAATTGTTATTGAAATAAGTTATTACTATTTAACCCATTACCACACAATCCTAACTATTAACGACCATGAGAAATAAGTCTTTGAAAACATGGTTGGAAAACTGAAATGCTGCTAACCTGTATTTTATCCTTTTTCCACAATGTTTTTCATCCTTAGGAAAAAATAAATCTGAGTCACATTAAATTTTGTTGTCTGTGAATGCTTTCAATTTGGACAAGTCTAACATTATGTCATTCACTTTGGTAGAGAGTTAATTCTTGAAAATGATGCGAACTGCCGAGTTAACATGCAAACTTGTACGAAAGACCGCGGTGCCGCGGGGCGTTCATGGCGACTAACCTGTTCATCAGTATGCAGTAACGCAGGAATGGGATCCGGATGTTCTGAAGTCGGGCCCTTTCCTCCGACAAAGTGCTTGCTGCATATATAAGTGCATCTTTTTATTTTCTGAACGTTGAAATCGTGTAAAGGTCTACCACAGGCCTTGATCCATCGTTCACACATTTCCCGTTTCGTAATAGGCTTTGGGAATGGAATGAAAAATACGTCTTTCATGTCATCACGATGTCTGTACCTGGTATCACTATTGCATGTGCCATAACAGCAGTGCTTGACACCCTCAGATTTCGGCTTAGTGCCCGTTTCTTCCATAATGAATCAATTTTCGTATCTCGATCTCTGTACTTCACGGCTTTCTGTATAGCATACAGCGGCTTTGTTTTGTATGACATCCGGGCGCTTGCAGAATGACATAATCAGTTGGAAAGATAAGAATTCTATTTTTAGCTCAGCCGATATACGCTATTGATTCGCCCTCGTTTCATTCATACAATTACTCATTACCTCTGACCCCATTTCTGATAACTGTTTTGAAAGTAAACTGCTACGAGTTTTTCCATTTCTGCTCGCTAGACATTTTGATTACATTGGTAATATGACAAAATTCAATGCTAAACAAGTTGTAATCACCGTTTATTGCATAATTGAAAAGTTGAGAACGGGATTACTTGACGCCTGTTTACTAGGACTGTTTATTCATTCTTGCGCTCAACCGAAAGTAGTATTTGTAATAAGGTCACGACAGGCTTGTTAAGCGTTGTAATGCTGTAAATGAACGCTGTTACGAGTTGCAGTTACATCAGTTTGCCCTCAGCGGACGGGTTTCCGAAATTTGTGGTCTCTCTAATCGTCCGGCTTACGCCGACCGATTAAAAACCAATGGTATAAAGGGCACTCTCACCTTGTCGTGTACAAGTACCCCTATTTCCTAAGTTTCACCCTACTAGGTTTGGGTCTCTACAGTGCTTTGCTCAAGGGCACTCTCACCGTCTATAGGAAGTAAAGGGGTAAGTATGGCGTCTCCCCCAAAAGCACTGTTAGGGAAAAGTGGAATGGATAACTTATGTTGACGGATCTAGGTTCCTAGGAAAACGTGACACATAACAATCAGTCCATTCCAATACAATTAAGTTTACCTTTACAGGTTATCTAAACCTTTACCAACCGATTGTGCGATATAAGATCCTGAGGAAAGCGACTGTCTGTCTGTCTGTCTGTCTGTCTGTCTGTCCTTCTCTCTCTCTTTGTGTCTCTGTCTGTGCCTCTCTGTCTGTGTGTCTTTCTCTCTGTCTGTCTGTCTGTCTGTCTGTATCTCTCCTCTCTGTCTCGCTATCTGTCTGTCTGTCTGTCTCTCTGTGCCTTTCTCCCTCATATTTTGGGAGATTACAGAAAGAGGGGGTAGAGAGGGAGAGAGAAAGTGAGAGAGAGAGAAAAGACGAGAAGAGACTTATAGCATAATAATATCTAGTCTAGTTCTATAATGAAAAATCAAAGAATCTATAAAACTCTAATTGACTCGGATAAAAATCACCTAAAAGCAATTATCATAGATTTTCTTTTCTCTTTACAAGCAATAAAAATCGTATTAGCAAATAAACCCCGTCAACTGATTCCTTTCCTAGTACTTTAAGTCTAAACTTTATCCCGCTAGAATAACCTTTATAATGCTATTCTTAACTCTTTACTAAACGACAAAATTTTAGACTTGTCCAAACTGATTTAGCATTTGCAGACGATAAATTAAAAGTTGCTCAATGACAAAATTTTTCTTTGAAAAGTTAGAAAATACAGTGTGAAAAGGCTTCTTCCTCAGGATCGTTAAAATCTGGGATTGTCTGGTATTTGCGGACAGTGAAGATCGAAGAAAATGCTGCACAGAACGAGCCTTCTGATCTTTGCTCATCAATGTCCGTGTCCGATAGGCCTACTTTACGATATTTGCAAACACAAGTTACTTTGACACAGCAACATTTTTACCTTGATTTACAGACTGATAATGCCAGTTTCATTAACACGTAATAGGTATTTTTATATACTTGCCTTTTTACCTGATGACAGAAGGTTTGTCTCCTCCAATTTAAAAGCGTTTTCAAATGATAACTTGAATATGTTTCAAATGAAATAGTTTCTCTCAAATAGGGTAGAAAACCTCCTGGCTACCAGCATTTTCTCCTTTTCCCACAATGTTTTCGAAAGTTTTCTTCATCAGGGGCCTTTTAAAAAAACTTCTTTGTTTTGTAAAAGGTTAAGCAATCAATAAAACTACATGTGACAATTGATTAGAAGCCACTGAGTGAATTTAATGGGTAAAAAATAGTTTCATCTAGAGTTTAAATCTGTTATATAGAATATAATATGGCCTGCAACAGGCGAAAAGGGACATTCGGCCATTTGCGTAAAGTGTCGTCTCGGATCAGCCTGCGCAGTCCGCGCAGGCTAATCCGAAACGACACTTTTCCCTTTTTATGTAATTTTCTGTTTTGTGCAAGTCTACTGTAGCACAAAATCTAATGTAGTCGTAAAGTGCCGTCTCGGATTAGCCTGCGCGGACTGCGCAGGCTGATTCGGGATGACACTTTACGCAAATGTCCGAATGAGCCTTTTTGCGTGTTGCAAGCCAATTTATATGAACCATGCTATGTGAAAAGAGGGTTAAATGTATCTGCAAAAAGTATCGACACAGGTCAGATTACTTCCTGTGCAGTAAGCACAGTCTGACCTGGATCGAAACATTTCCGCTATTCGTCAGTTTTCAGTACGTTTACGGACCTAATAATTCAGTTAGTTGTTGGAATACATGGATTTTATGGATGCATAAAAAGACATCTATTTGATGACTTGCTTGGTATAATGCATCAGAGAGATGCATTAACCCCGTTTTACAAAAGTATGACTCATATAGTAGGGAGTATATCAAGATCAGATTGGACACACTTTTCCACTGATCTAAATCAGCTCTTTAAGCCAGGGAATTAAGATGTTGCGATTTGCTTTTGGCGGGTTAAAAATGCTAAAAAAGGACTGGAGGGTGTGGGTTCGATTCTCAAAGCTTGCCAGCTAAAAACTACTAATAGTCTTTCGGATTAGACTTTAAAAAAAAAACCTAGGTTCCGTGTGACTGTTATACACCGAGCACGTTAAGATGCATCTATACTCGTTTTCATCCAGTTTTGTAACCAATTTTATCTTTATTTTATTAAATTATAATTGTTCTTGTACCTTCGTGCCAAATGTTGCCCCTGACGGTTGCACGGTTGCACAGATTACGACGGATAGAAAATGCATTTCATTCTATTGCGGCTAGCGATAGACATTACAACCACAGTTTCCGGTTTAAATCGAAGACAAATCCCTGGCGTCTCTTTATCCCATAAACCTTATTTTTTATCTACGTTTACACGGCTATCTAGATTCTACACACTGTAAAGTTTTAACAGCGTTTGTTTACTCTCTGGCTGTAAGGGTGCATCTTAAAGAATCAGGCGTAGTTTAGCATATAGGTTTCGTCCTGTACGTTGAACTATCCCTTTTAACATAGCGGATAGCCTCCTGGGGCGTTGTACTGATGGGCAACTGTTTGCGACGATAAATTAGCGCAAAATCAGATTTAACAAAACAGAAATTAGTTATTTTGCTATTTTGAGAGTGCACTGTGTTCACCCGAATCTAGAACATGCGACTAGTTCACTTTTTCGTGCATACAAGATGATGGACAAATTGGTGGGAGGATAGGTGCATGTGAAATGACCTTAGACTGCCAAACCAATAAATAAACGAATAAGTGGTTAGATGGAAGTATAGATAGATGAACAGTTGTAATTTATGTAGAGGTATATGGAAGTAATGAATTAACGGGCGAATGGAACGTCTGGATAAACAAATGGACATACGGACGGAAGGACAGAACAGCAGCTGGACGGATGGATGTATAGATCGAAACAATGATCCAAATTATTCACAAAATTGTTCACTCTTTACAGTCAAGCATAAAAAGCTAAGTCTATGTAGGTATGCTACTCAAAGTTTGCTGAGCACCAAGAATGTTATTGTACATATCTTAGGTTGTAGTTAAATTCTTGGTATTTTTTCTTGTTGAACAGATGGTTACTAAAACGGTTGTTTTTCCAAAACGAGTTAAAAACGGAATATACGAAAAAGCTAGCGATTAATTTGGTATGGGCCTTATAACGAGTATGTGACCCGTTGCTATCAATGACAGCTCGGCATCATCTTTTCATGCCCCCCCCATTAGGTTTTGGATAACCATTTGTGGAATGGAATTCCATTCCTCGACAAGGAATGCACCAAGTTGCTTAAAGCTTTGTGGCTGGACCTGACAGGCTGAAATGCGGATCTGTAACTCATTCCACATGGATTTAAGTCGGGGGAACAGGATGGCCAATCCATACGGTGGATACCCTCCCTTTGTCAGGACTCTTGGACTAAATGGGCCGTGTGAAGACGAACATTATCGTCCAATAAAATGAACCCATCGCCAACAGCACCAGCATGTAACCTTACCTGTGTGTTGAGAATTTGATCTCGATACCGCAGTGAATATGCCTCGATCGAGCACAACCAAGTCAGTTCGTCCATCCCAGCTTATCCAGCCCCATACAATGATAGTGCCGTCCCCATACCGATCATGCTCAGCAATGTTTGCTGCATGAAACCTCTCCCCTGGCCTTCTCTACACTCGAACGCGCATATCCGTGTAGTCCAAGCAGTATCGGGACTCATCTGTAAAGAGGACAGGCCGCCAGTCCATTCTCCTCCAACCAACATGTGGCCATGGAAACCGATGCTGACAGTGGTTTGAGGATAGGGGGATACGAATAAACGGTCTTCTCGATC
Organism: Hippopus hippopus; assembly: GCA_946811185.2. Lineage (NCBI taxonomy): Eukaryota > Metazoa > Mollusca > Bivalvia > Cardiida > Cardiidae > Hippopus > Hippopus hippopus. The sequence continues at coordinate 32,524,789 of OX328103.1, forward strand.
GGAGGCCACTTTCATGCAACCGTGTGCGTACGGTTTGAGTCGAAACTCTGACCCCAGAAGCATTTTGAAGGTCAGAACGCAGTTGAGTTGCAGTCGCAAAGCGGTTTCTCCGAGCCTGGATGACCAAATATCGATCTTCAGCTACAGATGTAGACCGTCTCCTGCCACAACCATGTCGCCTGATAGGTGTACCATACTGCTGGTACCTCGCCCAGGCTCTGGTGATTACAGTATGTTGCACACCAAGTGCCTCACCATCCTTACGATGAAGAGTCCCTTGTCCCAACATTCCAGTTGCCCGCCAGATGTCTGCATCTGGTAAATGTCTTCTGACATTCGCATTTGCCATATTAACGCCAAAAACGTTCAGCCTTTCAAAAGAAGGTGAAGAATAAAGAGTGTACACAAGTCTGGTACATGTATGCACTGTCTCAAAATACTATGAAAATTGAAGGTATCTGCATTTGCAAGACTTGCAGGAGGAACTTGCCTACCATACAAGGCAATGTGTGTACTGGAGACCTTTTCGATACACCACTGAATTATTTCCAATATTAACATCACAAAAATATAGAATACAGACTCTGTATGGTGCTAGGAAATCTTGCTGCATAGCAAACTTTGAGTAGTATATATAAAAATCACCCTATGTAAAAGCTAAGTTTTCCTCTTTCGAATATCAATCGCACGACATTGCGTGCAAATGTATCACGTCTTGTCCGATCAAAATACATGTATCCGTAAATAATATCAGGAGGTAACCTACCATAGACTAATTAGCTAGACTGAAGTATTTTTTCAACCTTTTTCCTGTCGATTCTGTATCGTTGACTCTAACAGGCCCGTATAAGCAACAATAGTTCAATTGCATTCTCAGTCTTATTCTTGATTTAGAAAATAACGGAATTTCTGATTGGCTAAACCATTTGGTTCAGCCGATGAGAACTTTTGTTTCTTTGAAATATATATTAAAAAATCGTGAGAATTAGACTAGGAATGTCATTTAGAATGGTTCGTAATGAAAACCCAGAGGTCGATTTCGATAAGTTTAGTGTTATTTAGAGCTAATAAAACCCTTAGATTTTGATTTGTTTGAAAAGTAAATCGAGAGCTTGTACAGTCAGGGTAAGGACAGGGCTGTTTTCCTCTCTCTCTCTCTTACTTAATCCTGGATAACAACCATTTGGGTTGGGAATCACTTTACATGTCATAACCTATACTGTCGTACCTAATTGTAACTTGGAGACATTAAAGTTTTCTTCTGGTTGTGATCCACCACAACTGGCATGAAAACGCCAAACTGTAAAACAAGAACTTGGTTTTCTTTCCTTTTTACGTTTGAATATAATTAGATTGAGTTCAAAGAAAAATGAGAAAGTGTACGGGCTGTAGAAACCCAAACATATAATAAAAGTCAATTAAAAACTAGGAAACCAATTTAACCCAACAGTTCGAGGTCAGGATCGTTACTTGTTCTTTAATACACAGTCCTGAGTGTTAACGACCCTAAAGAAAAAGACTTTTGAAAACATTATGGGAAAAGGAGAAAATGCTGGTAACCAGCATTTTCTCCTTTTTCTACAATGTTTTCTACCTTATTAAAGACAAAATTTCATGTTTTGAGTTATATTTAATTTGTCATCTGCAAATGCTTTCAATTTGGACAAGCCTAAATTTTGTCGTTTGCTTAAAAGTTAAGCATTGACCATAACCTTATATTCCTGTTGAGGCAAATGTAGATACAGATAAGATCAGAACGTGCAGTCTGATCGTTCATCTACAATGTTCAATAATATACGATGGTTATTCCTGTCAAACCAGCATTTTAAACTTCAACATATTTACAGATCGTAATTGACCTGTTTGATATTAGCCCTTAGGCTGCTAAGCGCGACTAAAGGACCTTTTGTGGACAGTGTAGATCAAAATAACACGGCATTGAACGTGTAGTCTGATCTTTGATCTACTCTGTCCGATAAAGAGATATTTTTGCTCCCCAAAAAGTAATTTTGAAATAGCAAAATTTGGGTTTTTACTATCAGTTTTAAAGTTTCATTTAAGATATTAAGCAGATTAAGGATTATGTACTTCTATGATCAATAAGACATGCATTAGTTCAGTTTCTTTTAACTCTTTACCAGTCAATTCCGTGCTTTAATGACCCTGAGGAAGAAAACTTTCGAAAACAATGTGGAAAAAGGAGAAGATGGTTACCAGTATTTCTTTCTTTGCATATAAATTTGCAATCCGTAACTATGCTAATCTATCGAATCGTCTTTTTTCTGCCAGCATATTCTTCGAATGAGCCAATCTTTTGCATTATCCTCCATTTCTCCTCTGTGTGTGTTTCCGTCTGTCTTTCTGTCTATCGAACTCCCTCTTTTTTTCTCAATATATTGTCACTTTTTTTTCATCCCCTTAACTGTTTTCCAAACAACAAAACTCTAGACTAGTCTAGATTGAAAGCATTTGCAGACAACAGCATGAATGTGAATCAAAAATTAAAATTCCATTTTTGAAGGCTAGAAAACATTGTGGGAAAAGGAGAAAATGCTGGTTACCAGCATTTTCTCCTTTTTCCACAGTGTTTTCAAAAGCTTTCTTTTTTGGGGTTGTTAGTAGGGATTATATGGTAAAGGGTTAAACAGATATTGGCTGCCAAAATGGAATTAAACAGATAACCCCGCGAGAAAGAAAATCTTAGACGTCGAGAGTTGTCTTTCTTGAATCACCAAACATTTTATTTCTCTAGCGACCAGGGCGACTCAATGAGCTTTAGTGGACTGTGTAGATTAAGACAAAACTGAGCAGAATGTGCAGTATGATCTTGTACCTACACGTTCAGTACAATTCTTTTTGCAGTATTTTTTTCTTCAAGCTTAAACAGTTATATTCAGCAGTTTAGGGATACAGTTTTATTATGTTTTTTTGTATGTATGGCGTCTTTACACCTTTTACCACACAGTCCAGATATTTCCTGACAAAGAAAGCTTTTGAAAAGATTGTGGGATAAGGGGAGAATGCCATTGCCATTACCATTTTCTCCTTTTCCAATAATGTTTTCTAGACTATTACAAACGATGTGTCCTCATTTGCCACGTTAAATTTGTCGATTTAGACTAGCCTTAACTTTTGTGATCTGATAACAAAGTTAACAATTCAGTCTGATCTTGATCTATGCCGTTCTCAAAGATTCTTTTTTTACGTATTGCACTGAAAGGGTTTTAATAGCTTTTATTGCAGAAATTGTTCAAGATCAGACGTCATAGGACGTACAGTCTGATCTTTTGATCTACAGGAATGGTAAGATTTTTCTCCGGTCAAAGGAACTTGGTTAACGTAATGTTTCTAAAATAAATCATGAAAATTTGATTAAACTTTATTCAACTCCCTACGACACAACCAAATTTAAGAACAGAACACACGTTTTATTGGCATATACTACTTTTACATAGTCATTTAAACATAGTGGCGAAAGATCTTATAATGTGATATCTTAATATAAGACCTGTCCAAATCGAAGGTAATTAACTAAAGTAGCCCAAAAGACAGGGTTCGTATTTGAAAAGGTAAGAAACATTGTTGGAAAAGGAAAAAAATGCTGGTTTCCAACATTTTCTCTTGTACCAACAATATTTCAAAAAGTCTTCCCCGTCCCCCCCCCCCCCGGGTTGTTAAAATTCGAGATAGCTTGGTACAATATGGTGCAAAAGGCTAACGAAAGAGTTTTTGCGGGTTTTGTTGACTAAACATGTGAGTCATACTCTGGCAAAAGGGTGCTTAATGCGTCTCCGTGGTGCATTATACCATACAAGTCATCATATACCTATGGATCCATAAAATCCATTAAGTCTAACAATCGACTGAATCTGCAGGTAGAATGGTCCATGGACATGCAAAAAATTGTTCAATAGCAAAATGTTTTGACCCATGCCAGCCTGCGGGAACTGCGCAGGCTGACATGGGTCGATACTTTTTGCAGGGCATTAAGCCCCCTTTTCAGAAAGGATGGCTAAAGATTATTTTATACTAGCTTTTTTACACCAAACACACCGAATTCAAATATAAATGTCATTTCAGGAACATTAATCCCAAATTATTACACCAAAGCAATTCTATTCCAGTAAATTATTTCGGTGCATTTTGTAGAAAAAATAGCGCGAGAATGGGTATAAAAGAATAAATACTCGGCACTGAAGCAATCAAAGTACGAAATTACGTCAGAAACATCCATGCATAGCACCGCACTTTTTGTTTTTACCTGTTATTTCTCACAAACAATAGTCTGAGTCATTCATATATTAATTACGAAATATGTTAGCACTAATTCACACCAAGAACAAGACAGAAAGTGCTCTCCGCCCTCCCGCGGGAGGAATTATCCGAGAAAATTGGTGGAATTGGTTATTTTTATTGGTTTATTTGTCCTTATTATTGCACCTCTCTGTCGGTCAGCCGGTGAAGAAATTCTGAACAGAACTGAATAGGATTCGCATAATATGAAGCTAGTTTTCCAAGTCAACCAAAAGCCAGCATTCGACACAATGGAATACAATTATTCAGGTGAAGCCATGACACTATGTCAGTGTTACAAATTCTACTTTTCACAAGTAAACGTAGCTCCACAATAGTAACATCCTTTCGAAAAATCAAAAGCCCTCTCAATAAAAAATATTTTGTTCGTCCGTCCATCAGTACGTCAATCCATCCTTCCGTCCATCCATTCATGGATCCATCGATCAATCCATTCACAAATCCATCCATCCACCTATCCATGCACAAATCCATCCACCCATCTATCCATCCACACATCCATCCATCCATCCACACATCCATCCATCCATCCATCCATCAATCCATCCATACCTGCCAACCCATCCATCCATCCATCCATCCATCCATCCATCCATCCATCCATCCACCCCATCCATCCATCCATCCATACATCCATACGTCCGTTTGTCCGTCCGCCCGTCCGTCCAAAGCCAAAAGATAACATGACCACAGGTGTTATTTGACCCTTTACTAAACGATAAACTTAAGACGCTCTCTCACTATTGCGTATCGGCTTGCGTATGTACGGCGTATCGCGATAAGAAAGGAACGCCGCGACAACGCTGCAGTAACGTCAACTTACGTAGCTAATACTCTTTGGTACGTAGTACGATCTCCTTGTACGCGGAGGTGCGACGTTTTTTTAAGTCCGCACTTAAAAATACGTAGCACAAACGTAGCAGCTCCGATACGCCATGCTTACGTCACACATACGCCGTAAAAGCGAAAACAACGCAGCAGTGACGCCGCGGGAACGTAGCTCGAACACTTATTACGTCACGCGAACGTATTGGTTAAGATGAAAGGTTTGACTTATTTTGAACGAATGACAGCAACGAAGTGAGCAGAGTCGTTTTCCGTCGGTGACCACCGTATTTACACAATGTCAAGGCTGCACATAAGAAAGGTACGTCGTGCTAACGAAGCGGTTACGCCACGCTTACGCCTAAGTATGCCATACTTACGTCCCTTGAAATCCATACGAACACAGTCACGCCACAGAAACGCCACAGAAACGTCGAACATACGCCGTGTCTTTAATTTTGAACAAAATACGCCTCAGTTCTTGGCGATTGACCCGCGTAAAGAAATTTTGTTGCATACGCCGCTGATACGCAATAGTGAGAGAGTAGCATTAAGACTTGTTCAAATTGAAAGCATTCGCGAACAACAAATAAAGTATATTATGAACGATGGAGTCTGTGTTTAAACGGCTAGAAAACATTGTTGGAAAAGGAGAAAATGCTGGTTACCAGCATTTTCTCCTTTTCCTACAATGTTTTCAAAGGTCATATTCGATTGGATCGCTTAAACACGGGATTGTGTGGTAAAGGGTAAATTCTTGATCATACGATTCCATGTTTTAACGATACTGAAGAGGAAGATTTTTTAAAACATTGTGGGAACGAAGAAAAGATTTTTTTTTTCCTTTTCTTCTCCCCAGTGTGATCTCTATCCTCTCAAAGAAAAGCCCAATCATACGAACAACAATTAATTTGTCGTATCAAAGTGCTTTGAATTTCTACAATACTTGAACATCACTATAACTTCTTGTAAAAAGCTTACATCCTGTTATTAAAAAAACAACAACAACAAGTGTAAGTCACGTGGTTGGCCAGCCTCTGTATCTCATATTATATAAACAACCGTTCAGCTCGACGGTAGCATTAATATTGGTTCGTCCGCTTAGGAAACCACGAGGAAGGAAATATAATATCGATCTTTGTATACGAGGATAATCACTTATTGGAGGCAAGTATCACAAGCAGGTGTTACAAAGCGTTTGAAATCTGATATTTCTGTTGAGTTTGTTTTGTATTTTACATTGAATAATATACAACTCTTTCTCTGGTTAATTTTATAGACGATATTTTTTTGCGTTTGTGTGTTGTTGAAAATATCCTGCTCACCTAGATCACGGATGACTTTTGCGTTTGAATAGATCAAGATCAGACTGCAAGTCCCTGCAATGCTATTAGGCACCCTAGGAAATCAAAATGTGTTAACGCAATACTTTACATACTTAAAATCCGCTGATTATGTTTAACTCTTTACAAGATAAGAAATATTTTGAGTTGTCCAGAATTTAAAGCACTTGTGTGCGACGAAATGATTTAAAGCACTTGTGTGCAACGAAATGCCTGTCCGTCAAAAGATGGAATTTGTCTCTTAAAGGATAGACAACATCGTGGTAAAAAGGGAAAAGGCTAGTTACAAGTATTTTTTGTTTTCATTTTTCCAAAATGTTTTCAAAAGCCGTTTTCCCAAGGGTCGCTTTATCTCGGGATTCTTTAGTATAGGGCTTTTTCAACGGAACAGAAATTAAAATCTGGTCTTTTTCTTTCAATTAGTAAAAATACAGGTTATAATTTGAGGCAATGTTTTTGGAAGACAAAGATGGATAAGAAACTAATATTCCACTTGTACAAAGGTACACAAAGACTTTGTATGATAATATAGGCAACGTCTCCAAAAGATCAAAGTGCTTACAGAATAGACCTTTTAAAATCCTTGTAAGTTAACCATCAAATAACATACAAAAAAAAGGGCTAGATAAATGGCATAGCATGAACATGTATTACGTTAGAAAAATAGTTACATATTTATTGTTTTCCATGATGTTTTTCAAACATGATATATGTTATAGAATATACATTTCTTTTTCTTTTCAAGTTCTTCGTTTGTATATTTAAAATCGGGTATGGCCACACAGGAGCAGCAAAAACCTATTTGTCTAGGAAAATAGATTTGAGCCGTGTTCTGGCAAAAGGGGGCTTAATGCATCTCCGTAATCCATCATACCAAGAAAGCCATCACATACTTATGGATCCATAATAGCCACTTTTTTTAACAACCGACTCAATCATGAGGTAGACTGATCCTTTGACATGCAGAAAATCGACCATTAGCGAAAAGTTTCGGCCCAGGTCAGCCGGCGCGGACTGCGCAGGCTGACCTGGGTCGAAACTTTTCGCAGATGCATTAAGCCCCCTTTTCACAGAGCGCGGCTCATTTTATAATGTCTCTAATCCATCAGAGCATATACCGATGGCAGACCCCCAGCCGAGCAGGAAGGACATTTCCATTTCGCACCTTTGGTGATGTCCACTGAATTAATCTTGCTTACATATTATTTTTCGGTAGCTACGCCCGTGGATGGGACTTAAACCTTTTAACGTAATTGGTTAACTAAAAAAGCCCATTCTTTCGCTGTCAAAAGGTTAGGCTGCCTAAAGCTTCAGGGAAAAAAATGTTCTACTTTTGTAGTCCAGAATTCTCCGTTCATTAATTTCTCCATTATTGATATTGCTCAACACCTAACCAAGCAGGCTGTTTTTGACATTTCAGTGACATTAAACAGTATCTTAGGAAAAAAATAAACCGATATCGGAAAAAATGTGAAAAACGGAGCAATTGCTTGTAACAAGCAATTGCTCCGTTTCCCACAATGTTTTCAAGAACCGCCTTGGTAAGTAATATAAAAAAGTATGTCGAATAAAGTATTTGTAGGGTAATGGGTTTTAATCGTTCAGTCATGCATTGAAACAATCGGTAATTGGGAAGAGATCGGGAGACAGATAGTTATCTTGTCATGCCATGATTAATTAGTGATTCCAGGGAAGTTACAATTATGTTCAGGTCGGGTAGGTTGAAAGATACGGGGGGGGGGGGGGATTTTTTTTACTAGTTATGAGAGGAAAATAATGGCGATTTGACCCATACATAGCTTTCATTTTTTTCTTAAAAAAGAAATAATTGTACTCGAGCAGTTTGAAAATATGATATTGGATAAAACTTTAATTAGTATTTCCTGGGAAGTTACAGTCATGCTTAGGCTGGGTAGGTATGAAGATACAAGTAAGATTTAAACCCCCCCCCATCCCCCACCCCCCGTGCCGCGTTAGATTAGATGAAAAAAGCGGTTTGACCTGTATTTTTTCGCAAGAATGGCGGCATTTTTCTTGGAACTATTGAAAATTTTGCCGAAATGCAAAATGTCTTACAGTCGTTTCCAAAAGTATTTGATTAAGCCTTAGAGATTCTGCCGGAAAAGATAGTTATACTCAGTTCATGTTCCCCCCTCCTTTCCCCCACTTGATTAGAGGAAAGTAATGGCGATATGACCTTGGGCCATTTTGCTTTTTTTTTTTGCAAAGATGAAAGAATTTTTCTTTCATTTCTTTTTAAATACCCTGCGAAAACGCAAAATTGCATATTCATAATTGGCTTGCAACACGCGAAAAGGGGCATGCGGACATTTGCGTAAAGTGTCGTCTCGGATCAGCCTGCGCAGTCCGCGCAGGCTAATCCGAGACGGTACTTTACGACTACATTAGATTTTGTACTGCAGTAGACTTGCCCAAAACAGAAAATTACATAAAAACGGAAAGTTTCGTCGCGGATCAGCCCTCGCAGACTGCGCAGGCTGATCCGAGGCGACACTTGACGCAAATGTCCGATTGCCCCTTTCTGCGTGTTGCAGGCCATATAATCTTTTACATAAGTACTACATCTAAACCTTAACCTTTTGATCAAATAATCCCTAGTCTTAACGACCCTGAGGAAGAAAAAATAATGCCAATTCTAGACTTCCTGAGGATGATAGATTCTGAAACATTGTGGGATCAGTAGAAAATGTAGGTAACCACCATTTTCATTTTCTCGATTTCCCACAATGTTTTCAACTGTTTCACAACCAAATCTCATAATTTCAGCCACATTTAATTTGTCATCTGAAGATGCTTTCAATTTGGATGACACCATATTTTTGTCTTTTGGCAGATATTTAACACACATTTACACCCTCTGTTTCAGATTTCGACTGGAGACTGTGCAACAGAGATGACAAAGGAAGTAGTACGAGAGAGCGATAACGGTGAACGTAAAATGAGCGTTCCTAAAATCTGCCACGAAATCGAGGGAGAAATTCTAAACATTCCGGAAAACAAACTTTTACAAAGACGTCGTATGATGCACGGGGACTCTCAGCTCAGCCCAAACAGTGTGCCACATGGCAGATCTTGCTCGTTTCGAAATCGTCCCAGACCAAAACTTCTAAATGTCGACATTGAAAGACCAAGACGAAGCAGTCTGCCATCGCCGTCTGCTAATTTATTGTCAGTATCCTTTGACGATATTCGAGGGAACAAAGAAAACTCGGAGCCTCTGCGCCGAGTTCGGTCCTTCAAGACGACATCAAAAGGAGGTGTTATTAATCGAGGAGACTCGTTCAAACGTAGCTCACACAGCGTCAATTCGACCGGAAGTGCGGTTGTGAGTGAAAGTGGCGCCATATTGAACGGTCATTCCGGAAGTCGGCAGCGAATAAACAGCACGAATTCAAAAGACAGTGGAACTGCGGAGAGTACATCGTCTTCGGTCCCGCTTCCTACAGTTTATAAAGTGGCCATTTTAGGGGACAAAGGGGTTGGAAAAACGTCCCTGACGAACCAGTTTATGACGTCAGAATTTGTGGCTTTTGAAAATGACATTGGTAAGTTGTTCTCCTTTACCGTATAATTTCATTCAGCACTTAGTAGTTTTTAGCTCCACTGGCCGAAGGCCAGCGAGCTATTGTCATGGCGTTAAGTCCGTCGTGCGTCCGTCCGTCCGTCCGTCCGTTCGTTCGTCCGTTCGTCCGTTCGTCCGTGCGTGCGTGCGTCCGTAAACTTTTTCTTTAAAAAACTTCTCCTCAGAAACTATTGACTGGATTTTTACCAAATTTCACAGGAATGTTCCTTTGATGGTCCTCTTTCAAATTCCTTCAAATAATTGTGTTCCATGAAGAATTCTGGTTGCCATTGCAACCAAAGTAAAAAACCTTTAAAAATCTTCTCCTCCCAAACCGCTATTTGGATAGCATTATTATTTTGCAGGAATGTTCCTTAGATACAGGTTTACAGAATTCCTTAAAAAAAAAAAAAAAAATGATCTGTCAAAAAACATGGCTTTTATGGGAGACTCATTTTCCTTTTATGGTATAAAGTAAAATCTTTGAAAAATTTCTTCTCTAAAACTATTCACTGGATTTCATTGTTGTTTTGCAGGTAAGTTCCTATGGTGGTTGTCTACCAAATTGTTTCTTCAGTGAGCTAAAATGCAGGATTGAATGATAATTGTTAAAAACTTCCTTTCGCCATTATAGAAATATCAGGCCTGTGGAGCGATACAGGCGCTCAAGCGCCTCTAGTTTGGTAATGGTCATCGCCGACCATGGGCATCCAATGCTTCAACGACCCTGAGGAAAAAGGCATTGCAAAACATTGTGGAAAAAGAAGAAACTGTTGGCAACCAGCATATTCTGCTTTCCTAGTACTGTATAATGGGAAGTTTAACTTGATTTTTTCCCTAGAAATTCAAAATGGTTTGATACAACATCTTGTAAAGGAGTGCAAAATCACCGTCTCTAATTGGTTAGAATCCCCTTCCGTGTTAGTTATTTTCAGAATGTAAAAATGTGCCGTTGTCTCTTTGTATGATAAAAATGTGCCGTTGTCTCTTTGTATGATAAAAATGTAGACAGTTAGGGCTTTTTTGTTATTGTTTATCTCGAAGTAGCCACCTTCTTTTGATTACGACTACAGGCGTAAATAAACAACAGGTACAGAGACGCGTACGTACTGTAAACAATTGACTAGTCCACTGTGATGGAATGTAAAGCATATAATTGGCCACAAGATGTTCCTTTTTACAGTCTAAAGCAAAAGTGTATTGTCTAGTCTCATATACTCAATGGCTGCAATTGTTGACCAAAGCATAACTATCATAGGATTTAGTTCGATTTTCTGCATAGTTAATGTACATGTATCTAGTACATGTTCTACCTGTTGACTTGGACATGTCTGTCCAGTCTTTGTGGTGTATCTATAAATGAGTCATGCTCTGGCAAAAGGGGGCTTAATGCATCACCGTGATGCATTATGCAAAGCAAATCATCTCAGAAATGTTGATTTTTAAATCCATTCAGTCTAACAATTAATTGGTTCTGGAGGAAGATATGCAGAAAATTTACAAACAGCAAAAAGTTTCGACTCATGTCAGCCGCCCGGACCGCGAGGTCTGACATCGGTATATACTTTTTGCAGATGCATTAAGCCCCCATTTCACACGGTATTTTTTTTATGTACATGTCGATCAAAACAAAGAAATGTTTTGAAATTAACCCAAAACGGTATTGCTGTTTAAATCATTTTTCTTATACATGTACCAAATCAATAATACAATGTAACTGTTATTTAGTTTAGAATAACAATATCGCTTTAGATTATCCTAAATTACTGTTTTCATGACTATATGTATTTGTAAACGATACGCCATCGGTATCTTGTATGGTAATACCACGGGCAAAATGTTAGGTCAAGGAACAGCTCTGTTTCTGATAAAAACGACTATTTTGCGTGTATGAGGCCTATTTCCGGCGGGGCTGAATACGCTGGCTTTTGACCTACTTCTTGGTATTAATATACTCAAATGAATAAGCAGTAACTTGCGATTGGTAAAAGATGTGCAAATGTTTACTCGGCGGGCCCCTATTGGCCTATATTCCAACACATTTATGACATCAATATACAAGCGTTGCTGCCGCTAATCGATACCCCTGGGCGCTCACTCAACCATAGCAAACGAATACGATTGGGCATTATCTTTTTCTTGTACTTATTAGTACTACGATATTTTTTAAGCGTTTCCACTCTGTGGGTGTTATTTCAAATTACAGCTCGACCAAAACTTGTCCGGTGAAGGATCAAAGTCATGAAAACACATTTCATTACTATCTGAAAATTAAAAGTATAGGGGCTTCAAAATTTGACTAGAAAAAAGCAGTCTGCGTAATGCTTTTCCAGAAATCATGGATATACAAAGACACATGCACTGACTGCCGCGATATGAATCAAATATACGGTTAGAAACGACGTAAAACTTCAAACAAAAAATAAAACTCCATGTTTAGAGAGTAAAGAAATCCACGGGAAACATATGGAAATATGAATCCTCTTCCGTTTTAATTTCCTCTCTGTAGAGGAATGTGGAGCGGATTTGATCCATTCACCACAACGATGCGAGAGAGTTTTGTCTGTAGACAGCTTTTGAAAACATTGAGCAATTACTTCTATTCCTTCGATGTTTGTTTATGCTATTTGCAGTATACTTTTCTCATTCTTTGTGAATGTCTTGCTTGTTTCACGTGTAAATACGAATGCCTTTGGTAGGTTAGTAGGCTTTATAGTAACCTGAGGTTAGAATGGGGGTGGGGGGGGGGGAAGAGAGAAGTGGAACTATTTTTTAATGACGAAATATCGATATCAAACCGTTTTTAATTTCTAGAATATAACTCAAATTTACTGTTCCTATTCAATTTCAAAACAAGGTGCTGATGCAAATTCACTGGACCTTGTAAGTTATGGTTAAATGGAAAATCTGAACTGCAGTTTTATAAGCTCGGACTAAGGATGTACCAAAAGTAATATTCAAGCACAGATTTTGATGTTAAAAAAAAAGCAGCTATCTCAGACGAACTTCGGGAAGAACCATATGAGTGATGCTCTGGCAAAAGGGAACTTAATTCCGTGAATCTTTATACCAAGAAAGCGATTACATGATATAGGGACACAGTAGATCCATTCTGTAGAACAACCGGCTGTATCATGACGTACACTGGCCCTTTGACACGTAGAAAATTGACTATTAGCAAAAAGTTTCGACCAATGTCAGCCTGCGCGGACGGCGCAGGCTGACATGGGTCGATACTTTTTGCAGATGCATTAAGCCCCCTTTTCAAGGAGCATGGCTCACATGTATGTAGGGCGAGACAAACACATATCAGTTGTTACAAGTTTTTATCATGTTTCCATGGGAATGCTTCTCACGTTTGTTACATCGTTGAAAAATGAGAACTTCTTTCTGCAGTTTTCCGCAGATTCCAGTTAGCGCTATCAAATTTACATTTTGACCTTTGTGTATCGCGAAAGCTTGAAATTAAGCTATCACATAAAATCTTCTGAAATAGCTATATATGTAGGAAATGGCTTTAAAATATGGATATGGTTTAAAACACGAATAGAAAATGAATAGATGCACATAAGAATACGTTTGGTGCAATAATTATATGAGCCATGCTCTGGCAAAAGGGGGCTTAATGCATGTCTCTGATACATGATACCGCCCCAAGTCATCACATAATTATGGTTCCATAAGAGCAACTTTTTGAACAACGGACTGAATCATGAGGTAGACAAATCCCTTGACTTACAGAAAATTGACCAATATCGAAAAGTTTCGACCCAGGCCAGCCTGCGCGGACTTCGCAGGCTGACCTGAGTCGATACTTTTCGCAGATGCATTAAGCCCCCACATGACACATATACATTTATCTGTAAGAAAATATTTGATTCATGCTCTGTGAAAAGGTGGTTTAATGCATCTGCAAACAGTATCAATTCAGATCAGCCTAGCTGATTGCGCACAGAGTGATCCGAATCGAAACTTTTTCGCTGTAGGCAAATTTTCTGCGCGTCAAAGGATCATTCTATCTCGATTTTTTAGATCAAATGAATACATATCATGCGACGACTTGACTGGAATAATGCATTAAGAAGATGCATTGAACCTGCCCCCTCCCCCCCCCCCCCCCCCGTCCTTTACCTTCCCTATCCCTTACCAGAGTGTCACTCACTGATTATATCAGAACAATTCAGCTCTCAATCCATTTCTGTAAGATGTGTATCTATCAACTTCAGTAACATAACAATAATAAACTGAGTTCAGCAGTGAGAGAGGAATGCGTCGTACTGCAATAACTTTATCGCTTAACTAATCCTTAGAAAACATAAAGCTTGGCAAATTTGAATCACATTCCCTGGAACCGTAAAAGTATCCGGCTGAATTCTCGTGACTTAACTGTAATGACGCCGAATTTTTGTAATAATACTGTTTTGTCAGTGTTAAAAAGAAACTTACTATAAACCCAATTCAATAATATGATCGGAAAATCCCATTACAGTAATACAAGTATGCATAGGGTTATTAAATTTATTGATATGTTTCAACTTTCCACACTTAAGTAAAATTACAATGGCCAGATGGAGACGTAAGTACATGTTGCTTCTGTTTTCAGCACAATATCTCGTCACGGCACGTGATATTAACCCTGTATTGCCAAATGAAAACAATAATATAAACTGATAACTAAAGGTTTATCGGGTGAGAGGTATAACAATATCTTCATTATGTGTAAACACCTTTAAGAACAAAAAATCGTCATGTCTGACAACAGTGTAATGCGTGTCAAACGTCTGGCATAGATATCAATTTTGGCGGGGTAGAGGCGAGGGAGCGATAAGATAGTAACAAAGTTACTTTTGTATTAGTTGTGTGCAATGTTAGCAACTTTGAAACGTCTGAAGTACAAATCGCCTGGTTATATACCCTTGGCAAGACTTGAGAACAGGGGTCGCTGGTTCGAACCGGCCACCAGCTTGGCCAACTTCTTTCCGAGGACTGATGGTAGTCATTGCCATAGGATTCATTCTTCTCTCACTGCTGATCATTCTTGTTTAGACTTCGGCTATGTTGGAAAGCAGCCAGTTGCTTGGAAAGAATATTGTGTTAAATACTGGTAAAAGAAATTCCAGGAAAGCATTGTGTGTTAAGCCATTTTGACAACAGTATATAATTACTGTATATCTATTGATTGTATGATGCTTAACACCGTTTTCAAAATTTCCCCTCCCTCCTCTCACTTTGGTATTTCTGGAATGCACGGAATGACGTCATGGCGAATGTTACTTTACACGCCCGTGCGTAGTTGTGTGCTTACAGTCTGTAACCTAGTTGCTGTCACTACTTATCATGATGATTACTCTAATTTATATCGACGATATCAGTTGTGTGTCTAATTAAAAAGCGGGAGGATCTGTTCTATCTATGTTCTGGACAGGTAAACCCACAAACTCCTGAACAAACCTTATAAAACTAGTCAGTACTTTTTGATACTCTATTTATCGTTCAATCCTTTAACCCTTAATCCATTGTTTTTGCGGACAGTATAGATCAAGATCAGATTGCACAGAAAGTGCAGTCTGATCTTGAGTCTACACTATCCGCTACTTTGTTACATATTCTGGCCATAACAACAATGAAAATCCGGCATTTCGGATTATTTTTTCATAATTGAAACGGTCCATCATATTACTTCAGCGCTGTAAGTGTTAAGAAGAATTCCGTGTTATACGACCCTGGGAAGACGGTTTTTGAAAACAATATGGGAAAATAACAAAATGCTGTTAACCAGCATTTTCTCCTTTTTCCCACAATGTCTTCGACTCCCTCACAGAAAAATACCAGCATTTTAACCACATTTATGATACCGTCTTGGAATACTTACAGATCTGACAAGTCAAACGTGTCACTGTCTATAACGAGTTATGGTTTGATATATCTGTTTTAGAATCAATAGGTGCATACTCACCAACTTAGTTGATTCCATTGGTCATTTAGATTGTTTGATTAATTGATTGGTGTTTTACGCCACTTTCAACATTATTTCAGTCATAAAACGGCAACAGCTTACTTTTTCATGAGTGTCATTTCCAGTCATTATTTAGATAAATCAAGACAGGTGCCAAAGTCTAGAGTTTTTAATACTTAATTTGGAAGTCTGTACCCCTATTTATGACCCATACTTCTTTTCCTGAGTAATTCTTTGTCACACACCTTCCCTCAGCTATATGGCCCAAATTTGAACATGTCTAAATTCAGAGCATTTTGCAGACGACAAAAACTTGGCTTATAGAATTTGATTTACCTTTGAAAGGATGGCAAACGATCGTTGGAAATGGGGAAAATGCTGGTTACCAGTATCTTCGCCATTTACCTCAATACTTTTGAAAGCTTTCCTATGCAGTGTCGTTAATACTGATCTTTCGGCAAAGGGTCAAGCCTTTTAGCCAGGGCATAATTTCGGTTGCATTTGCATATAATGTAGAACAAAGTCAGACTGCACGTTCCGTGCATTCCTAAATTGAACCCATCCTGCCCAATGTTTTTACAAAATTTTCTACTCTGAATATTTCGATACAGTTTAAGATATATAGACAGCCACCTTTAGCAGCCATCTGCATGAAGCAGCAATAACTCTTACGTTATATCTATACATATAACAAATCGGTTTGTTTTAAACAGTTACCCGCCTTAAGAGGTTACTTTTGGATGTTACCCTAGGATGGTTGTTTAAGACAGGTTTATTAGTGTTTTAATATTGTTTATCCTGTCTACCAAGAACAATGGAAACGTTCACAGGTTTAACTCCTTGCCAAAGAATTCCGTGTGTTAACCTTCCGGGAGAAAAAGGCTTTTGAGTAAAACACCATTGGAAAAAGAGAAAATGCTGGTGGAATTTTCCCTTTTTCCACAATATTTCTTGCGTTTAGTTATCAGTTAAGCCACACTTTTTTATCGTCTGCAAATGTATTTAGTTTGGAAAGGTCTAAAATTATGCCCTTCAGTGAAGAGAACATCGACCAGGGTCATTGCACGCTGTAAAAGTCACCGTAATATAAGTCTTTATTGCTGACAGATGCCGTATATTGACATGAATAATGGCGAAAACACTGTAGACTTTGGTAAACAATATTCAGGAGGAGAATTCTTGCACAGTTTAGCGAGCATACTCTAACTTGTTTGAACGCCTTACGAAAAAAAGGTAATTTAGGACTTGTCTAAATTCAAAGCATTTGCAGACGGTGAACTAAATCTGGCTAAAATGGTACGACTTGTCTTTGAAAGGGTACAAAATATAGTGGGAAAATTAGAAAATGATGGTTACCAGCATGTTGTCATTTTTTTCCCACAATGTTTTCAAACAACTTTCTTCTCCAGGGAATTGTGGAATTGTAGGAATTGTGTGGATATGGGTCAAACAAGCATCCAGTGGACACTGAAAATGTGCTTGCTAAACACAAGTGTTTGCTTAATACAGGTACAATTAACTCATTAGCAAACGACAAAATTTTAGGTTTGTCCAATTCGAAAGCATTTGCAGACGACAAAATAAAAGTGACTGAAAATTTGAAATTTGTTTTGTGAAGGGTAGAAAACATTGTGGAAAAAGGAGAAAATGCTGCTTACCAGGATTTTCTCCTTTTCTCACAAAGTTTTCCAAAGGCTTCTTTCTCAGGGTCGTCAAAAGTAGGGATTGTGTGATAATGGGTTAAATGATCCATACATGCAGATATTTTACAAATAGCAAAAGATATCGACCAATGTAAGCCTGCGCGGACTGCGCAGGCTGACTTAGGTCGATACTTTTTGTAGATGCGTTAAAACCGCTTTCATAGAGCACTGCTCAAAATATTTGCCTTGTCCGTTTAGTCAATTTATGCCTGCTTGATAAAGAGTGCTTCGTTACTAGTGGTGGCGCTAAGACAGGCTTTACTGTTTTTGTCGAAGACAAAACCACTATGAGTTCAATATTGAATTTTGAAGACCATGTATCGTCAGAGCTCCAGATAAGAGGGAGTGATGGTATTCTAAATCGATAATTTCTCTTTGAAACCCTATGTTGTGGGTACTCATTAGAATTGTCTCGATGAAACAGTTCTAATGAGTACCCACAACATAGGGTTTAGTGGAGAATTATTAATATTTTCAATTTTAAAATCAAAATCACTCCCTGTATCTGGAGCTCTGTATCGTATTTTGTGCAAAGCCGAAGGAAATAAACCCAATTAAATTAATTTTTTCTCAGACAAATGAGTTTTTCGGTAGCACTTAGATATGTACATGTAATTGGAAATGGCATGTTAAAATACACTGGGTGAGGCCATCGATCGTGAAAATATTAATTCTTGATTGAAAATAGCTTCACTCGCCCATATCCTTCTATTGGCGCAATGATATATACAAAATTTGTCTACTGATCGCTTGGTCCTGGGCTTTTTCGTTCCAAAACCAGTTCGTCCCATGGCTTGTTCGTCCCATGATTGCGCGCTACTCCATTTGATTGGGCATGAATATTTATATATCGAAATAATTGATTTTAATGTTGGGAATTAAATGTTAACGGCCAAATATATTTCAAAATCATAGTTTTCAGTTACAAACTTAATTTTATTTGATATATTCACATTGTTTCTCTCTCTATCCATCATGCATCCTATTGTCAAGGGACGTTACTCCTGACTCCTCCTAATGATCAATGGGAGACCACCAATACACAAATAATCCTAACTTTGTCATGAGTACTCTCCCTTCAACGAAAAAAGTATTTATTTGCTTCGTAGGTTGACTTTTAAGCCAATATTTGAATAATATTTCTCCTTTTCTTTCAAATTATTAATTCCACACAATGGCTTCCTTGACAAATACCACTTCAGTGTTCTCAACGCTTTGATTATGACAGAAATCCCTCTAGTTTACAAGTCTAATATACATAACCCTATTCTTAATGCTATCTTTAAATGTACTCCTTTACGGAAAAATCTTTGCTAGGCAACAAAATTACGAGTCCAAAGTTTAAAGCATTATGGAAGATGACCAAAAAGAAAAATGTGACTCAATCGATATAATTTATTTATTCGAGAGAACTTTAATATTGTGGAACAAAGAGACAATGTTGGTTCTCAGCATTTTCTCCTTTTTCCTGCAATATTTCTAAAATTGTTGTTGGATAGGGTAGTTAGAATTCGGGGCTGCTTGGTAAAGGGCTAGGCAAGTATTCAGCACAGCATGTATTTTGTTTAAAAAATCAACCCCTATTTCGGTCAAATTATCTCCCTTTTTTACTCAGTGGTCTATATATTACATGCATATTTGTGCATTTACCATGTTCAAGACCAGGTATTTATATACTTTTTGCGTACAACTGAATAAATTTTCGTTAAAAAGATGTATATATGTAAAAAAAAAAAGTATTCAGCACAAACACCATTTTAGTTAACAATTTTAGTATTGCCCACCTCATTTAACTTGACCCAGGTCAACATCATTTACATAAAATCGAACTTCTATTTTTACCCTCGGCATCGTACGGGATTTCTTTCGGCATATGTCCCGAATGGTCACGGAATTATTTCGTACAGTATGCGCGAATTAAATTGCTTCCTGTATTACCTTTCAATGTATATACATGTATAACTTCACGAATAATAGTTCCTGCATTACTTTTCAGTGTATATATAACTTCCCGAATAATAGTCGGAGTTCTATTTATATGTCTACTTATATATTCAGCATAAAGGTCAGGATCAGACTAAATTAAGTAAGTAATATTCACATATTTACTGCTATCAGCAAAAAAAAAAATTCTTTTTACGACTAAGAAAGAAAAAATATGGATATGGCAGCGAATACGTAGATAGGCGTAAAAAGATAGAGATGAATTATACAAACTACAATGACAGCGGACCAAGCATACAATCTAACGAATGATCTTGGTATGAAGAATGATTTAAAAATTCTTGTCCTCTGCTTAAAAAATTGTTACAGGAGGTAATTGCTTCTCTCGGCGATGTCCTTTTAGTTTCGTATTGCATGCAGCCACTCTCGGCATGTTCCGTGCGTGATCGTCAGCTAGAGTTTTAAACGGAGTACATCGAGAAAGGTTTTATTTTTGAGAGGACATGCTATTAGAAATCGACGAAAAAGACCGGATATTACCGATTTACTAATACATGTACTACAGCCTATCTTGAAGCCTTTTCTCCTGAATGAATTGGAATCAGAATGACCACCGTTGTTTTCATTCAGCCATTACAGTTCATTGCTCGCTGTAATGATAAATAAATGAACATTTATTGGCGACAGATGGAGATTAGATCAATAGCTGACATGAAAGGTGAATCATATACAGTTTCCTTTGTTTAACCCTGTCAGAGCCATTGGCGAAAACAGTGGCTTTTGTGGACAGCATAGATCAAGATCAGACTGGACTTAACGAGTTTTGCCTTTTCATCGAATATTGACCTTTGCGTGGTTTGTAACAGTTTTTAGTATAGGTTGAAAAACAGCCTTTAAAATAATGGTGTGACCTGCTATTGTGATCAGATATCAGTTGTCTATCAAGTCGTTTCTCACCTGGTTTCTGGCTCGTGGCACAGTGTCCTACGGCAAGACGCTTCAGCCCAGAGTTGTGTTCACCAACTATTCGAAAGTGAATTATAATTCTAAAGAGTTTTCTGAATTTCAAAAGGTAGAGAATTTCTGATTGGCAAAACCAATTTAGCTAATCAGAAATTGCGTTGCTTTATAAATTCAGAAATAGACGATAAATATATACTACAAACAGTTGTTGGTCAATAAGTACCCAGAAACCCAGGCTAGCATAGGTGATATAATCCTTTACCACACAGTCCCGTGTTTAAACGACAATGAAGAAAAAGGCTTTGAAAAACATTCTTGAAAAAGGAGAGAATGCCTGTAACAAGCATCTTCTCCTATTCCTCACAGTGCTTTATACCTTTCTAAAGATAAATTCAAACATTTGAGTCATATTTAACTTATCGTTTTCAAATGCTTTCAAACGTTGAAAGAGACAGAAAAATTTCAATCATCCTCTAGTCGTGAAACACCACTTTTCCCGTCTGTCATGCACTCTTAAAGACTGAATTAAAAAAAAAATAATTGATTGAAAGGTGTTTTATTTTACCGCTTTCAGCATCATAAGAAATATCATGGCGATAGGTCACATATTGATGTGTGTCCCTGGTTTCGCTGGTGCTATATAGGATAGAACTCTGAAGTGTCTTTGCAAAGGACACTCCGGCGAAAACCTAGTGCTTCTAGTGATAAAGGAGCTAGCTAATCACACTATTAAGCTTCGAACTAGATCTATAGCTGTCTTGATTTCAAGGACAAACTAATCGATTTACCTCAATACTAATATAACCCCTTGATTACATCTTTCCTATCACAGAAAAACAATTTTCAAAACATTGTGACTTGAACCAAATATATTTTCTTGTTTATCCCTTTAACCGAGTTTTATCGACCCTAACAAGCAAGAAGGCTTTTAAAAACAATGTGGGAAAAGGAGAAAATGCTGGTAACCAGCATTTTCTCCTTTTTCCACAATGTTTTCTATCCTTTCAAGATAGAAATTCGTCACTTTAGCCATCTTTTATTTGTCGTCTGCAACTGCTTTGGATTTAAACTACTGTAAAATTTTGTCGTTTGGTAAAAATGGACGAATTTAAAATTTCGCCACGTGGTATAGAGTTAGCTGTTCATGCGACACGTGTCTCCCTTTGGGTGAAACCAGAAAAACCTTGATACGAACATGGTGTGTCATATTGCAATATTGGGTCGTTATTTTCCGGAACAACCGGCCATATGCAAACAGATCAAACGGGTTGATTGCATGGCATACTTTGATAAGTATTTTTATCAGGACTTGTTATTGGCAAACAGCTGCCGTTGAGAACTGCCCTTTCTGTTCAGTTTTACAGTCCCCACTGTTTTCTCCCCGTATGCTGTGGTTCTTAACATGGGTTTACGCGATCTGGTTTTTTTTTTGCACGTCAGGTCACGTGAACAGCAGGTGCGCGTAAACCGTGGCTCTATCCCTCTCCATCATCTCCCGTATCCACTTCTTGTCACGTAGTTTATTTATCGGAAGTCATATATTATATTCCTACTTTTTTAAATTATTTTGTATATTGCACTGTATGTTGTGAATACTTGGGTTTAAATAAAGTTGTGTTGTGTTGTGTTCTGTTCTTTTCGGCTTGATTCGTAGTGGACAGGCCGGTTCCGGTAGCCCAGCCACCAAGGTACCGACTTGAAAACCGGGGGTTGCTTGTCCGATTCCCAGTTCGTTCAAAATCTTTCCTCGTTTGCAGTGTGCAAGCCGACTCTGGTAGCTCAGTTAGTTAACGCTTGTCATGAAACCTGCGGATCGCTAGTTCGATTCCCAGATCGCTCAAAATCTTTCTTCGGTGGCTAATGATAGTCATTGCCAAAGGATTCATTCCTAACTTACTACCATACAGTATTTTCGACAATATTTATGAGCGAAAGCAGCTAGTACCTTTGAAAGAATATTGCACAAAGACACTCAAGGAAAGCACGGATAGGTGCGCTGATCGTCACAATGTAACTGAAATAATATTCAACAGGCGTTAAACACCAAAACAAACAAAAAATCCTACTTGGCAAAGTTCAAATAATTTCATGTAATAAATAGCGTTACAGTGTTTCGATCGGGTTTAATGTTGCGATTGAGAGAGAGAAACAGAGAGAGAAAGAGAGAGAGAGAGGGGGGGGGGGAAGAGAGAGAGTACCGAACATCAAACAAAAAACAAACAACCATTGATAGACAGACAAAAAAAACACGACTGCAGTCAATCAATAAATCAAATCTTATCACCCAAGGTCGACGGCTAACCTGGCGTGTTACAGTTCAGATTCTAATTAACAATATTTGATTTCCTGGATTTCATTTACCCTTAGAGCGCTAGGCAAACCTAAAGTTGTTTTCGCTGACAGTGTAGATAAGGATCAGCCTACACAGAACGTGTATTCTGATCTTTGATCTACAATACCAGCTATTTTATGATATATTCTGACCATAACAGTTTTTACGTTGAAACGTTTAGGCTGTTTTTTTCCCAGACTGGAGATATCCATTTTATTCATTGAACGATTCAAAGGTTAGAACCGGATGTTCGGGAAGCGCTCATTTAAAACTCTTCGCGTATAACTTTTCAGCATCACAGGCGATACCAGTGGCTCTTGCGGACGGCACAAATTAAGATCAGACTGCACAGAACGTGCAGTCTGATCTTTAATATTTACCGTCCGATTGTTTAGAAAAGCTTATATAAGATTTAAAAAATCTGAGTTTCCGTGGATTGTGTTTTCAGCCGTCACCGCCGACATATTTGACGTTGAAAGAGTTAACCCGTAAACTGCTAAATAAATGAAACGAACATTTCCACTCAATAGTAAAAACCCAAATATTGTGATTTCAAAGTTTATTTCACCGGAAAGAAAATATCGTATTGGACAGTGTAGATAAAAAAGTAGACTGCACGTTTTGTGCAGTCTGATCTTGATCTACACTGTCCGCAAAAGCGCACCGGGTAGCGCTTAGCAGTCTAAGATTTAAAGTGTGGAGAACTGCTCCGAAAAGTACAGTTGACCGTTATTTTGTTTGATACAAATGATACTTATTATTTGTCGGTCTTTCGTTAAGGACATTATTTTCCTGTTTAACAATGCTTGTTTTAGGCCATCACAAATTTTAAAGGACGACAAATTTTTGGATCTGTCCATTTCGAAAACAATTGCAGACAAGTAATTGTTGTAATTGCGATGTGGGATTTTTTTGCGATTTCGCGAATTTGAAAAATTTGGCAAACTTTTCTGTTCGCGTATTTTACCACAAGTATACCAACAAAAAACGAGTGTCTTGAATTCGCAAATATTTCCGTGCGCATCTTGAATACGCAAATATTTCCGTGCGCATCTTGAATTCGCAAATATTTCCGTGCGCATCTTGAATTCGCAAATATTTCCGTGCGCAAAATGTCCGCAATCGGTAATTTGCAACATTTTCGACACGCATATATATCCATGTATACAGTAATGTGGCACACATGATTGAACAGTCTATGATAGGGTTGACAACTTTGCGGGAAAGGAGAAATGCTGTTTACCAGTATTTCATTCTCCATACCTTTTTTTTTTTCAAGAGACTTTTTCAGAATGATGTTGTAAAGGGTTAGGAATAGATATGTAAAAGGCAAATATCTCCATATTTGACGGTCAGTTTAAAGGCCAATTTACACGACCTGCTTTTTCATAAATACAGCAACATAACTGCTAGTCCACATCGTGTAAACCCGGGTTTAATTGGGAATTTACTAGCAAAATTGTAAAACAGAGAAAATAGAACATGTTCTATTTTCTCTGTTTTTCAGAAGGAATGGGCCAATCAGCGCTGAGTTGGCTAGATGCTAGCCCTTTATCTTGATAATATTTATACCTGCAGGGGTCTGTTTGTCGTCTGGTAAAGAGTTACCCTTCATCAAACAATCTCGAGTTTTACACGACCCTGGAAAACTAGGTTACTGAAAACATTGTAGGAAGAGAAGAAAATACTGGTAACAAGCATCTCTCATTTTCCCATAATGTTTTTTATATTTTCAAAGACAAATTGCTGAATTAAAGCCACATTTATTATTCCGTCAGCAATAATGCTTTGAGTTTGGGCATTGTCATCTTATGCAAAGTTAAAACATCAAATTACATGTGGTTATTATTCTCCACTGAAGAGATAAACTTGATAAAATGAATCAGATCTAGTGAACATACCGTGTAAATGTGAAAAAAGATAGGTACTTGAAATAAGACCTGCCTTATCAATCCAGAAAAAAAAACATACCGTGTAAATAGGCATTTAATGATAAAAAAAAACCGGGACGGATGGGCCACAAACTCGTCAGTTCACATTCACATTTCTACACATTTGAACCCGGTCTATACCGGAGGGAAAATATGAATGTTCAAACAGTATTTGCTTATTAAATGTTCCGTTCGATTGGTAAACACGTAAGCCAATAAGAATATATCCCCGGGAAATTATTGTCTGAATTCTCGAGTTGTTTACGGGGAAACTTGAATAGAAAACTCGTTTTTATACAGATAAATAATTTCTATCCTAATAATCATTACTATAGATATACCATAAAGACAGGTCCAAGGAAATGAGCCATGCTCTGTGAAAAGGGGACTGAACACATTTGCAAAAAGTATCGACCCAGGTCAACCTGTGCAGTCCGCACAGGCCGACCTGGGCCAAAACTGTTTGCTTGTGGTCAATTTTCTATATGTTCAAGGACCATTCTACCTTAGGATGCGCTCATTTGTTAGAAAAAAATGGATAGAACTGAACAATTTGTATGTGATGACTTGCATGGTATAATGCATCACGGGGATGTATTAAGCCCCCTTTTGCCAGATAATGGCTCAAATATATGTAGGTACTAGCCTTTAACCCTGTACCACACAATCCCGACTTTTAACGAACCTGGAGAAAAAGCCTTTTGAAAACATTATGGGATAAAGAGAAAATGCTGGTAACCAGCATCTTTGGTAAAAGAGTTAAGAGAGAACGTAGCCAATGGCTTGGAAACAATGTCACTCGAAGTACTGATATAACAGACCCCAGTATATCGTGGGAAGTTACACAGGCCACTTCGATATAACTTAATAATGTTGAAAACGGCGTTTAACACCAATTACAGTGGCAAACTATTTTTCCCTTTTGCTACCACGTTTTGTGAAGCAATGTTTTGTGCATTAAATTTCGCAAGTGTTTATCTACAGAGTATAAATCTCTACGTCAAACATGTGTCGACAGTGAAGGAAAATTTTAGCACCTGCGGCATTGAGGCAATAAAAGACACTTCGGCGATCATTAAGTCAACTCTCTAGTGGCAGGTATCGTCAATTTGATGACGTCACTGACGCTAAGAATGAAAAATACGAAACTGGGGCACAAAAATATTGGCTAAGGCCATCGCCCTAGGAGACATGTTCGTTTGGCATTTTCGCAATATTCTGATTATTTTTCCCGGTGGCATTTTCTAGCATTGTTTTCCCATCTGAATCATCGATAAACGTATTCTCTTCAAAACCGGTTTCGTGAAAGAATTCTTTTTTTTTTTAAATTATTGGTTAATTAACCTTTTTAGCGCTAGATCTATAGATAAAACATGGACTTTGATCGGACGGCAAAGATCAAGATCAGACTGCACAGAACGTGTAGTCTAATCTTGGATCGATTCCGTCCACTAGTTTAGCCTGTAAGATTAAACTCTTTCTGCGTTTCACAGGATCGTGTTTTAACAAGAACATGTGGTCTGACCTTATATGGCTTGCAACACGCGAAAAGGGCATTCGGACATTTGCGTAAAGTGTCGACTCGGATCAGCCTGCGCAGTCCGCGCAGGCTAATCCGAGACGGCACTTTACGACTACATTAGATTCTGTGATACAGTGGACTTGCGCAAAACAGAAAATTACATAAAAACGGAAAGTGTCATTTCGGATTAGCCTGCGCGGACTGCGCAGGCTGATCCGAGACGACACTTTACGCAAATGTCCGAATGCCCCTTTTCGCGTGTTGCAAGCCATATCGAGACTGCCCGCATGATCAATCAAGCCTTTGTGGTTTATATTTTTCAGCTCTCGCAAGGGGTCTCATTTACATTAGTCGCACTCTGGCAAAAGCGGTTTAACGCATCTCCGTGATCCATCATTCCAAGAAAGTTATTACAGAAGTATAGATCCATAAAATCAATTTTATCTAACAACCGACTGAATCATGAGGTAGAATGGTCCTTAGACATAAAAAAAACATAGCAAAAAGTTTAAACCCAGGTCAGCCTGCTCAATACTTTTTGCTTGTGCTTTTAAACCCCATTTTTTTTTTCAAAAAGAATTACTGATATATTTAGTGCTTAGAAAAATATTATCGAAAATAATGTTAGCCAGAACGATAAAAAATGCAGCCGAACTATTTTGAGGGCGAATCACACGAACATACAACAAGGAAAGGTTCTCTCAATGACGTCATTGAAATAACAGAAGAAAATGTTAATTGAAATTTATTTTCGAAAAAAAAAAAATGCAGCATCATATTTGATTTCTAGTGTGGGCCATCAGAGCTGTTGTTTTTCTGTTTCCTCAAAACATGTCTAAACCAGAAAATAATATGAATTTACGGATATTTTCGAAACAGGAATAGTTTAAGGTTTTTTCCCCCATTTCTGCTTGCAGAAAACAAGAGGGCTTGTATTTAGTTTCCTTTTATTACTACTATTGTTTTCTTTTTTTTGCAGACGAAGAAGATAAAGATCGACATGTGACCGTTTTACTCAATTCCGAAGAGTCCACTCTCGAATTTGTAGACAAACCAATGGATAACACGGTATGTTTATTAAAGGATTGTTTCTAGCCTTATATCTTTCCTTACCATTGACGATACAAGACGCTTATGTAGACAGTGTAGATTGAGATCAGACGGCACAAAAGGTGCAGTCTGATCTTTCAACTATAGTTTCCACTCATTTATTCTAGATTATATCTGAACTGTCTCTTTATCTTGCAGCAGAGCTGTATTTGTAGCCATTGAAAAAATACAAGTCAGTTATTAGTTAGTGAAGGAGTTAAAACTTTACAAGACAACAGAATTTGAGACGAGTCCAAATTGAAAGCATTTTCAAGCGACAAATTGTATGTGGCTTAGTTTGGGAGATTTGTTTTTTTTTTATAGGATAGAAAACATTGCACAAAAAAGAGAAAATGCTGATTACCAGCTTTTTCTCCTTTTCCCGCAATTTTTTCAAAAGCTTTCTTTCCCAGTCGTTAAAACTCCGGACTGTGTGAAAAGAGGGTAACAGTGCTGTATTTTGGGAATATAATGCATCTTGTAGCCACAACATAGTTAAGTTGTGGTCAAGATTTACTTTATCTCGTGGCCACGAGAGAGTATCTTGCTCCGACGACGGTGTGTTCTCTGAACGCCTACCAGATTTAATTAACACCTATCTGGGAGGGGGGATTAGGGGGGCCTACTGAGTGGTACTGATATTTATAATTGTACTGGTATAGATAGGAACTGATGTTGTCATTTGTAAGGTTTGAAATAGTAAGAAGCCTTTTGAAAACATTGTGGGGTTAGGAGAAAAGCATTTTTTTCCTTTTTTCCACAATGTTTTCTAAACCTTTATTGATAATTCCATCATTTGAGTTATGATATGTTTAATTATTCATGATTAGCTAAAACCATTTTTCTTTTTATTAGTTTTATGAATAAAGTTAAATGGAATATAAATCTAGTCTTTTATCAATTTTTATTGTTAAATAGATGCTATTTATCTGTAGTTAAGCATCGCAACTATTCCCTAAATAGACCCTCCTAATCCCCAATTCACACCCTATGTTATTTTATAGGAGTAGGCGTTCGGGGAACAAACCCCGACGACATAGTTAACCCTTAGGCTGCTTAATCGCGACTCTCTGACCTTTTGCGGACAGTGTAGATCAAGATCAGACTGCACAGAACGTTTATTTTGTCGTCTGCAAGTGCTTTCAATTTGGACCAGTCTAAAATTTTGTCGTTGGTAAAGAGTTAACGGCTTAACCCTTTAATACTCAGTCCCGAGACTTAACGACCCTCAAGAAAAAAGGCTTTTGAAAACATTGTGGGAAAAGGAGAAAATGCTGGTAAACATCGTTTTCTCCTTTTCCCACTATGTTTTCTGCAGTATCGAAGTCAGAAATTATCATTGGAAGTACATTTATTATGTCGTTTTTAATTGCTTTAAATTTGTCGAGTCCAAAATTTTGTCGTTTGGTAAAGAGTTAAGGGTTAAATTGTGGCCACGAGTTATTATCTCGCCTCGGAGAGATACTTCATTTCTTTTTTATTCACATGATCCTTTATGCTGCCGTCCTTCCCCTTCGTCTGAAAAAACCACTATTTTTTCCCCAAAAGTCTGCTCTTTTATTTCTTCGTGGAATTACCTTACATCAAAAGAATCTCTCATTAAATCTAAGCTGAGTCATATCGTTCTGCATACACGGGGAAATGTTGTTAACATCACTGTCAAAAAAATGTTTGAACCCCCACACCTTTGGATGATATGTAACGTGACCGTGACGTCATGCATTCCTTATCCTTGATGGCAAATTTCGAATCTTAACAAGTTCAATAATATTTACAATAAAAAACGTAGACAAGAGTAAATTTGTTGTAGCAACAGAGAAACATAGTGACAAATGAAAAGTTGCTCATCCAGAGCAAAATTACAATCGTCATGGGGGAAAAGACACACACAAACGTTTTCTTGACAAACTTTACTCTCTGCTACCTCATGATATTAAGTTATACAAGGCGCATGTTTGTCAAATTAATACCTGTGTGAAAAGGCTACGGCTTCTCCGTATCGAAGTTCTCACTAGTGCTTACGTAGATTTTTTTTTTATCTACGAAATTTCGTAACTTCTGGATCCGCGTTTTATTATTGTTATGAATCAAAAAAAAAACTAGTTCATAGAAAAAAAAAATATATATATATATATAAGAATGACGTCATTCGAATTCGACATTTTGAAAAGAGATCAAAATAGCCATTATTGAGAAATTTGTTCTAAGAACAGAGAGAGAGAGAGAGAGAGAGAGAGAGAGACAGACAGACACACAGACACACAGACAGACAGACATTTCAATAATGGTAAACAAATAGCAGAGTAACACAAGAAAAGTGTAGCTAGTTGCACTGACTGCTGTCATTTTACCAAATTACTGTTTTGCCATACGAGTCACATTTGATTCTGACGTCTCATGTGCTTTCAATTCGGAAGAGTCTATAATTTTGTTATCCTGGTAAAGAATTAACCATACAGGCTTGTTTTATTTGTAACACCGTCTTTATAATACCGATATTACGTAAATACATATTTGAAGGAAACATGCATTCTTTTGAAAGATTGAAAAAAACATTCTTGGAAAGCAGCAATCGTTAATATCAAACAATCCCTCCTTTTACCATAATGATTTCAAATGTGTACTGGTGTACTACACGGACGTCAGAAATTGTTTTAACTCTTTATCAGAAGATATTTTTTCAGACTTGTTCACCTTGAAAGCAATTGTAAACGACAAATTATGACATTATGTCTTTGGAAGGAGAGAAAAAACACAGTTGGAAACAGAGAAAATGCTGGTTACCAGCATTTTCTCCATTTACCACAATGTTTTCAATGTTTTTTCTGTCTCAGTGTCGTTAAAACTTGGGATTTTTTGATAAAGGGTTCAACTGATTTCTTTAGTAAACGAATATCCGGAAAACCGAGTCTCATAGTTTTACAGTCATGATTCACCCAGATGAAATTCCAGACTGACAGATTTTTCTATTCACTGAGTCAAAAATAGATAAAGGTCCATGAATCATAGGTATAAAGATAAGTTCCGCATGCGTAATACATCGTGGGAAATTAATTCATTAATTCCACATTCGTTTATTCAGAAAAGAAAGAATGAAAGTAGGAAAGAAAGAAAGAAAGAAAGAAAGAAAAGAAACGAAACGAAACGAGAAGAAAAAGTGTCATGCTTAGATAAATCGCAAATAGGTCGATTGGTGGGTTAATTATCAATAAAGTGATTGAAAAAACTAAATAATAAACGGATGACAAATTTTCTTGACATATCGATTTATATAGTGAATTTACATGTTCATAGATGAAATAAGTTTAGTTTAGTCATACGTATTCTTTTTACATCGATTGAGAAACAGGTTCTGGTCGATTCTGCTTCCTGGATACTAAACCAGTGCTCGCACCGATTGTGCGAGCCAATAAACAGAATAGATGAAATTGATTGATTTGATTGATTGATTGATTGAGTGATGTTCTCGTTTCAGGAGCTGTCCTACCATAACTTTGATGCATTCGGGGTTGTCTTTTCCATCACAGACCGGGCTACTTTCCAAACAGCAGTTGACCAATTATACACAATAAGACACGAGCTGGACAGAACTGATAAGCCAACAATTCTAATAGCAAATAAAATAGATCTCGTGCGGAAACGAAAGGTAGCGAGAGAAGGTGAGTCATTTACTTTGTTGTTATTTTTGCTGTTTTGATGATGATGATGATGATGATTATGATGAATTCACGTGAACATTAGACTTAAAGGTACAGCTCAGTCTGTATCTATTTTATTGCGAATGATGGTTTAGTAGCTTTGCAGAGGGCTAAGATAAGATTGCACAGAATGTGTAATCTAATCTTAATCTACACCATCTGCGCTTAGCAGCCCAAGGGTTAAGCCTTGAGAAGAGTCAAATTTATTTAGTATGCCTTGAGTTAGAGTATGATACCAGACTGGCTAACTTCAGTTAAACTTGGATTACGTACAGTCATTTAACCGACCGTGCGACTGATCCACTGGCCG
Organism: Hippopus hippopus; assembly: GCA_946811185.2. Taxonomy (NCBI): domain Eukaryota; kingdom Metazoa; phylum Mollusca; class Bivalvia; order Cardiida; family Cardiidae; genus Hippopus; species Hippopus hippopus. The sequence goes on from OX328103.1 coordinate 32,556,302, forward strand.
ACCGACCGACCGACCGACCGACCGCCTGACCCATCAACCCACCCATCCACGTTCTGGCCATCAAACAGACCTCATCAAAACACCTGACAATGTATGAACTATGGACACATTATGGAATCAATCAATCTTTTACTATTAATTCGTTGTTCCAACGGTGGCGCTCTATCATCCATTGTAAAGTAAGATTTATGGAGATGTCTTGTAAATCCAGCATTGCATGATAATGACAATTAAATTTGATTAATGCATTGCCATGGATCAAATTACAATACCGGGAGATTCATTGATCCATCTCGCTTCTTTTACAACTTGCCTCTCTTTGATTTCAGACAATGTGAATATTTTTTGAAATATTTCCTATGAATTGGTAAAAAACATTTTTTTTGAAAAAAAAGAGAAAATGTTGGTAACCAGCATTTTCTCCCTTTCCCCCAAAATGTTTTGAAAAGCCTTCTTCCGTAGGGATTATCAAAATACTTGAATATGTAATTAACAATTTCCTGCACAATCCCGAGTTTTATAAGACCCTGAAGAAGAAGGCTTACGAAAACATGGTGGAAAAAGGAGAAAATGCTGGTTACCAGCATTTTCTCCTTTTTCCACAGTGTTTTCTACCCTTTCGGAGACAAATTTTATCATTTGAGCCACTTGTATTTTTTCGTCTGCAAATGCTTTCATATTGGACTAGTCTAAAATTTTGTCGTTTAGTGAAGAATAAAGGACATTTTTTTTTGGCTTCTTAAGAGGATATCTTGTAAGTCCTCTGTATTTCTTGTCTCTTGTTGGTTTGTTTAGCTTCTTATAATTATAACGGCCTTGCCAGACACGATGCTAATGACATTTTCTTCGCCGTTAGCCCCTAAAAACTAAAGAGAGTCACAAGATAAAGCGCTCAAAAGGTCTTTAAATATTTATACCTATGGCTAGAAAATAAGATAAAAGCTTGTTGTTTTGGAGTAACAATGATCTTCTGTTTAAAGTGCTTTGGCATTGTCGTATAGAAGAAAAGAAGATGGGATGGGTGCTATATTAGAGAGTTGGCTGGGGAAGGAGAGAGTATATTGGAGAGTAAGGGAGGGAAGAGGAGGGAGAGAGAGAGAGAGAGAGAGAGAGAGAGAGAGAGAGAGAGAGAGAGAGAGAGAGAGAGGAAAATGGGAGAGAATGTGAGATAGAGAAAACGAGAATGAGAGAGATTGCATACGTTTTGAGCATAATATTTTTCGATATCTCAACGCAACCTTTTGGAAATAAAAGCAAAAGGTCAAGGAAGGTCGATTTTAATTTGCACTCTCCCATGTGCGATTTACTTTGTCTGAAATCTAAAAAAGCGACAGGACTAGTTATCAACAAGTTTTAAGTTCGAATCCTGACACTACCACAATTTTGTCCGAGAATTAATTAAAGTCTTTGCGACCTTATTCTTCTTGAACTATTTTCCACTAAGTAAAAATGTTAGACTTGTCCAAATTGAAAGCTTTTGCAGGCGACAAATTACATGTGGCTGAATTGATGGGAATTAATTTAAAAGGACAAAACATATTGTGGGAAAAGGAGAAAATGTTGGCGTCAAAAGTTTTCTACGTTCGGGGTCGATTAAACTCGGGCTTGTTTAGTGGGAAAACGGCAAGTAGGTTCGAAAGGCAATTCTTTACCAAACAATCCCGAGTTTTAAAGACCCTGAAATAGAAAGCTTTTGAGAATAGTGTGGGAGAAGCAGACAAATGCTGGTAACCAGCATTTCCTCTTTTTCCTTTTCTCTTCCTTTCCTATGACAATTTTCAGTTTTTGAGTCACAATTTATTTGTCGTCTGCAGATGCTTTCAAATATGACGAGGCTAGAAATTTTATCGTCTGGTAAAATGCTACGTAATAACTAAAAAAGAATGGATGAACCCTCTCAACGCCACAGGCAGGAACAATGACTGTTGCGGACGGTGTAGATCAAGATCAGACTGAACAGGACGTGCAGTCTGATAATGAATCTACAGCGTTCGCTTGTTTTGGTAAGTCTGTCAGATAAGATTATTTCTGAGCTTCAGCGGAATGTATTTTCAGCTGGCGGAAGGAGATATTTGTTTGCTCTAAAAGAGTTAAATAATAGGACTCCCTCCTCCGAATAAATACGTCGCTCCTGAGGTGAACGAAGAGTGTTTCTCCCTACACTTTTCGAATGTTTACCCATAGATCGCCAAATAGACAAAATGGGAATGCACCTTTCTCTTAAAAACGCACTGGCAAATAGAGAAACTGCACATAAAATGCAGCTTTTCTGTTAGCAACTATGTCTACAAGCTTTTGCCCATGTCAAAATCACACTCACTATGTTCTTTTAATTTACTCTGTGCCAAACAACAAAATTCTAGACCAGTCCAAATTTAAAGCATGTGCAGACGACAAATTAAATGTGACTCATAAATTGAAAATTTGTTTTTGGGAGGGTAGAAAACATTGTGGAAAAAGGAGAAAATGCTGTTTACCAGCATTTTCTCCTTTCTCCCACAATTTTTTTAAATAGCCTTCTCCAGTGTCTATAAAAGTCGAGATTATGTGGTAAAGGGTTAACTCTTTTCAATCTCCTTGAAAGCTGAGTACTCACAAAGGAAACTACCAGAGAATGCAAAAGTTAGTTGCTGCCAAACGTTCTTGAAATTCATCTGAGAATGGAGATCAAGCTCAGAAATGCAAATACTTGCTCTCTGAAATTGGTTATAAACTATCCACCTTTGCTACACTGATACTGTGACAAAATTTAGCTGTGAAATTGCAATAATTCTGGTTTTGTTTTCTTCTAAGTGAGCATATCTATGCCATTTATTATGTATAACGGGAAAGGTAAATCATTAGAAATTGTCAAATACACACCATAATAATCATCATGTACAGCATTATAGAAGACTTCTACCTCGACCGACCTTGAACTTTAATCTATAGCTTCCTTACCAATGCTTAGCTCTTAAACACTATCCTGCTAAATAACTAAAATGAAATTTTCAATTCAATAGTAAAAACCCAAACATTGCTATTTCAAAGTATTGTTTTGGGGAATAGTATGTTCTCATCGGACAGTGTAGATCCAAGATCAGACTGCACGTTCTGTGCAGTCTGATCTTGATCTACACTGTCCGCAAAAGGTCAGTGAGTAATTAACCACTATCTTGCTAAATAACTAAGATGACACTTTCAAGTCGATAGATAAAACCCAAATTTTGCTAGTTTAAAGGTATTTTTGGGAGTAAAACATATCCTTATCGGACAGTGTAGATCCAAGATCAGACTGCACGTTCTGTGCAGTCTGATCTTGATTTACACTATCCGCTAAAGGTCATTTAGTCGATCTTAGCAGCCTAAAGATTAAAGTAAATGGATGCTAGTCTGTTTTTTTTTGCAGACAGCGTAGATCAAGGGCAGACTGCGAAGAAGACGCAGCCAAACCCATGATGTACACTTTCAGATATTTTTAAGATATTTTTACTCTAAAAAGCCTGAAAATTGTCATGTGTCCTCTGAACAATACTATCTTATTTTGAGAGAGAGAGAGAGAGAGAGAGAGAGAGAGAGAGAGAGACGGGGGGGAAAGACGGAAGGACAGACCATTATTTTATTTGCATTAAAATTGTGATTTTCACTCACATTTATAGAATTGCACAATTTGTATCAGTTTAATGAAATATTTGTTCTATTCTTTTACGTAACGCCCATTTGTTCTCTCTTTACAGAAGGACGTGCCGTTGCCAAGCAATACGACTGCAAGTACACAGAAACCTCGGCCGCTCTCAACCATCACGTAGATGAGCTACTGGTCGGATTTTTGTCACAAATCCGTCTCAAAATGACCCCTGGTATCAAGATGGAGCCACCCAGTTTCGCTACACACGCCAAGTCAGGAAAACAAGTCGTGTCAGGCCCAAAGAAATTTTTGCACAAACTTTTCAAGAAAAACATGGGGAAGACGTCACTTCACGAATGTGAAAATTTATTTTCGGAGTAAAACAGATATGGACTATGTTCTGCCAAAAGGAGGTTTAATGCATCTGCAAAAAGTATCGACCCATGTCAGATGCGCAGTCTTTAAGTTTTGTGCATGTCAAAGAACCAGTTTACGTCATGGTTCAGTCAGTTGTTAGACGAAATAGGTTTTATAGATCATTATATAACGACTTGCTTTGTATAATACGTCACAGAGATGCATCAGTGATAGCGATGGTTTTTTTTTCTCTCTCTTAGTACTTTGCTCTCAGATACAGATTTATAAAAAAAGTACCTAGAATTCGGTAACGTTCATGACCAAAGAGAGAACTAAATAACCTAAAATGGAAGCGGCATAGGTGCCTGTAGGCAAAGTAAAATCACGTGTTCTTATTTAAAATCACACACACAGCACAAGTTGCCATATTTGTTTCCCGGTGACGTCACGCCGTGCACTAAACTTATTAATTCATATTGGATGAGTTAAGCTGAAACCCTCTCTTGAGTCTACTTGATGAATTCGGTTAGCAATCGAGTTACGTCATTTCAGATCAAACCTTTACCCCAATGGAACCGTGTACTTACGTACAGATAATCGAATTTCAAGATGGTAGGTAGAAAAAAGCACCAAGTACATGTAGCCTAAGCATGCTGCAGCAAGAACTATCGGTTAACTTAGTTAATATCTATATGTCTATTTACCGCCGTCGCTGTCAAATTTATTTGGCAACTTTTACTTTTTCCCCATAGCTTGTCCATAAATTACGCATGACAATTTTACGTCTGACTTGATTTTACACATGATTACTCGATTGACTGATCAAACAAAAGGTCTGCAAACCTTAAGTTAAAGTCACCAACCAAACTGTTTTAACAGGGTCGCTATGTTGAGGTGAACTTGATCGCTGACCTGTTATTTTACTGAATCATTGTGTAGGCATCTAAATAAAGGCTAGAAAATAGTTTGTGGGTTTGCTCTCGAGTTTCAGCTAAACTCACCAATTCTTAAATTAGCCTAGCACCAGTGCTATAGTCTGTTTGTCTATGCGTAAACAGAGTGAAAGTGGAAACACGGTCTTAATCAAAGCGCTGAGAGTACTGACAACAGTTGATGTGAGGCCGCTATTTTTATTTGATATATTGTTACAAGCATTTTTTACATTATGGTTGTGAGTAACCCTTTTTTTTTTCGAATTTCACGGGACATGTCTATTTTGATAACATTTTGTTGACACTCATTATCATACTTTTTTTGTTTGGTTACATGATACTATTATTAAATACATATATTACATTATTTACTCATTAATTGAATTGATCCGAAATAAATACTGTTTCTGCAGTGTACTATTACAGTCGAATTTATTATTCTACCCAACCATGTTAAATGAAATTTCAATTTCATAGTAAGGTTTTGAACTAAAACAACAAATGATTAAGCTATTTTATTTCAATGCCTTTTTTTGCAATGAAAAATCGGAAACTTTTCGTTTAGACTGCATTTAGATTTTTTCAGAAAGCTTACGTGCAAGAGAGACTTCTCTTCCGAGAAAAAAATAATCGATATTCGAGAATCTAGTCTTGTTCTGGAAAATCCATATCTCGGACTCGAGCCTCGCTCGAAAAAAAGAAAAGGTTTTCAAAACTTAACACAGTACCGATATGGATCCTGATATTTTGTAGTCACGTGGTAATATTACAGCGATTTCATTTGTCGTTATGACACAAGTGAGAAATAATAACTTTTCTCACTCGTTCTTGCACTGTAATTAAAACACATTACATGTGTTTGTTTTCTGTACATTTTGTGTATTTTTTGTGAACATTTTTGTTTACATTTTTTGTGTATTTTAGCCCCCAAAGCGTCAAGAGCAATTCTATCTGCTTTGTGAACAGTTTACTTAGACAATCGAGATCAGATTGTACAGGATGTGCGTTTTGCTTTTGAATCTAAACTTTTTGATATTTTGTTAAAAGGTCTAACAATTAACAAAAAAATCATAATGGAGCATGTACGTCTTTTTTGCTGAATAAACGTATTTGTTTTACTTACTTGGCTGTTCTCCTTTCACTGCAGTCAGCAACATATTTCGCTTTTGCAGGCGTTGTGGATCAAGATCAGATTTCACAGAACGTTCAGTCTGATCTTCGTTCTACATCGTTCGCTACTTCATTTAAATTACGACAGGCTTTCTCTGTAGTTACAGAGGAGTTATTTTGTCAGACCTTGAAAATAGACACATTTATTCATTTGCTTCTTTAAGGGGGCTGGATACATTTTATGGTTCAAATTCCCAAACGGTTGTGGTTAAAATATATTCAAACAATTATTTTGTATTTACTCCTGTGTGTATATTTTCCTAATATGTGACAGAAATAAGTATTTTTGTAATAAAAAGTTGATGGTATTTAAATTATAATGTCTCTTATTTCTTTCTTTTTATATTTGACTTGTGTCAAACAAGTTCCAGTCACACTTCGGCGACAGTTCACCTATCCATGTTTACTGAGAAATCTACCTTACTAAGGCTGATAAACGGATGCTTTTCTGCGTTTCTAGTTGGCAACAAACCCGGCCTTCAACCCTCTACGAAACGATCAAGTGTCATTACGTCTCTCAGGGAAAGTGGGCTTTTAAAAAGTTGTGGGAAAATGAGAAAATGCTTAAACCAGAATTTTCTCTATTTCTCTACAATGCTTTCCACGCTATCAAAGCCAAAATCCACTATAAGAGCCACATGAAATTTGTCGCAAGTACAATCTGGACAAGTCTGACTTTGTCTTCTAGTCAAGGGTTACAGTGCTGTAATGGGTTAAATCATGTTCATACACTTTACTTTCAATTAACTTCTTTTTAGTTTTTTTTTTTCCTGAGAAGAAACAAAAAAGACTTTATTTAAGTAGATAAATAACAGGCTTCCCGTGCCGTAGTCGAAATTAAAATAAAGAAAACAACCCTATTTAATCTTAATCGAAAACTCCAGGGAACTACAGAAAATCCTTTTCATGTCCAAATAAGAAACGAGAAAATTATTTGGGAGTCTTGTACAAGGGGAGCAAAGAAATTAACCCCAAACGCATTTGCGATTGACGCGAAAATGGATACGGTTTGCCAAGCGTGTAGGGCAATATCTACTTGCACATACGTGCAGTCTGATCTTGGTCAGCACTTTCTGCTCCCTTTCAATGGTTACAATCAAATATACTATGAGTTAGATGGAATCACTTCAGTCACCCACCCCCATTTATCTTTTTTGCAATCAACAGTAAGTGTGCAGCAGACAAGTTCAGGCACTCTTAGGGGCTGTGTATAGATCATGATCCAACTATACTAAATTATCAGTCTGATCTTGATTTTTGTATTGTCAGATAAATTTTGATCTTAACTCTTTACCAAACAATCCCGTGCTTTAAAAAAAAGTGGTCTGCAGCAAGATGCAAATATCGTCTAAGTTTAGTCCCTTACCAGACAACAAAATTTTGTGCTAGTTCGAACTAAAAGCCTTTGTAGAAGTGACTCAAACAATGTAATTTGATTTTGATAGAGTTTAAAATATTGCGGAAAAAGGAGAAAATGCTGGTTACCAGCATTTAGTCCATTTCACACGATGTTTTCAAAAGGCTCTTTCTTCAGAGTCATTTAAACTCATAATTGTCTGGTAAAGGGTTGAATGAATATAAACAATAATCACTTCCGTTTCATAAGCACTCTTAAACGACCCACTCCTGTCAAAATCAAAGAGAAATTTGATTTACAGTTCCGACTATTTTAAATTTCAAGCAACAGGGGTACCACTCCTCCGGAAAATTAAATCCTTCAAGAAATATTCATAAACAAAAAATATCTTGTCAAAATAGATTATATCGCAACAGGATTCAAAGGGAAGATGTTGTTATGAATTTTGCCCCTCGCTTTTCTAAGCCCACGTTTTTTCTGTTGGACAATCCCTTTAAAGATACTCCTAAACTCGTTTTCAGCCAGTTTTAAACCTATTTCATCCTTATTTTATGAAACTAAAATCATTCTTGTGTATTCATGACAAATGCTGCCCCTGATGGCTGCAAGGTTGCACAGATTACGACGAATAGAAAATGCATTTCATGCTTTTGAGTTCTTCCAAGCTATCGCTGTTGTCGTTCCGATTTTAAATGAGGACAAAATTAATGAGTTTCTTTTTTAGTTTCTTTTCCCGTACACCATATTTATCGATTATTTGCCCAGGTTTACACAGTTGACCAATATCTGTACAATTATACACACTATAAGGTTTTTTACTGTTTTTTTTTCTCCCTGGCTGTAGAGATGAATCTTTAACTCCTTCTGCGCCAATCTGACCTCTTTTAACTGCTGGGCTACGACTGGAAATACAATCCACTGACACTCTGTGTTTTTTTTTTTGTATATGCTAAACTATACAAACTGATGGTATAAATCAAGGTCAGACTGCAAGTTCTGTGCAGTCTGATCATGATCTATGCCGTCCGCAAAAACCCATGTTTTCACCTAAGTCGTCAAAAGGATTAAAATCAGCCTCTTCCTTTTCTGCGCTTTTCTCAGCCCATGTTTATTCTGTTGGACAATCCCTTTACCTCTTTCAGCGCCACTTATATGAGCCATGCTCTGTGAAAAGGGGGCTTAATTCATCTGCGAAAAGTATCGATCCAGGTCAGCCTGCGCATTCCGCGCAGGCTGACCTGGACCGAAACTTTTCCCAATTGATCATTTTTCTGTATGTCAAAGGACCATTCTACCCCATGATTAAGTGGTTTGTTAAAAAAAATGGCTATTATGGATCAATAATTATGTGTTGACTTGTCAGGTATCATGTATCACGGAGATGCTTTAAGCCCCCTTTTGCCAGAGCATGGTTCATATAAATTTGACCTCTTTAAACGGCTGGACTACGACTGGAAATACTATCCATTGACACTCAGAAAGACTTTTATTGTATAGGCTAAAATATACAAACTAACTGTATAGATCAAGGTCAGACTGCAAGCTCTGTGCAGTCTGATCTTGTTCTATGCCGTCCGCAAAAACCCATGTTTTTACCTAAAGCGCCAAAAGGATTAAGATCAGCCCCTTCCTTTTCTACCTAGGGCAAACACCAATTTAGGGTTGCCCTCTTTTGTCTTTTTTGTCAACCAATCGTAAACCTGCTTTCATGTTCTCGAAATCACGGAAAGAAATATAGGATCTGACATGAGTTGGCTTTTGAGATAAGATTTTATTAAACGAGTCTGGGGAAATGTTATTAAGCGAGCCTTTGGAGAGCTTAATAACATTTTTCCTTGGCGAGTTTAATAAATATTTATCTCAAACGCCAACGAATGTCAGATTCTTTTTATCACATAACGTAATTTCACGAAATATAGATCAGATGATGCAAAATCATTTATAGATGCACCCGCAGTAATAACCATAAAACTCATTCACTTCTATGAAATACGTCCAAAATGACGTCAGAAATGACGTCACACAAATATGATATCAAACGTGTATAAGATAAGAAAATTCTTAATGGGTATATTACACTGAAAACAAGGGAGGTTATGTGATAAAATTTGGTAACATCCCCTGAAACAGCTAAAGTGTTACGGGTAATATGTATATTTACAACAGGGACCAGTTTAATGGCAAGGTTGATCGCCCCGGTGTATATCTGCTATTTTGGTGAATGAACCGAAAAGCCTTTTGAAACGACCTTAGTATAAGTTACCCTCAGGAAACAGATTTTCTTTAAAGTTTTAGTTATCGTGACAGGAATATTTCTTTTTCTACTACTTTACCCTATATAGACCCTATCCATTCATGAAAAGTGACCGTGGAAGAGTATTCAAAATTTTGTAAAAATACTGATTAATACTACAAAATGATTTCCCCCCTTTTCCGCGTAAAGAAATTGGGACGTAAAATATAGCAAAGGGCGCAATTTTGGAGTTAACGTCATGGTCATTTAGTTAACGACATTTTCATCTACTTTCTGAGACCAGATATGACGTCATCATATCTAGTGCGTAATCAACGATTGTCATACATCATGTGACATTCCCATAATCCTTGGCTAAATTCTGGCACAATACCTGAAAATATCCTAAGAGGCTGTCTTTTATGGAAATACAATTAAGGGTTTTTTTTTATTTCAAATTTCTCCGTCTCATTTTTGATGGTTTTCCAGCTTGATAAAACGTCCATTTTGTAGTCTAGTAAAGTTATAAAAATCAGAAAAGCCCCCCAACCTTATAACGGCAAGAAAACATCCATAATAAGGTCATATCCTAGCCGCGAACCCATTTTAGCTCTAACTTTTGAGGGATGTGTGTGCACTTTGAAAGACTAGCATCAATACCTCTAGTTCTCACCACAGAAAAATAACGTTTGTGCCAGGGCAATCGATGTAAATTTGGATCAGACACCACGATTAGTGGTGGCTGTTCTAGATCCACAACGTTTGTCATCATCTACATGCGATTTTATGGACAGTAGACATCAACTGGTTAATCGAAAAGAAATAGACATGAGTTCCACAATGACTTGTCTTCACCTAATCGTCTTTATATGGTCGACTTGAGTTCATGAGATAAAACTCAAAGATTATCCTGTTTATTTCTTATGCAAATGGAGTGATTTGCCATATATGGTCATTCCATTAGTAGAAAATGCTAATTCGGTCATTTATGAAGGCAAGATAACACACATCACTGGGTACATTCGCTGGCAAACGCACCCACACTGCCGTAACACATAAAACTCTTAAACACGACGAAATTTAAAACTTGTTCAACTAAAAAACATTAAATCTGGTTTAAATGAGGAAAGTGTTTTATGAAAAGGTAGAAAACAGTGCGGAAAAAGATTTATGGCATGGTACCGGTTGTCAACTGTGGAGAAACGTACCCTGATTCTTTACTGGCAGTATTTGCAGATAATTGAAGGAAGTAAACAGCAAAGTCAAGATATTTTCGGATTTACCTTCTAAAGCTTCATTCAGGTGTAAGGTAACTTAAGTTCAACGTTAAACTGATGGATTCTTTTTTGACACGAGGAATCTAAATTTTAAAAAAAATTGGTTAAGTAAACAAAAAAACTCGTTGTAATGGGTCAATTTGGCAAACGGTGTCAGGCTACTGAAACTGTGCTATTTAATTAATGCCTCTCACGTATTCACTTTTCTCTTTTTTGTCCTATGAGGAAACACCGTAATCTTCAAACTGTTTCAGCTGCTGATTCCCGAAAGCTTTAAGAATTAGACATTCCATCTCAGAGACAGAATCTGCAGAATCCTGGCGGATAACGCACTTTGTCATGCATTGGATGGTTAAATAAATTACTCTATAAATCCGGCTTTTCATGCTCATGCAGGTGCCATCACTGGAAAACTTTGTGGGAAAAGGATATATGATTTGTGATAAGCAATTGCGCTTTTCTGACCAAATTTTACATAATGTTTGAAAATCACATTTTCTGTGTTTTTTAATAAGTGACAAACGTGTAGTATGTAGTTGCTTTTGGAAGGTATAAAAATAATCTTCAAAGTAATGGGTCAAGCAAAGTTCTAGTCTAGAACAGATTATTTAACTCTTGACCAAACGACAAAACAAAATTTTAGACTAAATTTGAAAGCATTTGCTGATATGAAAATAAATGTGACTCAAAAAACCGTACTTGTATTTTTACGAGTAGAAAACATTGTGGGAAAAGGACAAAATGATGGTTACCAGCATTTTCTCCTTATCCGACAACGTTTTAAAAGCCTTCCTCCCGAGGGTCGTTAAAACTCGGGATTCTGTGGTATTGGGTTAAAACTTCAGTTCTTTACTAAAACCTGTGTTCCACATACTCTTTCGATTCCCATCCACTAACACCAATGTAGCTATTGAATCGGCGTTTTTTTTTTTATCGTCGCTACCGGTTACCCACAAGCGGGACGCACCATGAAGGCTATTAGTATTGTTACGGGGGATAGTGCAGATACAGGACGAAACCCATCCGAAGTTTCGCCTGGTTCTTTAAAACGTGCTCGGTGTATAGCACCGTCACACGGGACCTCGGTTTAACGTCTCATCCGAAAGACTATTAGTAATTTTCGATGGCCAGCCGTGGGAATCGAACCCACGCCCTCATGTGACCCCAATCATCACGTTCACGAGTCCTACGTTCTACCAACTGAGCTATGCGGGCCGGTCAAGTGTAACTATGACTCTCAGAGGGTTGTTTTCCTTCTTCTAAAATGTAGTAGCAGCAGCAGTTTTAATTGGTTGTGCGCACTTATTTATATGGATTGTGCAAGTTCGCTTGTTATAGGACATCGTACTGACTTATATTTTCGAAGTAAATCTGTTTTAACTTCGCAAAATTTCTCTGTAATTATATCTAGTTGTAGGGTGAGAAAGGTGTAACTTAAAGTAGTAATTCGTTAGCTTTTAACGTCTAAAATCAGATTTAATCAGCATCTAAACGCAGGTCAAAATAAATTTATTAGAAATATTAATGACAAATACAGGAACAGTATAAAACATAAATGTTTGATATGGGACACAATTAGAATAAAATCGCTGGGACGTACTATATTAAGTTTTGACCCAGTTGTTCCTGTCAACTACAGTTTGGTAAAAAACGCTCATTCTGACCCATTAAGTACTCACTTCAACTAAATAGATTGGTAGAATCAATCTTGGCTGGCATACATTTCTACTAGAAGACGACATTCAGGTCAAAAACTAGCCGCATAGTAATGTTTTAAACACTGTGCCAGTAAGTACATTTAACCTATAGGCTACTAAGCGCTACTCGATGGCCTTTTGCGAACAGAATAGATCCGAAATCAGACTGCACACAAAACGTGCAGTCCGAGTTTTTGTTTACAGTCCAACACGGTGAATTTTTCTGCAGGAACGAGAACTTTGAAATCGCTTTATTTTTGGTTTTATCGTGGGCTTGAAATTTTTCATCAGATTAATTTAGCAGTTTGGAGGTTATTGAAAATGTCTCTCATCCGAAACAATTTGGTAAAAGAAAATGTACAAGTAATGCCTAACTCTTTACCAGACGACAGAGTAATAGATTCTTCAATTTTGAAAGCACATGAACATTGAATGTGGCTGAAATGAAAGGAAGAAAAATCGAGTTATTGGCTTCCCCATTGTTTTTTATAAACACAAAATCGTTCTGTGAATGGTTCTTCTAACATTCAGGCAAATATATTCGAACACGTGAATAGATCAGTTATTAATGACAAAGTCATGATCAAAGAAGCACTGTATGTAAGTAATTTACCAAATAAAGAACGGATAGTACACCCAATAATTGCAGAACTACGTTACGTCTCGTAAACCGGAAGTGGAAGCGGAAGCAGTAAAAGACACGAGGCAACACTACGTCACTCTTTCGATCAGGATGATAGAAATGAAAGCCTGGCAGGTGTGCAAACAGGAGACTCAAAAAGCGGTGGTAGTGTGGCTAAATTAAAGAAATCTGTGGATGGATACACAGTAGACAAATCTGGCGTCTATCACGCCGAGGGGTTGCATCTTAAGTCTTTGTAAGGAAGCCTTCTATTCACAAAGTCTTTGACATGCTTTAAAGCAGATATGCGCTAGAAACAGTCACAATCTAATATCTGACCCAGTTGCTCCTGTTAAATACAGCCTGGTAACAAAAACTTTCATTTTAACCTCTATTGCCGAGGTTTTACCTTCAGGATGGTAATCACAGCTTGTGTGGACAGTGTAGGACAAAATTAGACTGCAGTGAACTTAAGTACTGCTTCTTTGCAACTTAATACTGGACATAATAGCGCCGACTTTCGATATTCATGCCTTGTTTGCCAAAATGGACATAATCATTCAATCTATATATCGTTCTAAGGGTTAACTATTATCCTGACAAATGTGTTTGTCGGAGAGTGTAAACTGAGGTCAGCGTGAGACGTATTCACCATTCGTTCTATTACATCCTAAACTTTTTCTTAATTAAAAAAAAGCAATTTCTGAGTCGCCAAACCATTTGGTTTAGCCAATCTGAAATTGTGATTTTTGTTCTAAATAAAAAAAGATTAATAACGGCTGGTGAATACCGACCCAGACTGGGTCATAATAATATGGACTGCAACACGCAAAAAGGGGCATTCGGACATTTGCGTAAAGTGTCGTCTCGGATCAGCCTGCGCAGTCCGCGCAGGCTAATCCGAAACGACACTTTCCGTTTTTATGTAATTTTCTGTTTTGCGCAAGTCTAATGAAGAAGAAAATCTAATGTAGTCGTAAAGTGCCGTCTCGGATTACCAGGCTGATACGAAACGACACTTTACGCAAATGTCCGAATGCCCCTTTTCGCGTGTTGCAAGCCATATGTAGTGTGATCTCACACTTGAATTATCTGTTGATACATACATTAAAAAATGATAACTTACGTTCAATTGTTAAGATGTTTTATAAACTAAGATATCAACAAAAACAAGAAATATCGTTAAAAAAGATAAGCGGTGTAAATTTTCCATCAGATAGGCAGGGACCCTTACAATAAATATGTCTACATTTTTGACCAATCACAAATTTCCATTTATTCATTTGTTAACAATACCACAAAGCACGTCGAATGCCAGAACATTCAGCTATGGAAAAAAAAGTTATAAAGAGAAATCCCCAGTTTCGATAGTTTTTTTTTCTGTACAATTTCTTATACCGTTTGTCACGGCGGTAGCCGTGACCGCAGACAAGATATAAATACATTTTAAACCTACTACTGAACAGTTAGTTGTTCAGTTAACTGAGTCAGTAGGGTCGCTAAATAATGGCTTGACAGTTGCAGGTTCAAAATCTAGACACTACAAATACTTTGAGCTTTTTTTTTTTGATACCCCCCTCCCCGCAGGTTGGGGGGGGGGGGTTAGAGGAGATAAAGAGAGAGAGAGAGAGAGAGAGAGAGAGAGAGAGAGAGAGAGAGTGAGTGAGTGGATCCATTAGTTTCTATCCTAGTTATTAAAAGGAAAAACACGATTTCAAGAAATAATTATGAAAGGACATCCGTTTCTGATCCAATTATTTCTAATCAGCTTTTGCTGTCACGCACAGCTTGAAATCGCTATTCGATCATTACCACAATTTTTTGCACAGGGTATGGGGATAATTAGGCCTGTTTACTTCCGTTTGACAAGGGGGAAAATAATTATTCGCTTCTTATTTCCCTACTGCCTTTCTACATCTTTGTTGGTGTATCTGTATGCTAGATGAACTATTCGTCTGTCTGTCAGTGTGTCGTTTATTTTATTCTCCCTCCCCAACTCTGTTTGAAATTGTTAATATCCTCTGTCTGTCTGTTTGTCTTTCTGTCTGTCTGAACTGCAGTCTGTCTCTCTTCCTCTCTCCTATAATTTTCTTGACCACAGACTGAATGTACTTTATTTTTTGCGGGTGTGAAAATAGTAATATTGGCGGAATTAGATAAAAATAACAAGGTATGTACGATTTTTCAAGGTTAACATACTTTTCCTGTTGTACTTTTCATATTTTAATTCGAGTTGTTTCCAAAGGTATTTCAGTTATATATCACGGCGTCTAGCGCAACTATCCATGATAGATTGCAACACAATCTTACCAAACTACTGGCTGCTTTCCCCTATAGTCAGAACTGAGAGGAATAGATCCTGTAACAATGCCTCTTATCAACTGCCCGAAAAAAATGTCGTGTTGGGATTTGAACTAAGGCTTAGTAGCCCTGGATGTTGCAATGATTTTCGGGGCGAGGTAAATGAGCCCTTTACTAAACAATCCATTGTCTGAGCAGCATTTGATTTGTTGCCTGCAAATACTTTCAACTTGAAACTAATCTGAAATTTTGATGTCTTGTAAAGACTTATACGTAATTTTACGAAAAAACCAAATAATGAATAAGCCATACTCTGTGAAAAGGGGACTTAATGCATCCGCAAAGAGTATTGGTTCATGTCAGCCTGTGCAGTCCGCGCATGCTGTCATAGGTAGATACTTTTTGATGTTTATAATATTATGTGACGACTTGCTTGGTACAATGCATGAGGGAAATTCATTAATCCCCCTTTTCACAGAACATGGCTCAAATATATGAGAGCGATAGACCGGAAGAAAAATTTAAAGCGACCAATAGAATGACTAAATGGCCTGCAACACGCGAAAAGGGACATTCGGACATTTGCGTAAAGTGTCTTCTCGGATCAGCCTGCGCACTCCGCGCAGGCTAATCCGAAACGACACTTTCCGTTTTTATGTAATTTTCTGTTTTGCGCAAGTCTACCGTAGCACAAAATCTAATGTAGACGTAAAGTGCCGTCTCGGATTAGCATGCGCGGACTGCGCAGGCTGATCCGAGACGACACTTTACGCAAATGTCCGAATGCCCCTTTTCGCGTGTTGCAGGCCAAATGCTAGACAGAGCGTAAAGAAGTAATATTTAATGAGATTTGATGAATCAATGATTGATCTGGCGTGGGTATTTTTTAAGTCTGATCTCATTACGCTGATAGCGCGTAATTGCCAGGCGTCGATCTATCTTCATTAAACTTGACAGGACATTCTCGGTCCAGGCGATGGTTATAATGTATTGTTGTTGTAAATGTGATACATGCTACTTGTACGTCTACATGTCCGAGTGATTATTACTTAGTTTGATTGAATAAGTTTGTTAGCCTATACAACTGTCTGTCTGTCCCTCAATCCATCAGTCTGCCCGTCTGCCGTTCGTCCATTCACTGAAAAAGACTGGATTTAGGTTAATGCTTCTAGGACTCAACTTTTTAATTTCTTGATAAAAGTACTTTCTGCAGTTCAAATTTTGGTCGGGGACGCCATAAATTGAATAGCAACTGGCAGGCTAAAGGGTAAGGAACTTTTAATTAGAAGATTGCCAAAGGGCAGCATGTCGAGCTCGACATGGGAGAAAATCTCTTTGTTTTCAAATACACCTGAAGATAGAAGTACTCCCTATTATGAACAAGTAGAAGTGTTTAATTCATGACATTCAAGTATGACATTGACCTTGAAACGACTGAAATGAATAATTCAGAGACACTCATTAAGTACAGATGTCGAAAATGTCATCAATTGAACATTAAGTGTGAGCTTGACCTCGGACCTACCCGAGCAAATATTTCAAGTGGCTCATCTACCCATGAAGGAGAACAAATATGCCAAATTACTTTCAAATCCATTAATAAATGTAAGGATTATGGCTCGAACATGGTCTATATATAACAATTTTATCATTTGATCTTCCAGTGCGACATACCTGAACAAATGACACACGTGGCACTTTAACTGGTAAAGAAGCACACTTGCGCAGAATTACTTTGAAATCCACCCTCTAATGTAGAAGTTATGGCCCGAACAAGCTCTGTGTGTGACAATTTTTATCATTTGACTTTTAAGTGTGACCTTGACCTTGGACCTATCAAAACAAATGCTACAAATGGCACCTCTACTCATGATGGAGACCAACTGTGCAAATTTATTTTGAAACCCATCCATAAATGTAGAAGTTATGGCTCGGACAGCTTCTTGCATGACAACTGTATCATTTGACTTTTAAGTGTGACCTTGTCCTTAGACCTTCATAAACAAACGATACAAAAAGCACTACTACACATGAAGGAGAACAATTGTGCAAGTTATTTCAAAATCCATCCATAAATGTAGAAGTTACGGCTCAGAAAAGCTTTGTGTATGACAATTTTATCATTTGACCTTTAAGTGTGACCCTGACCTTGGACCTACCCAAACAAATGCTAAAGATAGCATTTATACTCGGGAAGGAGACCAGTTGTGCCAAATTAATTTGAAAAATATCCGTAAATGTAGACGTTATATCTTGGACAAATCTGGTCACACGCATGCACCCATGCACAAACATCCAACTGAATCTTTAACTACTGACTCGCTTACCGCTAGGGGGCTCGACTAAAATGATTTTTCCGGTAGGATGGTTCGGTCCATTTGTTGTTTTCAATCTAGTGGGATCCAGGTGAACAGACTGTGAAGTGTTTTTCATCAATAACACAAAGCTCATGTGTTACATCTTGTAATAACTGTCCGTATAAGAGGCTTATCACAATCTCCTACACAATTCTGTAAACTCATTACCTCCTCAGCCCTTTACACAGCAATCCCGTGTTTTAACGACCCAAAGGGAAAGGACTTTTGAAAAACATTGTGGGAAAAGGAGAAAATGCTGGTAACCAGCATTTTCTCCTTTTACCACAATGTTTTATTTTTACCCTAGCAAGATCAAATTTCACCATCTGAGCAAGAAATAATTTGTTGTCTGCAAAACCTTCCAATTTGGACTTGTCCATAATTTTGTCGTTTGGTAAAGGGTTAGGCCTTTGACCTCGAAGCACTGGGTGTTTCGTCGGAGTGCGCTTTAGCAAGACACTTAGTACCCTAGCCTAGTACTGGTGAAACTAAGGAAATACATAAATATGTAAGCTGTCGCCGTGGTATGACTGAAATGTAGAAAGCGACGTAAAACATCGTTCAGTGCATCAACCTTAACCCTTTGCCAAACGATCTTGCGATTTAACGATCCTGTGGGAAGAAAGCTTTCGAAAACATTGAGGGAAAAAGAGAACATATTGGAAACCATCAATTTCCGCACAATGTTTTCTACCGTTCGAAAGAAAGTTTCCATCATTTGAGACAGTTTTATTTGTCGTCTGCAAATGCTTTCATTTTGGAACAGTGTAAAATTCTGTCGTCTGCTAAAATTGACAATAAAAACACCCTTGCGAAAAAGGGAATAAATAACGTGAAAGGCGGTTTGATTCATCAATGCATCTGAAAATATCGTTGCAAAAGGAGCAGTTGCTCGTTAAAACAATTTCTGCTATAATAATTGCCACTATGGGATTAATTGCCTCATGGAGCAGCAGACAGTGTAGAGCAAGATCAGACTGCACTCTCCGCAAGATATCACTGGTCGCGAATGGCACCAAAATGGTCGCGAGTTTCCAAAATTACAGTCAATTTCTTTCGCTTTTTGGGACCGTGCAAACCAAGAACAGACGGCACAAAATGTTCGTACTCCATCCGTCGTTCGTCGTTTAACTCTCGTAAATAACAGATTGCATGTTTGTGATGATTCTGTAATCATCTCCAGCGCGGAGAGTACAGAGATCGAAATCGTTTTAAATACCTGTTTCCTGTTACTTGCCAAGCAGTTTCTGATTCCAGGGGAAGGCTTGTTTTTATAGGCTTGTCCTTATATAAATTTCCGTAAGATTTTGAAACAACTTCATAGATTGGTCAATAGGTTGTTAGATATGTGGTCAAGAGAGCCATTGTTACCTTTTGGAGCCTTTACTACTTACACGTATATTGTTGACTTTGCATTCTAAGAGTTTCAAGAACCATGACTCAATACAAAAGATTAACTAAGTAAAGACAAACGAACATCATCATGTTGTTGTTCTGTAGATCGTATTAGCTCTTTCAGTGAGAAATGCATGAACTCGGCCATTTTCGACGGCTGAATTTATAATCCACTGAAATTTGTACTGACTGTCACCTTATAGACTTGACTGAATAAGCAGAGGGTATAGATCTAAGATCAGACTGCACGTTTTGTGCAGTCTGATCTTGGATCTATGCCTTCCGCAGAAAGTCCACATTTTCGCCGATGTTCGGTTGAAAGGGTTAGAGTGAATCGTAATGGCAAAACTATTGTTGACTCTCCATCAATTATTCAATGCAAGTCCATTTCAATTTGTCCATCTTCAGTATCGACTTTCCTTAATTGACCTTAAAAGCTTAACAGGCGAGGTTTTTGGGGTCGTATTTCGTCAAGTTGTAGCAACGTTTTACTGTAATTCAACATTTTTCTTTTACGTAACCCAAGTCGCATTACGGATTAGTACCTTGCCGATTAAGCTACATAAACAAAGATTCTTTCACCTAGTGGATAACAACTTACCAAAATCCAATGCAAAGAATGCAAGTCACGTAAAACGGATTTCAACAAATACATGTATAACGTTGTTCACAAAAAAAAAAAATCCACACACCACTTCCCAGTCATTTTGAGGAGTCTATGCTATGACCGGAAGTAATAGTTTGACTTCCGCATGGGGAGATATATTTACATCTGAATCAACGGAAACAACAGAGCGGCGCTCTCTGTCGGCTGGACGGAAGACACAATTAGAACTGTAGAACCATTTCATTGCAATTCCTAGCAATTCGGGTTAAATTTTTTTTCACATAATTATCATTTTAAGACATTAGACAGGAAAATGGTGCTGGAAACAAACTCTGTAATACTCAAATTTACGAAAAATTTGCCTTGCATTCTAAGAGCTCCAACGAAGAGAACAGGAACTGTATTCACCACCTACTTTTGATATTACTATATATGGGGATATATACAGGTGTCAAAAAAATTACGAATTACCTATTACTGGCATTTTGCGTACACAATTTTTTCAGAATTCAAGACACTCATTATATTTGTTGGTATATTTGAGGTAAAATACGCGAACAAAAAAGTTTTCGAATATTTCAAATTCGCGAAATCGCGAAAAATTCTGCATCGCAAAAAATTCCACTTAAACAGTAAAATTTCACCCCCCCCCCCCCTTTCCTAAAAAAAAAAAAATAAAAAAAATAAAAAACACCTTCGATTGGCTAGAACCTTCTGTTTCAGCCAATCAGATCTGAGTGTAAGAAAATTCTTATTCTTATACAGTAAATAAGGGAGTTATGTGATAAAACTTCTCTAGCAAAACATATAGATTCTAATTATTTATTTTTCCACGAGGTTTTTCAAACTCTCACTTACTTAAGGAATGAATGGTATTTTTTTTGTTTTCATGGAGGTATGAAAAAAAAACCTAATCACACTGTATGAAACCGCGAATAATTCAATATCAAAGACAACAAATATGCACTTAAATTTTACTCTAACTGCTTTTTTTTTTGTAAATCCAACATTGCGTATTTATTTAATGTCCATTTCATTGATATTTCATGGCGCGGTAAATATGCTCGTTCATGACGTAATAATGACGTAAATTCATGACGTCATTATAGTATTGAACATTGGCAGATTTAGTAGATTTATTATTAGAAGTTCAATACGCTAGAAGTAAGTTGAAAATAAGTTTGTTAGGACCCAGCAAAGTCACAATGAGTTTAAGCTCTATCTTTGAATTTACTGTTGGATATTTTTTTCAATGTTCAGAGAAAATAAATTTAGCCAGCAATTTGAAATTCGGACTGGATATAAAATCAGACAGAAAAACATTATGGAATCTCGTCTACATGTTTGTTTACATTAGTTTGACTGCAAAAGTAGTTCCGGCATTGCTTAATTTTCTTTTTTCATGGAGCTATGATTTTTTTTTTTCAGCCAATCAGAACTCGTCAATGTTCATGAAAACAACTAATATTGAATTATTCTTGTTTGATTTGAATACAAAATTATTCTTTTACAGTAATAAAAAAAGGATATTTGTTTTTTACGGTGAAAGATCGAAATTTGTTTCATCGAGTGAACATCATCGGTAATATTTTCACGAGTTTTTTCACCGAAAAAGCCAATATTGTATTTATTTCATGCTTTTAACTCTTTCTGGGGGGAACTTAATCAAAATTCAGTACAGTTCTTTTCGGTTATTCCCCGTGGCGTACCCCCTCCGCATAGCAACGCATTACAAAATTACGTCAAGCGCGAGAAATGTAAGGTAAATTACGTCATATTTCCATCTGGTTGTGAGGCACGCGCATTTTACCTAGGTAACTAGTGCGCGGTAACAACTGTTTCCGCCTTTAATTGAAGAGTTAGAATATAAAAATCGGTATTTTCACTGGTCGTAACCATGAAATATCGAAAAATATTTCACAGATATTTCTCGATAACCTACCGGAAAGCATAAAATAAAATACACTTTTTAGTTGGTCCATAGTGCTTTCAGTATTTGATAAATCCTTTTCTTTCCATTGTCAAAAGTTTTGACCGTCGTGTGATTTTTCTCCTCAACTTTCTGAACAGTTAAGCTGATGGAAAAGAGAATTCCAAATTTTGGTTCGATTGTATTTCTTTGCATCAGGAACTTTACCGCACCTTTGGCTTAAAGTTCTTATCCCCATGGACTTAAGAGAAAAACAAGTTATTCGTAGCTAAATAGGATGGCTTTCATTTACGACTACCTTAAAGACCACCACTAAGACTTACAGGAAAAAGTTGATTTTTGCCCTTTCAGTCAACCCGTGGATAGATTTCTAAATGTCACCAAAAGGCTGATGAACAGGAGTATTAGCACCTTTATGGTTGTCATTCCTCTTAAACCTTGCCCACACAATCCCGAGTTTTAACGACCCTGAGAAAGAAGCCTTTTGAAATTATTTTGGGGAAAGAAGTATTCTAGTAACCAGCATTTCCTGTTTTTTTTTCCACACAGACGAATTATATTGTTTGAGACGCACTTAAGTTGCCCTCTGCAAATGCTTTCAATTTGGACAAGTGTAAAATTTGCTGTCTGGAAAAGGTTAACCTTTTACCAAGCGGTAAAATTTAAGACTTGTCCAAATTGAAAGCAATTGCTGACGACGACGACAACAACAACAACAACAACAACAACAAAAATTGAGGTCGTTTTTCTTGTGAAACGATAGAAACCATCGTGTGGAAAGGAGAAATACTGTTTACCAGCATTTTACCCATTTCCATATCCTTTTTAAAGCCCTTTGCCTTAAGGTCGTTATTTTAAAACGCAGACTTATTTGGTAAAAGTTTAACTTGTTTATATAAGCTATTTGTAGCTTCTTAGGATGGAACTTTACTAATGACTACCGGAAAGGTCATCACTAAGACTTTTAACTCTTTTACTGCCAATGTCGACCGACATGTAAAGAGCTTTTGCGAACGGCGTACATCAAGATCAGACTGCACAGATCGTGCAGTCTGATCTTGGATCTACACTGTCCGCTACCTTGAGCTTAGAGGTGACCCAAAACATTGTAAATTGCAGCAGAAATCTACTTTGAGACCTTGAAAAAAGAGTCAGATTTACTGAAATGGCAGTGAAAGAGTTAAACACAACTTTTGCTCTTTCAGTGGAACCTGTGAATTGATTTGTAAATGTCATCAGAGGGCTGTTGTACTTTAGGATAAGCCACATCTCTAGTTGGAAGCATTTGAACATTTTTGTAGTCTTACATACTCCTCATGTATCATGGAAATTTCAAAGTGACTCATTATCATTATGACCTTTTCATTGTTAATTTTGAAATTAAAGAATTCAGTACTTTTGCAGTGCACGATACTGTGTGTACTTGTATATTATTATGTATGTTATCATACAGGTAGACTGTACTTTTGGATTATAAATGTGATACAAAATGGCGATTCAGTAAAAAACCAGACTAGCAATTACTATACACATAGGAGATAAAGACAGCATAGAGAAAGATCCAAAAGTAGTTAACCAGAAGCATTGGATTGCAGATGCTTCAGTATAGCAAGTGAGTGTAACACCATAAAGGTATACTTTCGGGTTGGAGTCAAAAAGTAGTCCATTTTGAAAATTTGATATGAAAGACGTCTGCTGCACTTTATTATCAATGAAGGACAATTTAAATCACATTCTGATGTTGAATTGGTGATGTATTTAGAAACTGGGTAATTTGTTATTTCTTAGGGAACCATTAATTTTGTGCCTGAAATCCCGACGACAAATAAAGCCATCTTCTAATTGCGAGTTTCTAAAGGTAGTTGTGTTTGAGGTGGTAAAGCAAAAAAAAAAAAGGCAATCGGTTAAGGTTTTTACCATTTTGTTGAGGCCATTGAACATTTTTTTTTTTCATCGAAACAAATACGTAGGCACCTGCTTTGTTTAGGAAAGAGTAACAGAGGATCGAAGATTGTGATTTTCTAACTATTTATCTGAGAGGGGCGTGTAAAAAAGGGGGGTTATTTCACCTTCGTAAATGCTCTATACCATTATACCAAGCCACTTGTCACATAATATGGGTCCACTTTTCCTAAACCCGGCTAAATCATAGGTTAGAATGGTCCCTTGACACGTAGAAAATTTACCAATAGCTAAATGTTTCGATTCATGTCAGCCTGCGCCGGTTGCGCTAGCTAACATAGGTCGATACTTTTTGCAGATGTATTAAACCCTCTTTTCACAGAGCATAGCTCACCTTTTTTTGATGTATCAAATAATCAGTGGTTTGATTTGGTAAAGACCAAACGACGAAATTTTAGACTTGTCCGAATTGAGATCATTTGCAGACAACAAAATAAACGTGACTCAAAAATTGAAACTTAACTTTGGAAGAGTAGAAAACATTGTGGGAAAAGGAGAAAACGCTGGTTATCAGCATTTTCTCCTTTTCCACACAGTGTTTTCAGAAGGCGTCTTACTTGGGGTCGTTAAAACCAGGGATTGTTTGGTAAAGGGATTAGTTCCATACCAACGCTGAGGATTCCAATTTGAGAATTCTAATTTAAAAGTCACTGACACCTCTAAGCGAGGTCAAATACCCTCAATGTTACCAATGAAAGAACTATTACAAAGGAAAGACACGCGCGATAGTTCTAATTGGGTTTATCATCACAAATCAAGTAGATATTTTTATGACATCAAAAGTTCGATGAACTCTAAACACCAGCGTATGTCCCCACCTTAAGTCTCTCTTCTCGTCCCCCTCGACACTTAAGCCATGTTCACATTTACAGTCGTCCTCGAAGTTGTCCGTAGTTTATTTCAAACGTAGTCTGCCGTAGTGTTACTACAGTCAACTAGGTTGAAGTACGTTCGAAGTAGGTTCAAAATTGGCAAAAAGGGAAAATATAGAAAGTTTAAGTATTTTGAACTACGTGTAAGTAAGGTCAACTGCATTCAACTGCGAGCAAAGTGGCTAGGGTTAACTAGGGTATCACTACGTCTAACTACGGGTACCTACGTTACACTACGTATAAACTACGTCCTAAGTACGCGCAACTCCAGTTAAGCCGTGGTCACACCTTACGTAGTTAACCGTAGTGGGGAATGACCGCAGATGGCCGTAGTTGACCGTATTAAACGTAGTTGATCGTAGTTACACGTAGAAAGCCGTAGTTCAACGTAGTAATGAACGTAGTTTAAACATACGGTTTGCCCGTAGTAAGCGCATAATTTTTGAACATGTCCAAAAATTTGTTACGGTTAACTACGATGTTCTGACCCTACTGTGACCGTTGTTTGAACGTAGTTGACCGTAGTTTACCGTAATTGACCCTACTTAACCGTAGTGTGTTTAATACGTTCAACTACGGCCAACTACGGTAATTCCTCATTACGGTCAACTACGTAAGGTGTGACAGCGGTTAAAATACAATGACTGCAGCTTACCCGTACTGAGCAGGCACAATTACAACGTTTTACCGTAGCTTAACGCAGTTGGCCTTCATTTACCGTAGTTGTGCGTACTTAGGACGTAGTTTATACGTAGTTTAACGTAGTTAATTGTAGTTTGACGTAGTAATACCCTAGTTAACCCTAGCCACTTTACACGCAGTTGAATGTACTTAACCGTACTTACACGTAGTTCAACCTACTTAGACTTTCTATATTGCCAAGTTTGAATCTGCTTTGAACGTACTTCAATGTAGTTGACCGTAGTAGCACTACGGCAGACTACGTTTGAAATGAACTACGGACAACTACGTGCATGACCGTAAATGTGACCATGGCTTTAGTTAGTGTCAACTGAGTCAAGCTACGGTAAAACGTTGTGACTGCGTCTGCTCAGCACGGGTAAGCTACAGTCATTGCCCTTTTGGAAGTTGATTAGCCAGAAACAGCTGATCGCTTAATCAGCCATGCCACCTTGGTAGAAAAGATGTTTTTCAAAACTATGGTCAACTACAGTACACACTACGGTAAAGTAGGGTTAACAAGAAATTTCGTTGAAATGATATCCCCCGCCGAAAAAGACCTTTTTTGATACAAACATATTAGAGGTATTGTGCGTTGCATGAACATGTGGCCTTTTTGTTAATGGTCCATGATAAAATTACACATTAAGCCCCCTTTTTCCATGGCACAGCATTTCATTAAATGAAAAATATATAAGCGGTCCATAATGAGATTATACATTAAGTCCCCTTTTACCATAACATGGCATTTCATTTAATGAAAGCAAATGATGAAAATATACATCAAGCCCCCTTTTTCCATGACACGTCATTATATAGAAAAGAAAATTGTATCAACGGACTATCCTAAGGAAGAAATGCATTAAGTTTCATAAATGTTCGTCAAGGACTTTAGAAGATATCTGTCCAGGCGGACGAATGGGCGAACTAACTTATTGGTCCATAATGAAATTATACATTTAGCCCCCTTCTTTCATGACATGGCATTTCATGAAATAAAATCAAATAACTATTGTCTGTGGCTTAATAAAGATGAAGTTTAATTACATTTTGTCCTGTAGTGAAAGAGATATTGGTCCATAATGAAAATATTTGTCAAGCCCCCTTTTTCCATGACATGACATTTAATGAACAAGAGCGGCAAATTGTCGCAAGATACGCCCGTCCCACCGCCAGTTGTCGAGGGGGGATAATAATCGTAAAGGGCAGGCAGAGGAAAATAGTAGTACAGCAAAAATCATGTAAGTGATTGAAATAGGCATGAATGTCTCCTCTAATGTTAAGGAAACATGCATATAAAGTTTCAGGTGATTCCAAATGAAAAGACAAAGTTATGTTGTAGAGAAGCATGAAAAGCTGTAAAAAAAAATAATGAATAGGGAATAATTCCAAAAGGGCATTAGGTAAGGTTACGGCTCCAGTGCAATGCACTTTTCGTAACTGCAACAAACATGTTTACCAAGTCTCAAGTCAATTTGACTTGAGGTGACAAAGTTCCGTTCCGGACAAGCAAGAAATACTGTAAAAATGAAGATCAAAGTGGAATTACTCAAAATCCGCGCTAGGTAGAGTTATTGTTCTTGCGCACTGTACTCCGTAATATTGCAACAAACATACATACCAAGTTTGAAGTCGTTCTGACTTGAGATGACAAAGTTATATTCCGGACAAGCACTAAGTGCTGTAAAAATGACGATCAAAGGGAAATAACTCAAAGACAGCACAAGGTAGAATTACAATTCTTGCGCACTGCACTTCCAAATATTGCAACAAATAAGCATACCATATTTCAAATCATTCCTACTTAAGATGACAAAGTTATACTCTGGACAAGCAAGAAATGCTATAAAAATGAAGATCTAAGGGGGAATAACTCAAAATTCGTGCTAGGTAGAGTTATGGTTCTTGTGCACGGCACTCCATAATTTTTCAACAATCATGCATACCAAATTTGAAGATGTTCAGACTAAAAATGACAAAGTTGTATTCCGGACAAGCAGAAAATGCTGTAACAGTGACGATCAAAGGGAAATAACTCAAAGACAGCACGAGGTAGTTTTATGGTTCTTTCGCAAAGCACTCCGTATTATTGCAACAAACACAAATGACAAGTTTCAAGTCAATCGGACTGGAGATGATAAAGTTATGCTCAGGACAAGCAGAAAATTCTGTAAAAATGACGATAAAAGGGAATTAACTCAAAGACAGCATGAGGTAGAGTTATGGTTCTTTCGCACTGCACACCGTATTATTGCAACAAACACAAATGCCAAGTTTTAAGTCAATCGGACTGGAGATGACAAAGTTAAGCTCCGGACAAAGAAATGGACAGTAAAAATGAAGATCAAGGTGGAATTACTCAAAATCCGCGCTAGATAGAGTTATTGTTCTTGTGCACTGTACTCCGTAATATTGCAACAAACATGCATACCAAGTTTGAAGTCGTTTTGACTTGAGATGACAAAGTAATATTCCGGACAATCACTAAATGCTGTAAAAATGACGATCAAAGGGAAATAACTCAAAGACAGCACGAGATAGAGTTACAATTCTTGCGCAATGCACTTCCAAATATTGCAACAAATAAGCATACCATATTTCAAGTCATTCCTACTAAAGATTACAAAGTTATACTCCGGACAAGCAAGAAATGCTATAAAAATGAAGATCAAAGGGGGAATAACTCAAAATCCGTGCTAGGAAGAGTTATGGTTCTTGTGCACTGTATTCCGTAATCTTTCAATAATCATGCATACCAAATTTGAAGATGTTCAGACTAGAGATGACAAAGTTGTATTCCGGACAAGCAGAAAATGCTGTAACAATGACGATCAAAGGGAAATAACTCAAAGACAGCACGAGGTAGTTTTATGGTTCTTTCGCAATGCACTCCGTATTATTGCAACAAACACAAATGCCAACTTTCAAGTCAATCGGACTGGAAATGACAAAGTTATGCTCCGGACAAGCAGAAAATGCTGTAACAATGACGATCAAAGGGAAATAACTCAAAGACAGCACGAGGTAGAGTTATGGTTCTTTCGCACTGCACTCCGTATTATTGCAACAAACACAAATGACAAGTTTCAAGTCAATCGGACTGGAGATGGCAAAGTTATGCTCAGGACAAGCAGAAAATTCTGTAAAAATGACGATAAAAGGGAATTAACTCAAAGACAGCATGAGGTAGAGTTATGGTTCTTTCGCACTGCACACCGTATTATTGCAACAAACACAAATGCCAAGTTTTCCAAGTCAATCGGACTGGAGATGACAAAGTTATGCTCCAGACAAGCAGAAATGCTGTAAAAATGAAGACTGAAAACAACAAAAATTCACTCAACCGCGCAACTTAAAATCGCTCCCAGTAGGCCATTTTGCATCGAATCAAAAAAACAAAAAAAGTGTCTCGGCGGAATGGGTTATTGTACACACATATTAAGTTTCATGAAATTCTGTCAAATGGTATTGGAGATATTCTCCCGGACGGACACACGGACGGACGGACGGACGGAAGGACGGACGGACGGACAATGCTAAAACTATATCCTCCCGCCTTCGGCGGGGGATAATTACGGTTAACTAAGGTCAACTACGTTCAAACTACGGTCACAGTAGGAACACAACATCGTAGTTAACCGTAACCAATTTTTGAACAAATTAAAAAATCATATACTGACTACGGGCAAATCATAAGTTCAAACTACATTCATTACTACGTTGATCTATTGTTATCTATGTGTAACAACGTTCAACTACGTTTCATACGTTTAACTACGGCCATCTACGGTCATTCCCCAATACGGTCAACTACGTAAGGTGTGACCACGGCTTTAGCAATAACTTAGGACTAACCCGTTTCTGCACATTCTAATTTCCAACTTTTCGGGTATGACCAATAGGATGCCTAGGTTGAGGAACAAGAAGCACGTCTTTTTTCCACATGTTTTGATATTTTCAACCGAAATCTTCTAAAAACCTCCATCGACATCTGGGTCCGCATTCATAAACCATTCTTAACCCTTACGCTGCTAAGAGCGACTCACTGACCTTTTGCGGACAGTGTAGATCAAGATCAGACTGCACAGAACGTGCAGTCTGACCTTTGATCTACACTGTTCGATTCGAAGATCTTTCCCACAAAAAGTTACCCATTGAAACAGCAAAATTTGGGGTTTTGCTATCGGCTTTAAAGTTTCGTTTCATTTATTTAGCAGGATAAGGGCTAATAAATTCCAAGTCTAATTTTACCTAACAGAATTTGTATGAGTTTGTCACCGGTGGTCATGATTTGAAAGAAAGTGTTTCTTTTTTTTTGTGTTTTGGTCGGAATCTATGTTCTTTTTCTTTTTAAAATTCAGTGCGTAGAAAGAAGATGCTGAAATAAAGCAGTTGGTTTGTCTTGCAATGACGTTTATGACATATGGTGGAACACAGCCAAACCCTAGACAGCGAAACTGGACTTCAGTTGTGTCGTAGACAACAGAGAGACCAGACAGATATTTGAAGACGGTGTAGATCAATATCAAGATTTCCAAGTTAAAAAATATTTGCGAAACGAAGTTTGGTTGGAGGCCATTTTAACCCTTTACATTATAATCCCTGAGTTTTAATGACCCAGAGGAAGAAAGCTTTTGGTGACCAGCGATTTCTCCTTTTCTACTGTTTAAGAAGCAAATTCATTCAGTTGAGCCACAGTTTTTTTTACGTCTGCAAATGCTTTCAATCTGGACAAAGGCAAACATTTTTCAACTGGTAAAAGGTTAAAGAACGCTGAAAGAAGATGCTATTAATAGAGAAGTGGGTTTGTCCAATAATGACGTTGGTAACATAGAATGGAACATTCCCTAGCTTTGGAAGACTTAGCTTAACTTTAAGTTGTATTGTGGACAATGGAAATCAGGATCAGACATTCTTTTAAGAAAAGTGTAGATAAAATATTAGACTGCACAGGAAGTGTACTCTGGTCTCTTGATCTAGTCCGTTATTTTGTGAAATATTTCTTTTTTTTTTTATAAAATTGCAGTACTTTGGTCCGTTTTCCTAAATTTTCAGAAAGCCAATTCTAAAGGTTCAACTATGATTTTTCCTAGCTAAGTATCGATCATTTAACATACGTAATTTGCTACTCTTATTTGACCAGCCCGAGTGGTTGACCATAAGACTTGTGAACTTCAAGTCATTGGCCGCTTGAGGTTGTGGGTTCGATTCCTCAGGTGGCTAGCTAAAAATCATAGCTAACAATCTTTTGGATGAGACGTTAAAGAAAGTGTGATACACATTAAAGAACACAATAAAGAGCACAATGAAGAACCGGGCGTAACTTAAGATGGGCTCAGTCTTGTATCTTGCACTAATCCTCCTAACATGACTAACAGCCTTCGTGGGGCATTACCTATGGACAACCGGTGCATTTTTCAGTGTACAAGAAAATTAGTTGCGGCTGCTTCTGATCAGTTAATCATAAGGAAAACTATAACATTACTGGTAGAAAGTGATGTTACTGGAGCTGTTAACACTTAATTATTATCGCTCGTTACCTGACATCAAACTTGTAGTTCTCTAAAACCCAGTGATGTTATTTTTCTGCTAAATTTTGAAGGCGTCGCCATTGACGATAATGAAAAAAAACAAGTTTTTCGAAAATATTGATCACTTTTTAAACAGGTGTATTTAGATCTCCACCATAATGAAATATAAAGTTTGCTTAATTTTCATATAAGTTTCATAGCTATATAGCTATAGCATCATATGTTGATCCACACTGAATCTTTGAAATACATGTAAGTCAATGGGGATTTGGACTTATGATAAAAAGTAAACAAAAGGACGGTATGGACCCAAGGGTTAAAGAACTCTTTAAGAAGAACTGAAAACTGTCCTGTATTGACGTCGTTGATATCCTATGTGGTAAGATCCATCTACGTAGACTATAACCAGTAATATGATAGGCCTAACTGGTCATACGTAAATCAAGATCAGAAATAGAAATATGTAGCTAAACTTGTAAAGACACGTCACTTAACTATTAGATAGATCTATAGCATCTGACATAAATTTGCGTTTGAGATAAAATTTTATCAAAGCAGTCCTGATTTTTTTTTACTTAGCCATCCTGTGGCAAGCTCAATAGATCTAACATTTTTCTTGACGAGTTTAAGAACTTTTTTTCTCAATAGCCAACAAATGTCTTTCATTGTATGTATACCCGTTTCTGTGTCTAAGTAGATTTGAATTTATATTGACAAAGTCTAGATTATAAAGGTATATAATTTATAGGTCTGTGTGGCAAGCCTACAAATTCATGAATTAAACCTACCCAGTGCTTTGACAGGAGCATACGTTCGAAATAGTACAAACGATGCTGACATAAAAATACTCAATTCTAACTCTAAAGATTAAACGATTCTGGCTTTAAAACTACATCTATCTATTAGACTATTGAATCGACAGAGAATACAATGCTTTAACAAATGACGTCACACAAAAATCCTTTGACGTCACAAAAAATTCCAGCATGTGTAAAGTGTGAAAATTCGTGATGGTTGTAGCCTATTATGTTGAAACTAAGGAGGTTATGATAATATGCAAGTAATATACATGCTATTCGTGAAATGTTCCTCCTAAAGTAACGACACGACATCTGATGCCAACAGATTTTTCTAAAGATAGCAAGTAAGTGTCATCTTTTATTTTTTGTATTGCTTTAAAAATAGATTTATATATCTACACCTTTTAGGCAACAAGAAAGCTTTTGCTCCAAATCTGAATGGAAACTGAAGTTCATTGTTCATAATTCCAGGACATTGTATGGAAACATAACATTTTACTTTTAATATAAGAGTATGGACGTCACATGCATGTCTCAAGGTGTTGCACTTCTCGTTTTGTTCTTGATGCACCACTCGATTTTGTCTGAAGGCTGGTTTTCAAATTATCGTGATCTAATATAGTAGTATTACATCCTTTCCTCCTCAATTCCATGCTGTCGTGTCTATTTCAAGTACTAAATGCATCTTCTTCTCATTTCGGCATTATAGACTTTTATGATAAAACTGCTCTTTATCCTGTAAATTTTCAAACAAAGTGTTAACTTCTTTACGTCAAAAGTTATTTTGTCAAAAGACAAGTTGTCGTGTAGAGCATCCTTTTAATTCCTTACTGATCATGTATCCTCTCTAATGGCGATGCTGTCTTGTAAAAAAAATGGCATTCTGCTAAAAAAAAAAAAACCACACACACACAAACCCATCGTGCTTACACACCATTATATGGCAGTTTATGTGTTACTAGACGATGCTATTATGATAAACGAAATGTCAAGTTGTTTATCACCCGTTTAAATAGCTTTTAAATGCATCAAGATCTTTTGTTTAAAGTATGTGATTTCTTGTTTATTCCTGATATAGTATAACAGCAAAGAATATAATGGGAATAGAGAAAATACTGACTTGGTAAAGGGTTAATGTATAATCCAATATAAGCGCTGATAGTAAAGATACTTTGTAATTATAGGTCGAAATAATGTCAGACAAAACCCTAATATTGTTTTTGATTTCATAGACATCTGTAAAGACCACACTGTAATTATCTAGGGAATATTGTTCCAAATGCCAAGGTTTCAGCAAAAAAACCCTTAACATTTGACAAGCTGTTAACGTAGCGTACAACTAGATATTAGCCGTGCTCTGTGATAGGAGGGTTTCATGCATCTGCAAAAAAAAGTATCGACTCATGTCAGCCTGCTCAGTCCGCGCAGGCTGACATGGTAGATACTTTTTTGTATTTGTAAATTTTCTGAATGTCCAAGGACCATTCTATCGTCAGATTCAGTCGGTTGTTTGACAAAACGGATTATATGTATCTGTATGTGTGTGATGACTAGACTGGAATGCATAATAATTGGCCTGCAACACGCGAAAAGGGGCATTCGGACGTTTGCGCAGTGTCGTCTCGGATCAGCCTGCGCATTCCGCGCAGGCTAATCCGAGACGGCACTTTACGACTACATTAGATTTACTCCTACAGTAGACTTGCACAAAACAGAATATAACATAAAAACTGAAAGTGTTGTCTCGGAGTAGTCTGCGCTGATCCGAAACGACACTTTACGCAAATGTGCGAATGCCCCTTTTCGCGTGTTGCAAGCCATATAGAAGATGCATTAAACTCTGTTTTCCAGAGCGCGGCTCATCGTTTTGCAAGTTTTTGGGAAATTCTTAGACGATAATTTTAGTCGCCAGCGAGGATGGCTTTTAAACTAAGTTAAAGAAAAAAAATATACAATGCATGTGGAATGTCTAAGTCTTTTTTTTTTTTTAAATCTGTATTTTTTTTAATCCAGTATCTCACTGGAAAGCGATATTGCGTAATACAGGATAAATACATGTAGATTTTACACACAGCACAAAGCAACTTGAGTAGATAGCTCAGTCTGTATTTACTAGATCATGATTTTGAAGGTCCTAGCTATGGCTAATGATGTCTGTTGTCCATTCCCCAAATGAAGACTAAACAATACTGTTCTCTTTACTTTTCTTCCAATGTGAATTTAATCTTTTCAATTAAAGTCTAGGCTAAGCAGCTTTAAAATTAAAAACTAATTCAGATCATCATCATCATCATCATCATCATCATCATCAACGTGGTCACTTTCGTCATCATCGTTATCATGTCCACTAATTGTTTAAAGTTTTAGTTCTTACAATGTAAATCAAGAACCGTTTTCTTAAGTAGCTGCAGAACAGAGAGAAAAAGTGCTGATTTATTCTATCGATATCCTTCTTTGTGGTCAAATTAACGGTTATTGGCGAAAATGGTCAGTCTTTGATAATTACATAGCGACGTGCGGTCGCATCCCTGCGGCCAATAGAGCCTCGATATTGCTTTTTTCTGTAGCTCCTTACTCTTTACGAAACAATTCCGTGTTTGACGACCTTAGAATTTTGAAAACATTGTGGGAAAAGAAGAAAATGCTCGTAACCAGCATTTTCTTCTTTTCCCACAATGTTTTCAATCCTTTCCTGAAAAAACTACGTCGTATGAGAGACATCGGATTTGTCGTCTGCAAATGTATTCAATTTGGATATGCCTGAAATTTTGTCGTTTTATAAAGAGTTGTTCTAGAAATGCGATGTATATTCTGCCATTGTAAAAACAAGAGCACCGCGTGCGGGTGTCATTGCTCGTCTCCAATTGCTTTTACAG
Source organism: Hippopus hippopus (assembly GCA_946811185.2). Taxonomy (NCBI): domain Eukaryota; kingdom Metazoa; phylum Mollusca; class Bivalvia; order Cardiida; family Cardiidae; genus Hippopus; species Hippopus hippopus. Next base: position 32,590,866 of record OX328103.1, read on the forward strand.
ATGTATGATTCCAAGCAAAACTGCAACTTCAATTGAAAAAGGGGCATAACTGTGTCAAAACTTTTTTAAGGAATACCAGGGTCCGTACTGACCAGCTTTTCTTAAAAGAATTGTGGCATTTGTCGAAGACAATGCCACTATGAGTTCAATATTGAATTTTGAAGACCATGTATCGTATTTTGTGCAGAGCCGAAGGAAATAAACCCGATTAAACCTAATTTTTCTCAGACAAAATAGTTTTTCGATCGCACTAAGATATGTAATTGGAAGTGGCATATAAAAATACGCTGGGTTAGACCATCGATCGTGGAAATACTTCTTTTTGATTGAAAATAGCTTCACCAGCTCATAGCCTTCTATTGGCGCAACGATATACACAAAATTTGTCTACTGACCGCTTGGTCCCGGGCTTTTTCGTTCCAAAACCAGTTCGTCCCTGGGCTTGTTCGTGCCATAATTGCGCGCTACTCCATTTGATTGTGCATGAATATTTATAGATTGAAATAATTGATTGTGATGTTGGGAATTAGACCTTTACGGCCAAAGATAACTCAAAAGCATAGTTTTCAGGTATAAACTGAATTTCATTCGATAAATTTATATGGTTTCTCTCTCTACGCACCATGCATCCTACTGTCAAGGGACATTACTCCTGACTCCTGCTGAAACATTAAAGGGAGACCACCAATACACAAATAATCCTAACTTTGACATGAGTACTCTTCCTTCAACAAAAAAGGTGTTAGTTTGCTTAGTAGACTTTCAAAAAGCCAATATTTGAATAATATTACTCTTTTTCTTTCATTATTAATTCCACACAATGGCTTCCTTGACAAATGCCACTTCAGCAATTTCAACGCTTTGATTAGTCTTTATAATAATAATTCTAAACCTTTAGGCGGGATTACCTCAACAAGTTTGAAACAGAAATGCACGCATTCTAATTTAAAATATGAACAGTAAAAGAGAAAACCCTGCTGACTATATAAATCAGTAAGTTAATATTTTATATATATATGAGCCATGCTCTGTGAAAAGGGGGCTTATTGCATCTGCGAAAACTATCGACCCAGGCCAGCCTGCGCAGTCCGCGCAGGCTGACCTGGACCGAAACTTTTCGCTATTGGTCAATTTTCTGTATGTCCAAGGACTAGTCTACCTCATGATTAAGTCGGCTGTTAAAAGAAGTGGATATTATGGATCCATAATTAAATGATGGCTTGCTTGGTACCATGGATCACGGAGATGCATTAAGCCCCCTTTTGCCAGAGCATGGCTTATATATATATACACACACACACACACACACACACACACACACACACACACACACACTTTTATCGGGTGTTTAAATTTAAGACTTGTCCAAAATGAAAGCATTTACATAAGTTAAATGAATATGGCTCAAATAATGGGATTTGTCTATGAAGGGTAGACAACAGTGTGGGGAAAATTTTTTCTTCCTTTTCTACAATGTTTTCAATAGTCTTATTATTTGGAGCCGTTAAAAGGATTAATGGTATTCACTGTCATGGTTGGCAGTAATATAACCAGCGAGTAAAATTTAAAAGAAAATTCAGTAAGAACGAGATAAATTAGGCAGATTGGTAAGAAAAAAATAGCCTATATTGGACAGGTGGTATTCAGACTGCACGTCCAGCGCAGTCTGGTCTTGATCTGCACAACCCAAAAAATCATATATGTGCCATACTCTCGGAAAGTTTAATGTATCTCCGTGATGCATTATACCAATTGAGTTGTCACATGATGATGGATCCATAAAATCCAGTTTGACATACAGAAAATTAACAAAATGGCAGAAAGTTTTGACCCATGTCACACTGCCCGGACTGCGCAGGCTGACCTGGGTCGATACTTTTTGCAGATGCATTAAACCCTCTTTTTGCAGGGAGAGCTTGGGTCATATGGATATTCGTAGCATTTTCCCCGAGCACATAACCTTGCTTTATTTGCACAGCTAGTGTTTACTTCGTCGCAGAATTGAATACGCCTGTTGTGGGGCGATAATAACTAGGGACTAAAAAACCCATACCTTCCTTTACTCAGAATTGATTAAATCTTCGTTCAAAATTGAATTCACCGATGATCTTTCAGGAAATCCCTAATTATTACCCCGAATACATTGCTGAATTCGAAATATTTGCTTGAACCCTTTACCACACAAACCCGCGTTTTAACGACCTTCAGGAAGAGGGCTTTTCAAAAGATAGTAGAAAAAGGAGAAAATGCTGGTTACCAGCATTTTCTCCTTTTCCCACAATCTTTTCTATCCTATTCAATTTTCTGTCCACAAATACTTACAATTTCACCAAGTCAAAAAATTTGTCAGTTGCTTCAGTTGATTGATTGAGTTGTATTTTACGTCGTTTTCAACATTATTTCAGTCATGTCAGGGCGACAGCTCACATATTCATGTATTCTTGTTCATGAATTTCCTGGTTTTCACCAGTACTAGGTTAGGGTCCAGATGTGTCTTGCCCAAGGACACTCCCACGATAAGCCCAGTGGATTCAGTGAGACTCGAACTCGGGGCCTCCAGGTCATGAGTCTTACAGTTTACCACTTGACCACGCAGGACTCCTCGGTTGGTTAAGAGTTTAAGATACATCTTTCCTAAAAGGAAAAGTAGCAGTTATGTATGAGATCGACCAGGACTGTTTCGGCAAGTTTTTTTTATGTAACTACCGTTTGACACAATTTTGCAACAGAACACTTAAAAGACAGACAGAATAAAACAAGGGGAAAAAAATCTGAACAAACCAACAGACAAAACCTAGTCTTTTGATTTTACAGGGACGTTTTGTCTTAGCCAATGAGATAGCTAGTATTGATATTTCAAGGTAGAACAAGACAAATTTATGATGCATAGCATCATAGAAGCCGCAATCTTTTGGTGGACAATTTCAGAAATACTGACTCTCTTGAGAAATTGTGATTACATTTTTTGTATCTTTTTTTACCCCCACCCCCCACCAACGGAAAATCATTACAAATGGTACTAAAATGCAAGGAAAAAAGAAAAAGAAAATAATATGTACATGTATTCTTATTCTAATTCTAAAAAAAAAAAAGTTTAGAAAGGAATCTTAAATAATCTTGTTATTATATTTAAAAAAAAAAAAAAAGAAGTAAAAGCATCGGAATTTTTAAGTTTCTACTCGAAATTTGAAAATGGAGAAATTGCGCATTCAAATACACCATTTTCCATTTATCAAATGATTTTAGAAAGGAAACTTCTGTAGCGGCATCAAAGGCAATACTACAGAATTATTTAAGTTACCAATTATTCAAAGTGATATTAAGATCGTAATTCACATATGATGTTTACATGTATTTACAATTTTTATCAGTGACCTCTTCTTTGTGTTTCATTTTTCAAAGAAAAAAACTTAACTTTTTCTAAAAGATGATCTTCTTGCTTGTCAAAAAGTATCTTAGCATGCTTGTAACACAGTGAATCTTTACGTTTCTACTGTAGAAACAAAAAACTTTTGCATGGCATCTCCAAAATTATTCTGATCATAGTCTGTACAGTTGGCACAAACCACGTTTCTATTATTCCTGAATGGCAGCCACATACACACACACAAAAAAAAACCAAACCATTTTTTAAGTCTTTAAAGATCTGGATCTATTCAACCACAACATAATAACTATTACTATACATATTTCGTTTACTAAACAGTAGTTTGAACCATTTTTTGCATGGGCCTTGTACAAACCTAGTGTAAAACTTCTAATATAAATTTCAAGAGCTATTCTAAACCTTTGACCAGCAGCGACGTAAAAAGTTGTATATTCACAGTAATAGGTTTTGTAATAACTTTAACCCTTCGACTACATAACAAAATAGATACACTGAATAACGAAAACATACAAGATTTTTTTATGTTTCATGTTTACGAAATATCTTATAGAATATTAAAAAAATATTACACGGGCTATATGCTGTCTGATCTTCATCTATTTCCGTCATTTTCGAGCAACTTCAACCCTTAGAGCACCAGGCACCACCATGATAATTACTGTAGTCAATGTACATCACGATCCATACGTCATGTTTCAAGGGTTTTGTAGATCAGGACCATACCGTACAGCACGTACAGTCTGATCATAACAGCTTCGACACACAATATAGTAAATGCTAAATTTTACAGGTCTCATAAGGTAGATGTTCCGTGTAACAAAAATCCATTCTGCTAAAGTGTCGACGAAGGGAAGAAAAAGGGTTATCTTTCCGCAAGTATTCTATAAATAGCTGACGTAGACGCCTCTTGTGTAGGGAGGTAACCAGTCTATACCTTGATCAAAGGTTAACCGCCGTTTTATCCTTTACAGATTAAAATTTGGACGAAAAACTTGTACATAAAATTGCTTCTGGTTATCATATTCTAAGATGCTCTCTATATCATAATCATCATTATTTTGTTTTGTAAAAAAGTAGACAAATGTGAAAACCATTGAGAGGTGGGAAAGCTTGTGATAAACGGAAAGCATAACAACTTCGTTTGAGAAAATAGAAGGAATCCTATCCAATTAAAGGATGTTTAAGTTTCTGTATTTTTTATTGTTATTTGGGAATGAACTATATATTGCAAGAAAACTAGGCTTGAATTTCATGTAGGTCTGTTTGAATATTTAAGAAAGAGTCATGTGAAGTAATTCCGTCACAACAACACAACATTATTAGAAATTTTACAAAAATAATGACCAATCGAATAATTACTGATCATCTACATGGTAAATAGTTTAGGTACATTCCTACTGGAAGCCTTTTTCGAGCGGCTTCCAATCATATTTAGAACGGTATATGAAGGCGAATACGTCCTTGGGTCACAAAGAAACCCCCTTCTACCTCGTACAGACAACACAAATTTAATAAACAATAATTCACATACGCCTACGAACAATGTGACCTCTTGGTTACCTATTGAACTCCAGAGGTGAAGGCCAAACCAATCTGGCGGAAAACCAGATAAGATTATTGTCAATAAACATGTAGAATGTACTGTAAATGTGGAACCTTTTTATTCCAGTGAAATCCAAGCTGTCATCTATTTGATTCCGTAAAGGATTCTAAATGCACTATTTATAGACTGGCTTTGCTGACCTTTTGACATCACTCAGTACCTGTCGTTAATTTTAGACTCATGTGGAAGCAAGAACCAAGAATTTCTACGGTACAGTTTTTCGGCGTAACTGACAACGCTGGCTTTGACCTTGGGTTTGATATGCTCCAAAGAATAAATAGTAATTTGTGATTGGTCAAAAATGTGGACACGTTTACTCTGCGGGCCTCTGCAGGCCTATTTGCGGGCAAATTTATGACGACATGATACAAAGTACCGCTAATATTTCTTTAGAGCGTAACCTTATAGCTCATTACCGTATGTCTGCATGTATTTTAAGACACATTAATTTAAGAAGCAACTGCTTCTTTCCCAATGATGATTTGGTTTTACATAATCATAATCCTGAAAAATATATCTGTTTGAAAATATCAGTTTTCACAACAATATGCAAAACTATGAGGAAAAAAAGGCACCTGCCGGCGAGGTTACTTTTAATTATTATTCCTTAATATTGAACCACAAAAAGAGTTTCAATATTCATATTCTAGAAAATCTTACGCCGTCTATCTTTTCAAGAGATATATTTTGTTTAATATTCGTAATACTTATTTGCCATTTCAATGAGCTGTGCTCTGTAAAAAGGGAGTGTAATGACTCTAAAAAGTATCGACCCATGTCAGCCTGCGCAGTCCGCGCAGGCTTACCTTGGTCGAACTTTTAGCTATTGGTAGGATGTCTGCATGTCAGAGGACCAGTTGACCTCAAGGTTCCCTTGGTTGTTAGACAAAATGAATTTATGGATCCATAATTACGTAATGACTTGTTTGGCATAATGGATCACGGAGATACAGTAAACCCCAATTTGCAAGAGCGCCGCTCAAATAAACTGGCTTCAACATTTTAGAACACTAGAATACTTCTATATACAAATTTAAACATGCACTCTAACAGCCAGAGAGTAAACAAACGCTGTTAAAACTTTACAGTTTGTAAACGTAGATATAAAGTGACGCCAGAGATTTGTCTTCATTTTAAACCGGGAACTGTGGTTGTAATGTCTATGGCTAGCCGCAATAGAATGAAATGCATTTTCTATCAGTCGTGATCTTAGCAACCTTGCAATCGTCAGGGGCAACATTTGGCACGAAGATACAATAATGATTATAATTTCATAAAATAAAGATAAAATTGCTTACAAACCTGGATGAAAACGAGTAAAGATGCATCTTTAATAATTCTCTGACCATTGTAGCAGTATACCCCAACCGTTTGTCTATTACTGGCTTCAGCCACAATTTAAATGCTCAATACAGTTCCAAAGCTCTTAACGAAATTTGTTTTTGTAATGTTCAACACTTTAAGGTAGGTTGGTAATCTGTCATTCTTTTATACTTTCTAAATTGGAAAGTAACACAACTTCTGATTGGCTAAACCGAATGGTTTAGCCAATCAGAAGTTGTGTTACTTTTTAAATCTGGAATTGGACTCAAAATGAAATAAAGAATGGTTGTAGAATACTGCTCCTGATTGTTCTTTATCCGTCCATTTCGTATTCTAAAAAGACAGTATTACATGCCCTCTTGAATAGCTTGTGCGCTGTATTATGTAACTGAATGATATTGAATAATTCATCTGCTTGTATCCAATAGCTAAGCAAATGTAATAGAAAGGACACTAAATCAATATTTTCACGCATTGCACATGTTTTAGACTGACATTGAAATGATATGTTTTTTGCAACAATGATACAAACCTTTCCTTTATGATAAGGTGTTAAATTAAAGCTCTTTTTTTAAAAATATATAATTATATACATGTACTCGTTTTCACCCAGTATTTAAACCTTTTATCTCTATTTCATCAAACTATAGTGTTTTTTGTATCTTCAGGCCAAATGTTGCCTCTGACGGTTGCAAGGTTGCATAGATTACGACCGATGGAAAATTTTCTTGGGACCATCAAAGAAACCACTGTTGTGACATTTCCTTTTTTGAAATTGAAGATTTCCGGTGTGTGTATTGATACAATATATATCGTTAATGTATCAATGTTTACACAAGTGACTAAATGTTGGACCATTCTACAGTCTATCAATTTCTTTATTGTGTTTTTTTCTGTCTGGCTTTGAGGATATATCTTTAACTAAAAATAAAACCTATCAAAAACTGGAACCCATACCAGAAAAGCAGGTAAACCTCAACATACTATCGACACAGTGATGCCCGCTTTTGGATCTAAAACTTTTCCTGCAAAAACAACTCCATTCGGGCTTGTCAGACATTAGAATTAGCATTTGCGAACGATGTAAATCAAGATCAGACTGCGAAAAAATTGCAGTCTGATGTTGGATCCACACCGTCCTTCATTTGATTCTAAACCTTGACCAAAAGGTTTCCTCATTTGTATGGAAACCACATGATCAGCTATAGAGAAAAGTCGAAAACATTCATTTGATAATGAAAGAGTTATCATGTCTTCAACCCTTGACCAGACGAAAAAAGTTTCGGACCAAATTGAAAGCATTTGCAGACGACAAATGAAATTTTATGTGGCTCAAATGATGACATCTGTCGTCGAAAGAGTCGATAACGTTGTGGGAAAAAGGAGAAAATGCTAGTCACCAGCATTTTGTCATTTTAGCCACAATGATGTAGTATCCCATTTATGACAAGGTCGTCAAAAGACCGAATTATTTCGTGAATGAATAGGCTAATGAGACGAGTCTTCAATATTCGTGCATTATGAATAATTTGTTCCCCTTGTCCGATAGATTCATAATTTCCTGTTTTAACTCTTTACCAAACGACAAAATTGTCGACTTGTCCAAACTGGAAGCATTTGCAGACGACTAAGTAAATGTGACTCAAAAAATTGAAATTTGTCTTTAGAAGGGAAGAAAACATTGTGGAATAAGGAGAAAATGCTGGTTAAAAGCATTTTCTCCTTTTCTCACAATGTTTTCAATATGCTTTCTTCATAAAGGTCGTTAAAACTAGAGATTGTGTGTTATGGGCTAAATCATAGTGATTATCCGTATTTTACCTGCGATGTTTTTAAAAGTCATCTAATTTCAAATTCGTTCCAAATAGTTGCGAATTTACCAGCATTCGGACTTCCTTTGCCTTTCATTATACTAGGGTATGAACCCTTTACAAAACAATCTATATTGTTTTAACGATCCTGATAGGGAATTCTTTCGAAAACGTTGTAGGAAAAGAGGAAAATCCTGCTAATCGGCATTTTTCTTCCTTTCCCTCAATGTTTTCTATCCTTTCAGAGAAGTATCTTATCATCATTATAGCCACATTTAAATTGTCGTCTGCAATTTATTTGAATTTAGATAAGCCTAAAATGGTGTCGTTTGGGTAAGGGGTGATTATCGTCGATCGCCATGGGTCTCTAGACAAGGCAATATGTTTTCCCAGAAATAAAGTTGATGGAGTACTAATACATAAAAAAAAGCTATTTCTGGTAACATGTGGAACTGTAATTACCCTGTTTTCAACTTTGACCTCCTGGTGACCTCTTTTTTCTCGTGACCTCTTTTTTTTCTCGTGACCTCTTGCCCTTTTAAGGGACTATATCGGACTTTTACTGTTTTTAGATTTTTCTGAGAATAATGTTTGATGTAATGGGAGATGAAAATAAAGTTGTTTGTTTTGATTAATATGAAAATACATCAATTAATATCTCCAAGCGAACTTTAGTCCTTAGACCAATAGGCACGAACTTTTGACCTTCGGCGGACAGTGTAGATCAAGATCAGACTGCACAAAATGTGCAGCCTAATCTTGGATCTACACTGTCCAATAGGATTAGTTCTATGGGGCGTCTTTGAAATAAAAATGCTTCCGTCCTTCTTGCTGGTTTGAAATGTAGTGGTTTAACCCTTTACTACGCAATCCCAACTTTTAACGACCCTGAGAAAGAAGTCATCTGAAAATTTTGTGGGAAAAGGAGAAAATGCTGGTAACCAGCATTTTCTCCTTTTCCCACAATGTTTTCTGCCCTTCTCAAATTTCACTTTTTTTTTGTCATCTGCAAATACTTTTAATTTTTAAATGATGTTTTACGCCGCTTTCAACATTATTTCAGTCATATCACGGCGACAGCTCACATATTCATATTTCCTGGGTTTCACCAGTACTAGGCTAGGCTCTGAGGTGTCTTGCCCAAGGACACTCCTGTGAAAAACCCAGTGGAGCCAGTGAGGCTCGAACCCGGGGCCTCCAGGTCACGAGTGCTACACTTTACCACTGAGCCACACAGGACCCGCAAATACTTTTAATATAGACTAGTCTAAAATTTTGTTGTTTGGTAAGGAGTTAAGAATTAAAGCTGCTTTTTATATACACGTATAATGTTCAGACACTAAATGAGCTGTTCTACATCCTCTGAACTTCCTTTAATACCTAATTAACCCCTTATCACACAATCCCGAGTTTCACCGACCCTGAGAAAGAGATTTTTGAAAACATTATGACAAAAGGAGAAAATGCTGGTAACCATCATTTTCTCCTTTTCCCACCATGTTGTCAACCTTATCAAAGATAATTTCCATCATTTAAGTCACGTTTTATTTGTCGTCTGCAAATACTTTCAATTTGGACCAGTCTACATTATTGTTGTCTAGTAAAGAGTTAATAAGAACTCATTGAAGCCTGTAGATGACCTCTTTCACCGGAAGCAAACTTTATCTTTTTAATCATTAGACAAAAAAATTGCCATTAAAGTAAATTCTTCTTCTGGCACACTTTTTTTTCACATGCTAATAATGCTCTTAACCAGTCCATGGCGATTATCCATACTTTAACGAGATTGTATTTGTTTTTCAAAGGCGTCTGATGCAAATCAAATCTTGTTTCAGGGGGTAAAAAATAGGTTTACGCTTTACCACACAATCCCGACTTTTAACAACCCCGAGAGAGTTTTTTTTATTGATTGTTTGGTGTTTAACGCCGTTTTCAACATTATTTCAGTTATATCGCGGCGGCCAGTGCACCTATCCATGCTTTCCTGGAGTCTCTTTTACCAGCAATCCGCACAATTTTCTTTCCAAGCCACTGGCTGCTTTCCCACGTAACTATCGTCGAGACAATGGTCAGCGGTGGGAGAAGAATGAATCCTGTCTCAATGACTGTCATCAATCCTCGGAAAGAAATTGGCCGAGCCAGGGATCGAACCCACGACCCCCTGTTCTCAAGTCCGGCGCGCTACCGACTGAGCTACCGTGGCTCGGCACCCCGAGAGAGAAAGCTTTTTAAAACATTATGGGAAAAGGAGAAAATACAGATTCTAAGACTTGGATTGACCACACAATAACAGATTGTCATCTTCTTAATACCAGTAATATCATACTTTTAAATGGTATGATTTAAAGTCAATGAATTTTAACACCGCGTTGTGTACTTTTGGCCGCTACACGGCCTTTAATAGTTATTACACGCACAAGAACTTTGATATTTATTGATTGTCTGATCGATTGGTATTTAACAGTTTTCAACATTATTTCACATTATTATTATAAATTAAGGCGGTCAGTGTCTATCAATGTTTTCCTCAAAGTTCAATTACCAGTTGATCTACTTTGTACAACATTAATTTCACTTTCAAGCATAAATGTCGTCTAAATAATGTACAGCTATGAAAGGGGAATAAATCCTGTCACGATGACCATCATCAATCCTCGAAATTAATTTAGAGCTTGGAATCGAACAAGTGACTCCCTTGATTCAAGCGCCATACGTTACCAACTGCTCTAATAGGCTCGCGCCACTCGTGAAAATATTACCGATGATGTTCACGAGATGAAATAAATTCCGATCTTTTACCGAAAAAAACAAATATTCTATTTATTTCATGCTTTTAACCCTTTTTGGGGGGAACTTACATCAAAATCCAGTACGGTTCTTTTCGGTTATTCCCCGTGGCGTACCCCCCCCCCCCCCCCGCATAGCAACGCATTACAATATTACGTCAAGCGCGAGAAATGTTGGTTAAATTACGTCATATTTCCATCTGGTTGAGAGGCACGCGCATTTTACCTAGGTAACTAGTGCACGGGAACAACTGTTTCCGCCTTCAATTGAAGAGTTAGAATATAAAAATCAGTATTTTCACTGGTCGTAACCATGAAATATCGAAAAATATTTCACCGATATTTCTCGATAACCTACCGGAAAGCATGAAATAAAATAGAGCTATGCTTTGGCCAAAGGGGGCTTAATGCATCTCTGTGATGCATTATGTACCAAGTAAGTCATCACAAAACTATGGATCCACGAAATCCATTTATTCTAACAATCTACTGGATCTGGTGGCCTTGGACATGCAGAAAATTTACAAATAGCAAAAAATTTCGATCCATGTCAGCTGGACTGTCCAGGCTGACATGAGTCGAACGATTTGCAGATGCATTAAGGCTGCTTTTCACAGAACGTGGTCCACTGATAATACAAACTGATTTCACGGTGTTCGTGCATTCCGAATTATTGAGATTTTACAGTAATTCGTGGCATAATCATTCTGCAGCGTAAATGCTAGATTTGGTCTTATATAAAGCCTGTGTAATAAGCTGAATGTGCAGTGACCGGAAACAGTCCGACACGCCTCCGCTTGATGACGCCTGCATAGTTCCTTCAAAACCTTGGCCCTTTATCTCTCTCAACCTTTTACTAAACAAGTCCGAGTTTTGACGACTTTGAAGAAGAAAGCTTTTGAAAACATTGTGGGAAAAGAGAAATTGCTTGTAATAAACAATTTCTTCTTTTCCCATAATGCTTTCTTCACTGGCAGAGAACTTTAGCTCATTAGTAACAATTCTGAATTTGTTTTATTGGATTTTCAACGCCTTTCAAACAGCATTTCAGTAATAGTATGACGTCTGGAGCGTGTGTTTTGGCCTTCCCATACGAGTAAAAACAGCATAAATGTTTTTACTTGGTGTTTTCTGAAAAGAACTAAGCCACAAGGCTTTATTTTCAAAGGCGAAAGTAGGTATGAGTGGTGTATTGTCTATCCTCAGGAGGGAGTTCAGCACAGTTGAGTGTCGAACTTGCGATATACTTGATTACAATTACTGTGCGTTTCCGGCTAAGCTACCAGAACTCTTCTCTATCTAGAGCCTACTGAGGTATGAGGATGCAATTGATATCTGTCGATATTTCAGAGTCACAGAGACGGACAGACAGGTTGATAATGCTATGGGAGACCAATCGCAATATCTCAGCCCGCATCAAATAGGATAATACCAAAGTAAATAGGTTTTTCCTGCCACGCGTCCTGAATTATCAGATTATTTCTAATCCGTTTATACACTAGGGACGGAGAAATGTCAGCCAAAGCTTTTATATTTATTGTATATCTAGATGGTCTTTTTTTCCGCGACTTGTGAGTTCTCGCCTTCAAGAGACAAAAAAATATGAACCTAGAAATTTATTAATACTTACATGCGTGTGTATAATCGCTTAGGCCGGAATGCCCATAATGCACAACATGCAAGTACATAATGTTGGTTTATTAATATTGGAGTTTAATGCCTTTTTAAGAGCTTAGGTCAAATCACGGCGGTCACTGCACATAGGCATGTGTTTCCTGGCTTTCTCCCAGCAGTGCTGACACAACTGACTACTTTTCTCACATGTATCAGAGGTGAGAGGCGAAAAATCGCCGGAAGAAGGTTTGCCTCAACCTGGTATCAAACTCGCAACCACTAGGTCACGAGTCAGATAGGCTAACGGTAGAGACCACTGAGCTAATCCGATGGGTTACATAATGTTGGGAAAAAAAGGTTTAAACGAAGACGTTTTTTGTCGACTTAGAGCATGGAGTTATTCTCATCATCAACCTAAAGAGCGCTAAGCACAAGTTAAGTAGATCAAGATCGGACTGCCTTTTGCGGACAGAGTAGATCAAAATCAGGCTGAACAGAATGTGTAGTCTGATCTTGAATCTACATTGTCCGACAAGGTTAGATATTTCTAGAAATGAACTTTGACATAACAATATTGAGTTTATACTATTGGCTAGAATTTTCCATTTAAGTTTCATGGTTAATTCTCATCTCTCCATGGGTTCAGCGTGACTCAGTGGTTAAGTGTAGGCTCGTAACCTGAATGCAGCAGGCTCGATCCTCACTCTCAACACTGACCAGCCGACCAACCGACCAACAATTTCATCGATCCATCGATCGATCCATCCATCCATCCTCTCACCCATCCATCCGTCGATCGATCGGTCGGTCGGTCAGTCAGTCAGTTAACTAACCAACCAACCAACCAACCAACCAATCAATCAATCAATCAATTATATCTCTCCACCATATTAACTACGTAAATAAACTTTTTAATTTTTCGCTATTACATGAAGTCTAGAAGACATGGTAAAAACAGTCATTGATGATAAATGATACGTCCTCATTAGGGGCCCAAGCGAACAAAGAGAATGGATATTCTGGAGAAAGAAATGACCATTGCTTCGGTAAGTGACCGGCAAATCGGAAATGATTTCCCCTAGTAGACTCTAGCACATTAATGACGGCCATTAATATATTTTGTTCAACATTTATTTTGTATTAGAGAAAGATGAAACTGGATAAATAAAGACCTAATCCTTGGATCTGCTTTGTTCTGTATAAGTAATAGAAGAAAAGAAGCTTTTTGTGACTTAGGCACTAAGATCTTTAAATGCCTGTATTTTGGGTTCACTCTTAAATTCTTATGTTTTTCGGTATTCTAAAACTCTTTATAGACATCATCTCCTAAGGGTTGTCCAAACTGAAAGGCTTTACAGTCAAAATATTACGTGTAGCTCAGATGATTGAAATCTGTCTTCAAAAGGGTAGAAAAGTCTAACGTAACCAGTATTGTCGCATTTTCAAACAAGGTTTTTCAAACATCAGGCAAACTTTCTGTTTCTCAGGGTCTCGGGATTATTTGGTAAAGAGTTTAGGTCGATGGTATTTTTACAAGAATAGTCTTTTCTTTCACTTAGCGGAACCTAGCCTGTCCATAAAGGCAGCAAGAAGTAAACGATGAGGTGTTGAAATAAATTCAAGTATGGCAATTATTCTGGAGACGACAATCTGTTGTTGGCGGAAAGTGTAGATCAAGATCAGACTGCACAGAACGTGCAGTCTGATTTTGGATCTACACTGTCCGATACGAAGATATTTTTCCTTAAAATATACCTTTGAAGTAGCAATATTTGGGGTTTTACTATCGGCTTGAAAGTTTCATTTCATTTATTTAGCGGGATAAAGGTTAAATGGTACGATTAAAATTCACATGAATTTTAACACCCGTATTGTTTACATTTGGCCGCCACTGGGGCTTTAAAACAAAAAGATATTTGCTTGTTCAACTAGAGGTGGTGTTCATATAACGGTTAACATAACATTTGCTTCGATGAAAGTAAATATTGTATTTTTCATCACAGCAAGACGGTTTTTTTTCCTGCATAGCTTAAAAATCTGCTCTCTATCCTTTTTAGAAGAGTCGCAATGTACTTAGCTTCTCTCCTTTAATGTACTCGTATTCTTCAAGAATAGAAGTACGCATTACGGTTAACAAAATTGCTCTCAATTTAGATGTAGAAAGGTCGCCATAGATATATATATATTTTTTTCATTTCTGGAAACTATGATATATTCCATGCGTAGTGCAAGGTATGAGAAGAAAGTGGTTGCACTGGCAGGTGCAATAAGCCTTTTGATTTTACTTTAACCCAGTGTATTACAATAGCTTATGAACTGGACAATTTCTTTCTCTTTCTGTGTGATTATATAGGGACCTATTGATACTGAAAATATCTGATTGGTGCCAGGATCACACTGCACATATGTGCAACCTGATCTTGAGCTACTGTCTTTGCAAAGGTCACTGGATGTCGCCATGCGAGAGGTATCGGGTAATCTCAAGTTTACGTAACTGGAACTACCAGCAATGTATTATCATTGACTATCTGTAAAGAACTGATAGTCTAGTTTGCTAACTCACCATGGCCCGGATCCGTTCGCCAAAAATGTTCAATTTACCAATTTTTCAAACAATTTCGTGTAAAAATGACTCTTAAGATGAAGACCTTTGAAACACACAACGCTGGAAATTGGGAAAATACCGTTAACGAGCATTTTTTCTTCTTCCACAATATTTTATTTTACGCTTTTATAGACAAATACCAACATTTAAAACACATTTACATGTGATCTGTCCTCTGCACATACTTTCAAGTTGAACATGTCTAAAATAATAAAATTTCCTCGTCTTATAAAGAGTTATTCACTCCTTAAGGCGGTTTCAATATAATCATTGGCAATAGATATGGATGGTTTAACTTTTTACCAAAAGACGTAATTTTAGACTGGTCCAAATTGAAAAAGTTTGCAGACGACAAATCAAATATTGATGCGATGGTAGGATTTTTCTGTAAAGGAAAGAAAACTATGGACAAAGCAGAAAATACTAGTTGTTAGACAGGCCCAAGCCATGCCTAACTTGCCATTACTGTTGGTCGTCAAAACTGGGAAGAAGTTTATTCATGGCTCAATGGCAAGTGAGAATAGAATCGTCATTTTAAGGTTCTATAAAAAAAAAAGAGGAAAAGATCTTGATAAGTGAGCTGTTGCCTTTGTTTGACTAAAATAATATCGGGAGCGACGCAACTAATACCAGTAAAGAAACAATTTATTTTGTGTGACCTTCAAAGGCTGTGTGAAGCCACTAGCCAGAGAATAGAATCGTTATTTTAAGGTTTTGTCATGATCCCTGTTGATCGATCTCATCGAGTGGGGATTTCCTTGGGAAAGACATTGCGGAGCTTCAGCCTAGTTCTATAAAAAAAAAAGAGGAAAAGATCTTGATAAGTGAGCTGTTGCCTTTGTTTGACTGAAATAATATCGGGAGCGACGCAACTAATACCAGTAAAGCAACAATTTATTTTGTGTGACCTTTAACGGCTGCAATTTATCGTGTGAAGCCACTAGCCAGTGATTACCTAATCTGACCTTCTAAACGGGGCATTTATAAAGAATGGCAATAGAAATACTTTGTGAAGTTCCTTAACCCTTAGGCTGCTAAGAGCAACTCAAAAACCATTTGCGGACAGTGTAGATCAAGATCAGACTGCACAGAACGTGCAGTCTGATCTTGGAGCTAAACTGTCCGTTAAGAAGATTTTTGGTTTTTACAAAAATGCCTTTGAAATAGCAAAATTTTGGTTTTTACTATTAGTTTGAAAGTTTCTTTTCAATTCTTTAGCAAGGTAACAGTTAATATCCGGGCCCGTAATCATCAGTCATTCTGAATTGAGTTCTTAGTCTTATTCTAGATTGATAATGTAACGCAGTTTCTAGACAATTTTCTTTGCTCTGTGACAAGGGTGTTCAATGCATAAGGCAAAAATACCCGCCCAGGTCAACCTGCGCAGTCCGTGAAGGCTGATATATGTCGAAACTTTTTCTGCGTGTCTAAGGACACTTCTGGCTTAGGATTCAACCGGTTGTTGGACAAGATTGATGTTATGAATCCATAATTATGCGATGACTTACTTGGTATAATGCATAATGGAGATGCATTAATCCCCTATGGCCAGAGCATGGCTTATTTTGATTTAGTCAATCAGAAATTATGTGAGTATGAAATTTCAAAGAAATATTGACAGTAAGACTAATAATTGCTCTGGCAAAAGAGGGCTTAATGCATCTCCGTGATGCACTGTACCAAGTAAGCCATCACATAAGAAGGGATCCATAAAATCCACTTAGTCTACCAAACGACTGAATCATGAGGGTAGACTGGTCCTTTGGCATATAGAAAATTGACTGATAGCAAAAAGTTTGGCCAAGGTCAGCCTGCGCGGACTGCGCAGGCTGACCTAGGTCGATACTTTTTGCAGATGCATCAAGCCCTTTTTCACAGAGCATAATTATCTCAATTATATCGAGGAACGGTTGGAAAAAACAGGACCTGTCAAATAACAGAAGTCCCTATCGGGCCCGTGGTTTCAAAAGATACGCAAACAAATCACAACTCCCTTGTTGTTACGATAAAATTTCCAATGAAATGCATCCATTGTTGAAGAATTCTCAGTATACTGCAGCATAGAATTCACAGAGGACTAAAACTAGTGTCCTTTTTGAATGTTAACTTATACATCTTAATTATGGAATGTAAATATATACATGTACTCCTTAATTAAAAGCTGTTTGTGTTGGGGGATCAAGCCAAACTAATATAAACATGCAAGAACTATTATGGTTTCGTGCAGTAATATCCTCTAATTAGCTCATAACCTTCGCGTAAAGAAGCTTACATGACGTAGACGACCTACAAAGTTCAAGGTAATGTTTCTCAAAGGTAAACAGTATCCGTTTTCACCAACCTTTCTTATGAAAATTCTTAGTCTGATAATGGGTTTTGAAAGTAACGCAACTTCTGATTGGCTAAACCATTTGGTTTAGCCAATCAGAAGGTGTGTTACTTTCAAATTCAGAAAATTCTTGAGAATAACACAATGAATGTTCTTAAGAATGGCTTGTGAACAAGTTATATATCGAGCGAGTCATCACATAATTGCGGATTCATAAGATCAATTTTGTCAAACAACCGACCAAATCAAGAGATGGAATGGTCCTTGGAAAAGCAGAAAATTTAAGAATAGCAAAAAGTTTCGACTCATGTCACTCTGCACGGACTGCGCAGGCTGATACGAGTCGACACTTTTTGAAGATGCATTAAGCCCCTTTTCACAGAACACGGCTCATGTTAATTTAGGAAAGAAGACGGTGGCTTTGAGTTTAGTTTAATCGTATTTATTTTACATAGATTGAGAAACAAGTTCTTACAACTTACACTAATCTCTCTCGATTCTGATTCCTGGGAACACCACCAGTACTCGCGCCGAATGTGTGGGCCAATGAACAATCCCAAAGTTGACATCCGCTCCCGGGTATCGAACTCGGGACCTTATAGTTACGAGGCCGACGCTCTACCCCACAACCACGGACACCACACTGTGGCTTTGAAAGAATGTTGTGCGAATTATTGGTGAAAAGAATCTTCAGTAAAGCATGGAAAGGTGCACTGTTGGTCGCGATTTAACTGAAATAATGTTTAAAATGACGTTAAACGCCAAACAAAAAGTCAAATTATTATATAAAATAATTCAATACAAATTAGTTTGTTTCTTACGATAGGAAGGTTTATGACAGAATCAACTCGACTTTCTTCTCAAAGGAAGCTATTCGGATTTTCATCATCTCACCCAACATAATAATGATTTATGAATTAATAATTGATAAATAAAGTAAAGTGATTGCTGTTAAAGTATTGGTAAGGAAGAAAGACAAAAATAAAAAAAAAAGGTTTTTCAATGGTATTTCCTTAATGGGCTACGTAGGCTCTAAAGGTACTTTCAGATTTAACGGCAGAGTTTTGCAAAGACTTGTGGGAATATCACATGATCAATAGCACACACCAATGACGAGGATTCGTGTTCAAATCAGTATGATGACGTCATATCTGAAGAAATAAAAATGGACGGAGTTTCCGATCGCTAAACGACCATCCCGTTATTTAAAAGTTCAAATTTAAATCTTTTTACTGAATTTACCCTTACACTTCATACGACTGAAAAGAAAAATATGTGAGCCATGCTCTGTGAAAAGCAGGCTTAATGCTCGAAAGTTTTTGCTTTTGGTCAATTTTCAGCATGTCCAAGGTCCACAGTATCCCATAATTCAGCATTAATGGATCCATAATTATGTGATGATTTGCTTAGTACAATGCATCACGGAGATGACCTAAGCACCATCTTGCCAGAGCATATCACATATTATATCTACATGTAAATGGCATGAAAACTAAACAGCCCCCTTTAACGTAGAAAGTTAGTTTTTCTTTAATATGAGAGAGAGAGAGAGAGAGAGAGAGAGAGAGAGAGAGAGAGAGAGAGAGAGAGAGAGTCGCAGGGGGTGATCGGTAAAGGGAGAGCAACAAAAGAGACAAAAACGTTGGTATTTTGCTCTGGTATTCAAGGTAGGTAAGCGATACAAGTCGATTACCAATTTCAGCCAGTAGAATTATCCTTCTTCGCTAATTGTACAGCGTATCTTGGGCCATAGTAGAAATTTAACTTCACCCTAAGCAGACTGATTTTGAAGCGAGGAAATTCAGTTCAAGGAAACGAAAGCATCTTTTCGATGAAAGATCTTTTGAAAGACGTTTTTGAAAAATAAGCAGTTATAAAAGTCAGTCCTTTCCCTCAATGTTTTCAAATGTTGTCGTCTAGGAGAGAGAGAGAGAGAGAGAGTGTGTGTGTTTCCTAATAATGTTTTCGAATTTATCAGTCACGTCAAGCCCAAGAAACGTAAAACATTCCATGACGTCATGACGTCATTACATTATAGCAAGCCTTCTTAGTTACGTGACGTTAGATACATGACAATGGACAAAGCAAACGATGGCTTATACGGGTACATAATCTAAAAATGATTTTTCTATATAAAATTTTATTTCGCGTTAAGATTTTTTTCATCCGTTCACCGTTCATTGCGACGTAGGCAGTTTAACTGAAGACGTCGCAGATGCAAGGAAACAGAGGCTCTTACAAAGGGGTCTAAATTAAGCTCTGGTTCAGTGGAGTATGATCTTGGATCTCTAGAAGTTACAAACAGACAGACAGACAGACAGATAGACAGATGGATAGATAGATAGATAGATAGATAGATAGATAGATAGATTTCTGTATAAAAATATGACAACATAAAAGCACTGTACATGAAATAAAATGGACATGACAATGAAATTATGTCAAACTATATTTAAATACAAAGTCCTAACCTCTGCTTCTTTGGTAGAGCTTATAAAATAAGAAACTTTTAAGGTTTTAGTGGACTGTACTTTCATCTGCTCACTTAATCATTTGATACATACATGTAATTCTATATTTTCAGATAAAGCTCTCATCAAAGACGTCCAGGAGTTATCCCTGAACCTGGAAAACAGGACGTTTGTGGATTATTTCAACACATTTTTGTGTTTACCCGTGAGTTGCTTCATTCACTTTTATGTATGTCTGTAGCATTGCGATACAACAACAACTTTGTCAACCATCGACAGAACACATCGTTAACATCTTGGGACAGGGAGTGTTGTCTTCCTAAAACCACAATCTTTGCTCATTTTCCTACAATGTATATATATCGCTAAAGAAAAACATCTTGTGTTTCTCATGTACATCAATTGTAACAAAATCAATTATCGACTTGGTGAATCAAATGATGATCATCAACTTTACCAATTAACCCTCTCGAGTGATAATTTTAACTCTTAGGCTGCTAAGCCCGTCTCACTGACCTTTTGCAGACAGTGTAGATCAAGATCAGACTGCACAGAATGTGCAGTCTGATCTTGGATCTAAACTGTCTGATAAGGAAATATTTTTCTTTAAGAAAAAAAAAAAGTAAGTCTGAAGTAGCATTAACCGGGTTTTTACCATCGACTTGAAGGTCATATAACTTAGCAGGATAAGGGTTAAGTTATAGAAACTCGTGGAACTCACAACTGATATATATATAGGATCTGACATTCGTTGGCTTTTGAGTTAAAATTTTATTAAACGAGTCTACAAAAATGTTATTAAGCGAGCCTTTGGCGAGCTTAATAACACTTTTTTGTGGACGAGTTAATAAATTTTTACCTCAAAAGCCAACTCATGTCAGATCCTTTTTATCACATAAGTGTATAACAAGAATTATAGTCCATGATGTGTTAAAACATAGGTATACATGTATAATCTGTAATGAAATTTACATGAAGCCTAGTTGCTTCTTTGACAGGTACATTAAGAACGAAATATAGTTCCAAAGAAACTTACATATATTAATTTTGTTTTGAATCTAAAAGTGATTAAATTAACAACTTTATCATGATTACGAAATTTGACAGTTAATTTCACTCAGGAACCTAGGTCAGCAATGTTTTAGAAATGAGGTGTATGATTACAGAGTATTAACCAAATACAGCACTGTTTTCTTATCTCACACGTGTGTGAGACAAAAAAATTCGTAATGGCTGTATTACACTGAAAACAAGGGGAGTTATGTGATAAATATTTTTCCCCATTTTCAGTAAACGACTATGAAAACATTCTTGTAAAATAGTCATAATTAACACAAATCAAGGTTACTCATATACGCGAGGAGTTATAGTTGAAAAAAAAAAAAGAAATTCCTCGTTACCAAAACTTTTCTTGTATGCTTGAGCACACAAAAGATACATCTGCATGTGGTAACTTGGTAATTCATTACAACTATACAATATAAAAGATAGAGACAACAGCAATATCAACAACAGCAATAAACAACAAAAAACGTGAAATAGGTGTTACATAATTATGGCCTGCAACAAGCGAAAAGAGGCAATCGGACATTTGCGTAAATTGTCGTCTAGGATCAGCCTGCGCAGTCCGCGCAGGCTAATCTGAAACGACACTTTCCGTTTTTATATAATTTTCTGTTTTGCGCAAGTCTACCGAAGAACAAAATCTAATGTAGTCGTAAAGTGCCGTCTCGGATTAGCCTGCGCGGAGTGCGCAGGCTGATCCGAGACGACACTTTACGCAAATGTCAGAATGCCTGTTTTCGCGTGATGCAAGTCAATTATTGTAAATGACATTGATAGAACGATAACCATGATGAAGTTGAAATCACGTCTACTACTACTTCCATTAGTTCTACCCATGATCACGATAATAATATTATTCTAGGTATTTGGACAACATGTTTTCTACAACTATATGGAGATGGAGTTCGACTTCGAGCCTCCGATCAAGCAACGTTGCCATGTAAATACTTCTTCTTCTGCCTTTTCTTCTTCTCCTTCCTCTTGTACTTTCCATAAGTCTTTTTCCTGTTTGAATGGTGTTTTTAGACCGTTTCAACAAATAATTAAGCTGTGGTCTTGCAAACGGGGGTTTAATGCATCTCCGTGATGCATATTACCAAGCAAGTCATCATATAATTATGGATTTATAAAATCGATTTTTTTCAAACAACTGACTGTATCATGAGACAGAGTTGTCCTTGGACATGCAGAAAATTGACCCGAACAAAAAAAGTTTCGAGTCAGGTCAGCTTGTGCGGACTGCGCAGGCAGACCTTGATCGAAAGTTTTTGGAGATGGAAAAAACCGCTTTTCGCAGAGCATGGTCAAATTCAATTTTACCGCAGAGTCAGCTCAAACTTTCAGCCTTTCCTATGTTTTATCGACATTTCACAAGTAATGCTTACAATATTAGTTGTACGATCAGGTGGCAGGGGACTTGGAAACTTGTTCACGGCTGTGGTGAATCATGTCGCCCCGAACCGAAGGCGAGGAGGCTCGGGGCGACATTATTCACCACAGCCGTGAACAAATTTCCAAGTCCCCTGCCACCTGACCGTATAACGGATTTATTATACTGCAAACTTTTACCATTCCAACGTGTGTTAAGCGAAATTTACATGTTTTTTGGTTTCAAAAATTGAGTACGCTGACGAAGTAGAATTTCCCTTACGAGTACCCCAATTCAATGAAAACTGACGTCACTGGGAACTGACGTCACTGAAACCTCGGTAAAACGTGCAGTTTGGTGTATATCTTGATGTTAATCTTGATCGACGCCGCCATTTTAGATGATGTGTTGAAAGTGTGGTCATGTATACGGGGCCCCCGAAAGGGAAACTGCTTTTACGTTGGTTTTGCCAGTGTACATGATGTATATGTTCGGGGCATATTATCCAATCAGATGAAGAGAAATTTCTTTGCAGTATAATAAACCCTTATGTATTAGTCATGCTCTGTGAAAAAGGTGGTGTAATGCATCTGCAAAAAATATCGTATCCACGAAGGCTGACCTGAGTTGAAACATTTTTTTTCTATCGGTAAGTATCTTGCATTTCAAAGGATCGTCCTACCTTCATAATTGAGCAAGGTTTTAGACAAAATGGATCCATATTATGTGACGAAATGCTTTGTGATCTGGCGATTCGGCTGCAATTGGCCCGCAACACATTTGCGTAAAGTGTTGTCTCGGATCAGCCTGCGCACTCCGCGCAGGCTAATCAAAGACGGCAGTTTACGACTAAATTAGATTTTGTCCTACAGTAGACTTGCGCAAAACAGAAAAATACATAGAAAAGGGAAAGTGTCGTTTCGGATCAGTCTGCGCGGACTGCGCAGACTGATCCTAGACGACACTTTACGCAAATGTCCGAATACCCCTTTTTGCATGTTGCAGGCCATATTTCAAGATGAGTGGCCAATGAAACTGACAAAACCATCATCTCGTGGGGCAAACCTTATACAAAATTTCATAGGCCAACAGAGTCGCATGAACTTGATGTTTACATTTAGCCATTAAATTAAATTTAGCTAATAAATGGAGTTTTATCATTCGGAGACTGATCCACAATATGTCAGAATAACTGACCAATGGAATGATAAAACCAGCATCACTTCGTATAAAACTTGATCGACCAAACGAGTCGCATTCATAAACATGACGCCTAAATACATTGTCTCAAGGATAGGGCACCCTAATGGGATTCCTGAAACAACGCCTTTCATCGCCGAAAAAAACGTACGGATTCGGCTAAGACTTGGGTAATCCGTAATCGATCGGCAGATAGCCGCTGCTTCCCCGCATCGATTACGGATCACCCGAGTGTTAGCCGAATCCGTACGATTTTGGCGATGAAAGGCGATGTTACACGAATCCCATTAGGGTGCCTTATCGTTATGCGTATTATCGAGAAATTCGTGTACAATATACTAAAATATATCTCTCCTGTCAGTGTGATCTGCCACTATTTTCCTTTCTAAAAAGGCATTTTTTCACAGCGCCATAATGAAAATAGGGGCTTTTGCGGACGGTACAGATCAAGATCAGAGTGCACACAAAATGTAGTCTGATCTACAATCTATGCCGTCATCTTGTATAGTCAAGCATATAAGATAAAAAAAAAAAACACCTTCTAAATTTTAGTCGATTATATTTCCAGCCATCGAAATGGCTTGCAACACGCGAAAAGGAGCATTCGGACATTTGCGTAAAGTGTCCGCTCGGATCAGCCTGCGCAGTCTGCGCAGGCTAATCCGAGACGGCACTTTACGACTACATTAGATTTTGTGCTACAGTAGACTTGCGCTAAACAGAAAACTACATAAAAACGGAAAGTGTCGTTTCGGATTAGCCTGCGCGGAGTGCGCAGGCTGATCCGAGCGGACACTTTACGCAAATGTCCGAATGTCCTTTTTCGCGTGTTGCAGGCCATTTGGCGCTGAAAGAGTTAAGCTTTCGGGTCGAAAAGCGAGTCTCTTCATGGAGGGTTTAAGGGATTTCAAGCAGTTTTATTCAAGATGAATTTAAGACAGTTATTGGCTTTCCTGGTGTAGTAAATATTTGTCTAAGGCTTCTTTTTCTGCAGATGTATCTTGATCGGAAAAAAGTCCTTATATGGCTTGCGAAAGAGAGGTTGGGCTTATTCAAAATGTCTTCACTGTACACAGAATACAACCTGTGTATGAAACTTCGAGCGTCTGATATAGAACTGCCAGGAATGAAGGAATCAGGTAAAAATGATTTGCTGACTGACTTACTGACTGACTGACTGACTGTGGCTGACTGTGACTGAGTGACTGACCGACCGACCGACCGACCGACCGACCGGCCAAACGGCCATAGGCTGACGGACTGATTGCAAATTGGCTCTTCAGATTTTGATATTTCACAAAAGTAAATGATTTCAATATCGTTCTCTGAAAGGGCCGAAAGCTATGGAATCCGCCATCCTTCAATCTAGTTTTGTACATCAAAGAACAAAAATTCTTGCTTTTCTTTTGTTTCAATATTAAAGTCTGTCTGTCTGTCTATTCGTCCGTCCGTCTTCTTCATTATACTTCGTCGTCTATTTTTTTGACAACACTAAAGGATAGGATCTGCATCGAATTTGTTTTAGTAATATAGTTATTATTTTTCTTTTTATTACAATACATACGATATTTAAGTCATCTATGTATTTACACACATTTAGACCCCGATGGAGTCGACAGGCGCACGTTTATACGAAACGTTATCGGAACAGCTACTGGAATGCTTCTCTTTCGAGAGTCGTTGCGCGGATCGAACGGCGAGCGAGTTTATAGGTGCTGGAAAGACTTGGAGGCCTGGAAACTGATTCAAGATCCAGTCCGTAAAATGCACTGGAAAAGAGTCATCAAAACCAAGTACATCAATCACAACAGTGCTTCAGAAGTACTCGGAACCGTGAGGTTGCTGGTTTTCCAAGGTATAGTTACACTGTTTGTTTTATATCAATGACGTTTTAACTCTTTCATCGCCAACTATATAAACCAGCCTTATTTCTACAGTTGAAAGTACAATCAGCAAAAACTGAAAAAAGATTTTTAACTGTATAGGCTTGTCTAAACAAGCGGTCGGTATAGATCAAAGATCAGACTGCACGTTCTGTGCAGTCTGATCTTGATCTATGTCGTCCGCAAAAGCCGCTGTTTTCGTCTATGGCGCTGAAAAAGTGAAAAAGTAGCTTTTCAGTCAAACCAGAACAAAGCAGATCATAGTGTTAATCAGACCTGTACATTATTTGCATCGTCTTATAGCATTTTAATACGAAATTGTAAGCTAACGTCATATGATTTCACGGCTTTTCGTCTGGCAAATACTTTCATATATGAGCTAAGCTCTGGCAAAAGGGGGCTTAATGTATCTCCTTGATGTACATGTATGCTTCCAAGCATGTCATTACATAATAAGGGAACCATAAAATCCATTTTGTCTTGAAAATGACTGAATCCTAAGGTAGAATGGTCCTTGGGCACGCAGAAAATTTATTAAAACCAAAAAGTTTCGGGTCAGGTTAGCCTGCGCGGACTGCGCAGGCTGACCTGGGTCGACACTTTTTGCAAATGCACAAAGCCCCCTTTTCACAGAGCACGGCTCATGGCTCAAATATAATTTCTAATGCTGATGTACAATAACTTTGTCTTTAAAAATGAAGGAGAGTTGAAAATGAGTAAAATAAGTATTTATACTAGTCAATAACTGAAGTGTCCATATTGATTAAAATTAAAATATAACTACGAGGGGTGATCAGAAAGATCATGGACCACCTCGTTTTATCTGGTAAATGACTCAAGCTTTCAAATGTCGTCATATTCAAGTAGGTAAAGTATGACGTCATTTCTATGACGTCATATACTGCATTAGTGGTCCAAAATGTCTGACGACAATTTATTTGAGCCGAGAGTAATCATAAAGTTTTACGTCAAACTCGGAAAGTATTTATCGGAAATCAAAACCGATTTAGAAACAGTTTAAGAGGACTCTGCGCCCAAGAAATCTGATATTCGTACATGGAACTGACCGGTTTAGACAAGGGTGCGATAATGTTAAAAATTACCCTAAGTCTGGTCGTCCATCAACATCAGTCACAGACAAAATCATAACGGATCTAAAGCAGCATATAAAACAAGATCGCCGAGATACTGTCAGGAAAATAGCTGACACATATAACATTTCATATAGAAGTGCTCAGGGGATTTTGACTGAGAATCTTGGAATGTCGCGTGTTTGCACAAGGTGGGTACCTCGGCAACTGACGCCCGAGAAAATGGGGCTTAGGGTCGAAATCTCTTAAGAAATTTCAGAACGCATTAGGGTAGAGGGGTAAAACTTTACTGACCGTATTGTAACATGCGATGAAACATAGGTACACATTAACGAGACTGAATCTAAACAACAAAGCAGTGTATGGAAACATCCAACATAGCTTTCCGCTGGTAAAGCCAACCTTTCTAATTCACTTGGTGAAATTATCTACATCATGTATTTCTATCCTCCTTTTTTTCTTCTAAATCATGTTGTATCTATACATACTACAGTCAGTACTAAGTTTTATGCCCACACTATTCAAACAAATTTCACAAACACCATACGAAAAAAAACAGCCAGAAGTCCTGCGGAGTGACGTCACTTTACACCGAGATAACGCCCTAGGTCACAAAGCCACACTTTTACTGGAAAATTTGCAAAAACTGAACATAGCACTAGCCAACGCTCCTTATAATTTAGTCCTGTCTCCATGTGACCTCTGACTAGGTTCTGTTTTGAAAGATTCTCTATGTAGCATACACTACGAGGGCAGACAGTAGCTAACCCTCGCTATGACCGGTTCCTTGATAGTTACGTCACGTGACGCGCTCGCACATGTGTTTCGCTCGTGGAAATCAAGAATGAATACGTGCTTAGAACTCAAAGGAGGTTACTTTCAAAAATAGTAAACACTCCAAGTAGTTTTTTATAACAATATTCCGATACCAGCACTGGTCCACGTTCTTTCTGATCACCCCTCGTACATATAAATAGTTACCAGGAACCCAAGTTTGTAACGTTGAAGCTTACTCATGTCCTGGGTTTATCAAGTACAAGTCTAGGTCTCTGTAATACCTTTGACATTGCAAAGGCTGGGAGTCGAACAAGGTACCTGTTTACAGATTCTACACCTCAACCACTCCACCTCATAGTACATAGTTTATTTTATGCCGATATGAGATAGTATTGTTACCGCTATAGAGTGTTGACTCCGGGATCAAAATACTACAATAGCAAAATGACCCCCATTGGATTATTGATCCCGTTGGTTTTACATGGCAAAACTAGACTATCGCTAGTACAAGTGTCTGGCCCAAGGACACCCCCAAGAAAAGTCCAGTACTTCATGTGAGGCTCGAAACCTGGAGTCTCAATGTTACAAGTCCTATACTTAACCATTGAGCCACGCAGGATCCCGCACACATAATTGTTGACTAGGACACTTTACTATATAGGTATCTTGACATATAAAATTCCGAAATGATCATAATAATAGAAATGATAATACTAGAGCATCGCGAAACGGGACATTATACGCCTTAAGGACGCTATCAAGAGCATAACACCTTATACCCGCTGCAGTAACTTTAACCTTAAAGCCTGGCATCTGAAACCTCACCACTTCACGTCAAGTCATCAAGATACACACATGTGTGAAATATTTTTTTTTTTAAATCGGGCAAGGTGTTCAAGAGATATCATCTTCGCACGCCGAGGTGACGATCACTACGTAAGATCTACGTAGTGATCGTCACCTTGGCTTGCGAAGATGAAGAGATATTGAATGGCCATAATTGAAGAGCATGTGATTTTTGACTCCCTGCTGTGATCTTAACATTGAAGCCTGAGGTATGAAGACTCCGCCCTGCAGTTTGTCGCATATAGGTACACTCATGTGCGGAATATTCTTGAAATCAAACAACGGGGTCAAGAGAAATAGTGGATACGAAACGAACGTGAAATTGCTAACAGAGGGGCATACAAAAAGACAGCGTTTGAACCTCAGCTCTACATATTTTTTCGTCAAGGTGCACTCATGTGTTTTTTTTTTTTTTTTTCAAAATCACACAAGGGGTTCAAGAGATTTGGATCAGATACGATTTCTCCACTCCACAGGTTATCTCATCAAGGATCTCAGATGGATAGGCTATTTTCTGTATCAGAAACAGGTTCAAAAGATATCTAGCAGACACAAAATTGGTAAGACTGGTGGACAGACAGACAGACAGACAGACAGTCGGACGGACGGACAGGCAGGCAGTTAGGCAGTGTCTGAAACCTCAGCTCATCGGACATAATTTCAGAGCATATGACCTTTGAATCCCTCCTATGACCTTGAACTTTGAGCTTGGGGTGTGAGACCTCCGCTCTGCACATCGTCTCATCAAGGTGCAAACACGTGTGAAATATTTTTGAAATCAGCCAAGGGGTGCAAGAATTAAAGAGCTGGCACAAAATTGCTGATAAATAGACAGACAGATGGACGGAGAGACAGTCAGACGACCAGGGGTATAATATAATATGTCCCTTCGCACATATTAAAATTGTAGGTGAGTAGGGGTCATGATTCTATACAGGGAGTCACTTTACCATGGTTAACTTGCTATAGAAAGGTGACCCTTGGGTCATTTTACTCTAGTAATCTGACCCTGGGGCCACTTTTCCACGAGGTCAAAATGATATATGACACCGGCTTTTAAAGGACCTGTTCGACATTTGATCTATTGTGTGCAAAGAGAATGCTCCTTATCTGTCAACATTTTGCAGGAAATCTGAACTTCAAACTTTTCCTGGACGACGAACTCGATGACATACAAATGGATAATATGCTCGACAACACAGAGGTTCAGAACACGAGCACAGACGAGGCGCTTTTACAAATGCAAGCCATCTTACTGAAGGCCCTGAAGAGGTACTGGCTCCCCAGGCATTTGATACACATCTTGCAAACAACACCACAGGTAATTGCACGTCTTGCTTCTGCCTAGAATGCGTAACGCTTATCGAGAGATCGATTGTATACTGTTTATGGCCTCTTTTGACATGATTTAAATAATTTTACTGCGACAGTTTTCTTCTTCATGTGAGTCCTTGGTATGACAAATACTGGGCAAGGGCTCTAAAAAGCCTCGTCCAAGGATACTCCCACGAAAATTACAGCGCTTTGAATTACAATTGAACCTTGGGCCTTTGAATTGCGAATCTTACACTTTCACACTCAGTCATGTAGCAGCTGCAAGGAAGATTGAATACACAAATCTCGGTCAGAGTAATTCTTTTAATACCAGAATATAAATAGTTTGTATTCGGGGGTTTGATAAAACGATTCAACTACAAGTGAAGAGTCGAATTAAGCAACTTTAAAGATGAGAAGTGTAAATCCTATATCAGACTTGAATTTCTGTGCAGCCTGATCTGATCTTTAACCTCGCTGCCTGCAAAAATGCTTAGGTTTTCTTTGTCTGCGAGAGGATTAAAAGTATAACAAAAGTTTAAGTTCGTCTTTTAGCTTTCCAGAGTTTTGATGGAAAATTAAAAACGATAATGAGTTGCTTTCCCGTCCCAACGAGTAGTTTCGGTTCATGTGATTTTGACTGTAACGGTATGTTTATTCCAGTTCAGAAATAAGCAAACATGCTCAAAAGTGACTGCGGATCGTGATCGACAGTAGGATACCTTGTCCTATTTATTAGGTCAAAGAAAGTAAATTTTCCGGGTTTAACCCTTTACCACATGTTCCCGAGTTTTCACGACCTTGAGAAAGAAAGCTTTCAAAAATATTGAGAAAAAAGGAGTAAATGCTGGTAACCAGCATTTTATCCTTTTCCAGCAATGTCTTCTGCAATTTCGAGTAAAAAAATGTTATACTTTAATAAATTTCATTAAGCGTCTGCGAATGCTTTCAACTTGGACCAGTCCAAAATTTTGTCATCTCGTGAATATTTAAGGTCTATGTATTTATGATATCACTGCAGGAAACATTGGATATTCTCAAACGGCCAGCACCCGGCGACCTGGAATACTTGGACCATGAACGGCGGCTAAGATGCCGTTTCATGTTTCCAACAATCTACCAAGAATCGAACATCAGTTCTCCAGCAACTACTGTCTTCGTGTCCAAATCTGCCGGAGAACTTCCTAAACAACCTCCCACTCCTATTCAAGAACCAACACCTGAGGTTGAAGAAACCGAAGAAGAAGAAGAAGAAGACGACAAAGACGAAGAAGACGAAGAAGACGAAGATGTAGCATGTGCTATTGAGGTTGATCCCGTTGACCTGTTATCAATTTGGGGAGGTACGCATGATAGCCTTTTGTTACTATCTGATTTACGGCTGCCCAGAGAATTATGGCCATCCCAAACTTTTTTTGCTATTGCGGCGTAGCTGAATGTGGTGGCTTTTGGCCTACTTTTTGGTACTGATAACAAATGAATGAATAGAAATTTGTAATTGGTCAAAAATGTAGACATGTTTATTCTAAGGGTCCCTGTGGTAAAAAATGTAGACTAAGACATGTTTATTCTAAGGGCCCATACCTATTTGCTGGCAATTTTCGGCGCCTATCTTTTTTAAGGTAATTTGTATTATTAAAATAGTAACACATAACAAATTGTCGTAATGTAATGACAGAGATCACTTTTCTCTACATAGGCTAGCGGGAAGTATTAGGCTGTGAGGGTCAGCTTGCTTCGTTACAACGGCTTTATAATTCATGTTCTCTGTGCCACCTTCCAATCCTAGAGTCAGGCAAAGTGTGCCTTCCTGAAAGAAAGTTCCATTTAAACCCGAAAGGTGCTAAGCGCGACTCCTGACCTCTTTGCGGACAGTGTAGATTAAGATCAGACTGCACAGAACGTGCAGTCTGATCTTGGATCTACACTGTCCGATGAGGACATATTTTTTCCCAAAAGATACCTTTGTAAAAGAGAAATTTTCGGTTTTCAGTATCACCTTGAAAGTTTGATTTCACTTTCTTATCAGGTTAAGGCTTAATCAGCTCTAGATCTAGTTAAGATCGGACGCGGGACATCAGGGTTTTTACATCTTAACCACGAGGCCATAAATGATCATGTATTATCAGAAAAGTCACTCAGATCTTCGTTATGCTTTAAAAGAGTACAATGCGTATGATATATCTGAACCATGCTCTGTGAAAAGGGCATTAAATGTATCTGCAAAAGTATCGACTCAGATCAGCCTGTACATTTCGCGTTGGCTGAGCTGGCTCGAAACTTTTTGATTTCGGTTAATTTTCTGCATGTCCGACCTTAGGTTTTAGTCGGTTGTTAGCCACCACTGGATTTTATACATCCATAATTATGTCATTACTTACTTGATATAATACATCACAGAGATGCATTTAAATCCTTTTTGCCAAAGCATGGCTCATATTGAAAGTTTACTGTAATTATATCGTAAATATTCGGAATTTTCCTCGTCATTTAATTTTTAAGGTCCTGCTAGAGAGATCGAGATAACAGACAGCAAGTCCTCTACTACAGTTACATCATTTTTGGAGGAGAATGAGAGTCCCGACGAATTCGGCCGCAGAAAATTAAGCTCAACGACGATTAGCGTCGCACAATATCCCAAAAGTCCGGTTCCTATTGAGCTGACTTCGTTCCTGGGCGGAAAAAGACGAGCGATGATCGGAAGGTTTCCGAAAACGTCCAACAGGATTGTTTGGTCTCTTGCATCTGATTTACTGGCTTCGTGCCCCTTCCGAACCTTTTTACAAGATCACCAACATTATGTTGATCTTCATTATTTGAGCTTTTGGACGGATGTAAGAAATTATCTCGATGCAGACGAAAATGCTGTTGATTCGCTTGGTCAACCCCTGAGACGTCTTCTTGCGCATGGGTAAGTTTCTTTTACGTAAAACTATTCGGCATTCAGTGTTGGTCACTACCTCACCAAATTTCCTCTATGAACTTCGTAATAGTCTAAACTTTAAGGAAATTAAACAAAAATCTTTACCAGATGACAATTTTTGTGAACCGGTCAAACTTGACAGCATCTGCATACTTCATGTAAAATGTGCCTAAAACGATGGGAGATAGGCAGAAAACAATGTGGATAAAGAAACTTCCAATATTTTCTCCTTGTCTTACAAAGTTTTCAAAAGCCGATTTTCCGTAAAAACGAGGGGTTGTTGGGTTAGGGGTAAAGTCGTCCTGTCTCTCATCGACTCATTTTCTCTATTCTTTTCTGCAATTACCTTATTTCCACAGACTCGGAAACACGCTCTTTGGACCTTTAACTGCTGATCTGATTTTCTCTGAATGATTGATTGATTGTATGGTGTTTAACGCCGTTTTCAACATTATTTCAGTTATATCGCGGCGGCCAGTGCACCTATCCATGCCTTTCTGGAGTCTCTTTTACCAGTACTTCGCACAATTTTCTTTCCAAGCCACTGGCTGCTTTCCCACATAATCATCGTCGAAACAATGGTCAGCGTTGGGAGAGGAATGAATCCTGTAGCAGTGACTATCATCAATCCTCGGAAAGAAATTGGCCGAGCCAGGGGTCGTAGCCAGGGATCGAACCCTGGACCCCGTGTTCTCAAGTCCTGCACGCTACCGACTGAGCTACCGGGGCTTGGCGATTTTCTCTTAAAGATAATATGAGCCATGCTCTGTGAAAAGGGGGCTTGATGCATCTGCGAAAAGTATCAACCCAGGTCAGCCTGCGCAGTCCGCGCAGGCTGACCTGGGCCGAAACTTTTCGCTTTTGGTCAATTTTGTATATGTCCAAGGACCAATCTACCTCATGATAAGTCGGCTGTTAAAAAAGAGTGGCTTTTATGGATCTATAAGTATGTGATGGCTGGCTTTGTATAATGGATTACGGAGATGCATTAAGCCCCCTTTTGCTAGAGCATGGCTCATATTCATACAGTACATGTATGTGTACGATAGAGTTCAGAGGTATTTCAGGTTCCGTATTCACCGACCACTCTTAAGAACATTCTTATTCTTATTCTCAAGAACTTTCTAAATGTAAAAGTGACGCAGTTTCTGATTGGCTAAACCAAATTGTTAAGCCAATCAGAAGTTGTGTTACTTTCTAAATCTAGGAAAACACTATGAATAAAACTAAAAACCGTTGGTGAATACGAGCCCAGTTCACTGCTTTAACCAATAAACCCATCCAGACATTCAACCAGAATCAATGCCAATGTGACCTTGAAACACACCAACAAATAAGAGTAGCCAACAGGAACTTTTAAACAAATCAAAAAAGCTAATATGACGTTAAGTGATGTAAGATGTATGCTTTTCCTCGAAATCTTTTTTCTGGACGTCTTGGATTCGATTTCATAATTCCTTGTACAAGCTCTTTCAAGGTGCCGGTTGACATAAAATGGCCATTTAAACGCAGTAAACAAACCAAGAAAACACAAAAATGTTATATTTAGACACAAAGTATCATTTTTTTAAGATAGAAATTTGGTTATGAGTGACATGTACTGTTAGAGGCAAATCTGTCTTAGTAACCTCAAAATCTAGAGAGATCATTGACACCTCGTTGTAATATTTGTACCAAGTTTGAATACTCTTGGATAAACCAGTGTCCACCCGATTTAATATGTTTTCGCGGACAGACCTAACAACCGACAAGACCAACCTAACAATATCAGCAAAGCAATATCTCTATTTCCTTTTAAGGACTTTTCTTTGCCCTAAACGTTTCCCATAATTGACAGCTTTCGAAAATATTGTAAGAGCAGGATCAAATGCTTGTGACAAGCAATTGCTCCTTTTTCCCAAAATATTTTCTTTTTTTTTTTTTTTGTTTGAAAACAATAGTTTCCTTTCATGCTATTCGTATGCCAGTTGTGTAATTTGTAATATTTTGGTAAGTCTATAACAGCTTGCTAAGTAAAGGAGTACAATTTACAAATGACTTTTTCTTATCTATACATAGAATTCTCCAGAAGTACTTGTCACATGACGGCGAAGGATGTGGAATTTTCTCAGAAACGTTAAAGATATCAATGTATAGAGCCATCGTATCTAACAACGATGTCTCCCTTCTGTGTATGGCTCAGGACATAGTCCAAGAGGTAAACTCCCATAACTCATTACAACATAGGTTATTTTTACATAAATACTTAACAATGAGACATGGAGGATAAATGCTTGAAGAAACGTTTCAGTGGATATAGTCAGTTTCGGGCCAGAGATAACGTTTGGATTAGATCAGAGGGCAAAAGGCCTGTCATTGCTTGCCGAACTAAGGGCTTGAACACATGTTTTATGCAAGTTTGTTTGCTTCAAAAAGCCCTTGAAATGTGGTGAGTGAGAATTCAAGACTTAAACATAGTTTATGCTTTATATGACAATGTTACTTGATTCTGATAACTTGATTTCAACTTGGCCTATGTAGACTCAGAATCTATTTGGCCGAACTGGAATATTCTAATCTGGCTAGGGCAGATTCTGGATCTGCCTAGTCCAGACTGAAATTCTAACCGGGACAATTCAATACCAAATCAGAATACCAGTCCGGCCAAGTCGGATTCCGGAACTGCCTAGATTCCAGTCTGGATCTGTATTCACCAACCACTCTTTGTTTAGCCAATCAGAAGATTTGTTACTTTCATATCTAGAAAATGTTGGAGAAAGTTGCATTTAATCATTCGTCATTATCTTTCAGTCTCTGTGGGAACCACTGAAACTTTACATCCAAGATGAACGCAAACGCTTTCTGAGCCAAGTGGTAAGAGCTGTCACTCTTTTAATCTTTTACAGTTTAAATATTATCCCATCATGTGATTAAAAAAAACAAAACTTTTCATCTTTTGCTTCTATTACTTAATTTCCTATTTATCTTACTTTATTGGTGCGCACCAATCAACTCTTTAGCTGGCAACTTAATTGGCTTGCAACACGCGAAAAAAGGGCATTCCGCGCAGGCTAATCCGAAACGACACTTTCCATTTTTATGTAATTTTCTGTTTTTCGCAAGTCTACTGTAGCAAAAAATCTAATGTAGTCGTAAAGTGCCGTCTCGGATTAGCCTGCGCGGACTGCGCAGGCTGATCCGAGACGACACTTTACGCAAATGTCCGAATACCCCTTTTCGCGTGTTGCAAGCCATATATGAGCACCGCTCTGGCAAAAGGGGTTAAAAGCATTATACCAAGCAAATCATCTCATAGTTTTGGCTCAATAAAGTCCATTTTGTTTAACAATCGACTGCATCTGGAGGTAGACTTATTCTTTGACATGCATTATTTTGATTAAAAACAAAAAAAAATTGACTCAGGTCAGCCTACGAATGCAGACTGCACAGGCTTACCTTAGTCGATACTGTTTGCAGATGCATCAGTACCCCCTTTATTCAATTTCTTTCCAAGGTCTAAAAATGGAGTTCACTGCTGAACCAGAAATAATTGTGATAAAAAGACGGCACATTATGTGCATTCGGATGTTAATCTACGCGTCCGCAAAACCTATTGTAGTCGTCATTTCTAGTGAAAGAGTTAATCCGCCTAAATTTCAATCCGTTTTCTTTCTCCATCGTTTCTTTTTTCACTGGTATATCTGTTAAGTGGTGGTTGTTCTTGGGTCTGTATTTACCAAAAGCCAAATCTTAATTTTATGCAGCAAAAGGTAATTTAATTTGCTTTTGTTTTGGATTTTTTTTTTTAAATCAAGACTTTGGAGTCTGATCTTTAATCCTTTTACTGCTAATCGCTGTCATGCTTTAACATTTTGCGGACGGCGTAGACCAAGATCAGACTGTACAATCTGATCTTGGATCTACACCACCCGCTACATGGTACTGAAAAATGACCAAAAACTGTCTCTATTTGTAATTGTACAGAAGAATTTGACAGCGGAAATAATTGAAATCGTTTACAAAAAGTTTATCTGCAGATTAAATCTGCAATATCAATTAGTGTTATTATTCAGATCAAAACTGCCTTTAAGTTACAACATCTTGGTTTGTTTTACTTTTTAAATCGGTCTTTTTCATTTCCTTGGTACTCCGAGACTTTGATCATACTCGTATTTTTGTTTTCGCAGAGAGGAAATCGGTACAATCTTACCTTCAAAGAACGCCGCAAGATGGACGATCTACTGAGAAATTCAAAGTCCAATATGGCTGCCAATGAACTTGAAGACCCCTTATACTTCTTTAATTGTGCAGCGGTGGAAACCGAATCTCGTTCCACGCTAAGCCCGACGACTTTTTCACCCACCCTTCCCCGCTCGTCCGCCATGTCAAACCCAATGACGTCGTATCACGTGACTATTTCAGAGGAACAAATGTGGAAAGCTACAGAACTGGCTGTTCTTTGTTGTGAATATGGTAAGCATTTCTACTAAGTGAATCAGGGACCGCATTCATCAACCATTATTAATGAATCATCTATAATTCCAAATTTTAATTCGAAGACAAGCAGTTTGATTGGCTGATACATTAAAGCTCTGCCAGTCAAATGGATGATCTATAAATTTAGAACTAAAACAATTATTACAGTTGTCTCAAACTTTTTCCTCAAACCCTTTCAGCGCAAAATATATGGCCTGCAACACGTGAAAAGGGGCATTCGGACATTTGCGTAAAGTGACGGCTTGGATCAGCCTGCGCACTCCGCGCAGGCTAATCCGAAACGACACTTTTCGTTTTTATGTAATTTTCTGTTTTGCGCAAGTCTACTATAGCACAAAATCTAATGTAGTCGTAAAGTGCCGTCTCGGATTAGCCTGCGCGGACTGCGCAGGCTGATCCGAGACGACACTTTACGCAAATGTCCGAATGCCCCTTTTCGCGTGTTGCGAGCCATATATACCTTGATAAACTTAACCTCGATCGGCAGCTGAAAATACAATCCACTGCATCTCAAAAATTTTTATAAGCTTGACCAAACAAGAGGATGGTATAGATCCAAGATCTGGGCCCGTATTCACCAACTATTCTTAAGAAAGTTCTTGGTCTCAGTCTCCAGAATTTTTTTTTAAATTTAAAAATAACTAAATAGTTTAGCCAATCAGAAGTTTTTTTTTTTTAATTTAAGATTTTTATTAAGCTAGACAAGTATAGTACATTTTTAACGTGTTACAGACAGAGTCAACAGTTCAAAAAAATGTATTTAACCTC
Organism: Hippopus hippopus; assembly: GCA_946811185.2. Classification (NCBI taxonomy): domain Eukaryota; kingdom Metazoa; phylum Mollusca; class Bivalvia; order Cardiida; family Cardiidae; genus Hippopus; species Hippopus hippopus. Next base: position 32,628,508 of record OX328103.1, read on the forward strand.
TTACTATACTATCTTGATACGTAACACCCCAAAGCTGATCCCTCGAAGATGTTTGTTGAAGGAAGAGATAATGCCGGAAACCAGCATTCTCTCCTTCTCCAACAATACCTACCAACTTTGTATAAAGCAACTATAATTTTTTTCGTTGCATTTATTTGTCAACTGCAAATGCTTTCACATATCTAAAATTTTGTCATACAGTAAAGAATTGTTGAGCTAAGTAAAACGGTTAGATGACAAATTTACTAGTAAGACAAATTATCAGACACAGTCTTATTAAAAGCATTAGTATGAGTCTACAATTTTTAATAAAACATCGCTGTAGTAAAAATTCTGCATTGGCTCAGCATGGGTTATTTCCCTTCGACTTTTGAAAATACTGGTCTTCCATGGCTTACCAGATAAATTAAAAATTAGCCAATCAGAAGTTGTGTTACTTTCAAATTTTGAAAATCTTGGAGAATAAGACTAAGAATATTCTTAAGAATGGTTGGTGAATTCGGGCCCTGACTTCACGTTCTGTGCGACCAAATACTTATCTATTTCGTCGGCACTGTCTTCAACTCCGGCACTGAAATGGTTAAGAAAAGCCTATATTTGTTGGATTCACTGGCGAATATACATGTATCACTATCATGATTTACATTTTAATACACCAATATCAAAGACACTTTTATGTAAACAGGTTCCCCCATGATGGTTCCACAGATACCGCCTCAGGTGCAACATCTAGTTGATATTCTACACAGTGACTTTGGAAGTCTGCATGTATCACGGGTACCAGCTGTGAGAAATGGTACAATCATCTTTGTTTGCCACTTTCTTTCCTAACGGCAGATATTTCTTTACTTGCAACCAACCATTTTTGAAAACATTTCACCAAACAAAAATTTTGTCGTAACATTCTGTACTACAGAATCTGTATCAGTTCATTGCTATTTTAAAAGGATAAAGAGTTTAATCTTACTTATGCCCAGCCCATTGGCACAGTCGGTAGAGTACACCCCTTGAAACCAAAGGGTCGCTTTGTGAATTTTATTCTGATGATTGTTGTTTCGACGATGGCTATGTGGGAAAGTAGTCAATGGTTTGGGAAGAGTTCTGTGCGAAGTACTGGTAAAAGAAACTTCAGTAAAACATTGATATGGGTGCATTGGCCGCTGCTGTATTACTGAAAAAATTTTGAAAACGGCAGTAAAACACCATTAGAAAATCTTAATAGTTTAAAGCTCCCAAATTTTATTGTTACTGCAGATTTTGGCCCTTAATATAGTTGTAAAAACATAAATACAAACACTGCAACAAATGAAAAAAGTCCACCATGAACAATATTTCTTTTCGTCATTACAACCTCAGTCGCCATTTACTTTAGACGCACCAACAAAACGTGTCGACCTAAGGCATGGCTTTATACCACAGAAACATTACTACAGACGAGAAGGTTACGTTTTGGATCAGAATTACTAATAGTATTAGTTCATACCCCTTACTCTTTTACTGCCTTTAGAGTCTATGTTTTTGTTTAAACCTTTCAACGCCAAAGGCGAAACAGGAGCTTTTTGCATACGACATAGAACAAGATCAGACTGCACAGAATGTACAGTCTGATCTTGAATCTATACCGTCTGCTTATTTCGTCTCTGGGTTTCCGAGGATTGTACTTTCAGCCCTCGGAAGAAGTCGTGTCTATATATTTGGCGCTAATAAGACTTAAAACTCGTTGATGGTGGGAACAGCGGCCTAACAATGCTGAAATCATGGCCTGCAACGCGCCAAAAGGGGCATTCAGACATTGGCGTAAAGTCTTGTCTCAGGTCAGTTAGCGCTTTCCGCGCTGACTAATTCGAAACGACACTATCCGTTTTTATGTAATTTTCCGTTTTGCGCGAGTCTACCATGGGACAAAGTCTAATGTAGTCGTAACGTGCCGTCTCAGATTAGCCTGCGCGGACTGCGCAGGCTGATCTGAGACGACACTTTACGCAAATGTCCGAATGCCCCTTTTCAGGTGTTGCAAGCCTTATATAGCATAATACCGCTATTGTCACTGCAAAAGGCGAAGTAATTTATCATGATTTTTCCAGAGTGGTTGCGCAACTTGATACACTCTGCAAAGATCAATATCGAGACGGTGCGTGTATCGCGTAAAGTGTATCTTGAAAAGATAGACATAGTCGCTGCGAAAGAGCTCAGGGAGACCGAAAAAGAAGTGGTGGGGCGACCGAAAAATAGGTTGATTGTTAGGAGAAATGGAATGATCATGGAACGACCTACAAAACCAAAGTAAGTTGATTTCGTGTTCGAGCACTAATTGTTTGAAATTAGTATGTTTTAATGTGGTCTTGTACCACTTTCATCTGTTTTCAGGTTTAAAATGGGACCAGCTGATTTATTGATAATGTACCTGTACCTGGGTTTCAAAGGTACCAGGCTTGTACTATGCAGTGCCTTGTCCAAAGACAATTCAATAGTACAAGCTTCACCATGGGGGATCAAAGCAGACTTTCTTGCCGATAAGTCAAGATAAACTTATGATTTCGTTGAACTTCGATTTTAGATTCCAATACTGGCTATCTAGTTAGCATAGAAAATTATTTCCGACCAATCAAATGGCTAGTCTTGGAATTACAAGTTAGAAATATATCTTGAACTATTTGTGAATGCAAACACTAGACACGGGCCGAACACAGACGCTCTTAAGAAATAATAGCTGTACTAACAAATCAATCGTAAAACTCGAAGACACTGGTAATGTCCATTAAAAGTCCTTTCGACTATATTTAAAAGAAGCCCTCGAACATAATATTTTAAATTCTTCAATAAAGAGGACAAAAGGTTCATCACTCGATGAGTTTTGGATGGAGTAGCTTGCTTGTCTAGCCCATTACGCTGTATCGAGTTTTTAATTATGTAAAGATTAGGTATATAAGTCACCGTATTTGATATACAACTTACATGTATCTTTATGTAACAGGAGGACCCGACTGAATCCTGTCTGGCTTATAATCAAATGATCATGATCAAAATAATTATAATAATATGGAATATAATAATAATAATAATAATAATAATTTCGTCTACTTTATGTTTAGGACATTTATTGAAGTTTTAACTACGACTGCCCACTTTGATTTCTTCAAACGGTTTATGGTTGTCAACAAGATAGGTCTGCCCCTGTTGTTTTGGAAAGCAGTGGAAGATTTGAAAGATCTGAGTAACTCGAAGACGAGGCAAATCAGAGTTACACAAATCATGAGAAAGTTCTTTGGGAGGTACTCGAAATTTGGTAAATATGTTTTTTTTTTCACAAATACAGCTGTAGTCACACCCTGACATCACAGAAATTTCCGGGGGTTTATTGGAACTCGCCCGTCCGTCTGTTCCCCGGTTTCCAGTCTGATCATTTTTCCATTTATATTTTCTGACGTTTCCTTGTGAAAAATGGAAATAATTACGGAACAGAAAATTGTCCTATTTATCTGTATAGACCATATTAAGGAGACCGCAGTCTGGAATAATTAAGACATTATTCGCGCCTAGGTCAAAGCTAGTCCGCCTGTGGCCAGCACACGGGTATATTTGTGTCACGACTCCCCCCATTCTAGTTTTGCTTTCATTGTATTGAAACATTATATATGTACAATATTTAAAAAGGCTGTAGATGTATAAGACACAATTGTGGGTTGTCTGTTTCCAAGCGTTGAAGAATTATCATCATTTGAACGTAGACACTTTCGTGTTCAATGCAAGATAGGTTTGAACATCTGTCAGTTCTTTCAAAGCACATCGAGAAGATCAAGTCACCTGTGGTCGCAGTTTTGTTTTCAATAATTTTGAAAAAGCGTTTGTTATCTGGTTTATATTCAGTTTAAAATATCACTTACTGAAGAAGAAGGGATACAACTCGAGTAAACGTCCTAATGTAATAGAAATTCAACAGGACGCTGCGACCTTCATAGGAATTTTAAAAGTCTTTTGAATACAGAGAGATATCCGAGCATGGTGTTATCAAAAATGCTCCTTATTAAGTCTTAAATGTCCCATTCATAATTTAAGTAATTGATATTCATTTCAATGTAAAATTGAATGAATATATTGTATAAATATTGTCTTATCACAATGATCTTTTAATGTTAGAAGATGAGTTTGGTTGAAAGGTTCAGCTTAAAACCCGATTTTAGCAGGGAAAAGCAATTATAGGCCTTTCCGGAAACTAGGTAGCCTCCCCTTGAGTACTCTCCGATTACGCATACTTCAGAGGACTACACAAGCACGGAAGCAATATATGGAAGTAGAGACTAGGAATGAACTTACCTCTGTAACTTGTGTTAAATTCCAAATCTATCCACAAATGAACAACAAAACGGTGAATTGAGATCAAAAACAGTTTAGAAGAGTCTGTTTAATCCTTTACCAAACAATCCCCGAGTTTTAACGACCCCGAGGAAGAGGCTTTCGGAATTATAAGGGTTTTAAAAAAAATGCTCATGAACAAACTGTTCTCCCTTTCCCACAATGTTCTACCTTTTCAAAGAAAAAAAATCCATAATTCGAGTAACATTACCTCATTGTTGGTAAATGCATTCGGTATGCACTAGCTTAAAATTTTGTCGTTTGGTAAAGGGTTAATGTGACACGTGCGCGTTTATTTTTACATCACAGCTCTTCGATCGCCCACCCGGCAGTGCGATACCGAGATCAAAGGAACACACCGAATTAACCCTTCACACATTTAAATGAAGAATAATTTTGACGTATGTCTTTTTAACTCAAAAAGATGATGGAATGAATACAAGTATTTTGTAAAGGGAGACTGGAAGATTTAAAATTTGAACTAAAGCTACATTTGTTATGTTCATGATCTAGATTAATAGTTATGATATTTGTTTGAAGGAACATGACAATTTTTTGAGATCAGGATTTTCTTGACAATTCAAGGTATGCATGTAGTGCTGTAATTTCGGTAAATGGACTATTCCTGCCTCTTTAGAGACACTTATTACCCTTCTACCAACCAAACAATCCGGAGTTTTAACGACCCTAGGAAAGAACGCGTCTTGAAAAATATTTGAAAAGGAGGAAATGCTTGTAAGCAGCATTTTCTCATTCCCCGCAATATTTTCCACCTTTTCAAAGGCAATTTTAACCATTTGACCCACGTTTAACCTGTCAGCTTCAAATGCTTTGGATTTGGACTAGTCCAAAATTCTGCCGTTTGCCGAACCCGGTAGCTAAGTCGGTAACGTACATGGTTTGAAACACTGGGATCATTGGTTCAAATTGATTTATATAAAATGTTGAAAGTGATAATATTTTGTAGTCTAAACAAGAGAAATGGATAGTCCGTTGATTTAATTCTGAAACCCCATATAGTTTGAATTTATTAAAAAAAATCCATACCCGCCCCCCCCCCATCCCCTCCCCCCCCCCCCCACAAAAAAAAAAAAAAAATGTCAAAATGCTTTTTTGCCATCCTCCTGCTTGAACTACCAAGTAGATGACTTTTATAACAAGGTCAATTCAAATTTCCAACCTTCCATTCCCCCTCCAAAAAAGACATTTCCAGCTTCATTATGAGTGGCGAAGTATGTGCTGTAATTGCTTTCGTTGAGAAGCTGGTAAAGGGTTAGCTGGCTGTTCTTTGATCTCGGTATTTCACGGACAAAGTGGGTGACCTGCAGACGCGTTTCGGCACACATGCTAGGCGCAGATTAACACAGACGTGTCATATTAAAGTCTCGTTCCTATTCAACCTTATGTTGATCATTTGTAAATATAGGATTTGGAATTATTAAAAAAATGTTACAGAGGGTAAGTCCATACTAAATTCGACGCCTAATGATGTACGTTTCCTGTCCGAGCACATTCTGTCCTCATATGCAGTGTTATAGGTCACTGTTTTAACTGCATGTCGGAATTAATTGTTTTTTTTTTAATTCCTTGTCCTGTAAAACCAGTGATAGTATATTTCATGATCCATAAGGCAGTCTGCAAAAAATCTGTTATTTCTATCGCAGGGCTTCGTTTTGGTCAGTAATAACATTTTTTGTCTTTCGAAAGTGACGGTTGATGCAACTACCGGCACTGCAGATTTTTTGGCATATAAATGACGTTATCTTAACTGCAACAAGTTTAGGTGTCTTTTTCACCAATGTCCGAGAAATTCAACAGAAATTAATTGAAAAAAATTAATCCGTTACGTTTGCCAACAGTGTGCGATACAGAGCAGCAGGTCAGACGTGTTACTTATCTCCGAGTAATAATTTTTAGGAGCGAGGTATTGCGATTTTGGAAAATTAAATGGATGACGAAAATCACGAATGATTTCTTTTTTTTTTGTTCGGCCATTGTTATCACAGGGACTCGGCACATGATAATTTGTGTTTAAAGACATTTCGATAAAAAAAAGTAAGATCCGAATATCTGCATATCCATATTTATATACAGATAATCGGATTTTTTATCGAAATGTTCTCTTTAAAGGTGGCCCTTCAGATTTTGGGACGAAAATTTTACAAAAATACAAAAAAATCATCCTTATACTCCCAAAGCCTTTTAATTTTCATTCATAAAATCCCAGTAGTCGAAAACCATCTGACAACAAGGGAAATTAGAGATTTACTACGGCCCAGGTCGACACCGACGGGAAACACGGTCTATTTTTACATGAGCAACTCGCTCATTTACATACCGGAAACACACAGATGAAGAAAACATTATGGAAAATAATTACATGTTTGTTATGTTATGGAATTTAAGCGTCATTAGTCATGTGCCAGTCACTTGACATTCCCACAAAGCTTTTTTGATTTTTGGCGCGAAATCTAAAAATACCTTAAGAGGCTACGTAGCCTTTCAAGGGAACACCATCAAAAAAAATTTTTTTTTTGTAATTTTATGATTCTTAATTATTGATGATTTGTATTGTTTTTTCATATAAATTTCAGTGATATATATTTTTTTAATTTGGTGAGATGTGAAAAATCTAAATACCCACCTTTAAGCACAAAGAGTAGCACAATCATCATATGCCGAGCCACTATGATTGTTATGATCGTAGTCCCCGGAAATGGGGATTTCCACAAGGGAGATAATCTTGGAAGGGAAGTAACCGAGTTTCCGTAAAGGTCTTTTCCTCAGTGTGAAAAACATGCTTAAGTTAAATAAAGTGAATACAAAATATTTATCTTAAAGTAGCACTACAGTACTCCAGCGCTCTTTAACTTAGGCATAGGATTTATATACCGATTTCCTCGAGTTAGATCTCTGCTGAAGGCGATCAGTGTGAAAGTAGCCAATGACCAGGCACATTTCCTACGCATGGCTTTTAGCAGAATACCAGGACACGTATTCACCAACCGTTCTGAATATCATTCTTAGTCTAACTCCCAAAGTATTTTTCAGAGTAATAAAATTTCTGCGAAGTTAAACAAAATGCTTTAGGCAGTCAAGAACTGTGTTACTTTCGAAATCTAGAACTAGACTAAGGTTGCAATTTAGCATGGCTAGTGATTACAGGCCCAGTCACACTTTTTACTTGTACATGATGTAAATGAACGCCTGTTGAAAATGGCGTAAAATACTTCCATAACTTTTATTTAAAGGAGCCATGCTAGACTGCCACGAGGAAATTATTCGACAAATACCAAACATGGAGAAAGTGACGCCTGGTATACTTATTTGTGCACAAGCAGCCGTGTACAGATCGATGGAGAGAAAATGGTAAACAAATCTATATAGAAGCTTTAACTCTTCCCCAGGAAACTAGATTTTAGATTAATCTAAATTGAAAGCATTTGCAGACGACAAACTAAAGTGGCAAAGATGATGGGATGTGTCTTTGAAAACGTAGATGGAAATACAATCCACTGAAACTCAGACAGACTTTTAATACTACACGTTTGTCTAAACAGGCGGACGATAAAAGATACAAGATGTTCTTTGCAGTCTGATTTTGATTTTCACCGCTCTGAAAAAGGTTAATGCGCAAAGTACATGACATTGACTTTATTAATCGCTAAAACAAAACATCGTCATTCACCTTGTTCCAGAATCTTTTGAAAATTGCAAAACGGGTAAATTCAAGATCAGAATGCATATTTTGTGCAGTGCAATCGAATATTGATCTGCACTGTCCAAAAATGGCAGTCCGTTCTTTATCGTTGTTGTCTACTAGAACAGTTAGAACAGTTGTACTATTAGGCTATATAAGCGCTACAAGGATTATACATACATGAGAGACTTCTTATCGTTTTCACTGCTTCGTCGTGATCTGTAGCACTTGATGGCGAACTTTAAATGGTCCAGAAGAAAGCATGTTAGGGACGTACTGAAGAAAAATAAGTGTAATTTAAAGACTGCCAATTCATTCTAATTCTCTGCTTCATATCAAACAACAAACGCTTGTCTTGAAATGAAGACTTGTTTGCAAATTCTACGGCTCAGTTGTGACGTTGTAGTATTCGTTGCCCAAGACCTGATAAATCTTACATGAACTTGCAGGATGACTGTCGTCTTTCTGGGATGAAATAGGCAATGAAGACAATACCCTTACTTTCAGTTAAGAAAAATAGTGTTAACTGTTAGTAGGGCAAGGACGATCTTACTGATTTCCATGCTTCTTCGAGATCCGTAGCACTCGATGGGACGATGAGTCTTCTGTAGCATTCGAGGCAAAACCTTAAATGGTCCAGAAAAAGCATATTTTTGGACGTATTGAAGAAGAAATGCAATATTAAGACGGTCAATTATTTTACATTCTCTTGCTCATATTGAACAACCAAAAAATATGTTGTCAATTATTTTACATTCTCTTGCTCATATTAAACAACCAACAAATGTGTTGTCATGAAGACTTGTTTGCACACACAACGGTTTAGTATGAATCTGGGATGAAATAAGCAATGAAGACAGTATTCTTGCGTTTCAGTATGAAACATAGTGTTAGTTGTAGGTAGAGCAAGGAAGCTCTTACTGATTTTCCTGCTTCTTCGAGATCTGTAGCACTCGATGGTATAAATCTTAAATGGTCCAGAAGAAAGCATGTTGGGGACGTTTTGAAGAAAAAATGCAATATAAAGACGGCTAATTAATTCACATCCTCTGGCTCTTATTAAACGATAAAACTTTAACTGAAGCAAAGACTTGTTTGTGCACATTCCGAGACTCAGTGATGATAGTGTAGTATTCGAAGCTTAACCTTTAGGCTGCAAAGCGCGACTCACTGACTATTTGCGGACAGTGTAGATCAAGATCAGACTGCACAGAACGTAGAACACTGTCCGATATGAGATATCTTTTCCGAACCAATACCTTTGAAATAGCAAAATTTGGGTTTTTGCTATTGCCTTGAAATTTTCATTTCACTTATTTAGCAGGACAATAGGACGATTTTTGACTTCACTCTACGCAAATGTAATACGAATCTGAAAACGAAAGTCATCCTGCAAGTCCGTGGAGAGCGGATCAAGACTTAGGCTACGAATATGTAACATCTTTAATGACCCTGAAATAGAAGGCTTTTGAAAACATCGTAGGAAAAGGAATAAATGCTGGTAACCTCTTCCCGCAGTTTTCTGTCCTCTCACGGACCTCTCCTGCTCATATTAAAGGGGAATATTTAAACTTTTATAATCTCACCAAACCTCAAAAATGATTTATCACTGAATTAAAATTAGCATATAGCTGACACTTCATCTGTAAAGAAGAAGACAAAAGTAAGATATTTTTATCGTATATTCTTAATGGGCCTCTTCAGGTATTTTGAGATTTCGCGCCAGAGTTTCGCAAAAACTTGAAAATGGGAATGCCGCATGGTCAATGACAAGTATCGATTACGAGGAAATGAATTAAAGTCAGTCTGAGGACGTTATATCGGAGTTACCTATTGCCAGACGACTATCCCGGTTTTAAAAGGCCGAAAATTTAACTATTTGATAAATATATGCGTCAAATCTATACGATAACAAAGAAAAATATTTCTAGTTAACAATCCCCATTCAACGACAAGATGTGTGTTGACATTAGGCTTTTTTTTTGCTGATTCCAGGGATCGGTCGTGAAGGTGTAAGATTCGTGGCATGGAGGTCCGGAGTTCGATCCTCATTCGAGGGGCCGGATTTTTTACTGAAGCGTCATTGGGTTAGACACTTCGGGCCGGTTGCATAATACAGGTTTAAAGATAACCTCGAGTTTAAACTCAAGTTTTACGCTATTCCATTGCATAAACATAGTTTACTAAGTCCCGGACTAATAGTTAAACCTAGAGGTTTTCTTTATTATAGTTTAGCTTAAACTTAAGTTTAATCTATCCTCGTAACATGCGAAATCTAAACCTGCATAGGGGTAGGTTTTAGCTCCAGTTTAAGGTAAAAATCGTAACTTTTTTCAGTCTACAAAGAGAAGATGGCAAGTAATATTCTATTTTGGATCCAATACCAGTAAGTCAGAATGCGGATTAGCTTGTGCAGGGCGATTTGGACGATTTGCCTTAGGATGATTTATAAATCTGACGAAAAATATTTCGGTACAACATAGTTACTCGAAGCGCTGGGTTTTTCGTAGGAGTGTCCTTGGGAAAGACACTTCAGAGCCCTAGCCTAGTACGCGTGAAAACCCAGAGCATTTCAAATATGAGAGTTGTCGCCGTGATATGTCTGAAATAATGTTGAATACGGCAGAAAACAACATTCAGTCAATCAAACTATAAAGATCAATCACGTATATCTCACCCAAAAACACCGTTTTTTTTTCAGTTTCATTTGTCCCGAATCTATCTAAAAACAAGTTGCTTAAGCAGCGGAAGGTATGGACTGAGACGCGAAGGCTGATGGTTGTTTATATTGTCCACCCGAGTGGAAAGATAAAGGTCAGCAGTGCACATATTTAACGATAATTTCGTCCATTGTTCATCTTATTTACCCACACTATGTCAGAGATGCTGGTAGGGATGGTGTCTTCTTCGGATGTAGAACAATTTGGTCAGATAGATATTCTGGCAAACCGGGTTAAAACCCTGGCAAACCGGCTTAAAACCCTGGTGTACCCAGACCTGGGTTAGGCCTTGTTCCAGTCTTAAATAAACCTTTGTTATGCAACCGGCCCTAAGGGTTGTCAACTGATGCAGGTAACTGATTGTAGCAAGTGCCTTCTAGACTGTACATATTCCACTGATTTATGACAACGTGTAACATAATGTTGATGTAGTCAGATCAAATACATTTATACTGTTCATCTATCAACAGGTACCCGTTGTATTTAGAAACATATCCACCCGTATCGGAGAACAGTTCACCTACTAATATTACCGGGTCACTATTACCGATGAGTGTGGCCCCAGACTTCATGGATATTGTAAACCAGGCAAAGAAAGGCAAGAAAAAGCAATCGGGACTTGCTAGCAAAATTGTGAGTAGGTTTATTTATTCATCGAATTTGCAAATCGCAATGTATTCATTTGAATACTTGTTTGTGCTCTTGCACATCCATGTACGCTTTCCTCCTTATATACACTTGTCCCAACCGTGTAACTTGGAACAAACATGTTGCCATGTTGCTTGCCTACTCAATATTCCTTCGTTTCAAGTACAAAAAATTTCAAACGCTAACACAAGATGACTGTCAAACACATTGGGCCGGTTGCATAATACAGGTTTAAAGATAACCCCGAGTATAAACTCAAGTTTTACGCTATTCCATTGCATAAACATAGTTTACTAAGTCCCGGACTAATAGTTAAACCTAGAGGTTTTCTTTATTATAATTTAGCTTAAACTCAAGTTTACTTTATCCTCGTAACATGCGAAATCTAAACCTGCATAGAGGCAGGGTTTTAGCTCCAGTTTAGGTAGAAATCGTAACTTTTTTCACTTTGGAAAGAGAAGATGGCAAGCAATATTCTATTTTGGATCCAATACCGGTATGTCCGAATGCAGATTAGCCTGTGCAGGGCGATTTGGACGATTTGCCTTAGGATGATTTATAAATCTGACGAAAAATATTTGGGTACAATATTGTTACTCGAAGCGCTGGGTTTTTCGTAGGAGTGTCCTTGGAAAAGACACTTCAGAGCCCTAGCCTAGTACGCGTGAAAACCCAGGGCATTTCAAATGAGAGTTGTTGCCGTGATATGTCTGAAATAATGTTGAATAGGGCAAAAAACAACATTCAGTCAATCAAACCATAAAGATCAATCACGAATATCAGGATCTAACCCAAAAACACCGTTTTTTTTTTCTCCATTTTAACTCATGTCAACCTTTGGACCAATGAGTAAAAAAATTATAAAAATACATTTGGAAGTGTGGGAAAATGAAGACATTGCTCGTAACGAAGAAATTGCCATTTTTCAGCAAAGTTTTCTTTTTTTTTTTCTTTCAAACACTTCTACAAACATCGTGCCGAAAAAGGGAACAAATGATTTTTTTGACAATGGACGGGTGTCACAGTCTAATGTGGTTAGGATAACTTGCCATAATATTTATCTGACCAAATTGTTCTACATGTATCCGAAGAAGACACCATCCCTACCAGCATCTCTGACGTAGTGTGGGTAAATAAGATGAACGATGGCCGAAATTATTATTAAATATGTGCATTGCTGACCTTTATCTTTCCATTCGGGTGGACAATATAAACAACCATCAGCCTTCACATCTCAGTCCATACCTTCCGCTGCTTAAGCAACTTGTTTTTAGATAGATTCGGGAAGAATGAAACTGCCTGGATAAAGAGAATAAATGAACTCTTCCTATCTCCCTCAGAATAGGAGTTTATAAATCAAAGGGTTATAAATACGTTTCAAATGCAGATTAAGAGCTTCCCAGCATTCTCTTTTACAATCAAGATGAGGACAGTTTAGTGCAAGACCAGTAGTCAACAACTATGCAATCTAATCTTAATCTAGGCCTCACACAAATTCAACCGATGTATTGCAACGTCATGAAAGGCTGTGATGGTTGATTATTTTGGATAGAGACATTTCTTAAAGATGCCCGTCTACAGCCGGTAAGCAAAAACACTGTTAAATTTCAAACAATTTAGAATGGTGCAGAAATCAGTCCTTTGTGTAAACATGGATAAATTACTGACATATACGGTGTAATTGAAAAAAAAAAGAAACACGAAGATTTGTATCAGAAACCGAACAATGGTCAGAAGAAAACTGGCTGACGATCGAAGCTGTAAACAATGGCGGTGCGTCACGGAAATTTATCGTTGGTTTCCGCCTGGAGTCGGATACGGTGTAATTTGCATATAGGTCGCGACCTCCGTCTGAAAATCGAGGCTGCAACAGAGAAGCCTCCATTTTCCTTTGTTTACCTCATTAGACGCAGGGCGAAGGTCAAATATAGTCACGTGACAGAATGCATGATCTTCATACGAATCTACCCGAGTGTATAACGGATATATCGAAATCTTCGATTCAAAAACCGGAAACGACGAGTCTGTTTACATGGAAGGCCGCAACTCAGCGAAATGCATTTTCTATCGACCGTAATCTAAGCAACCTTGCAACCGTCAGGCGCAACATTTGGCATGAAGGTATAAGAATGACTATAGTTTGATAAGATAAAGACAAAATGAGTTAAAACTGGCTGAAAATGAGTATAAGGGCCTCTTTAACACTTTACAAAATAAGCCCTGGTTTTTATGGCTTCCGGGAAGACGGATTTGAAAACATTGTGGAAAAAGGAAAAATGCTTGTACCAAGCATGTTATCAAACAATGTTTTCAACTCTTCCAGAGAAAAAAAAATCCATCATTTGAGCCACAGTTATTTTGACGTCTGCAAATGATTTCAATTCGGACAAGATCAGAATTTTATTGTCTGGTAAAGAGTTATTCTTATATTTCATAAAGAATTCTACAATTGTTTTATCTTACCATGGCGTGTACTTAGACGGGGATTGTACTAAGAGATCGATCAGTATATCTGATATATACAAAGATATATATATATCTGTACTGTCTGATCTTGGTCAACCCTTTTTTTTTTTTCGTATTTCTGTAAGCTCTGATCCAGAAATGATTACAATCTAGTTTAAAAAAAGTAACGGCTCTTCTTGTTGATCCACCAGCAGCAGATCGTACTGGATAGCGGCGCATTCAAGCCTGTATATAGACTCTGTTGTGCATAATCACGTGCAGAAGTGTGTCGTTGTCTAGACAACAGCGGTGCATTGAACAAAATCTACCCATCATTTAGTCCTACCACGAGGATGGCTAAACCTAGTCTGGATAGACTGGGTCTAGGTAGACTCGAGCTAAACTGGTTTTATGCAAACCGAGTTAAAATCCTGGTCTACCCAGACCTGGGTTAGGCCTTGTTCCAGTCTTAAATAAACCTTTGTTATGCAACCGGCATATTAAGTTTCGTTAGTTTTTTTCCCCCCGAGATTTACATGTTATAAACGCTTTCCAAGCTTCCCAAAACGGTTTAGGTAATAAAACGTTTAATGATATGACGTAGGTCATGTTTGTCACTAAAATTTTATTGCATTTCGCTGCCATACAGACTGAATCGACGAAACAGAAAGTCAGTATTGCACTGTAGCTTTTCGCCCGGAAAATTCACGATGGACTTGAGACGATTCGGTGCATGTTAAATATCCAATCATGAAAAGAAGCATCGCAAATGTCTCATTATCTACACTATCAAACATTCTAGCAAAAATTGTACCCCAGCATTCCAAGAATAGTAATCCAGTCATCTGAGATAGTAAGTCCCTCGCTTCAGGGCTCGTAATAACCAATAAGCATTCTCTATATATGTCTCTAGCAATTTCAAAGCAACGCAGTATCAGGTTGGTTAAAACAAACGGTTGCACATAAAAAATTGTGCTAGTTTCAAAATGCACCTACGCATGTGTCTCCTGGCTTTCTCACACTAGCACTGACACAACTTTATTTCCAAGCCACTGACCACTTTTCCCACATGCGTCAGAAGTGAGAGGCAAAAAGCGCCGAAAAGAAAGTTTGCGTCAACCGGATATTATACCTGCAACCAGCAGGTCACGAGTCAGACACACCAATCACTTAGCAACCGGCCGGGGAGAATTAGACTAAAAGTGCTAGTTACAATGGTTGGTGAAAAGAGGCCTGGGGCCTTTATTTACCAGCTACGCAAAGTTTCATTCTCTGTCGAGTTTGGAACCAACATAATTCTTGCGATTCAACGGCATAACCATGAAATTTGAAAGATTCTTGAGGATTAGACTAAGATTGCAAATCAGACTGATCGGAGGATACGGCCAAAGAATTACACTGTCATTTGAAAAATTATAATTCAACACAAGCAATCCGATAGACTGAGACAGAACGTTTCTGCCAATCCGTTGGCTAGCCTTCGATTTCGGAATTACAATTTAGCCATGGTCTGTTAAAAGGGGGCTTAATACATCTGCGAAAAGTATCGACCCAGGTCCGCCTGCGCGGTCCGCGCAGGCTGACCTTGGCCAAAACTTTTCGTTATTGGTAAATTTTCTTTCTGTCAAAGGATCAGTCTACCTCATGATTAAGTCCGATACTCAAAAAGAAGTGGCTATTGTAGATCCATATTTATATGATGGCTTGCGTGGTATTAAGCATTAAGGAGATGCATTAAGCTCCCTTTCGTCAGAGCATGGCACAATTGTATTTAGACAGGTTTGTGGAAATGGTTCCTTCTTTCCATTCTAGATACGACTATGGAAAAGTATGGCACGGTCCTTACTTGAGTTTCACAGAGCATTAGTCAACAAGCAGGAAGTTCAATTACTGGAAATATTTCTTAAGTGTGAAGTTGAAAAAGAGCAATATGCAGCTTTGACAAAAGACACAGGTAATGATATGACCTGCATCACGCGAAAAAGGGCATTCGGACATTTGCGTAAAGTGTCGTCTCGGATCAGCCTGCTCAATCCGCGCAGGCTAATCCGAGACGGCACTTTACGACTACATTAGATTTTGTTCTTCAGTAGACTTGCACAAAACAGAAAATTACATAAAAACGGAAAGTGTCGTTTCGGGTTAGCCTGCGCGGACTGCGCAGGCTGATCCGAGACGACAATTTACGCAAATGTCCGAATGCCTCTTGTCGCGTATTGCAGGCCATATGTTCCGCGTTTGCAGGCCTAAGTGTTCAAAATTCGCGTTCAAGCATGTTCAAGACCTTAAATCTCCTACTAGATGAGTCATGCTCTGTTAAAATTTGGTTTAATGTATAGATCTGCAAAAAAGATCAACCTGCGCATTCTGGTCAAGATGAACTGGGTCTATTCTTTATGTTATTGGTAAATTCCCCTGTGTCAAGGGGCCATTCTATCTCGTGACAAAATATATCCATGGTATGTGACGTCTTGCTTGGTTTGATGTATTACTATGATCCATGAAACCCCATGTTCCAAAGCCCCGCTCAGATAATATGTAAGGTTGAGAGTTTTTTGCTCTGATTTTTAATCAAAACTTTAATCCTTGAAACTGCTTGACGATTTAAATGGAAATCTCTTGCCAAGAGTGGAAACCCAAATATTTCGATTTCAAAGTTCTTTTTGCCTGAAAATCTTGATGGCCAACCTGGCGGCATAATATACCGGTACGATAATGTATGTGTTCTTGATTCCTTCCGAGCGAAAGTTTTCTTGTAAAATGCACAGTTTGTATGCATATAGATAGATTGCAGTTGATATTTTGTCTTTGCAATAGCCTATTTCTTTTATACAGTTTTTTTTTTTTTTAGAAAATAATGCTAATAAATAAAGTAAAATTGTACTATTATTAGGCAGCATACATCCACTAGAGAAGAATTTGTTAATATCAAACCTGGCGGCCAATACGCAAACTCGGGTAGTCATTCGAAACAGGCTAGTTATTCTGAACAGACTGCCCGCTGACCTGAAGTTTTGGATTGAAGTCAGAAAGTAAGTGAGGTTTTATTTTTACTACTCTTGATTTTATGATTATTATCTCTTCAATTATGAACTTTCCTAATTCATTTATATTTACAATAAAAAGAAGGTCTTCATTTACTACATCTTAAATAATTCACTGCGATATGATCGAAAAGTTATGTTGATAAACTTACGTGCATATTACAAGTATAGTTGCCCTTGTGGTCTGTGCACACAACGTGCAATCTGATCGTTGATCTACAAGTCCTGCTTCGCTGAGACGTTCTGACCGAGAGCAACCTTAAAATTTCAATTATTTGGGTCTTTTTTTCTACAGTGAACATATCCTTTAGGTTATTCGGAGCTCTAAGAATATTGCTTCCTGTATTGGCTCTATTCACCAACCATTCTAAATAACATTCTTACTCTTATTCTATATTTAGGATGTAACTCAGTTTATGATTGGCTGGACCATTTGGTTCAGTCAATCATGAATTACTTTATCTTTAAATTTAGAATATTCTTCTGGGTTAGACTAAGATCGGTATTGAGAACGGTTAGTGAATAATGGTCCAGGACACAAGCATTGTTCGCATGTTTCAATTTTCAGAGATAATTATGTACTATTATCTAACTTACCTAATTACCTCAAGCAGACGACTTTTTTGCTCCTTACGAGCTAAATCTCCCTTGACCACGATGTTTTTAACTTCTAGTCTTGTGTTTCAACTTTCACCTGAGTAAATGTCAATCTTTGGTTTTTATCAAACTATTTCCGTAACAAATGAACAAATGCATAGAATTCTTGTTATAATCATCATGTTTCTTCGACGTCATCAACAGGTACCAAGACCTGGTTGACAGCGCCACTTCTAAGGGAATCATGTCGACGCAGGACACAGAATTTCTCTGTGATAAAGCAAGATCCGTGATTTCCTGTTATTTGGCCTCGGATGTCCCGCCAAAAGTGCAGGTAGATTTTATATTATCCTTTTTTTAAACTTAAGAAGTTAACCAATTCGATGTGCTCTTCTATACTTTTATAGAGGATTATTTGACAAGACGGGAGAAGGCGGGAGCATAGCCAATGTTGCAGTAATTTAAGATATAGATGATTCAAACGATCAAGCCTCACGCTCTTTCTTTCGGTCCTTTTACTCATAAAAATGTATTGCTTGCAAGAAAGATGTTGAAGCTTTGGCTTCCAATATTTCTCTCCTGGAAGGCGCCTCAAATTTCATATGCATGCGTATAAATTATGCAACGATAGACAGCGTGCGATGAATTCAAAAGTTTTACACAGAATTTAGCACAACGTGCGTGGCAACGGCTACCAATACATTTTAAATGTTTAAAGATAAATTCACGCTATTGCCTGCGAACGACTGTCTATGACAAGCAACTTTGGCTGTGAGAGATGTCCTAACAGAAGAACATCTCTTACAGCCAAAGCTGCTAGTCTAAACTCAATAACCCCTATCTTTCTGAAAACCTGGACGGTCTGCGACTTCTGGAACACATACATTGTCTGACACTATGTGCCACTTGAAGCACACTGTAATTTGCATAAGAAAATTTACATAAAGGGATACGATGACGTGGACTGTAACACAATATTAGATTCTCGATTTTGTTTCTTTCTACGGAATACCATTAGGGCCATCGCCTATGAATTTGTTGATTTTAAATGCGATGCTCGATAGTGCGATGGTGATAACGCGATAGTACGATGATGATAACGCGATAGTACGATGATGATAGAATACCGTTAGGGCCATCGCCTATGAATTTGTTGATTTTAAACGCGATGCTCGATAGTGCGATGGTGAAAGCGCGATAGTACGATGACAATAACGCGATAGTACGATGATGATAACGCGATAGTACGATGGTGATAATGCGATAGCACGATGATGAAAACGCGATAGCGCGATGATGATAACGCGATAGTACGATGACGATAAAGTGATAGTAGAATGATGAAAACACGATATTATATCGCACTATCATCATCGTACTATAGCGTTATCACCATTGTAGTATCGTGATTTCGCGTTATCACCAACGTACTATCGAGCATTGCGTTTAAAATAAACAAATTCATAGACGATGGCCCTAACGGTATTCCGTATCTTTCAGGTCAACATTCCAAATGATTTAGCAGCGAATATTATAAATGGACTGGCAGCTTCTGGTCCTGCTCGGGGCTTATTTCACGATGCCATTTTCCTGCTGTTTCCTTTGTTGTATCATTACTACAGAAAGTAAGGTTCTTCGCCCCTTCACTTGCTCCTTTTTCTTAATTTTTTTTATCCTTGTTCAATCATTATTGCCAAAATCCTAATCATTGTTAGTCTTTACAATCATATTATCATTATCGCGGTTGTTGTTTTGCGGTTATTGATTAATGCCATTGTGAGTGCCAGAGCTTTAAAAAAAAAAATGATCAGATCAGAACCTGATATCATATTGAAACATTTTAGAACTTTATGCTGACTCAAAGACAGAAACTTACATCTTTTCTCTACCCACTTTTTTGGGGCACATTTGATATTGTTTAAACAAAACTCCAAAACTTGAAAGCAAACATAAATTATACCAACATGAAGCGGAAGTGA
Source organism: Hippopus hippopus (assembly GCA_946811185.2). Taxonomy (NCBI): domain Eukaryota; kingdom Metazoa; phylum Mollusca; class Bivalvia; order Cardiida; family Cardiidae; genus Hippopus; species Hippopus hippopus. The sequence continues at coordinate 32,647,994 of OX328103.1, forward strand.
CGCAATCGTTTCTATTGGCAACAGGTTTCAGGACGAGGTCATTAATGGCGATATTCCGGATGAGTATTTGGACTCCATCGAAACCACTTTCAAAGATCGTGTGAGTTCGAATCCTCATGCAGATAAATCAGTGCCCGATTTTAGAAATGTGAATGTGGATGATGTCAAAACAATTCATCAAATCAATATGGGTATGAAGTTGATACGTTTCTCGTCTTGTGGTTTGTTGTAGCCAATAAATCTCATTTTAATAATTAAATCCTAAAAGCGCGATATATATCATTGTCGTAAAACTGTAAGTTTCAGTTGGCGGACGGTGTAGATCAATAAGACAGCACATACCGTGCAGTCTGATGTTGAATCTACATTGTACCAGAATATGGCCATTTGAATCCCTTGAAGTTGCAGTTTAAGCTCCATGTTCATGTTGAAATATAGCGTTTTTACTTATTGAACTCCTTACTAAACGACAAAACAAATGTTGACGACATATCAAATGTTCATATTATGTGACTGTGTCACTGAAAGGGTCGAAACGTTGTAGAAGGAAAAAGGGAGAGTGCTGATTGCGAGCATTTTATCCCTCTCCAACAATTAAGGTCCTGAAAATGCAGGATTACTTGGTACAGTGTGACACGCTGAACAAGCATTCAAGGAAATACCATATTTTTGTCTTTTTGACTACTCTGGCCTGAAAACTTAGGCTGCTTTGCGCGACTCACTGACCTTTTGCGGACAGTGTAGATCAAGATCAGACTGCGTAGAACGTGCAGTCTGATCTTGGATCTACACTGTCCGATTAGGAGATATTTTTCTCTACATATAATTTTGATGTAACAGCATTCACGATTTTTACCATCGGATTGAAAGTTTCATTTCATTTGTTTATCATGATAAAGGCCAAGTTAAGCCTTACAGTGCCAAATATACGATATATTAAGTTATTAACCCGTTCTCTTTCGAAAGCTGGAGATACAATCCATTGACACTCAGAAAGGATTTTATCTTATAGGCTAGACAGAAAAGCTGATGGCACATATATCCAAGACCACACTGCGCGTTCTATGCAGTCTGATCTATGCTATCAGCAAAAGCCTCTGGTTTCTTCCATCGAGCTGAAAGGATTTAACTATTTCGTTTTATTGTCATACGTAGGTTATGCAAGGTTTTCCAGCTCCTTGAGGCTAAAAGGAAAACCATAAGTACCATGTTCAGCCTAACTGGCCGACGGCCGGCAAACTTCTGTTATGCTCCTATGTCCGTCGGTAACTTATTTCAAACATCATCTTCTGCGAAACTACTGAAACAATTTAAGCAATCGTCACAGAAATGTTACTGCCAATGTCCTCTTCAGAATTTTTCAAAGAGTTCAGTGATGTGAGAAAATATAGTATAAAATAAACTTGAAAAAAAAAAAGGATTTTTTTTTTTTTAATATGAACTTTTATGCAAACTATTTCATATGTAAGATTTCGGGTAGTTTCGGGATTCATTAAATAACAAAACGCCATTGTCAAAGATTGACATTCACTCGTCTTGTAGCGAAGTCTTGCTATGTCAGCTAGTTGTACATGGCCATTGTTTCCGTCTTGATTCAGTTTTTGTTATAATGTATAGTAAATACATCTGACAGTTTGCTGATGGATTGCGTATTTTGTTTTTCTTTTCAGATGAAAGTATCATGAAGATCCACTTCTCTTTGACAGATGGTGTGGTTTTCATCTATCCCGTACCGAAAGTTCCAAAATCCCCGACCCAAGGGGGTAGGCGAATGACTAAACAAAGTATTCAAGCTCTATCAGAAGAATCTTCACCCAAAAAGGAGAGCCGGCATCAGCACCACCCTGTAGAAAAAAAGGATGGTCGCAATTTGCCAAAAAGTGGGGATCGCCAACACTCAGAAGAAGGGCCAAAGCATCCAAAACAAATATCTCCGACAAAAAAGAAAGAAAAACCGAAAAAAACAGAAAGAATTATCGTCCGGGAAGCGCAAGACTGGAGACGTTTATCTGTGGATATAAATCATCAGGAGACCTCAGAAAGAGCTAGGAGGTTGAGCATCCTTGTAGAATCCTTGAACAAAGAAAAACAACAGAAAGTGGAAGAACAGAGCCGAAAATATTCTAAGTTAATGACCTTCGACGAAGTGGTGGGCGCTGCCATGACCGAATTCTCAGACTCAAACTCGACATATATTTCATGAATATATCGACTCAAAATTTTGAAATGAGAAAATTCAACGCTAAACATTGTAATATATCCTTTAGTTTGTTTAAAAAAAATTAAAACTTTTTTTTTAAAAGATGCTTCTGGTTTTTTACATTTTCTTCCAAGTACTGTTGACTTATGTAATCATTAAATCTATCAATAGCTGCACACACATGCAAAAATATATTTCATTTAAAACAAACCGGTCCTTGATCCGATCCAACATGATTTATAACAAGCTGAGAGAGATATGATTGAGCCATGCTCTGGCAAAAGTGGTCTTAATGAATCTCCGTGATGCATGATACCAAGCCAAAAATCACTGTATCAGTAGTTCCGTAAAATCCGTTTTGTATGCAACCACCTACTGATTCATGAGGTACACTGGTCCTTAAACGTGCAGAAAATTTACCAAAGGCAAAAGTGTCGGTCCAGGTCAGCCTGCGCGGAGTGCGCAGGCCGACCTGAGTCGATACTTTTTTGAAAAAACATTAAGCCCCCTATCCACAAAGCATGGTTCATATATTGCAGGCCTATGTAAAATCTCTAAATACTGTGTAATACGGTCCTAACACTGAAACAAAGTGTTTCTGTGTCGTAGTTACATGTATTCAAAAGCTGTCTCATTTGAAACTTTGATATCAAGCATTTCTGTTGCACTGTAACATAAGAAAAGATGAAATGTCAACAATGTGGTTTCCGATGCTGGTTTCGTGAAGTCTTAATCCTTTACCACACAATCTCGTATTTTAACGACCCTGAAGAAAAAATCTTTTGAAAACACTGTGAGAAAAGGAAAAAATTCTGCTAACCAGCATTTTCTCCTATTTCCACAATGTTTCCGTTTTATCCTTCAAAAGATGAGTCTCATAAATTGAACGATCGATAGTGTGTCCTCTCCGAATGTTTTCAATCATTAGGTCAAGAGATAAGAATCTCGTTGCAGTATTGCTTTTTAGCTCCACTGGCCGAAGGGCAGCGGGCTTAAGTCATGGCCCGGTGTCTGTCGTCCGTCCGTGCGTCCGTGCGTGCGTTAACTTTTATTTCAAACATCTTCTTCTCTGAAACTACCAATCCAATTTTGATGAAATTTCACAGAAATGATCCTGCCATAGTCCTCTTCCAAATTCTTGAAAAAACTTGATTCCTTCAAAAACTCTGGTTGCCATGGCAACAAAACTGAAAAATATTGAAAATCTTTGAAAATCTTCTTTTCTGAAACCATAAGGCCTAGGGCTACCAAATTTGGCACGTAGCTTTGTCTAGTAGACCTCTACCAGGTTTCTTCAAATTACAGCCCTGGGGTCAAATTTGGCCCCGCCCCGGGGGGGGGGGGGGTCACGGGTTTTACATGGTTTTATATAGTGAAAACTTTAGAAATCTTCCTGTACCTAGCCATAACGCCTAAGGCTACCAAATTTTGTATGTAGCTTTATCTAGTGGGCCTCTACCAAGAGTGTCCAAATTGTAGCCCTGGGGTCAAATTTGACCCCGCCCCGGGGGTCACAAGTTTTACATAGGCTTATATAGGGAAAACTTTAAAAATCTTCTCGTACCTAGCCATAAAGCCTAGGGCTACCAAATTTTGCATGAAGCTTTATCTAATGGGCCTCTCTACCAAGAGTGCCCAAAATATTGCCCTGGGGTCAACTTTGGTCCCACCCTGGGGGTCACAAGTTTAACATGGGCTTATATAGGGAAAAATTAAAAAATCTTCTAGTACTTAGCCATAAGGCCTAGGGCTACCAAATTTTGCATGTAGCTTTATCTAGTGGGCCTCTACCAAGAGTGCCCAAGGTATAGCCCTGTGGTCAAGTTTGGCCCCACCCCAGGGGTCAGAAGTTTTACATTGGCTTATATAGTGAAAACTTTAGAAATCTGCTTGTTACTATTCATAAGACCTAGGGCTACCAAAGTTAGCCATGTCTTAGTGGTCTCATGTTTTACAGGGCCTTTTATTGAGATATCTTTGAAAATCTTCTTGTTTATAACCACACATTCTAGACCCATAATAACCACACATTCTAGACCCATATCATTTGGTATAGGGCTTTATCTTGTGGACCTCTACCAGGATTCAAGTAATTGTAGCTCTGTGGTCAAAAAATGGCTTTGCCCTTGGGTCATAACTTTCTCGTAGGATTTTATAGAGAAAATTCTGTATGTCCGCTAGCTCGAAACCAGTTTGCCAAGTATTGTAATATTTGGCTTGTAGGGTTTTACTTATTAGCCAGTGGAGCGATACAGGACCATCTTGGTCCTCTTGTTATCCCCTGCCGAAGGCGGAGTGATATATTTTTAGCGTTGTCCGTCCGTCCGTCCTTCCGTCCGTCCGTCCGTCCTTCTGTCCGTCCGTCTGTCCTTCCGTCTGTGTGTCCGTCCGGGAGAATATCTCCAAAACCATTCGACAGAATTTCGTGAAACTTTATACGTGTGTACAGTAACCCATTCCGCCGATATACTTTTTTTTTTTAATTCGATGCAAAATGGCCGACTGGGAGCGATTTTAAGTTACGCGGTCGAGTAAATTTTTGATGTTTTCAGTCTTATCTTGAAAACTATACAGAATTTTTACATCAAACTTGTAACATTTATCAACCATCATTTTGAAATGCAGGACAAAAAGTTTCACCCAGATTGACCATGCAACGCCACAGTTATATACCCTTGTTTTTTTTTTTTAATGCCGTGCCATGGAAAAAGCGGGCTTGATGTATATTTTCATTATGGACCAATATCTATAACTACAGGACAAAATGTTATGAAACTTCATATTTATATTGTTTATCACAAGCCACAGACAATACTTATTTGTTTTTATTTCATGGAATGCCACGTCATGAAAAAAGGGGGCTACAGGATATAATTTGATCATGGACCAATACATACATTGTATATCTTCTGAAATCCTAGACAGAAACTAATGGAAATTCATACACGTGTTCCTTGTGATGTCCACCTATATTTATTTATTTATTTATTTATTTTTTTTTTTTTGTTGCTTTTTTGATATTCAATATGGTGTTATAGAAAAAGGGGGCTTCATGTAAATTTCCACTAGGGATCAATATCTCTTTAACTCAAAATTCTTGACGAAAATTTATGAAACTTCATACGTGTGTTCCTTATTAGAGTCCGCAAATATCATTATTTTAGCTTTTTTCAGTAAATGTCGTGTCATGGAAAAAGGGGGGCTTGACGTATATTTTCATTATGGACAATATCTTTAACTACAGGACAAAATGTTATAAAACTTCATATTTATATTGTTTATCACAAGCCACAGACAATGGTTATTTGTTTTTATTTCATGAAATGCCATGGCATGAAAAAAGAGAGCTAAATGTATAATTTCATTCTGGACCAATAACAGTCTGTTTGCCCATTCGTCCGCCTGAACAGTATCTTCTAAAGTCCTTCACGAAAATTGATGAAACTTCATGTATGTCTTCCTTTGGATAGTCCGTTCATACAATTTTCTTCTATAAATAATGACGTGTCATGGAAAAATGGGGCTTGATATATGTTTTCATTATTTGTTTTCATTTTAATGAAATGCCATGTCATGGAAAAAGGGGGACTTAATGTATAATCTCATTATGGACCTCTTATATATTCTTTATTCAATGAAATGCTGTGCCATGGAAAAAGGGGGCTTAATGTGTAATTTCATCATGGACCAATGACAAAAAGGCCACATGTACATGCAAAACACGCTACCTCTAATACGTTTGTATCAAAAAAGGTCTTTTTCGGCGGGGGATGTCATTTCACCGAAATTGCTTGTTTATATTGTTGTGATAGATTGTATTGGAGTTTTACGCACGGTCTTTTTACAGCTTAGGTCATATCACGGCGGTCAGTGGACCTATACATGAGTTTCCTGGCTTTTTCACACCAGTACTGACACAACTTTCTTTCCAAGTCACTGACTACTTTTTTCACATACATCAGATGTGAGAGGCGAAAAATGGACGGAAAGAGAGTTTGCCACAACCAGGTATCGAGCTCACAACCACCAGGTCACGAGCCGGATACGCTAACTACTGAGCTACCCGGCCGGCCCCTAGCAAGTTAAAGATTCACGGGTAACCTAGTCCTTTATCTTGCACTTCCCCCTGTAACATAACTACATGAAACAGTCTTCTAGTGGCAACCGATATGGGTAACCGATAGTGACGATAAATACGAAAATGAATCAATCATGATTAACTACTCAGTCAGACCCTACGTGAATATAACTATTTCATTACATGGTAACCTATTCATTCCGAGTTTCAAGAAACTTTAAATGACAAATGCCAAAATCTGAGCAATGGAATTCCTAAAGTTACCGTTCATTGCCGTGTTATTACGACCCTGTCACTTGCAAAAGATGTCACAATTTGAAAACATTGTGTGAAAAGGAGAAAATGTGGGTAACCAGTATTTTCTGCTTCCTACACAATGTTATCTATTTTTCAAAGACAATGTCCATCATTTAAGCTAGGTTTAATTTTTCGTTCGCAATTTATGCGTTCAATGTTTATAAACCCCCTCTCTCTCTCTCTCTCTCGTTGTAGAACTAAACAAACTTTTGGTAAACTAAAGAGAGACTCGTAAAATTTCGCTTTTATCCCTACTTTTAAAAATCCAAACCGCCTTGATTCATAGTGACTTCTTTTCTTTTTGTTTTCAACGCAAGATTAGAGACATTCTATTGAAGTCACCGATAATCAATTCGTATGATACACCGTTTGTGTGGCACGCAAGGGAAGTAACTCTCATGATGTAAACAGTTAGCTGTCAACGTTTACAAAAAAATTATGAATGTAGCATTATTTAAAAATCTATAAACTCTCCTCCGTTAACTCATACAAAGAATTCATCACACGGTGATATCTGGCTTGAGCTGTCTTGCTGACGTTCATTTTTATTGCAGAAATTTTACGTTTAAAGGTTGGAAGTTTGTGTCTATTTTAAAATCGTACGATAGTTTAAAAAAAAAACTAAAAGAGACTCGCACTTCTACAAACTTAGCTCTTCATTTGGCAGTTTCAAACCTTTACCACACAACCCCGAGTGTAAGCGACCCTGAGAAGAAGAATTTTGAAAATACCGTGGAAATATTGTGAGAAATGGAGAAAATGCTGGTATCCAGCTTCCTATAGTCTCCCACATTTTTTTTCTACTCTTCTACAGACAATTCCTGTCAGTTGAGTTACATTTAAATCGTCGGCTGCAAATTCTTTCACTATGAGTTAAAGGCCCACTGATTGCGAGTATAAACGATTCGGGAGTCAAAATACTGGCAAGTTTAAAAAGTATAGATATTAACCCTTTACAACACAATGACTTTTAACAATCCCCAGTAAGAGGACTTGAAAACATTGTGGGAAAAGGAGAAAATGCGGGTAACCAGCATTTTCTCCTTTTTTCACAATGTTTTCTACCCTTCCATGTATAAATTTCTGTTTTTGATTTATATTCATAAAGACAAGTCTAAAAATTTGTTGTTTGGTAAAGAGTTGATAGTTACATGTATATATGTAAATCTGATAATGTGCAAGAATATACACTTCTGAGCGTTTTGTAGTTAAAAAGAGAAGACAAGTATGGGGAAGAAAGATGCAACGGGCACCAGATCAGCACCTGTAGAACAGTATCGAAAACAAATTGGTGAGTACATTCATAGCCAGTGTTAGATTAGGTATAGATTCTGTGACACTGTCCCATTGAATGAGAAAAATGTCCTGCCGTAATGGACAGATTGGAATGTACCATTCAGATTTATTTGAGAATTAGTTTTGGTTTTATATGTCACACATAATTAGAAAATGTTCCATGCTTTTGAAAGTTATTGGGACAAATGTCACCCCTCTCCATAATCTTTAGCAAAACACTGCATATCCAACTTGGGCTATTTTCTCCAAGGGAATTGTTCTATTGTTCTAAATCTAAATTTAAAACCAACCATTTGATTGAATCTCATCCAATTAAATAGTTGGTAATACAGTTAAGCTGTATAACCCTTTACTAAACAGTCCCATGCTTTTAAGAACCTAAGCGAGAAAGGCTTTTGAAAATATTGAGAGCAAAAGAGAAAAAAGCTGGTAACCAGCATTTTTTTCTCCCCTACAAAGTTACCCTTGCTCAGGTCAATTCCACCTTTCAAGCCACATTTAATTTTTTGTCTGCCAATGCTTTCAATATGGACATGTCCAAAAATATTTTGCTTAGTAGAGAGTAAATAGAATTAGCAATGTTTAGAATTTGAATAAAGTCAAATGTGTTTAAAGCAGGCACAGAAGGGAACATATATATCTCTGTCCCCTTACAGCAGGTAGCCATTCAACATAGGTTCATTCACATTCTAAACTATGTGGCAACTTAAAACAAGAGTGGCCTCTAACACATGTAAGTATACTAGCAACCACATATAATTAAGTCTCTCCAGTCCTCGCAACGTTTTGTATTTATATGTAAAATATTTTGCTGATGACAGAGATAAATGTATATGTTTACAGACAGGCTGAAAACCTAAAAGAAAATGGAGAAATGCAATTTCTAAATATGAATTATCATTTCAAAATTTTGTCATCTCCAAATATTTTGCGTTTCATCATAATACTCGTATTTTTTTTGTGATAAAACCAGACTAAATTTGCTTTAACCCTTTGCCACAGAGCCCTGACTATTAACGGCCCTGATAAACAAAGCTTTTGAAAATATAGTGGAAGAATGCTGCTGACCAGCATTTTCTCCTTTACCCACAATGTTTTCAACCCTTCCCAAATCAAATTCTAATTCATGAGTCACATTTATTGTGTTTTCTAAAAATGCTTTCAATTTGGACTGGTCTAAAATTTTGTCCTTTGGTAAAGAGTTAAAGGCTGTGGGTTTAAATCCAAACAGATGCAATTTCTTTTATTTTAAAGCAAACTTTATCTTGTTCTTCCCCATCTAACTTTTTACCCCCCCCCAAAAAAAAAAAAAATAAATAAATAAATAAATAAAAAATAAAAAAAGGGGGAGGGGTCATAAATTATTCATAAATTAATTTGGAATATTTGCTCCAGTTACAGACTTTAAACGCCACTGGCTGAAGTCCAGGGAGCATATGTCATGGCCCTGTGTCCATCATGCATTTACCCTTACGGTCACAAGTTTTACATGTAGGCTTATAAACTGAAAACTAAAAATCTCCTGGTTCCTAACTTTCAGGTCTATGTCTAGTCTCCCAAATTTTGCTTCATCTAGTGGACCTGAAGTAAAAATGTTCAAATTATACCCATAGGGTCAGCCCTAGATGGTACATGTTTTACTAAGGCTTAATCATATACTGAAACTTTAAAGATTTTCTTGTAGTGCCACATAACATCAATATGACTTAAGGTTGAAGTATTGGGCGAGGAAAATAACTTCTGATCACTCATAATACATGAAGATATACATAGTTTGTTACCATTTACCTCCCTTGAAATCAAAATGAACTATTACATTCATTGATCATTCAAGTTTTTCAGATAGAGAGATTTATTTTGATGTTAATTTTGATTGTCAGATGAGATGAATATTTGATATGAAGTAAGATTTGTATCATTTATTTGTTTTTTTTTTTTTTGTTCCAGAACTTTAAAATTCATGCCATTGGAAAAATGTTTTCTTCCACTAAAATTTTGGAAATATTTTTGTCAAAGCACTCTTTGGCAGATTCCACTGATATTTGGTATAAATGATACTAGATAATAGATTAGACATGCTTGTATTCACTGAGATTTTATAGGGAAGGCTATTTCCTGTATGAAAGTTTATTGCCGTACAGAACTCTTATGATTTAATATCTTTGTCAATGCAAAATTAAGTGCATGATACATTCAGAAGGCACTGCAGCAATACAGGGCTATCATTGCCCTCTGGGTTGTAAGAAAGGCACAATATTTCAGGTGTTATATTCAAGTATTATTGAATGTAAAAAATGAGATAGAGGATATTTGTTTTTTACGGTGAAAGATCGAAATTTATTTCATCGAGTGAACATCATCGGTAATATTTTCATGAGTGGCACAGCCACGAGTGAAAATATTACCGATGATGTACACGAGATGAAATAAATTTCGATCTTTCACCGAAAAAAACAAATATACTATTTATTTCATGCTTTTAACCCTTTCTGGGGGGAACTTAATCAAATCCAGTACAGTTTTTTTTTTGTCATTCCCCATGGCGTACCCCCTCCGCATAGCAACGCATTACAATATTACGTCAAACGCGAGAAATGTAAGGTAAATTACGTCATATTTCGATCTGGTTGTGAGGCAAGCACGTTTTACCTAGGTAACTAGTGCATGGGAACAACTGTTTCCGCCTTCAATTGAAGAGTTAGAGTATAAAAATTGGTATTTTCACTGGTTGTAACCATGAAAAATATCGAAAAATATTTCACCGATATTTGTCGATAACCTACCGGAAAGCATGAAATAAATTTCACTATTTCTTTGATCATAATTTCAGGTAAACAAGATTATAAGAAAAGCAAGAAAGAAATGAAATCCATGAAATCCAAAGCTGATGCACAAAAATCAGCTTCACCTGTAAAGGTTGGTACTTTGGCTCACCTTTCCTTAACCCATTACCACACAATCCCTAGTTTTAACACCACTGTTAGAGAAGGCTTTTGAAAACATTGTGGGAAAAGGAGAAAATGCTGGTAAACAGCATTTTCTCCTTTTCCCACAATGTTTTCTACCAGATCCAAAACAAAAAACATCATTTCAGTCACACATTTAATTTGTCATCTGCAAATCCTTTCAATTTGGACCAGTCTAAAATTTTGTTGTTTGGTAAAGAGTTAACTCTTTACCACACGAGAAAACTGTAGACTTGTCCAAATTGAAAGCATTTGCAGAGGAGAGTTTGAATAGGACTCAAATGAAGAAATTTGTCTTTAATAGGTAGAAAAAATTGCTGGAAGAGGAGAAAATGCTGGTTACCAGCATTTTTTTTTTTTTCCTTTTCCCACAATGTTTTCAAAAAGCTACTTCTTCAGGGCCATTAAAAGTCGGGAGTGTGTGGTAAAGGGTTAACCCTTTCCCACACAACACATTGTTGACTCTTCCAAACCTTTTACCAAACAACAAAATTTTGGACTGAACCAAACTGAAAACATTTGCAGGCAACATTTTAGATGTAGCTTAAATGATGTATATATCTTTGATAGGGTAGAAAAAATTGTGGGAAAAGAAGAAAATGCTGGTAACCAGCATTTTCTCCTTTTCCCAAAATTTTTTCCATAGCCTTCTCTTTCAGGGTCGTTGAAAGTCAGGATTGTGTGGTAAAGAGTTAAAAATTCTGCCATAGGTGGTTAAATTACAGAGTTGTTTTGTTTGACAACTATTTCAGTTGACTTCTCCAACTCATTGCTCATTTCAAAATTGTATCAACTCCTTGCCTCATAATGTATATTTTAGCTGTTCCACATTGACCTAATTTATCTTGCAGCAGATGACTTTTGATCACACATTGTAAAAAAGGACATTGTGTCTCAATAAAAATATGCAAATATGGGAAACCACCTATATTGAATACTTTCTTCATTTGCCACAATGTTTTGAAACATGATTGTTTGATACAGCAAAACTTTTCCTCTGAAATAAAATGTCCTTTTCACATTTTCTTGGTTTGTGTGTATTTTTTTTTGCCACTTTAACTCTTTACCACACAATCCCAACTTTTAACGACACATGAGAGAGAAAGCTTTTGAAAACATTATGGGAAAAGAAGAAAATGCTGGTAACCAGCATTTTCTTCTATTCCCATAATGTTTTTTACCCTTCCCAACACTAATTTCAATTTTTGATTCACATTTGATTTGTCGTCTGCAAATGCTTTCAGATTGGACCAGTCTAAAATTTTGTTGTTTGGTAAAGAGTTAAACACTTTCTAGATGGCAATGCACCTATCCATACATTCCTACTATTTTTGTATCAGTACTACACACAATGCTAATTTCAAGCCAATGCCTGCTTTAACAGAAAAAAAAGGTCAGTACTTGCACACTTTAACATTTCACCACAACACAAAATTTTTGACTTGTCCAAATTGAAACCATTTGCACACAACAAATCATATTTGGCTCACAAGATGGGGTTTGATTTCCAGCATTTTCTCATTTTCCCACAATGTTTTCAAAGACCCTCTTCATCAGGGTTTTTAAAACTCGAGATTTTGTGGTAAAGGGTTAAGCAATGGAATAGGTAGTTGCAGTGACTTTTAGAAAATTTTTGTGCCATTGGGTTCTCAACCTTGCTATCCCATTATTTCAAGACCTTTGCAGTATTTACTGTGCTAATGGCGTTTAGTTCCAAAGTCGTCTTGACATTCAATAAATAGTCATGAATAAATCAGCACATGTATCTTCAACTCTTACAATCATTGATAATTAAGGCAATAGATGGACAGCGGCAAGTAGAAGAAAACTTTTCCATGCTTTAGCTCTGAGGTCTCTTATACGTTCATCAGCTATATCCAATATTATGAGGTCATTTAACATGCTTGGGTACAATACTGAGTGCTATTGGATGAGTACACTGCAGAACCATGCTGCCGCCTTGTCCAAAATATAGACTAGTTCTGCAGCGTACGAATCCAGTTGAATTCATTATTGTACCCAGGCATGTTAATTGACCTCTTCAATTCACACTTCTGTATTGACTTTAAAACAAATTGCAAGTATTGGGCCATTTTAAGAAAAGAAAAATAAAACAAAGCAAGAGTTTTTTTTTTTAAGGAAATGAAGTTGCATTATGAAAAAGGACTTCTATAGAATACTTTTCCAGACAAATATCGATATTCGGGACTCAAGCCTTGTTCTGAAAAATCCATATTCGGGACTCTTGCCTTGTTCCGAAAAATCCATATTCGGGACTCTTGCCCGTTCTGAAAAATCCATATTCGGAACTCTTGCCTCGTTCTGAAAAATCCATATTCTGGACTCTGCAGAGTCCATTACGGGTTCAGGTATTATTTACTCATGTGGTGCATGATATTTGAGCGATTTCATTGGGAGTTAGATTGTAGGCGTGAAATAAACTTTTATAAATGGTTGCCTGTCATGATTGACGTCTGTGGTCACAACTCTTGCATAATCTGTTATACCAGGCAACAAAATTTTAGTTTCTCATTAATTAAAAAAGAAAAGAAATGCAGACGACAAATTTAATCTCACTCAAATGGAGAAATGTGTTATTGAAAGGGTTGAAAACATTGTGGGAAAAGAAGGTAGAGAAAATCCAGAAACACAACACACAAATAGGTGCACAGGCCTCTGTAATATTGAACACCGTTGAAAACTGATTTAAACACAAATTGAATGACGTATAGCAGCCGTTCCGGATTTACCAATTCACACAATTTTGTGCTATAAAAACCATGGGGAAAATGGGTTTTGAAAATTTTGTTGGAAAAGGAGAAATACTGGTTACCAGCATATTCTGCTTTTCACACAACGTTTATAACCATATCAAACACAAATCAATCATTTGAGGCAATGTAATTTTGTCATCTGAAAATACTTTCAAGTTGGATGCATAAGTCATCTGACAGGAGCGTAGTTACCGGCGCGGCCGGCACGGCTTTGTTCGCACCAATAATTAAAGCTGTGTTATTGTTGTTGCTATCAGAGGTGCTTTCGAGACTATAGAAAATCTCTAGAATGCTGGAGCTTCCGGGGAGGGGAGGGGCTTTGCCCCTCCTGGTTCCCCCACCTATGCACTGCCCTGGACCCATGGGCCGTGCCAGTCCAAACTACGTAGCCACGCCCCTGTCTGATCGTTAAAGGTTGTACAACACAAAAATAATTAACTGATGTAAGCAAAGAGTTTATATACTGCGCAGAGCATTTGAAAACAACAGCCAAACAAAAAAATGCAATGAAAAAAAAACAATGAACTTACCTCGGAACTCCGTCAATACTGCGGATATCCACGGAAATTCGAAAGGAGGATAAACAAACACATAAATCCTAATAGTGAATGAATTGACAACACAAGAATCAAGTGAATGAATTGACAACACAAGAATCAACACATAGATAGCTCCATTTATGAATACTATAAATTTGTCGAAGTTCTATTCTTCATGTAGGTCCACTCATCTATTACGAATAGTCCTCGTCCATGACCAGTCACGGACAGCTCGTGCAAAGGACGTTGGTTTTCCCAAATGTACGAGGGTTGTCCTGAAAGTTGTGAGGCCCCTTTGATAAAGTGAAATCCACACGTCTGATTTTATCCAGAGTTTTTATCTTTTTGTTAATGAATATGTTTGGAAAGTTTCAATAAAATCGGACGAGCCAGTTAATCACTGCAAGCATATATGAGCATATGATGGTAACTCAACACGAAGCAGTTTGACGATGTCGACATAGTTTAGTACAAAGTCAAATTAAAGTTTCTCCAAGTACTCTCCTCACATTTCTTGTGTCTTGTAAACCATTGTAAGAGTATGTCTCTAAACCATGATTTAGGGTAGGCTCCGATTGCTGATTCGCCGAAGATTTACGGACGAGGATGACAGTATAACGAACAAACACTGCCGTTTGATTTTGCACTGTTTCCCTATCTAAAGCAAGATTTGAGAGGAATCCACTACAATACTGTACAAAAACTTGGGATGGCTGTAAGATCAGTAATCGGAGCCTTCCTCAAATAATGGTTTAGGGACATTCTCTTACAGAGGATTACAAGGCAAAAGAAATGTGTGGATGCTGGAGGTGGGTACTTTGAGAAACTTAAATTTTACGTTGCTCTAAACTACGTTGACGTCGTCGAACTGCAGAATTTCTTTCAAAAATTATGTAGGATTGTTCTAAGGTAACGAATGAAAAGGAAATATTGAGTCCTAATGGAAGAAGCTGCGACTCGATGACGAGTATATAGATCATGAAGGGAGGTAACTCTAAAAACTTAGTGAACGGATATACTTAGAGTCAATTCCCTTGTTGTGGAGTTCACTGACCGTTCCGAATTATAATGCCTACTAACAATTTGGCAGCGACATTCTTTTTCAGCTCGTAAGATAACTAGATCTAGTCTTGGAATTGTAAGTCAGGACTGATATTAGAATGGTTTGAAAATAAAGTCTTGTAGTTTTCAGAATGAGTAGCTTGTGATTAATGTAATAAAATAACCCTTTTCCAAAAAAGCCCGTGTTTTGATGACCCTACAGGAAAGTTTTTTTTGAGAACATGGCCGGAAAAGGAGAAAACTGTTTCCCGCAATGTTTTTATACCCTTGAAAGCAAACTTTGATTCATTAGTATGAATATCGAAATTGTCATTTTCAGATGCTTTCAACTTTGAAGAGTCTAACAGACTTTTTCAGGGAAAGGATTATTAATTTGCAGACTGACAAATTGATTGTAAACTTGACTTTTGAATACTATTCTTTTTTTTCAGGACACTCTACTTATTGTAACAACTGGCTTGTTCATGGTTGTTGGACTCTATGTATTCCTATACTGGTACCTGAACAGAGACGAGTTGTGATGATGAATTAATTACACCAGAGAACCAGCTATAGAAAGAGATACAGGTGATGGAAATGGGAAGAGAATCACATTTTATTTGATTAGAAAGTACGTGTGAATCGATTTGTAACTTGATTAATCTATGCAAAGTAGCACAATTGTTTGATTCAGGGTTAAGGTATGTGATATAGTGCAATAAAAGAAAGTAGAATAGGAATATTTTTTGAGAAACGTTTTAATATTTTTTTGCAAGCCATATGCATTTGCATACAGTCTGATTTATCCATGGCTGTTCAGTCACCATTTTTTCTACACCTTTTAATTTGAAAGTTTTTGGAAATCATTGTAAGTAAAGAGGCAAATGCTTGCAACAAAAATTTGCTACTTTTCTCACAAATTCTCCTTACAATGCTTTAAAGGTTGTAATAGGTTGAAATAAATCAATAAGTTGCTGTAACAGAAATGGGTCAATTTTCTGGCCTGTAGATAATTTAAGATAGAGACTCTTTCCAATCAAAAGCATTTACAGACAGCAAATTTAAAGTCTTAAATGGTGAAATTCGTGTTCGAAATGGTAGAAAACAGTTTGGGAAGGAAGAAAATGCTGAGTATCAGCATTTTTTCCTTTTCCCGAATTCTTTTCAAATGCCTTTCTCCTCAGGGCTGTTAAAACTAGGGATTGTTTGGTAAAGGGCATAAATATGCCCCAGCTGAGGAGATTTTTCTTTGCAAGGGTAGAAAACATTTTGGGAAAAAGGAGAAAATGCTGGTTACTAGTATTTTCTCCTTTTTGCACAATGTTTTCAAAGGTTTTCGGAGCATTTTTCTTCAGGGTTATAAAACACAGATTTTTGGGTATAAGGGGGTCAAACTGGATGTTTATTACTTTAATACTGTAGCCAAAGATATGTCTTGTTTTGATCTCTGTTATTTTGCCTTTCAAATTATCCTTTTTTACTTTACAAAACCTTAGGACCTCTTGATTCAAAGTTTTAAGAATTTTCTCGGATAATTTGAGAAGATGCCCACTTGTGACTTGTAATACAAATAAAAATTTGCATTATACACTCCTTTAGTAGATAACCTTTTGAAATCATTTTGGCAATGGGAGTAGTTACTTATTACAAGTAAATGCTCTTTTACCCACAATTTTATGCACATCTGTATGAAAACTTTACCTTTTCACCATAAATATTTTCACTAAATCAACCTTCAAACTGCAATAGATAGACCCTTGTTTTGTCTGAAAACACTTTCCTTTGGTATGCTAGCATGTTAGTTGGTTGAAGCAATTATGAATTTAACCCTTTGCCAGATGACAAAGTTTGAGACACGTGTGTATGGAAAGCATTTACAGATGACAAGTACAGCTCAAATTATGAGGTTTGTCTTTAAAAGTGTAGAAAACACTGTGAAAAGGAAAAAAAAAATGCTGGTTTCCAGCATCTTCCTACAATGATTTTAAGTCTTCGTCCTCAAAGTTGTTAATGGGGGGGGGGGGGTGTTGTGGTACTAAAGCCCATGTATGAAGATATATGAGTATGTAGAACTTGTTACAGTATTTATTTACACAAAGTGATAGTATGTCAAATACTTGTATATAATTAGCTCATTGAAACTATGCAAACAACAAAATATGTTCACATTTTGTATTGGCTTCTTCATGTCAGATATTCATTAGCACATCATTTGGCTAGCAACACGTAAAAAGGGACATTCGGACATTTGCGTAAAGTGTCGTCTCGGATCAGCCTGCGCAGTCCGCGCAGGCTAATCCGAGACGGCACTTTACGACTACATTAGAATTTGTGCTATAGTAGACTTGTGCAAAACAGAATATTACATAAAAACGGAAAGTGTCGCTTCGGATTAGCCTGCGCGGACTGCGCAGGCTGATCCGATACGACACTTTACGCAAATGTCCGAATGCCCCTTTTCGCTTGTTGCAAGCCATTTAAAAGATTGAGAAAACACAGTGAGTGGGGCTCTGGCAAAAGGTGCTGTAGTGCACCACTGAGATGCATTATGCCAAGCAAGGCATCACATAATTAGGGATCCATGAAACACATTTAGTCTGTCTATTAACTGAATTTGGAGGTAGGCTCGTCCTTAGACATTCTTACGACCATGAAATTTCGCAACAAATGCATAGCTCAAATACAAACCGCACCTGGCGGGATTCGAACCCGTGCCGACAAATATCCTCATTTTTCGAGGTTTAAAAGACCATCACCATAACCACTGAGCTAAAGAGAATTCTCCCTTACGCAGTTGTTAGGTGTTGATTTTATACGGGAAAGTTATGCAGAAAGGAAGGAGTGATCTCCCATAACAACATGCAAAACATTTAGAATAGCAAAAAAATTAGACCATTGTCAGCCTGCATGGATTGAACAGGCTGACATGGGTTGATACTTTTTTGCAGATGCATTAAGCTCCCTTTTCACAGGGCAGGACTCAAGGACTCAAATGTTATTGAACACACACAGTATAAAAGTAATGACAAACTTTACCTTTATCGAAATAGCTAGAATGTATAAATACTTCCGGCTATTTTATTGTTTTTATTGTTACGAATGTTTTTATTTCTGATTTCAAGACTCATTTTGAAACCAGAGTGGGTGACTTTGTAATATAGAAACAACCAAACCACAAAATTTTAGACTGATCTAAATTTAAAGCACTTGCTTTAAAACAAGAAAAAAAGGACTTAAATTATGGATTTGTCTGTGAAAGGGTACAAAAGCAGTGTGGGAAAAGGAGAAAATGCTGGTTACCAGCATTTTCTCCTTTTCTCACAATGTTTTCAAAAGCGTTTTTCCTTGGGGTTGTTAAAAAGACAGGATCGTGTGGTAAAGGCCTAAATTAAGACGTATACTCTATAAAAGGTAACAGTGACCTTTCACCCCACAGTGAATCGAGAATAGTAACCATTATAACGGACGCTACCATATTCGGGCAGGTGTTGGGCTACCCCCTTCATCCCTGGAGCTTTTCATTATCTTGAAATTTGAGAGGTATGGGGGTCAATTAAAAATGGGGTGACCGGTTGATAATTTATAGACTGTTGTATCTCAATTATAGTTGTAACGGTGTGAAATCTATATTTGATCCCACCTGCCTATTCTCCATATTTGATTGTTAAGTTTCAAACAAACCATCGATAGCCCAAATACATGAACTTCCGAAAAAAAAAATGGTTTGAGTATCATTTTATTTTCATTAATCCAAAAGATGTTCAAAACTTCTTTACGCTGTGCAAGGCAACAAAATTATAGACTTGCCCAAATTAAAGTAATTGTAGACGACAATTAAACTGTGGCTCAAATGATGAAAATCGCCCTTGAAAATTTCCTTCTTTTCTCCACAATGTTTTCTATCCTTTCAGAGATAAGTCCAATGACATTAGCCACTTATGGCTTGCAACACGCGAAAAGGGGCATTCGGACATTTGCGTAAAGTGTCGTCTCGGATCAGCTAATCCGAGACGGCACTTTACGACTACATTAGAATTTGTGCTACAGTAGACTCGTGCAAAACAGAAAATTACATCAAAACGGAAAGTGTCGTATCAGATTAGCCTGCGCGGACTGCGCAGGCTGGTCCGAGACGACACTTTACGCAAATGTCCGAATGCCCTTTTCGCGTGTTGCAAGCCATATGTCATCTGAAATATTTCGATATGTCTAAGTTTTGTCATATCGGTATGGGTAATGAGTTAAGAGAAATAAGACATGTAATGGATACTGAGGACATTCTTTTCAGTTTTACATGTAGAATTGATCTCAGGAGGGCGATACAGGGCGGCCAAGGTCTTCATGTTTCTGTATTGTGCTCATTGTTATTTCGTCCTGTATCCTAAAAATACATGATAACTGTAAATAAAAGTATTTTTTCAAGTTTGCATTAGCTTCGTGTGTGTTTCTTTTCATCGTGTCACAAAGATTACTAGGATTCGACTGTGCCCTTGGAAAACGCTATCTGCAAAGTTCGATGGAAGTTTCCGTCGAATGAGCTTTCACAGAGAGAGAGAGACAGAGAGAGAGACAGAGAGAGAGAGACACAGAGAGAGAGAGAGACAGAGACAATGTTCAACTTGAAGACAATTGTGAAAGTTTTTTTCCATGTTTAACTTGAAAACAAATGTGAATTTCTTTATATGAGATATTTGGTTTAAATAATATTGAGGTACCATCACGTGTCGGAGTGAGAAAAATGATCTTTCGGAAATATGGAGAAGAATATACTTAAAAGACATTCTAACAGGCACAAAAGAATTAATCATTTACTAAATTAAATATATCATATAAAAGGATGTTTTCCGTCCTACGGAAAATTCTCGTAAAAGAAAATGACAAAAAAATGGGGAAAAATACACATTTTACAAAATAATTCCTCTAGATAATAAATCACGAAAGCATGTAGGTGCGCCTCGGTACGATTACGAAAAGATGTACGTAATATAGTGCGAAATGTCTAGTTAAACTGACAATCAATGCCCGCTTCCCTTCACTATTTTTAATTTCAGATTCATTAACAGATTCAGCTTTGGGGGAAAAAAAACTGACCGATAGCTTCACTTGCAGTGATGATTTAACAAAAGGGAAAACTTGCTTCATATCGAGCAATTTCACAATATGCCAGAATGTTTCGAAAAGCTTTGGCTATATAGGAGAATGCCAGAGTGTGATAAATTATTTGCAACAACGACCGCTTTTACCTTGTACCAAGCAGTCCCGTGTTTTTTATAACCTTGTTGATTAGAGTTTCTAAACAAATCGTGTGAAAAGGAGAAAATGCTGGTAACCAGCATTTGGTCCTTTTTCCGCAATGTTCACTACCATTTCAACGCAAAATCCTATCTTCTGAGTTGTACACCATAAACCGAAATCTGTTGTGTGAAAATACATTCAATGTGGACAAGTCCTAATTTTTGGCGCATAGTAAAGCGCTGAAATTGCTTGAATCCACTTGATTTCCAACTGTTCACACGATTTCTGACTTGATGAGACAAATTTAGATTTCAAATCTTCCCTCCGTCAGGTGGGCCGGACTAATTTGGGTACTTGATGGCGCGTGCATCGCACGTGCGACATAAACGACTCCTCTGGCGTGGTAATTTGTGAAATCGACTCGAAAGTTCACCCTTCTCTGTGGGTTAAATATTGAAACCCTGTCAAATGGGTTTCATCGCTTCATTATTGTAGATTATGACGGATTAATAAAAGCAGTTTTTGATCGAATGTAATTATGAAAAAGATTGGGGAAAAAGTCATCTTGCATGAAGATTTCATCATCGTCATTCTGAGCTTTTCCACCATTGGTGATATAACTAGTTGAGCACAATAGGTGGAAAGGATCTGAAAAGGGCGAAACTATTGAAAAGGAAGAATTTAAAGAGGTAAATGCGTTTGGGCATAATGTCTGAAAAGGAACGATTTACGCTGATATCCAAATTTCTTCCCCGTAGGTAAAATCAGTCGGTCCGCATCCACGCTTCCTGAAAGATGACTGTTCTTTGTTTTTCAAGGAAAAAAAATTCACAAGCAATAATGACTGATGTTTGATTGAGTGCTGGGAACATTTCTTTAGAACCTGAATGGAAGTATAGAAACTATACTTTGTTATCAATTTTGCCTTTAAACCATTTAGCTTGTAACTGCAACCCAATACGTATTTGCAAATAGTATAGATCAAGATCAGACTGAACAAAGCATGCAGACTGATCTTGGATCTACATCTATGAAAGGCAAGCACTTATCGATTTGTATACACCACAAACACTGCCTAGGAGTTCCCAGTATATAGAGCTTTAAAAAACTATGTATAGAACAGTACAACCACAGAGACCAATAACTGGCAATAGGTTTAGTTTAAAACATATTCGATATGAACCATGCTCTGGCAAAGGGGGGCTTAATGCATCTCCGTGATACATGATAACATGCAAGACATAACCTAATTAGGGATCCATAAAAATCCATTTTGTGTAACAAATGACTGAATCATGGGTTACACTGGTCATTCGACATGCAGAAAATTGACAGATAGCAAAAAGTTTCGGCCCAGGTCAGCTTGCGCGGACTGCGCAAGCTGACCAGGGCCGAAACTTTTTGCAGATGCATTAAGCCCCCTTTTCACATATATTTCAGTCATGGTTTGATTCATCTCCGTGATGCACCCGTGATGCATCGTACCGAGCAAGTCACCTTATCACGGATGCATAAAATCCATTTTGTCTGACAACCGACTGAATCCTGAAGTAGATTGGTCCTTTGTCATGCACAAAATTGACCTAAAAGAAAACAATTCGACCCATGTCAGCCTTCGCGGACTGCACAGACCGACCTGGATCTATATATATATATTTTTTTTTCGCAGATGCATCAATTCCCCTTTTCACAAGGCAATGCTCGTTACGTGTGTTATGAAAAGTACAGCAAAGCAATGTGATAAGGATTAGACGGAAGCATAAAAGCTTAATATATTGTTCCTCTCGCCAAAATTACCCTTTTCCACCAGTCCTTACTTCAACCAATGAAAAGAGAAACATGGAGGCGGGGCTTCAGAAAAGCAGTCAACCCACACTCGAAACTTAATTAGTTATGTTCTTGCAATTTGTGGACCCATCTTATTTTTCCAGTAGACTGTCTACTCGTTAAATGGTAGCAGTTACTGACGTCTAACGTTTTACAACATAAACCTAACTATTATAAGCTGATGAAGAAATACTTAACCCGTAAACTGCTAAGCACGACTCACTGACCATTTGCGGACAGTGTAGATCAAGATCAGACTGCACAGAACGTGCAGTCTGATCTTGGATCTACACTGTCCGATAAGGAGATACTCTCCCCAAAAAATAACTTTGAAATAGCAGTATTTGGGTTTTTACTATCGAATAGAAAATTTCATTTTAGTTATCTAGCAGGATAAGGATTAATTTGCAAAAAAAAAAAAGACATTACAAACGTGTAGGGCCGCACACATTTGAGTAGTAACAGTAAGAATCCAGTTTTAAAACAACCGGCATAAAATGTAAATGCTCGTATTTCAATAGATCGTTTTCACTTGACACAAAAGCTTTGGACACATAGAAATACAACAGGAGATTTATTTCCGATTTTTATATCTGAGCCTCGATTCCGTCTCAACTTTGCGTCACGCTATATCTCGTTAAGTCTCATGTGGCCATATGGCTCATTTATTGGTCGTGATTTATGTTACTGGTAAAGTTACTTCTCCTCCCCGTTTTTAAAAAAAAATTGACTTGTAAATTACGCTGTTCTCTCTCCCCTTCTCCTATCTGTGGAAAAGATTACAGTGAAAACAGTAATGAAAAGGAAGAAGAGAAAGAAAGATTTACAAAAGACCTTTCATCCAGGTATGCATCTTATCATTTATCTGTATCTCAAGCACCGAAAAGTCACATCGAAGTCCGTATTCAAAAACCATCAGAAATCGAATATTTTGTCTAATTTACAAGAATTTTCGAAAATTCTTAGTTGCGCATTTCTTTTTTTTTTTTACCAAAGTGCTTGGTTTGGCCAATCAGAAATTGCATTACATTCAAACTTTAGAATTAAACTTACCATTCATTACATGAAAAAAGCATAGCCTTCCACATGCATATGCTCTGTAAAAACTTCATATGGTTTTCGAATTTTAAACGGTTGGTGAATACCACCACTGATTTTAAATTTCAACTTGAAAAGCACAATTTCATTTGAACTCTGGAAGAAAAAGAAAAGCCTACAAAAAATAAATATATAAATAGATAAAATAAATTAGTAACACTCTAGTGTCACAAGACTGAGAGATTCGTTAAATTTATTGACATTCAGTGAGGGATCGTATATATAGTAAAAACCTTACACTAAAAAGCACCGAGTGTAGACCAAGAATAGACTGCACATTATCAATTAAATGTCGCGAGAAAAGGGTTAGAGTCTATTTTCAGACCTCTGAGTAAGAAACATATTAACTGTGTTCTGGCAAAAGGGGGTTTAATGCATCATCTAGATTCATTTTACCACGCAAGTCATCACACAGCTATGAATCCATAAAAATCCATTTAGTCTAATAAATGACTGGATGTAGGGAGAACGGTCCTTTGCCACGCAAAAGATTTACAGATAGCAAAAAGTTTCGACCCATGTCATCCTGCGCGTAGTGCGCTTTTTGCAGATGCATTAAACGCCTTTTCACAGAGCATGGCACGTATTATATTTTAAATCCATGAAATAGCAATTTCAAGGCCGTTTAAAGCAGAATATCGGACGGGACAGTGTAGAAGAATGATCAGACAGATCGTTTTTGTGCAGTCTGATCTTGATCTACGCGGTCCAAAAAAAAAAAAACATTCTTAAGCTCTCAAGTAGATTGTAGCTTGCTAAGGATCAGTGCTTTCAACACGACCTTCTGTCTGTAATATATCTTTATCCCACTGACACGCCCGCTTTCAATATTTAAGAATCTGTGACATTTTTAATTGCCATGGTCACGTCTATTTTACCCTTTTACTTCTAAGGTTCCTTTAAACTAAATTTAAAAAATCAAGCTCTTCCTTTAAATAAAAAAGAAAAAGAAAACAAAAAAAAGAAAAAAAAAGCTTTCCAGTTTCAATTTTTGCCTCCTGCGATAAAATTTCTGAATCTTCGGCAATAGATACTTAAAATAGGCTTCAACATGATATACTTCGGAGGACCGATTTATGGAAATCGCTGATTTTTTCATCTATAAATTTGGAATTACCTATGAAAGACAGTTATGTAAACAAAGGGAAGTTCTCGAGAGCACCGGTAGCTTACTGATAACACACATAGTAGGTAAGACATAGGTCGTGAGTTCGAATGCCAGCTTGCCGAAGATAAACAATCGTACATGTAAATCATTTTTCTGAATGCTATACAGACTGTTAGAAACTTAAAGAAAAAATATTATATTTCATGTGTCTATTTTTAGAAATGTTATGGGTAAAGAAATGTCGTTTTTTAAGCTGGGGGGAATTATTTCCCCGTCACAGTGAATATTTTCCTCCTGCCGAAAATCTGGAACTACTTTTTTAAGTTTTTTAAGTTTTTAAGTTTTAAAAGTGGCATTCGTTGACAAAATAATCAGAGGAAATATAATATATAATTTATTTCATCAGCTTGTGGTTAATATGGGGAAATATTTGCCTCAAAAGAGAAAGGTCCGCGAAAATAACTCGTGCCTTACGGCACTCGTTATTTTCGCATACCTTTTCCTTTTTCGGCAAATATTTCCCCCATATTAACCACAAGCTGATGAAATAAACTCTATATCCTTCAGGTTGAAACGGGTAAATATAATTGGAACAAGGTTCAAACCTTTACCAAACAAGCCAGAACCCTGCACAAAACACCTCCGTGTTTTCACGACACTGAGGAAGAAGGCTTTTGAAAACATAGTTGAAAAGAAAGAAATTCCTGGTAAACAAAGTTTTCGATCCTTTCACAGACAAATCTCATCCTTTGGGTCACATTAAACTTTAATATGCATATGTGCTATCCTCTTGCAAAAAGAGTTTTATTGCACCTCCGTGATTCATGTTACCAAGCAAGTTATCACATAACTATGGAATATCAAAATCCATTTTGTCAAACAACCAACTGAATCAATAGGTAAACTGATCCCTTAAAAAGCAAAAAATCGACCGATAGCAAAAAGTATCGACCTAGGTCAGCCTGCGCGGACTGCGCAGGCTGACCTTGGTCGATACTTTTTGCAGATGCATTAAGCCCTCCTTTTCGCACAGCACAGCTCATATGCTTTTGATCTGTAGAAGGCTATTTTTTGTTCTTCCAGTAAGGAGCTGAAATGTCAATAATAACACTGATGTAAATGAACTTTAAGAAGTTTCAAAGTAAAGCCTATGGAAAAGAGAAAAAAAAAAACAACTTGCTGTCCCATTTTACGCACATTACGGGGGACAAAAAGGAAAGTCGAACGTGAGAAACACAAGTCGTCATAAATGTTCAGGGAAATTAATACTGAGGAATCAATTTTCCTCGAATCAAGCGAGGCACACTTATCTTTTAACCCTTTGTGCACGGAAAGAAGGTTGTTCGGCATTGTAGTTGGGAAAACTATACCAATTTTTTTTTTGCGATCCATATATGTTTTATAGGTTGAAAATCTTAGCGAACAGCGAAGATAAAAGATCAAACTGTACATTTTTGCACAGGCCGATCTTGTTTTAAACTGACAGAAGGGTGCTAAGAAGTTGCAAAAAGCACACTGAGGATATACAATGTCACTGAAAACAAATGTAATCTTTTGGGCATGCTTCAGAATAATGCAGCGAATGATGTAACTCCAAGATCAGATTGCACGTTCTGTGCATTCTGGTTTTGATGTACTCATCTCTCGAAAGCTTCCTACACCACCAATTGCACGAAAAAGAACTGTCTCTTTGAGTGACAAATAAATAAACTCGACCTCATTCGACGGCTCATAAATACAATCCAATAAACTCGGACAGATCTTTATTCTATAGGTTTGACCATAAGGATAACTTGGCGGTATAGATCCGAGATCAGACTGCACGTTCTGTGCAGTCTGATCTTGATCTATGCCGTCCTTAAAGGCCCACGTTTTCGCCCATGGCGCTGAAAAGGGTTTCAAGTATGTTTTTACATCGTGTCTTGCAACGAATCGTTGGCAAACCTAAAAAACCTAGCGAAACATGCTCCCTGGGGACCAAGTCAACACGTTGTAAGATCTCGTTCTGAACAGCAAAACCTACAATTAACGAAATCCAACTTGACGCTGATTAAAACTTATGTGTCGAGTTTCTTTTACAACTTGTTCCACGGCGCAACAATAACTTTGCGCTGGGAAAGACAAAAATTCTCGGTGTCTGATTATCTAATTTTCACTTCCACTTACTAGCCCAGTTTGTTTGAATGGTGTCTTACGCCGCTCCCAATAGCATCTTAGTTATATCACTTATGTGTTTTCACTTTTCAGGGTATCAACTGTACTGGACAGGCGTCCTGCAGTGTTGTGTCTAATGACACTTCTATCTGACCAACGCTGCAAGGTGGCAATCGAAACGAGAGTCGCCACCCCATCCACTAAGCATGTAAGACTCCACAGCCATTTAGAGGAGTTATATCAAATTCATGGGAAATTTGAATTTTGAATTTAGACTAATAGAAAGGAAGGATACAGTATGTACACAAAAATACTGAATAAATAACTTACTTAAGGGACACAGAGGCAGATAGATGCAGGGCAAGAAAGTAAAAGAGAGAAATCCACCATGAACATACCCCGCACTTCTTGGTACTGAGAGAGAGAGAGAGAGTATTAATATATTCAAAGCCCTTTCTACTTTGAAGTCTATCAAAATACTTAAAGAGTAAGATAATTAAGACCCATAGTTACCTTCTGCAGCTCTTGCAATCCCGTTATTTAAGAAATAATCTTCTTTCTATCGTGGTTTATCGTTCAATAAACCACAGTTGTGAGTTATGAGGCACAATAAATAATCCACGAGGGCGATAGCCCGAGTGATTTATTCATTGCGCCTCATAACTCACAACGTGGTTTATTGAACAATAAACCACTATAGAAAGAAGATTATTTCGATTCTAACATGACCAACTCTTAATCAAAGGAAAACAAGTTCATACTTAGAGTAAAAACGCGGATGCAGATTATATTCCATTGAATGAATGAATTACTTACTTTATACAGAATGACGTCACTCAACATTGAATAACGTAGATTTTACCACGCTTTCGTTGCGCTGTGCTTATAGAGCCGAATTCACTTGTCATGTTAGAAAAGTTTATGTTATAGACCTATAGTTGTCCTATTGCTTCAAGAACTAATCTTGAGTGTATACTGAATAATGTCTCAACATTACTATCTTCTAGTAATAAACCTACAACCATGTGAAATGCATTTGTTGTGTTATTTGTTAATACATTTGGTTCTTCTTGCGGGTCGGCAAGACTATCAATGATCCATTTCCACTTTTTTAAAAGGAAAGTATTTACAGTTGGTGTCAATATTTACCTGTTCTCTTTTTAAATGCTTTTGCTTAGCCTCTGTTTTATTATACATTTTTGCGAGTTTGTTCCTCTGTATTGAGTAACTTTCATTTGTATTTCGTCTTTTATTCCCTATCATATTACAAGGATCTATTTCTGTCTTTTTTTCCTAGCACATTCCTTGTTTTTCTTCATCTAAATGTTTTAGCTTCGAGTATTTTGCGAATAGCTTTTTTCTTTCTTTTTCTCCCGACAAATGGTTGTATTTTGGGGGATTTCGAGCATTATTTAGAATGAACTTTTCTTTTGTTTCTCTTGACTTCTCCAAGCCTAGATTTCATTAGACTTGCTGATATTTCGTGAGGCTGTATCACTAGTCAAACGATTAAAAGAGGGCGTGGTCTTGTTGGGAAGTGTTCAATGGAGTGAAAAACCCGACAGATGCGCGCATTTCCTTGGCTCGGGGGTCAAGATTATTAAAACAAAACGTTCTCATAGCAACCGGTCCGACAATTCTGTACCCTGTTGAAATTTATTATAAGTAATTTCATATTAAAAGCAATAGATCTGGGAATGGGGACAGAAATATTTCCCTGTATAGAATGAGGAAGTGACAAGTAAAGTTGTTTGAATAAGCTGTCTTATTCTTATTTGCATTTTTTTATCTATTGTTTGCTAATTTCAGACAAGCCAGTCTACCAGCTAAAGATAAGCATCACAAAGAGTTAAGGGAAACCCATGATTTGTGAAATCAACAACTGGAAAGGTCAATCGGGGCTATTAGGGTCATCTGGGGTCAGTGACGCTCAAATAAGGATACATTTTAATGAAGGATTGTTTGCTCGCTTACACGTTTCTATTTTCACATTACGGGCGTTCTTTGTTTGTATTTCTGCCCTCAAAAAACAGGATGGAACATTTCTGAGAAATGCATTGAAAATTGGGAAATAGAGCATAGAAATAGCATACATCTATCTATCGAACCATTGAGAATAACTATAAAAACCTCAAAATCTTTGTTCTTGTCAAAAGACATGCATAGTCTTATTGGGGCCACTTCAAGACTGTTGTAATAGTGACATCTGTTGGCAAAATAGAAACAATATGACGTCATCCATTTCCTCAATGGAATATACATAAGCCATGAAAGAGTTTCAATGCGTCTCCGTGATCCATTATACCAAAGAAGTCATCACATAATGATTGAGCCATAAAATCCAATTAGCCTGAAAATCGACTGGATCTGGTGATAGAGTGGTCCTTTGACATGCAGAAAATTTACAAATAGCAAAACGTTTCCACTAATGTCAGCTGTGCAGGCTGACATGGATCGATACTTTTTGCAGATGCATTAAGCCCCCTTTTCACAAAGCATGATTCATATATACATATCGAACATCTCCATCCAAGAGTAGTAAAACTCATATATTGCAAACAACTTTGGGTTGGTTTCGTGCGTGTTTGAAAATTTAAGTCCTTAACTCTTTTCCAAACGACAAAATTTTGAACTGGACCAAATTGAAAGCATTTGCAGACGACAATTGAGATGTTGCTAAAATGATGATTTCTCTCTTTGATAGGGTAGAAAACATTGTGGGAAATGGAGAAAATGCTGGTTATCAGCATTTTTTCCTTTTCCTGCAATGTTATCAAAAGGCTTCTTTCACAGGGTCGTTAAAAGTCGGGATTGCGTGGTAAAGGGATGAGTGGGTATATAGTGATAATAATGCAGACATTTCCCAACAATTGATGAATTACATGTACTTTGTGCATGTAACCCATTTGTTTTTACTTAAGCCCCAGCCGTCAGGTTGACTGAGGTGTCGTGTCTCAGAGAAACTAGTGGTTAGAGTCTGAATTTGGATTTAAAAATGAATTAAGGATAGGGCACGCTCATAGGATTCGTGTAACATCGCCTTTCATCGCCAAAATCGTACGGATTCGGCTAAGACTCGGGCAATCCGTAATCGATGCGGGGAACCAGCGTGTATCAGTTGATCAATTACGGATTACCGAGTCTTAGCCGAATCCGTACGTTTTTTCGGCGATGAAAGGCGATGTTACAAGAATCCCATAAGAGTGCCCTATCCTTAAGATTCTAGGGTGAAGATGGTGTAAGATCACGTACTTAGATTACAATAACAGTGAACCTGCGCAGTGAGGGAAATATGGTTGGAATTCAAAAATCATTTTAGAAATGTTCTAATTCGAAATTTGAAAACTAGCTATCTGATTTGTCAAGCCTTGTTTGTCTCGGCCATTGTTCTAGCTAATCTTAGATTTAAATTCAAACTTCCTGGGGAAGACGGTTCTTGAAAACTTCGTTTGGAAAAACAGAAAATACTGCCAACAACATTTTCAGTTTTTCCCAAGGTATTTTCTACACATTCAAAGAAAATTTATATCATTTAAACCAGAGTTAATTTCTCGTCTACATGTGTTTCGGATTTGGACTAGTCTTAGTTATTTTCGTCTTGATATAGTGAAGAGTTAAAATGGGTGCTGAATATGGCTCGAGTTCGTATTGACCACTCATTCTTAAGAACTCTATTAGTTTTATTCGCTAGATTTTCCTAAATGTAAAAGTAACACAACTTCTGATTAGCTAAACCATTTGGTTTAGCCAGTCAGAAGTTGTATCACTTTCGCATTTAAAAAATCTTGGAGAATAAGACAAAGAATATCTTAAGAATGGTTGGTGAATACGGACCGCTGGTGGTAGCAAAGTAGGTTGAAATGTGGAAAGCATACAGAAACACAAACACACTGGCATTGCTAACTACAATCTTTATTTGATGACAAAAATATCATCTTAATTTTTTGAAAAAACTACAGGTACATCTATGTTAATAATACATGGTAAAGTCAAATCATTTGATTGAGTGTTCATGGGTAAAAAGGTGAAAGAACGCAGCAAAAACTGTAATGTGCATAGGTACTCGTTTTTTAGCTCTGGCATAAAATTAAGCATTTTAACAGGCAGCACATTTTTCAATGTAATGGCTTGGAAACCATTTTCTCTCTCCACTTTACTTGCAATATATGCAAATGCACGAGGCTCTTAAAAATATCTGGTAATAGTATGTCAAATTTCATATGGTCAATGGTCGGTTAAATATAAGTAATCTGTCAATTGCTGTAATGAGAAAAAACACTAATAAAACACGGGTACCTTACACATGACACAAATAATAAAGGGCACTTCTTTGAAATAACTGTTCTATATACATCAATGTATGAGGCACATTTTGGGGAATGACAAAATTCGTAAATATTGCACAACCTAAAAAAAAAACAGTGAAGGAAAAAAGTGCGTAAATTAGCGAAGACACGGATACATGTAAGTAAATATGAACACGAGATTAACTAACTGTTATTAAGGATGAAAATGATGAAATTAATAACAAAGATACTGGTGGTCTACTGAAATGATTTATGAATGATACCACATGAGTTCATGCATGATTTCCTTGCATGACAAGTGCAGTTTATGCTAAAAACTGGTATTCCAAACAGTCCTAATCAAAATTTCTAGGGCTTTAATAAAATTTTCTGCGTTCTTGCAGTAAAATTTTTTAAGTTTGAACAAATTAGAATGGTCGTACAAATTCTAGGCTTGCAATTATTCTGTTGAAATATCATTTATGATGAAGTATTTGGACCTTGTTGAGTAAGCTCGTACAATATTGAGAACAGAACTTGTCTACATAAAAAAGCAGCCCTACTGCAGCTGACTTGGTGTTAAGTGATATCATTAGAAAAAAGTTTAATGAATGATTGAAACTGTAAAAACCAACATTGACGACTGTATCAAACATGTAAACGCTTTCGTTGTACAGGCATTAAAAATACACGCCATAGAGAAAGAAAATGATAAATGAAAAGGATGTAATATCGAAGTAAAAGGCTGATATGAATGAAAAGTAAAAACAAAATAATACAATGGTTTATACATGAGAAAATGGACAAAACTGTCTAAAAAATGTAAAGTTGTAAAATGAAGGTAAGAAGATGCAATTGCTACGAAAAGACAAGCAGCTTAAAAAAGAAAACATTGCACAAATAAAAGTAATGGCAATAGAAACTCAAGCAAATAAAATTGCATAAACAAATAAAGAAAAGCTATTGCTTGTGAATTGCACATCAAGTTTTATTGCAAGAATTGTAAAACAAATATAAGAAAAATGGAGGAAAAAATACATTTTTGAAAGCGTATCGTAAATATAATACAATTTGAATTGGATCTTTATTGCGCCTTTAAAACATTCAGTCGGTTTCCTTTTTCATAAAAGAAAAGAAAAAAAAGTATGCAAGCACAGACTGAATTTTACAGGGTTAAATTAGATTTACGTATATCATATTCTTTAACATAAGAAAATAAAATGGTTGGTAGATTGTATTTTCATACGTTACACAATGTCATTTTTCAATGACATTTTGCCTAATTCTAAAACTCTGACTTTGTTCAGGGCTTGTAGCATCACCCCTTTTTCAATTTAATTCTAAGACTAGTTATCTGATTGGATGAGACAGAAATTATGAATAAACAAATGAACCATGCTCTGGCAAAAGGGGGCTTAATGCATTTTCATGATCAGTTATAACAAGCAAGCTATCACATATTTATGGATCGATAACAGCCATTTTTTTTCAAGAACTGATCATAAGGTAGACTGGTCTTTAGACATACAGAATCTTCACCAGTAGCGAAAAGTTTCGGCCCAGGTCAGCCTGCGCGGACTGCGCAGGCTGACCTGGGTCGATAGTTTTCGCAGATGCATTAAACCCACTTTTCAAAGAGCCTGGCTCAAATAATTTGAAAAATTCGTACATGATAATACACAATACTGGTAGTTTTTAAGGAATTTGTAAAAAATAATGATAATAATTCAATTTAGTATAATGCTACATGTAACTATTCTCAGATGGAATGTTCTAGATAGAAAAAAGTACATGTACATCCTCCAGGTATCTCAACAAACAATTGGATGACGCTTTTTCGATTACTGCAAAATAAAATTCAGTTCGAACATAAAGTGCTGAAATATTACCTTGGTATTATTTTTCCGTCTATTCAAAGATAAAAATAAATCTTGAAATACAACCTAACTCGCTTAACCACTCGACAAAACCTATAACATCAAATTGAATATCATAATCCTAACTTTCGTTGCCACAGCAGGATTGGCGTATTATCAAAGTCCGTCACCGTAGCAAAAATATGGCATAATTACTATAAAGAACAAAATAGTAAGACTCTTTAGTTGCTTAACTGTTAAATGATGGCTTTTCGTCCCATTGTAGCTCGGAATGTCGAAAAATAACTTGAGATCCTTTGAACAGGTGGAAAAAAAATGTCTGAGCAATTATACACGGCTGACAACTTTGATTGTCGTAAAAAATGAAGTTTTTCAAAAATCATAGGTTATTTTCATGAAAAAGACAAATTAGAAAATAACTATGTACATTATACATTCGTTGATGTCGAAACACAATCCTAGACAAGCTTACATCACTTGTAGCCTGTCTTTCTTAACAAAAAGCATCACGTATTGCAATGTATTACAAAGAAGTAATCAATCTGTACAAGACAAAGAAAGTTAGGGATCATAGATTAATAGGCACGATTTCTGAAACACCGGAAAATGATATCGAAAATTATTATCTTTTTTTCATAATAAGGATATTCATTTTACATCTCTATGTCTGTTCAAATATTGGGTCAGCCCAGTCAAAAAAAGGCGTAAAAGTCAGACTTCCCTCCATATGTGCTACCCTCAAAGTTGAGATAGTGTGAAATGTTTGGAGGAATATAATAGTGCTTTCAGCTAGGTCAAGACTAGTCTTAAAGGTCAGACCTCCTTCCAGATCTGCTTCCCTCAAAATTGAGGTAATGTGAAATGCTTATATGAAAATGATAACGCTCTCATCTATAATTGATGTATCATATGCCACATAGTGTCTTTATTCATCTGTTAACTTTTTTGCTAATTGATTTTCAATAGTGTTTAAATTCGAATCTTCAATAAGAACTATGCATATTTTTAAAATCTGAAAGCTCAGAAGTTTTGCGGACTATCACGGAAATGTCACCACTTCGATGTTTGATGTAGTATTATCTTAAAACCTAACTCACTTATCACTCTTACAGTCTTAAATTTATTGAGGATTAAAAGTAGACTAAAAGATCCCTTATGTCACCGCCAATCAATATTTTAAACTTTACATAGACTAGACCAACAAAATTTATATCATCTCATAATTCCGACCTCTAACTTTTTTGCCAAGTGTAGTAATACTGAAAAAATCTGATTAGCGTGTAATGTGTCTTTATCGAACATTTTCATATATATACAAAACATACATACATATAAAAACTGCATTTTGATTTCAATCCTCAAGATTTTTCTGAATTTCAAAGTAACGCAATTTCTGATTGGCTAGACCAAATAGTACAGCAAAACAGAAATAGACGATGTTTTTGGTGAAAGATCGCCATTTATTTCATTGAGTGAACATCATCGGTAATATTTTCACGAGTGGCTGCTCCACTTGTGAAAATATTACCGATGATGTTCACTCGATGAAATAAATTTCGATCTTTCACCGAAAAAAGAAACGTGAAAATATTACCGACGATGTTCACTCGATGAAATAAATTTCGATCTTTCACCAAAAAAAAATTCTATTTATTTCATGCTTCTAACCCCATTTTTTTTTTTTTTTTTTTTTTGGGGGGGGGTCTTACATCAAAATCCAGTACAGTTGTTTTCGATAATTTCCCGTGGCGTACCTCCGCATGGCAACACATTACAATATTACGTAAAAAAGCGCGAGAAATGCAGGGTAAATGACTTCATATTTCCATCTGGTTGAGTGTCACACGCTGTTTACCTTGGTAACTAGAGCGCGGGAACTACTGCTTCCGCCTTCAATTGAAGTTAGAAAATAAAATCGGTACCGGAAGCAAGAAAAAAATTGTGTTACTTTCTTCATTTAGAATTCGCCTGAGAAAGCAGTTAAAAAATGGGGGTTTTGTCAACTTTATCGACGTCTCAAATTTAATCATTTACCATTATGATGATTTAAAAGTTTGGTGAAATGAGTGCACAAAATTGTTCGAAAGGAGAAAAATGGAAAGGGTTCGACAAATAACTTGTACTCGTACATCGGTCTTTTTAAAAAGTGAAACGGTCTCCAAAAACGATTTTTACATCACCCTTCGGCTTCTGAACGCGATTTAGTGCTCTTTTGTGAGCTGTGTTGATTAATGTGCAGTCCGATCTTTGAATCTACACTGCCCACTGCAGAGAGGCATTTGTTTTATAGTCTATCATATACAAGACACCATAATAATAGCAAGTTTTAATGAGATATGCTTGGACCATATCAAAGAAATATCAGAAAGTGTAAACCCTAGATTGGAGTGCATGTCCTGTACAGTCTGATCGAGAGTCTATCTATCTGTCAGTGAAAGAAGATGAGCCATGCTCTGTGAAAAGGGGGTTAAATACATCTACAAAAATGTATCAACCAAGGCCAGCCTCTGCAGTCCGCGCAAGCTGACCTGAGTCGAAAGCTTTCGCTTTTGATCAATTTTCTACTTTTTAAAGGACCATTCTACCTCAGGATTCGGTCGGTTATTAGACAAAACGGATCTCATGGATCCACAACCACGTGATGACTTCCTTGGTTATAATGCATCACGGAGATGCATTCAACCCTCTTTCGCGAAAGCATGGCTCCAGTTTATTAGCGCTCTGCGCCTAGTAAGTTAACTTGCCCTTTACCAGACAATTCCGAGATTTATACAACCCCGAGAAAGAAGAATTTTGAAAACTTTGTGGAAAAAGGAGAAAATGCTGATTACCAGTATTTTCTCCCTTCACCACAATGTTTTCTACCTTTTCAAAGTCTGTTTCTATCATTTAAACATTATTTGATTTCAAGTATGCAAATGCTGTCAAATGGGACAATTCGAAAATTGAGACGTCTGTTAAAAAAGTAAGGAATTCATATAACTCATACAATGACATACATGTATATCAGCACTAAAATTCAATTAGCATTCTTAAGAACAATGAAAAAAGAAAAGAAAATGTAAACTACAATAAACTGTACATTGAAAAACACACCATTGAGTACAGAACGTCAATTTGGCACACTGGAAAGTTAGCAATTTTAACCCTTTCAGCGCTGTAGACGGAAACAGGGGCTTTCTGGAAGGCATAGATCAAGATCAGACTGCACAGAACATGCAGTCTGATCTTGGATCTATACCGACCGCTTGCGTAGTCAAGTCTAGAAGATAGAAATCTTTCTGAGTTTCAGTAGATTGTATTTTCAGCCGGTCGAAAGTGCTTAAGTTTGTTATAGCCATGCTCAATGAAAAAGGGAGCTATGAAATGCATCTACAAAAAGTATCGGCCCAAGTCAGCCTGCGCAGTCCGCACAGGCTGATCTGGGCCGAAACTTTTGCTATTGGTCAAGTTCTGCATGTCAAACGACCAGTCTACCTCATGATTCATTTGGTTGTTGGACAAAATATATTTTTATATATCCATTATTATGTGAAGACTTGCTTGGTATCATGCATCACGGAGTTGCATTTAGCCACCTTTTGCTAGAACATGACTCATATACATGTACTTGACACTGAAAGAACTAGATGCAACAAAGATAACAGTACCGTATCCCTGAACTCTCTTAAAACCATCTTAACCCTTTACCACACGACAAAATTTTAGACCAGTCCAAATTGAAAGCATTTGTACATGACAGTTTTAACGTGGCTCATATGAAATGATTTTTCTTTGATAGGATAGAAAACGTTGTGGGAAAAGGAGAAAATGCTGGTAACCAGCATTTTCTCCTTTTCCCACAATGTTTTCAAAAGCCTTCTCTTTCAGGGGCGTCAAAAGTCGTCATTGTGTGGTAAAGGGTTAAACTCTGTCGCCACGAAAACGTAGTATAAACACTCGTGTTACAGAGGCAAAAGAAATACATGTAAACTACTGCAAATGAGTTTTTGTATTAGCTATGAACAAAGTAGACTGTAGTTTTTGTGTAGTCTCACCTTGGTGTACCAAACTCAACTATAAGTGTCTTTGGCCTTGACAGGAATAAACAAGAAGTCAATGATTTCTTTTTATAGAATTAGGCCGTGAATTACTATGCCGAATCTTTAAGTACATGTTTTAAAAGGATTTCGAAAAGGGTTTCGACACGGCTTTATTCAAATTTTCTTTGTTGGGTAAAACTATCGTCTGAACAGAGAGAATCGCAGTCGTCTTTAATGCAAGCCGATTCATAATGTTTATTAAGATACGATTTCAGTGCGAACGATTTGTTACAACGTTTACAATTGTAGCTTTTATAAGCGGAATGGGTTTGCATATGCGCCCGTAAGTTGCTCCTATCCGCGAACGCTTTCCCGCAATGCGCACAGCCGTACGGTTTCTCCCCAGTATGCGACCGGAAATGCCCTTGCAGCAACCACGGCCGGGAGAAACATTTCCCGCAGACTTCGCATTTGTGTTTTAAATCGTGCGTTAATAGGTGCATCGAAAGCGCTGGCATACTTACGTATGTTTTACCGCAATGTTGACATTTTTTGGCTAACTTACTATCAAGGCTTCTGTGCGTTTGCTTATGACGGGATAAGTTGCTGGAAGTAGCATAATCTTTGCCGCACTCGTTGCATGTATATCTTGGCTTGCCGTTCTTTTCTCCGAAGTGCTTACCACGTGACCGACCGTCACTGACGAAAAAGGCGTCATAAGTATATCCAATGGTAACAGAACTGGTGAATTTCGACTTTTGCAGACTCCTGAAGATATCAACGGCGAGTTCTTCCGTATGGCGCCTTTCTTCTTCCTCCTGACCTTTCGCCATTTCATGGACTTCCTGTGCTGTGTCGTGTGGTATGGATGGGCTGATGACATCGTGAATATACCCTGGAAATAGATGAATGTATTGATTGATAAACTGGTGCGATGATTAGAAGAGAAGACTGGTGGAAACAGAGAAAGATAGGCAGACAGAGAAGATAAAGAGAGACAGAAAAGAATCTGACGATTTGGTTACAATATTGCGTTTGAGTTTAGGCTCCTTGTTATACACAAAAGACCAGCAGTAGTACGTTCCTATAGTCGCCACTATTCTACCTGCTATGACTGTCTTAATCGAGATTTAACTCTTTACCAACAGACAAAATTATAGACTGGTCCAAAATTGAAAGCATTTGCAGACGAATAATTAGATTTGACTAAAACATGAACATTTTTATTTGGAAAGGTAGAAAACATTGTGGCGAAAGGATTGTGGTTACAAGCATTTTCTCCTTTCTCCATAATGTTTTCAGTTGTGCGGCAAGGGGTTAATATCTCTGTAATATCTGAGTTACCGGATTATTGTTCTCTCTCTCTCTCTCTCTCTCTCTCTCTCTCTCTCTCCACTTTTTATCATTTGGTAAATTTTCACACTCATCCATATTGAGATTGTTTGAATATCTGCAAATTAAATATGGCTCAATGATGCAATTGCCTTTAAAATGATAGAAAACATCGTAGAGAAAAAAGAAAATGATAGTAACCAGCATTTTCTCTTGTTTCCAACAATAATTTTATAGGCCCTCTTCTACAGGATAGTTTCCGTATATCTACATGATCGTTGAGGTAGCGTTATTCCACAGGGTTGCTAAATATATGTACGTGCATTCCTGGGTAAAGGGTGAAAAGAGAAAGAGAGAGAGAAAAAAAAAACCGCATCATCCCCCACACATCTTACTGCGAAATTCAATAAATGAAATGAACAGTTACAGAATCTATTACTTGAATAAGGATGAGCAAAAAAATACTAAAGACCGAATATCTAGTGCTCTAACCTAATTACAGCTCGGCAAATTATACTATTAAAGGCGAACAAGACCGAGTAAATCGAATTAATATCTTCAAATATGGCTACCGAATCCATTCATAGCGTTTATATTCTATGGTAAAGAGAAAATATTGGATGCAACAGAATATTAATACTTCTCTGAACCAGTCTTTAAAGTCCAGGGGCCGCCAAAGTTAGAACAAATAAATGTTTAAGAAAAAAGAAAGGGCAGAAACCGTCAGAAAAAAAATGTAAAATTGCTTCAAAGAGTCTGGACAAATACGAAGTGCAAACTTTCAAACAAAGAGAAATAGTGAGTAAATTCTGAACAGGCGACCCCAGGAATATAAGCCCTGTACGTTACCGACTGAGCAACCGAACCTGCATTAAGCAATGGAAAATAGTTCGTTGCATTTGTAAGCCAAGTCAGCTCAAGAAATTACTTCCATAAACGATACAGTTCGTTTGAAACCCAAGTCATGTTACTCCGCTTACCATGACTTAAAGACAAAAAAAAAAAAATAAATATATGAGCCATGCTTTGGCAAAAGGGGGCTTAATGCATCACCATGATGCATGGTACCGAGCAAGCAGTCACATACTTACGGATCCATAACAGCCACTATTTTTAACAACCGACTTAAT
This sequence comes from Hippopus hippopus, assembly GCA_946811185.2. Lineage (NCBI taxonomy): Eukaryota > Metazoa > Mollusca > Bivalvia > Cardiida > Cardiidae > Hippopus > Hippopus hippopus. The sequence goes on from OX328103.1 coordinate 32,687,254, forward strand.
CATGAGGTAAAGTGGGCCTTGAACATACAGAAAATTGACCCGTAGCGAAAAGTTTTGGCCCAGGTTAGCCTGCGTGGACTGCGAAGGCTGACCTGGGTCGGTACTTATCGCAGGTGCATTAAGTCCCCTTTCCACAAAGCACGGGTCATATATTTACAAAATGTTTTCTTTTTATGTATTGTCGTTGTTATATTTTATTATACCCGATGAACTGCTATTTTACGAGTCCTTTGAATTAACATTCTGTTCTGTTCTATATTCGAATTATTCATATGTTTGTATAATCAATATTTCACGAGAACGTATTCCCCTTTTACTATTCTTTCCAAAACATGTGTCAACAGGTTAAAGTTCAACTTGTAACAATGCGTGTAACTCTTTCGCTGTCAACATAATAAATTTGACTTTTTTCGATTCTTTAATAGTAGAATTCCAATACAAATAAAGATGAATTTGATCATAGTTTTATATCTGGCAGCGAACGGTGTAGAACCAAGATCAGACTGCACGTTCTGTGCAGTCTGATCTTGATCTACACCGTCCGCAAAAGCTACATAAGTCGCCATGGGCCGTGAAAGATCAAAAGTAGTGTGTTAAATAAAGCGGGAAATTTTGGGATCAATGTCAAACTCCCGTTAAACCGTTAACTTTACAAACATCTGCCACCGTTATAATAATGGGTTTTGAAAAAATGTCCCGCCAATTTTGAATATAATGACATCTGCAACAGTTACTTTACGGTTTTACCATTTCTCTTTGAAATAAAAGGCGGGCGAGTTTGTTTTTTCCCAGACACACACACAAAATTTTTAGGATGGGTGTTGACCCTGTCGCGTGAACTATCAAGTTTTTCTTCAAAGATGTCTAAGGTAGATCTAATTCTTTTCTTTGCTTATTTAGCTGAAAAATTCCGTTTGTAAAAGAAATACATTTAAAATCGGGTTGTGAACCTATGCATGCAACCCTATCGTTTCCTTTAACAGCGTATGCACGACATGTATACCAAGCATTTCGCTGCTTTTCCTAAAAAGCAAATGAAGTAGAATGGTTTTCTTGCTGAGTTTTCTTACACCCAGAGAAAGTATTTACCAACTGCGGAAAACGAATTCATAGCACTTCTATTTGAGCCCTCAGATTTACCGACCCTACAAAACGGTTTGTGTGGGTGAAGGAGGGGAGGACTTGGCTCAACAAAACAAAAGTGCGCGGTAGAAGTAGTCCCAAAATACCAAGAAAGTGGGACCGTATATGGTAATCATCCGCCTGCTAATTGTTCTTTCCGATGCCATTTCTGTTCATATTGTGCCAATTGTTGCTACCGAAAAAATACAACACTAAATGGGGATTTAAAATACAATTTACAACAGATAGGCATTTTCTTAACAATACAACTGAACAGCAGCTGACTTGAAAAACCAAGAAAATGGTCCTAATTGCATTCCCCTTCTTTTGCGTCCTCGCAAATGTCCGCATCTTTCTCTTCCATTTCTTTTCCTTTCTTCTTTTTCGCCTCCATAATCCTTTGTCAAACAATCGGGAGGTTTAACAACCCAAAGGAAAGAAGCGTGTGAAAACATTGTGGGAAAAGGAGAAAATGCTGGTAACCAGCATTTTCTCCCTTTCTCACAATGTTTTCTACCATTTTCAAGACAAATCTCATCATTTGAGTCTCCTCAATTTTAGTTTGCAATTACTTTCAATAATGACAAGTCGAAAAGTGTTTTGTTTGGTAAAGAGATGATAATCACGATCACAAATTGTTATTTGCAAAGCTTATACAGTCCCACAAGTCAATGTTACATTCTTTCTCTCACTTTTTACACAGCCAAATAAAACGAAATGAATAAAGAAAATGACAAATTGCTTCCCAACTCAGCCCAACTCTGTTTCTAGAATGCATGATAGTCCGCGACAGTGCGACATGATATATTCCCCCTTCTACCTCTTCATTTCGATGATCATTTCGTTTGGCGATCTTTACCAGGGAATGCAACCAGTGGCTTGGCAAAAGTGAATTGCAAAGCACTGGTAAAACAATAATCACAAACACATGGATAGGTGCACCGATCGCCGTGATATGACTGAAATAATGCTGAAGATGGGTGTTATACACTAAATGAACAAGCAAACAAACAAAAAAATCCAGGATGTAAAAGCTCTCAACGTCTGAATTTATTCTTGAAATCTGCGTCACACCCACTTTGTCGCATAAACAATAATTCTATTGCTTAATGATACGGTAAACAATTGATTGCATCTTTTTTCCCCTCATAATTTCTACCCTTCTTTTCTCTTTTGAGCAAGTTATGGTTGGCAAAAGAATACAATTTTAATTTTAGAATTCAAGGGCAAGATTGACAAAATATAGAGATATTTTCATGAGAATACAACTACAGTAGATAGACAAGAAATTACTGCACACAATTTAAGTTTAAAAGTGCATTCAAGAGGTCTGTGTTAATCCCTAGACTGCCAAATAAATGGACGAAAATTTCCAATCAATAGTACAAACAGAAATATTGCAGTTTCAGAGTCGATTTCACAGTAAAGAAAATACCGTATCGGACAGTGTAGATTAAAGATCAGACTGCACGTTTTGTGCAGTCTGATCTTGATCTTCACTGTCCGCAAAAGCGCTCCCAGTTGCGCCTGGCAGCCTAAGATTTAAACAATACGTATATGTTCAATAATTCTTCCACTGCCAAAGGGACTTAAAACACTTTTGCAGACGGCGTAGATCAAGATCAAACTGCACAGAGCGTGCAGATTATTGTGATCCACACCGTCCACCCCATTATGGTACTTTATAACCGAAATCATATTCTGTTGCAATAAAAATCTACTTTTAGGCGTTGATAAAAAGTCGAATGTTTCTAGCTAGCAACGAAAGCCAAACCAACCCTGCATTAACTACTAAATTCACGGTAATTTGCAATCAACAAGAAAGATCGTAAAATTGCTAATTTCAAGCAGTGTTGATCGGTGTATCTCAGACAGTAAAGTTATCTAACATTGTAGATCCAATATTAGATAGCACAGAACGCCGAAATATTGCACGAAGCCCTAACACCTGCCGACGCCTCCATAGCGATTTCGATTTTTTTTTTTTGGAAGATGCGGTATAATCATAATGAACGCAGACAACGCTACTAAGCTGGGTGAGATTATTAAGCCTTTACCAAACAATGCCGACCTTTAACGACACTGGAAAAAGGGGCCTTTGAAAACATCGTGGGAAAAGGAGAAAATGCTGGTAACCAGCATTTTCCCCTTTTCCCACAATGTTTTCTACCCGTCGAGGACACAAATAATCATTTAAGCTACGTTTAGTTTGTCGTCTGCAAATGCTTTGAATTTGGTCGTGTCCACAATTTAGTCGTTTGGTTAACAATTAAGCAATTAACCCTTAAACTGCTATAGAAACAAATGGAAATGCCCTGCCAATAGTTAAATCCCAAATATTACCGGTTTTTCAATGTCCTTCTCACCGGAAAAATCTTTGCGTATCGGACGGTGCAGGTCTAAGAGCTACACTGTCCGTCACCTGTAACAAAACTTTGACTGATATCGTCTTCAGTTGCACAGGAAATCTGCTGTTAGCTATAGGCCTCGATAAAACCTTAACCTACTAAATAAGTTAAATGAAACTTTCAAGCCAGCAGTAAACGCCCAAATTTTGCTATTTAAAGGTCATGATGGGTTGGGCAAAATTATCTCCTTAACGGACAGTGTGGATCCAAGATCAGACTGCACGTTCTGTGCAGTCTGATCTTGATCTCCACTGCCCTTAAAGGGTCCTTGAGTCGCGCTTAGGAGCCTAAGCGTTGAATGTCGAAATCACAGTTTTGACAGCGAAAGAGAAAAAGATTTTTGTAACTTCCGGTAGCGGTTTATTTTTGTCGCGGTAGATTTTGATGACGGTGATGTACCTTTTATTTCCGGTTAAATGTCGTTACAGAACGGATTGGAAGAGACTCTTGTCGGATAACAATCACCTAATCTATAGAGAACAAGTTGGAAAAGAAGCTCTGTACTAAGGTAATCACTATTGTTGTGCCTATTTTTATATCCGTTCTCTATGTAAATGTTGAGAGGTAAACGCCATGTAACTTACATTTAAAGTGTAAAGTAAATGAAATTAACGGTTTCAAAGAAAAAAAACCCAGACATTGAATATTGCTTTAGCTGATATCTTACAAAATACCGGAAATCGTGTAACAAAGTTCAGAATGCATATTCTCTGATCTATGTCTACTATGTTCACAAAACAATAAAAGCACACACCTTTTCTTTTCCTTGGTCTATTATAATTTCGAAAGGATTTTAGAACTTGATGAAATAAGATCAGAAAGAATATGCCCCCAAAACTTGACGTGTTTTAACATCTTTGGGGGTTTTAATCAGTTTAAATTCTAGTTCGGTGTGTTAATTCACTTAAATAGTAAAACTGGTGTAAATTTCGATCCTTTCAGCAAGTCAAATATGACGTTAATTGATGGTTAGTTCGAAAGACGACTGTTACACAAGTGAGGACGTGTTTGACAGGGGTTCTAGTCATATTCCTGATACTTTCTGAAAAACGCTTCGATTCAACAGCAGCTCTAGATATGGTTTCACACCACCGCTTATTTGTTGCTACATTGATAATAGCCCGAAAATCATTATCTTTCATCCTCTGTTGTTCTTTTATTGGTAAACCAAGAGTTTTTTTTTTTGTTTGTTTCTATCAAATATAAGTACAGTACATTTGCCTACACAAGGAATTGAAAGACATAAAATGGTACCGAAACAGGTTGTGTTTTTTGCTTTTCTACTTCAAATACATCTACCCTAAAAAGAAGCCGCAGTGATCAATATTCTCTCTGGATTACATTCCTTAATATATTCAAAGGCACAAAATACTTTTGCAAGAAATAACAAATTTACACTCAGTATCTACAGAAATCATCGAACGAACACTAGAAACACATTTTGGTCATGTCTTTCATTTTTTTAAATAAAAAAGTGCAGCAGCAGTGCTTTTTATGTATTCTTTCCCATTTGAAAAGTGTATGATCGTGATTGTGACAAATTATTGTTCACGCCACAAGATTCGCCTTTCATTTTGTACATTCTCCAAAATACTCCATATATATTGTTGTATTCAAACATCTTTTCTTTGTAGAGTTGTTTTACATCTTCATGCAGGAAAGAGCTTATACCGTTACAACAAAGACAAAAAGGTGTTTATTTCTTTGTTGTCTACGAAGCTTACAGAAATTGAATTAGCAACAGGAAAAATAAGCTTGTTAAACTTAAATAGATAAAAAAAAAAAGGGTAATTAAGTTTTACTTCCTATTTCCCTAACACGTTTGTTAACCCTTTACCAGACGACAAAATTTTAACCTTGTCCAAATTGAAAGCATTTACAGACGACAATTTCAATATTGCTCAAATGGTGCAATTTTTCTATGAGAGGGTAGAAAAAATTGTGGGGAAAGGAGAAAATGCTGGCCACCAGCAATTTCTCCTTTTCCCACAATGTTTTCAAAAGGCTTCTTTCCCAGTTTCGTTAAAAGTAGGCATTGTGCGGTAAAGGGTTAACTCTTGACAAAACAAGCGGACGTTTGTTTGTTTTTTTTTACCGATAACAGCTCCGTTTTCCGCCATGTTTTGAAATACGTTCAATGCTCAAGCGGAAGAAGATAATCCTATATTAGCGCCAATCCAGATTTAAGCGTACACGTTGACAGAGTACATAAGCATCAGACTGCATAGAATGCCTGGTCTGATCGTTGATCTACATTCTCCGCTTCTTTGCCCGAAATTCTTACATACACAGCTTTGAAACAGTGCTAGCGGCATCTTCAGTACTGACTGAGACTGTTCATTGGAAGCCGCTCGAAAGCGGCTTCCAGTAGGAATGTACCTAAACTATTTACCATGTAGATGATCAGTAATTATTCGATAGGTCATTATTTTTGTAAAATTTCTAATAATGTTGTGCTGTTGTGACAGAATTACTCCACATGACTCTTTCTTAAATATTCCAACAGACCTACATGAAATTCAAACCTGGTTTTCTTGCAATATATAGTTCATTCCCAAATAACAATGAAAAATACAGACAGATAAACATCCTTTCATTGGCTAGTCCCCCGAAGTTTTCAAACATGTAGGATTCCTTCTATTTTCCCAAACGAAGTTGTTATGCTTTCCATTTATCACAAGCTTTCCCACCTCTCAATGGTTTTCGCATTTGTCTACTTTTTTACAAAACAAAATAATGATGATTATGATATAGAGAGCATCTTAGAATATGATAATCAGAAGCAATTTTATGTACAAGTTTTTCGTCCAATTTTAATTTGTAAAGGATAAAACGGCGGTTAACCTTTGATCAAGATATAGACTGGTTACCTCCCTACACAAGAGGCGTCTACATCAGCTATTTATAGAATACTTGCGAACCCTTTTTCTTCCCTTCGTCTACACATTAGCCGAATGGATTTTTGTTACACGAAATATCTATCTTATGAGACTGTGAAATTTAGCATTTACTGTATTGTGTGACGAAGCTGTTATGATCAGTTTGTACGTGCTGTACGGTATGGTCCTGATCTACAGAACCCTTAAAACCAGGCCTGCTTGAAACATGACGTATGGATCGTGATGTACATTGACTACAGTAATTATCATGGTGGTGCCTGGTGCTCTAAGGATTGAAGCTGCTCGAAAATGACAGAAATAGATGAAGATCAGACAGCAGATAGCCCGTGTAATATATTTTTTTAAATATTCTATAAGATATTTCGTAAACATAAAAGAAAATCTTGTTTGTTTTCCTTACTCAGTGTATTTATTTCGTTGTGTAGTCGAAGGGTTAAAGTTATTACAGAAACTATTACTGTGAATATACAACTTTTTACGTCGCTGCTGGTCAAAGGTTTAGAATAGCTCTTGAAATTTACATTAGAAGTTTTACACTAGGCATGCACAAGGCCTATGCAGAAAATGGTTCAAACTACTATTTATTAAACGAAATATGTATAGTAATAGATATTATGTTGTGGTTGAATAGATCCAGATATTTAAAGACTTTAAAAAAATCTTTTTTGTGTGTGTGTGTGGCTGCCATTTCAGGAATAAAAGAAACATGGTTTGTGTCAACTGTGCAGGCTATGATCAGAATAATTTTAGAGATGCCATGCAAAAGTTTTTGTTTCTAGAGTAGAAATGTTTGATTCACTATGTTACAAGCATGCTAAGATACTTTTTGACAAGCAAGAAGATCATCTTTTAGAAAAAAAGTTGTTGAATATTTTCTTTTTTTCTTCTTCTTTTTTGTTGTAAAAAAAAAATGAAACACAAAGAAGAGGTCACTGATAAAAATTGTAAATACATGTAAACATCATATGTGAATTACGATCTTAATATCACTTTGAGTAATTGGTAACTTAAATAATTCTGTAGTATTGCCTTTGATGCCGCTACAGAAGTTTCCTTTCTAAAATCATTTAATAAATGGAAAATGCTGTATTTGAATGCGCAATTTCTCCATTTTCAAATTTTGAGTAGAAATTTAAAAATTCCGATGCTTTTACGTGTTTTTTTTTTTTTTTTCCAGTTTTTTTCCAAATAAATATCACTTTATAACAATAATAATAATAATATAATAGCAAGATTATTTAATATTCCTCTCTAAACTTCTTTTTTTCTTTTTTAGAGTTAGAATACATGTACATATTATTTTCTGTTTCTTTTTTCCTTGCATTTTAGTACCATTTGTCATGATTTCCCGTTGGTTGGGGGTGGGGGTAAAAACAGATACAAAAAATGTAATCTCAATTTCTCAAGAGAGTCAATATTTCTGAAATTGTCCATATGCATCATAAATTTGTCTTGTATTATTTATCCAGCACTAAAAGAGTTAAGATTCAGGGCCTGGTTTCGCGACAAAACTTAAGCCTTATCCTGCTAAATAAGTGAAATGAAACTTTCAAGCCAATAGTAAAAACCCAGATTTTGCAATTTCAAAGGTATCTATGGGGGGAAATATATCTCCATATCGGACAGTGTAGATCAAAGATCAGACTGCACGTTCTGTGCAGTCTGATCTTGATCTACACAGTCCGCAATAGATCATTTAGTCGCCCTTAGCAGCCTAAGCTGTAGCTCAAAATTGCAAAGACTTATTTTCCAACTTAAGTTGAGCTTGTTATCTTAGACGCATTTCACTAACATTAACAGACTTGCGGAACATTCTCAAATCCAAAATTAACAAATAATGATCTTAGCTTAAGTCAGAACTTGGGACCATTGGTAGATTTGAGTAAAATATGAGACTTAAGTTTTTTCGTGCACCGGGTCCAGGCTTTCGATTTAAGTTAATTCTTTCACAAGTTGATAGCAAACTGATCTTGATCTACAATGTTCGTTAAAGGTCTTTGAGTCTCGCTTAGCAGTCAAGGGTTAATAAATAACTTCAGTCAAGAAATAAACACCCAGATAATTACAAAATTCACGGCTGCTTTTGTGTAGAATGTCTCAGCAAAGCGGACAGTGTAAATCACAGATTAAACTGCTCTTTTGTGCAGTCTGATCTTGATCTACACTGGTCGCAAAGTTAACTGTAGTTGTGAAAGGCGCTTTAACCCTTAGGCTCCCAAGCGCGACTCAAGAACCTTTTGCGGACAGTGTAGATTAAGATCAGACTGCACAGAAATTGCAGTCTGATCTTGGATCAACGCTGTCCGATATGGAGATATTTTTCCCCAAAAATATTTTTGAAATAACTGAATATGGGTTTTGTGCTATCGGCTTGAAAGTTTCATGTCATTTATTTAACAGTTTAGGGGTTAAGGCAATCTGTTTACTCTTTCTCAAGTCAATTATTGTGACTGTCCTGAAATCGCTGGTAAAAGCAAATATTCAACAAATCGTGGACAAAAGAAGACAGGTTTCGTGCAAACAGTGCAGCGGTTTCTTTTTCTTTTTTATCCCAATACGTCTGCAATAGTGATTGATTGAATTGGAGTTTAACGCCGCTATCACAGCTTAGATCATATCACGGCGGTCAGTACAGCTACGCATGTGTTTCCTGGCTTCCTCAAAACAGTGCTGACCGTGACAACTTTCTTTCCAAGTCACTGACTACTTTTCTCACATGCATCAGAGGTGAGGGGGGAAATTCGCCGGAAAAAAAAAGTTTGCCTCGATCTGGCATTGAACTCGCAACCACCAGGTCACGAGTCGGATACGCTAACCACTGAGCTACCCGGCCGGGCTCTGCGATAGTGAAACGCCTTAAAATCGCGATTTGTCGAACACTCAATAGTTTGAAGAAATGATTTAAATCTCATTCTCCAGATACAGCAGACGACCTAGAAAATCATCCTTGTAAAATAGAGATAATTAACAGCTATCGTGATACATGGTATAGTTGCAATTTCTCGAGAACTTCATAGTTCGAACAGATGGCATAACTCAGAATCTCCTAAAGCAAATTTGCAGCAGAGGGCTTTATGAGCATCCTTGTAAAATAGCGGTAATCAACACGAGTCAGGAGGTTTACGTGAATAGAAGTAAAGACATACTAGCAAACGGAAAATTTGCTCCTTACGAGTAATTTCTCCTTTAGCCACAATAATATCAAAAGTGGTCAGACGGGAAAAAGTCTCTGCAGCACAAGCAAATGTCTTGCGACAAAAATCACCATCTCCATAATGTTATACAAATTACTTGGTGGGCCATGTTTGTCACAAAACAGTCGCCCATGGACTGCATGTAGTCATTTGCTAACTGAAAGTAGTTGGTGGAACGAGAATATCTTTGATGTTTTGCAGTCAAAATTGTTGCTGCAATATTACAGCAAATTTTCAATAACCAGCGACCACAGGGAGTCGCTAGTTCAAGTACCGAATTGACCAAAATCAATTTGGAATAGAGAGTAATTTAGAGAGTAACTTTAGAGAGTAATGTACTTTTTGATAGGCTAAACTATTTGGTAAATACGGTGGTGGTGGGTGAATAAACATGGGCCAAGAAGTTATAGAGTCATTTGCATTAAATAGTTCCTGTAATACCGCTGCCATTGTGCTGAAGAATTTTCCTTCTTTTCGCTCAATTCATTCGTTGGGTTCATAGTTATGAAAATAACCAATCAAGAGACTAATTCACCTGTCATTGTGAATTTTCAACGCTGACAGGCTAAATATAGACTCCACAAGTTGCAATCGACAAAATAACGGATGTTAGACGTTATAACGGCGTGAAAATTCGCGAGGGCAATTCAGCCCTTTATACTACGACCCCGTAAATTTATCCCGCTGAGGAAAAAGGCTTTTGAAAACGTCCAGAGAATATGGGATGTGCTTATTTCCCAGAACGATATCTACCCGTTCAAAGACAAATTATATCATTTTAGCGACAATCAAATTGTCATCTGCAAATGCTTTCAACATGTTCCTGTCTAACGCTTTGTCTTCAGGTGAAGAGTTAACGATTGGAAAATTGGTAGGTTTGTCTGCTGTAAGTGATTAATGGTTTCCCGAATCTAGGTAGTTCTTATATACCAACGTCTAGTTTATCTTCATGTGGTTTGGCGAGCTGAGTAGGAAACCGAACAGGGTTCGTTAGACCCGTGATGGCATAAAAATGTACAAACAGGGCTCCCGAGATCCGGGGTTGCATTAATTTTTATGTACACGGCTCATAATGTCTCCGATTACATGTATTTTACAAACAGAGCTTACAATACCAGGGATTTTACAAACAGGTCTCGTACAACTCAGACATTTATTTCTTTTGTGAACAAATATACGTAATTGTATGAATTTTTATATACAGAGCTCGCAGATTCCCGGGATTGCATGGCTTAGAACAAATAGGAATCACAGTACTCGAGATTGCAAGCTTTTTAGTTTTTACAAAGAGGACTTGTTACATCTTGGATTGCAGTGGTATTTACAAACAGGGCTCGTATTATCCGGGATAACAATGTTTTTACAAACAGGTAACGTAATATTTGGGATCGATTACATGGATCATTACAAATGGGGTTTGTGATAACCAAATTTATCAACAGGGCTCTATATCACAGGAATTGCATGGGTTTTACAAACAGGGCTCGTAACAGTGAGGACTGCACGGGGTATTGTTGCAAATAGGGCTTGTAAGACTTAGGGCTGCATTGATTTTTAAAAAAAGGGCTGTATAGATCAGCACTATCACGTGTCATTTCAAAGAGGGCTCGTTATACCAGGGATTTCAAAGGCCACAGTTTACAAACACGGCTTGTAAATCTCAGGACTGTATGGGCTTTACAAACATGGATCGTTATACCAGGCATTGTAACGGTCTTTACAAACAGGACTCGGACTTTTACAAACTGGGCTCGTAATGTCCGGTAGATCTATTACACTTTTTTTTTTTACGAATAGGGTGCGTAATGCATTTCATTTTTTTTTTTTTTAAAAACAGGGCTTGTATTATCAGGACTGCATGGACTTGCAATGAATAAGACTTGTCATAATCGAGATTGCATGGATTTCTACAAACAGGTCTCGTAAAGACAAATAGCATTTCTAAAAATGTATCACCGATCATTTTCCATTCAATTCTAAATCCAAATTTCAGGGCTAGCCATCTGACTGGTTGTGCCAGAACACCTCAAACTCGTTTGTCAATTACACTATCCCTTGTTTGGACAACGCTAGAGAAGGCTTTCAAAAACATTGTGAGAAAAGGGAGAAAATGCTGGTAACCAGCATTTTCTCCTTTTCTCACAATGTTTTCAATCCCTTCTTAGACAAATCCAATTATTTGAGTCTCTTGTGATTTTCGAGTGCCAATGTTTAACAAATGAAACGGTCGTTCTTGGAATTCAGAATTGTTACAACGGTTATAATTTTTTAGCGAGAACGGCCTCTATTCTGCCGGTGAACATTGTCTAAAGTTGCGGTTAGACGACAGCATTGTAGGAATTGAAAGCTTTTGTAGACGATAAATTACATGTGGCTGAGTTGATGGACTGTGTCTCTGAGAGGGCTGGAACGCGAGGAAAAAGGAGAAAACTGATGCGTATAAGCATTTTATTCACTATGTTTTTAAAACCCCTTATACCCAATGTCGTTAAAACATGAAAATTAGCCATGCTCTGTGAATAGGGGTTTAATGCATGTGCAAAAAATATAGATCTAGGTCAGGCTGCGCAGTCCGTGCAGGCTGATCTGGGTGGAAACTTTTTGCTATCGGTCATTTTTCTGCATGTGGGAGGACCATTCCACCTCATGACTCAGTCAGTTGTTTGACGAAATGCATTTTATTGATCCCTAATTATGTGATGACTTGCATGGTATCATGCATCACGGAGATGCATAGAATACCCTTTTGCCAGAGCATAGCTCAAATGGTTGGTAAAGGGTCCACTCTTTCGCTGCCAGATAAAATATTTCCCTTGATTTTTATTTTGATCTGATTTGACAGTTCCGTTGCAAATGAAAAGATGTTTTCTATATGGCTTGCAACACGCAAAAAAGGGGCATTCGGACATTTGCGTAAAGTGTCGTCTCGGATCAGCCTGCGCAGTCCGCACAGGCTAATCCGAAACGACACTTTCCGTTTTTATATAATTTTCTGTTTTGCGCAAGTCTACTGAAGAACAAAATCTAATGTAGTCGTAAAGTGCCGTCTCGGATTAGCCTGCGCGGACTGCGCAGGCTGATCCGAGACGACACTTTACGCAAATGTCCGAATGCCCCTTTTCGCGTGTTGCAGGCCTTATATAGTTTATAGTCAAGTAACGAAAGTAGTAGAACCAAGATCAGACTGCACGCTCTATTCAATATTCCGTCGTGTTCACTCTTTACCGCATGGCAAATATTTGGCCTTTTCCACATTGATAGCATTTGCGGACAAAAAAAAAAAAATGTGTTTCTCAAATTAGGTCCTCAAAATTAAAAAAAAAAAAGAAATCACACATTATGGGAAAAGGAGAAAATGCTGGTTACCAGCTTTTTCTCCTTTTCACACAATGTCTTTCAAAGTCTTTTTCTTTAGGGTCGTTAGAACTGGAGATAATGTTGTAAACGGTTAATTCAGCTCTAAAAGTTTTTGGGCAAATCAGGTTTAGAACCCGCAACCCTTGGATTACAAGCCAGTAGATGCTGAATTACCAGAGCACGCTCGTCGTGATTCTGTACTACCCAGGCTTTTATTCACCAACCATTCTAAATAGAATTCTCATTCTAATTCTAAATTGAGAAAGTAACATAATTTCTGATTGACTAAACCATTTGGTTGGGTTATACGTTCCCATTTTTCATCATGATAATTCAGTCCAAACGTCTGTAACGTTAATACTCAAATACATGGATCTTTACAGCAGTTTGACAAAAATGTCTATTTAACTCTCCATCACACAATCCCGAGTTTTTAACGACCCTTTTGCTAGTAACCAGCATTTTATACTTTTTCTACCTTTCAAAGGGTAAATCACATCATCAGACTAAAATTTAACGACTGCAAATGCCTTCAATTTGGACAAGTCTAATTTTTTTCGCCTGATCGAGAAATAATGCGTTTCTTCGCAGTCTACGGGATGACATATCATCGTAAAGGTTACCTGTAAAACTATCTCTACAGTAAAACTGACGCAATGAAGAAATAATTTGGTGGAGAGGAAGACATCTTTACTGAAAACGGCGTAAAAGAGCAGTTTTATAATTATATAAGAGGCGCTTTCTCTTTTTTTTTTCACGTTTTAAAAAAGTGCCGAATGCAAAAGTGCAAAAAGTCCTAGTAATCTAATATATGAAATGAACACAGAACACAAAATAACAGATCAAAACTTACCATTGTTTACTTTGACTGAAAGAGGCTGGAAACAGGGCGTGTACGGCGTAACGGCATAAATGCTATCTGGAAGTATGACGTCATCAGCATTCACGTCACGTGATTTGTAACTGTAGAATGTTTTAGAGTCGTCGTTTTTCTTCACTAGGAAAGATCGTGGCATTTTGACTAAGTGACAGTGTTGTTTCAGTGGTGGCTAAAGCGATAACTGTTTGTAACAAACTCTATAACAAATCAAATAACTGCATACATGTGACAGAAGCAATTCATGGGGTTTGGCACAGCTTTGGAAATAAAGCATTAAGTTTTAGAGATCTTTAAAAAGGAAACAAATTCATCAACATCATGTAAAAGAAAATATCTGAACTTCAACAAGTCTGTAGTTTCCTCCTCCTAAATCCTTTTCAATCTCTGTTAATGTTCACAAATTAGGGAATTTATCATCATATTGTTTTCTTTTCTCTGCGAGATTCCTCTTGTCGAAAATCCGTTTAATTCCATACAGACTCGGCAGTTCCAGCAACAGAAGCTCTAACTTGTTGGATATTGGGAATTTTTGCCCCCAAAGACAGTGTGAAAAGATGGATTTCTCCTGTCTTAATTGTTTATAAGTAATAGAGACGTCTAGCGAAGCGTTTAATCTAATCACTGAAATATAGTCCACTCCGTCCGGGATAATATCCTGTAAATGTTCGGAGTACCTCGGTAATAAATGTCAAATGACTATTCCCTATTGAATCGCAGAAAAGGCAAACGATTGTTCAAATGTCACTGTTGTGTCACCATAGTTTTTCTTCATTTCTTCATGAAAACTCTGTAAACCTATTTTGTCTAAACAGTTAGCCTCTTTTTTTTTTTAAAGAAATTAACTCGATAGATTACAACTCGTCAGAGTCGATAGAATCATTGATCAGGTTAATCATACACTGTGCGAAAACTGTTGCTATTCAAACGATAAAACGAAAAGGGATTTCAAGATTTTCCTGCCACGAAAAGATAATAAATAAAGAAAAAAGGAATACAATTCATTCAGCACACCTTTGCTGTAAGCAACCTGTTCAACGACAGCTTTGAGAAAATAATGACATGAGTAGTCTAAGACTTTCAAAAAAAGGAGGCAAAACGTGACGTAGTTGGCGTATCGAGGGAGGCAGGTGGCGGACCTGTGGACCAGTCGTTCAGCATCGATACTTGTACACACCCTCTGATACGGCAGGTGAACCCGGGAATTCTAAACCGCAAAGTTCTGCTTCAGTGAATTTTGTTAAATACCGCAGCTACATTGCTTCACATTCGAGTCCGTTCGCCATTTCATGGTTGCAGGCTGTTGCTTGTTTTATGTAAAGCTATGCCTGTTGAAAGGAAAAAATGCAAAGATGATAAAATAATATTGATTTTTGGGCCGTATTCACCCACCATTCTACATTTAATTCTTATACTTAATTTAAAGACTTGCAATCTGATTGGCCGACACAGAATACCTTGCACTATCCTGTGGATAGCCCTGGAATTTAGAGATTGATGATCAGTGACTTTTTCAACCATCAATTGGTCTGCAACACGCGAAAAAGGGCATTCGGACATGTGCGTAAAGTGTCCTCTCGGATCAGCCTGCGCAATCCGCGCAGGCTAATCCGAAACGACACTTTCCGTTTTTATGTAATTTTCTGTTTTGCACAAGTCTACTGTAGCACAAAATCTAATGTAGTCGTAAAGTGCAGTCTCGGATTAGCCTGCGCGGACTGCGCAGGCTGATCCGAGAAGACACTTTACGCAAATGTCCGAATGCCCCTTTTCGCGTGTGCAGGCCAATTAATCTTGTATCAAACACGTATTTACCTATTTGCGATGAACAACTGTGTACCAAACAAATCCGTCTTTTTTACCCTTAACCACACAATCCATAACTTTAACAACCTCGAGGAAAAATGCTTTAGAAAACATTGATGGAAAAGGAGAAAATGATGGTAACCAGCATTTTCTCTTTTTTTCCCACAATGTTTGCTACCTTTCCAGAGAAAAATTCCTCAATTCGATCCATATTTGATAAGTCGTTTATAGATTTGGACAAGTCCGATATTGCGTTGCATGGTTAAAGATATAACTATAAGGGGAGGGAGGGAGGGAGGGAGAGAGAGAGAGAGAGAGAGAGAGAGTGACTGTTATTCGTGTCAATACCACTACTACTATACCCAGAAAATACATAAATATGTGAGGTGTCACCGTGATATGACTGAAAAATCGTTGAAAGCGGCGTAAAACACCATTCATTCAATCAATCAAACCACTGCTACTACTACTAATAATAATCTTAAACTATAACAACCAAAGTGCACTGGCAATGCATACAAAAATTCTAAAAGCCCGTTGCTGTAAATGTCTCCACATTTTATGCTGTTTATTCAGTTGTTGCTTTGAGACTTTTTTTGTTCCGTTTTTATCGATTTTCTTTTATTGAAACTCAATATTTATAGTGTAAAAAGCTTCGTGTTTCCTTAACACTTTTTTTTTTTTCATTAAACTTAAATATCTGATTTTCTGAAGGTTGTTTGATCTAAGCAAATAGTTCATCCTTCACGTGATCAGCTCAACTTATTTCTTGTTGCGGCCAGTGTAGATCCAAGATCAGACTGCACGTTATGTGCAGTCTAATCTTTGATCTACACCGTCTGATGTTTTGAGAGAGATTAAGACAAACGAGCATTCAAGGTGTGATTGGTGAACCTCAGTGACTTTGGCATCTGTTTTTTTTTTTTTCATCTCTTTACAAAAGATAAAATTTAAGACTGGTTAATATTGAAGGCTTTTGCAGACGACAAATTTAACTTGGCTCAGATAGTGAAATTTGTTTATGAAAGTTTAGGAAACGTTGTTGGAAACAGAAGAAAATGTTATCCGCAAAAAAACATTTCATCTTTTTACAGCAATGTTTTCCAAAGACTCTTTTCCCTCCTTCCCTCCAAGTCGTTCAAACATCTGATTTTTTTTTACCAGGACTAACCGTTATAGAATTTTGGGCAACCCTGTCCGCGAAATTAGATGCATGGTCGACTTCGACATTAAAAATTAAATAAGAAAAAAAAGGTCGAGGCAACGAAAAATACACTGTAACAAAAGGACCAATTGCTCGTTTCGAGCAATTGCTCCTTTTGTCACGATGTATTCCAAGTGTCGTCTAGCTCACTCCTCTTACTAGATGTATAATATTCGTACGGAAGGAAAGTGTCGTACAAATTCACAAATAAATGATCCATGCTCTGACAAAAGGGGGCTTAATGCATCTCCATGATACATTATACCAAGCAAGGCATCACCTAATTACAGATCCATAAAATCCATTTTGTCAAACAACCGACTGAATTATGAGGTAGAATGGTCCTTTGACATGCAATAAATTTTGAAGATAGCGAAAAGTTTCGGCCCATGTCAGCCTGCGCGGACTGCGCAGGCTGACATGGGTCTATACTTTTCGCAAATGCATTAAGCCCCCTTTTCACAGAGAATACCTCAAATAAAACGGTGGAAGATGGTAGTATTCCACTTAATAAAGCAACTCGCCTCTCTCAAATAAATCCAAACACGATCGCCAGAAATCAGACACCCTTCTTTAAACACTCACCAGCTTTTTGTCCAATATTTTAGGACAATTCGATATTCCGGTGCCTTCTGCTGATTTTATAGCATCCCGCCAAAGAAATTGGTAAGGCGCGCGACACTCTTCCAGATTTCAAAGGGAGGGGGCGTGGTTTTCCCGTTAGAAAGACCCATATTCGGATATAAAAAGGACCCGGCGAAGACATTTCGGAAAAATCTGTTAAGTTTCATGTTTCACAAGGTCTATACCTTTTGTTAACGGAATCTGGCGCGTGCCTTAGACCACGTGATCATGGGAAAAAATGTTTGGGGTTGAATTATTGTTGATGTCCTTCGCTACCAATTATGGCAATTTTAAACACTTTACTTCGTGCTAAATTTTGACATCAACATAATAATAATAATAATAATAATAATAGTGATAATAAAAATAAATATATTATCAATTTTTATTGTTATCACTTTTTTATCATTATTTATTGTTTTTTTTTTATAGCGCCATGTGCTCAGTAGGGCAAAAGTGAAGATGCTGAAATCCGGGGTACATTAATATATATACATATAATATATTAATTAAACTGCTCTCTCTCTCTCTCTCTCTTTCTCTCTCTCTCTCTCTCTCTGTCTATGTCTATCTCTCTCTCTCTTTAGTCTTGAATTAAATTCACAGCAAAATGTTACCCCAGTCCTCTGCAAGTCACACTTATCTGAAGACAAAGGACCAATCGTAATGTTACCACTATGCCGCTGGACATCAAGAAGTAGTGCCTCCATTTGTAACATTGCTTTTGTAATCTCTTCAAATATCGAGGCACCAAAAGGCGTCTGCTTTTAGGAAAGGATTTTAAGAGAGGACAGAAAAGACTGCCATTAATTTTCATTATCCCATTACGATCTCGATTACCATACAGTTTTGAGAAGAAATTAATTTTCCCCTGATTTAAACATCGGTTATGGAAAAAGGAAAGACGAATAAATATTGTTCAACACGTGGAACATAAGTCCAGGCATTAACATTGAAGAGATAATGAAGATGCATCAAGTGCGCAGAAGAAGTTTCGGAATACAATAAACTGACAGTTGTAGTCCTAAACTGAGTATCAACCCATGGGCTGTTAAGCGCGACTCATCGACTGTTTGCGGACAATGTAGATGAAATTCAGACTGCACAGACCGTGCAGTCTGATCTAGGATCTACACTGTCCGATAAGGAGATATCTGTCCACCACCCGCCAAAAAATACCTTTGAAATAGCAACATTTGGGTTTTTTTTTAATATCGGCTTGAAAATTTCATTTCTCTTATTTAGCAGAGAAAGGGTTAACAAACGCAGCTTACAACAGTATTTCAGTCATTTTAGTGCCACAGATAATGTCTTCTTGTCTTTCAAGGGTTTCACACGTACCTGGCTAGGATTCTGCAATCAGCCTGAATCGATCTCAAGATTTCCTGATTACAAATCCAACGTGTAAACTACTTCGAGATGGAAGATCCTCCTTAACTGATGAAAGGTTTAACGAAACAAAGTAATTTGATAGATGGTTGCAGCACTGTATGTCTTAAGTCAACAATAAAATAGCATCGATCTAATGTATGTCACTAGAATCATGCTACCAGAAGAATTGAGCATTAGAGTAGAAGCAAAGATGTCTGGACAGGGGTGTTAGCACCAAACAAGAAAAACAATGACCGCAGATACCAAATACGTGTCTATGTAATAAGACAGAGACACCAAATTTAGGGAACATGCTATCTAGAAACAAGAACCGTAGCATCAAAGGTATGGTGTCATTTAGGCCTACATTGCACCTGTAGTCAACATATTAATCCTTAGACTGCTAAGCGCAACTCAATGACCTTTTGCGGACAGCGTAGATCAAGATTAGACTGCACAGAACGTGCAGTCTGATCTTTGATCAACACTTTCTGATAAGGAGATATTTTTCCCCCTAAATAACTTTGAAATATAAATATTTAGGGTTTTACCATCGACTTGAAAGTTTCATTTTAGTTATATAGCAGGATAAAGAGTTCAATCAGGAATTCGAGATGGAGCGCCAAAGAAGAACTGTATTGAAGGGACCAAATATGTGAAAGTGTAATCGTAATCTCAAACATGTAGACCTATATTTGAGATACAAAATGTGTGAGACTGCTAAGACTAAGATGTTCAAACTGGAGGTATAGTAAATTTAGACCTACAAGTATCGTACTATAATTGTTAACTAGTCGAGGCATCAAATAACTATGCCAAACTAAGTCAGATATCAACGATACTGAACTGAAGTCAAATCATAAACGAAGACGTAAAATGTATTCGTTGCATAAAATACATGTATTTGCAATCAAAACATAAAAATCATAGATCTATATGCGGACAATATGCGGATCTATATGCTGGATGCTAGAGATAAAATGTGAAAATAGAGACATGACATCAAGTCTGTAAAATTTAACTTATGTGTCACAAATAAATGAAAATGGATTGAGATTTAAACTGGAAGTGGGCGACCAAGAACAAAGCATGGTATACGGAACTATTGTCCAGGCAAGAAGTAAGAGAACTAAAAAAGAGGTACCAATACGTCGAACTAGGTAGAGCCAAAAAGATTATTTCATGCTTTCCGGTAGGTTATCGAGAAATATCGGTGAAATATTTTTCGATATTTCATGGTTACGACCAGTGAAAATACCAATTTTTATATTCTAACTCTTCAATTGAAAGCGGAAACAGTTGTTCCCGCGCACTAGTTACCTAGGTAAAATGCGCGTGCCTCACAACCAGATGGAAATATGACGTAATTTACCTTATATTTCTCGCGCTTGACGTAATATTGTAATGCGTTGCTATGCGGAGGGGGTACGCCACGGGGAATAACCGAAAAGAACTGTACTGGATTTTGATTAAGTTTCCCCCCCCCCCCCCCGAAAGGGTTAAAAGCATGAAATATGTAGAATATTTGCTTTTTTCGGTGAAAGGTCGAAATTTATTTCATCGAGTGAACATCATCGGTAATATTTTCACTCGTGGCTGCGCCACTCGTGAAAATATTACCGGTGATGTTCACTCAATGATATAAATTTCGATCTTTCACCGTAAAAAACAAATATCCTCTATATATTCGTAGAATGCAAATGCAGTTGACTGGAAGCATTTCTATAATGCGTCATGGTCTGTGAATCACGGGGAGGATTGGCTTCTTTACATGTAGAAAAATGGCCAATAGCAAAAAGTTTCGACCTTGGTCAAGCTGCGCAGAGTGCGCAGGCTGACCTGGATAGATACTGTTTGCAGATGCATTAAGCCCCCTTTCCACAAAGCATGGCTCATATATATATATGATGTACGCCATAATCTGTTATCTGTCTTTGTTGCTCCAGCTAGATGATGTCTTCTCCGTATCTACCTCTGGAGCAACAAAATATGTAGGACTAGGCCTAAGGCAACAAACACGTGGCCTACAGATGACGCTGAACTACATATATATACTCCTCACAAAAAGTTAAGCAACAATGAATTACCGCTGCACCAGAATTTTATTATTACACATATAGACAATTTCAGTGTATAAATGTAATGAATATTGGGTTAAAAACCAGTCCAAGACTGGTACAGTCCTCATTATAGTTACGTAATTATACATCTATGCAGAAAAACGTGTGTCCGTCCGTATGTCTCAGATTCCAACATTATTTTGCCATTAATTCATCGTCTTCATTTTCAAACACCACAATCATCAGTATCACCAATCATCATCATCATTATTATTATTGTTATTTTTATTATTATTATTATTATTATTTTATTATTATTATTATTGTTCTCCTAATTATTATCGTTACTATAGTTGTTCCACTAATCTTGAAGGCAACATTGTAAAAAAGACTTTGAAATATGTCTTAATGTTTTAACCTTCACTAAATAAAGATATTATTATTATTATTATTATATTATAAGACATTCTGTACTTCTATCAGATAATGTTTTCTCACTTTCAGGCTTTTGAAGTAAGGTACTGTCAAAATCTACATGCAAAAAAGTGGTATACTACCCAGATGTTTTAAAATCTCTAAAATTCGGTCAATCTGCAACCGGGACACAGTCAGTACACGGTATGGCTACCATTAGCACGAATACAAGCTTGAACTCTTCTGGGCATTGACCAGATCAAACCGTCCAGCTGTTGTTGTGGAATATCCTTCCATTCCTGACTCAAAAGTTGCTCAAGGTGTTGGAGGTTCTGAGGCCTAACATTTCCATGATTGACACGCCTTTCGAGAATGTCCCACGCATACTCAATCGGATTGAGATCTGGAGATCTTGCTGGCTTCTCAAATTGCCCAGAAGAGTTCAAGCTTGTATTCGTGCTAATGGTGGTCACACCGTGTACTGACTGTTGCAGATTGAACGAATTTTAGAGATTTCAAAACATCTGGGTAGTATACCACTTTTTTGCATGTGGATTTTGACAGTGCCTTACTTCAAAAGCCTGTAAGTCAGAAACATTATCTGATAAAAGTACAGAATTGCTTGGACTGGTTTGCAACTCAATACTTATTAAATTTATACAATGAAATTGTTTATATGTGTAATTATAAAATTCTGGTGCAGCGGTAATTCATTGTTGCTTAACTTTTTGTGAGGAGTATATTATAAAGTAAAGGCACCACATATGCAGAACTGGTGTTAACGCTAGAAATATTTTGAAAAAACAAAAAAACATAAAATTACTTGGTAAAATAGTCCAGGCACAATATAGTCTGGAGCTAGAGTGTCGGCATCCAATGTGTCGACACATAGTCAATTTACTGATTTGCGTCAGTGAAACCATTATCAAAGCATCAAATATATATCGGAATCGATGTCATAGCACGAAACCGCGTAGAGCTTCCAAATATGTGAAATCTTTGCCCACGCAATAAATATTCTTCTACCGATTCAATCGTAAAAGTCTAACGAGTCATGTAAGGTCAAGAGAGTCCAGCACAGGTACAAAAACATACACATGATAAATAAGCGAGAGAAAACAAGAAGGTCGTTTGAGGTACGACAGATAATTTCAAGCACCAGGGGTAGTCTCTTTCTTAACTATTCAACATATTACTCTACTCTTACATTTTAGTCATGCTCTGTGAAACGGGTTTTTGATATATTTCGTAATGTATTACACCACGTAAGTCAACACATACTTACAGGTCCATAAAGCCATTGCGTCACACAACCAACTAAATCACGACGTAGTCTAGTCCTTTGAATTGCAGAAAATTGACTTATAACAAGAAGTTTCGAGCCAGGTCAGCCCGCGTTGACCTTGGTCGATACTTTTTGCAGATGCATGTCTCATTTTAATACTAACCATTTTCATGGCCAAGACAGAAAGTGTCAGCCAACCAGATAGATAGTCTTGGAGTTTAGAAATGAATACACGACTTTCACACAGTGAGTCACCCCAATTTTTACAGTACTGATCATATGATTTCATTGAACAACGAGTAAAAGCAACGATTATCGGAGTTATTACTTTTTGCGAATCGAAAACTCTTGAAAGCTTAACACCAACAATTTTGCACTGTCTCACCGATTCGCTTTTATATTTTTCCCCGAAAATTTATCGGGATATTGCTGTAATGGACGCAAGCACGAGAAGGAAAAAAGCGGGGAGGAACTCTGATTAGTCATTAATTTTCATTATTCTATTAAGATCTCAATTACCGTTGCGTTTGGGCGGAGATGATTTCTCCCAGAGTTACCCAACAGTTTAAATGACATAAAGATAAATGGATCAACATGTGGGGGTAGACTTAAACAGCGATAAATCAATGTGGAATTCGTTGATTTCTTTCTTTCTTTGTTATTTCATGTGGAGTTTTAAGATGTATTTCAACATTATTTCGGTCATCTCGTGGCGTTCGCCCTATCTAGGCTAGAGTAAGTACATGTAGTTATTCAAAATGAAAGTAGTCTTCTCATTTATAATGTGAACCCCCTCCCAACCCCCCACATTTTGTATATGTTGCAAGGGTCCGTATCAACGACCCTAAATATCACACTAGAATTCTGAAGTCCAACATTACGGACATAGATGGTCGAGAAGTTGTGATAAAAGCTATTAACCTGCAAAGACTGAACCCTAAAACTACCGTACCTGCCTACCTTCTACACCATCAAAAGGCGAAATAGAGAGAGACAGAGACTTGGAGCAAGTGAGATCTCATGCAAAGTAATTATATTTTGAATGTTCAAAGTAAAAACTCCTAAATTCAATGCTGCATTTCAAACTTTTGATATAGTTTGATAATAGAAATACGCAAATTATTTTGAGTCATGCTCTGTGAAAAGGGGGCTCAATGCATCTGCAAAAAGTATCGACACAGGTCAGCCTGCGCAGTCCGCGCCAGCTGACATGAGTCTAAACTTTTTGCTACTGGTCTGTTTCTGCATGTTAAGGGACCAGTGTACTCCAGGATTAAGTCAGCTGTTTTACAAAATGGATTTTTTTAATCTGTAATTATGTAATAACTTGCTATGAGTCAGGCATTACGTAAATGCTTTAAGCGCCTTTTTTGCCAGAACGTGGTGCATTTACTTTCATTTCATTCTAAATGCCCGTGAAGAAAAAAGAACAAAATACCACCCATCGAACTAACAAAACCACCATTCATAAATTGGCTTCTATCTATCTTGAGAACGTCTCATTACAATCAATCTGCTGCCTGAAGGGGGGGCGGGGCCTCTCATTCGGACATACCTCGTAAATATTCGCCCAAAACCCTCGAATTTTCTCGATGATTACGCTGATTATACCATTACACCATTATTTTATCCCGGCATTTGTGACGAAGAGGGAAAAAAAGACCGCATGAGTTTCGATTACGAAGGATGCTCATTCAACAAGACAACATTTATCTCAGACATTCCCATGTACTCCAGTCGGTGACGCAACCAGCTTTTTAGACTGGAATTGTCAGTATGAATCCCGGCTGAACCAACAGTTTTCAAAGGTTTGATCACAGTCATTGTGACATGGATTATTTCTCTAATCACTGAGCTCGCAGACTTTAATTGTCTCGAATAGGTAGGAAAAGCCATCCATCGGCGCTGAGAGACTGGTGTTCCCAGTGCTAGAATAGAAACACAAGAAAGGCACGAATAAGTAAACTGAGCTCAGTGACACACCTGAAATATTGCTGAAAATGGCGTTAAACACCAAAATAATAATAATGATAATGATAGAGCAACATAATATTTTTACTTTAATGGACCGACTTCATCTATTGCCCTTAACATTTTAGGCTGCGAAGTAAACGGGAGAACCATGATGTTATGATGGTCGTATATAATTTAATCTATACGAGGGAGCACCTGAAAGTTGCCCTTCTCATTTTAAGACTTCGGGTTGCTATAAGGGGAAACATTTTTAGAATATTATGATATTTTAGGAAGTTTCCACTAGCTTCTTTTTTTTTTTGTCGTTGGTGTGTTTTCCCCAATTGGCAACAATGCTTTCTTTATGTACATGTATTGGAATATCAAATGTTCTGAGCCGATATATTTACAGTGAGAATTACAAGCACAGGCCTACGCTTCGATAATGCGGGGTACTGATTTCAGGCAAATTTGATCTGGACCGTCTTCACCAACCATCCTATATTGCTTTTTTATAAACTATTTCAGTCATGCTCTCTGAAGAGGGGGCTTAAAGGCCCAATAAAGGCTAAAATACCAAAGCAGGTGTCATAATACATTTGAATTTAAATCGTACCATTTAAAAGTATGGAAAATATTGTGGAGATGACAGTCTGTTATCGTGTGGTCGGACCATATGTTAGTCGCTGGCAAAAGAAAAGAATTTTAAAATCAGGCAAAAAGTAAAAATAGACACAGCTACCTGGCAGGTTTTAACCTAGTTTTGAAATTAATTTCTCTGTCAGCGACTAACACTTGGACCGACCCTACAATGACAGATTGTCATCTTCACAATAATTTCCATACTTTTAAATGGTATGGTATAAATTCAAATGCATTTAAACACCCGCTTTGTTTATATTTAGCCTTTACTGTTACTTTAATGTACCTGCAAAAAGTATCGACTCGTGTTAGCCTGCGCAGGCTGACAAGGGTCGATACCTTTTACTATCTGTAATTTTTTTTCTGCGTGGCAAAGGACTATTCTCCCTTCTGGTTCAGTCGATTGCTAGACTCAATGGATTTCATAAATTTGAGCCGTGTTCTGTGAAAAGGGGGCTTAATGCATCTGCGCAAAGTATCGACCCAGGTCAGCCTGCGCAGGCTGACCTGGGCCGAAACTGTTCGCTATCGGTCAATTTTCGGTATGTCCAAGGACCAGTCTACCTCATGATTAAGTCGTTTTTTACAAAAAATGGACATTATGGATCCATAAGTATGTGATGACTTGCTTGGTATCATGAATCACGGAGATGCATTAAGCCTCCTTTTGCCAGAGCATGGCTCATTTAGATTATGTGATGACTTGCATGGAACCATACATGACGGAAATACATAAAACACCCATTTGCCTGAGCATGACTCATTTGGTTCAGCCAATTAGAAGTTGTGTAACTTTCAAATTTCGAACTCTACTGAGAACTAGATTATGAATGCTATTAAGAAAGGTTGGTGAATTTGAGCTCTGTCATAACTATGAAAAACAATAAAACGACAGCAAATATCACAGCTCACTTTTCATGACTTTAAGCACAATTTTCAAATTGCTTTAACTCTTACGGCGCCAAAAAAATACATTCGGCTTCTTTCAAGGACTGAAAGTACGATCTACTGGAAATCAATTTTTTTCATTATATGCTTTGCTGCTACAGCTGCTTCTGATGATGATTGAAAAACAGGAAAGCTGTGGTTTTTTTTTTTTCACAAAAACATCTGCTTTTGAAAATGATATTACTATCTCTAGGTACAAACCCCTAAAGGTTTAAAGTTTCATCGCCAGTGATTTCTGAGAAATTAAGTCCTTACCTTGTAACAAAATTTTAAACTTGAAAGCATTTACAGACAACATATTAATTGTGGCTAAAATGATCGAATGTGTCTTTGAAATGGAACAAATGTTGGGGAAAAGAGGAAAATGCTGGCCACCAGCATTTTATGCTCGACTGTTCTCGGAGAAAACCAAGAGTTCCTGTCGTAGCCCTGGCGGCGTGGTCGTCGTCTGCGTCGTCATCATGCCAACACTTTGACATTTTGTGATATCTCTGTTATTACTGAAGATATATGAGACATGCTCTATGAAAAGGGGGCTTAATGTACTTGCGAAAAGTTTCGGCCCAGGTCAGCCTGCGCAGTCCGCGCAGGCTGACCCGGGCCGAAACTTTTCGCTTTTGGTCAATTTTCTGCATGTCAAAGGACTCGTCTACCTCATGATACAGTCGGTTGGCAGACAAAATGGATTTTATGAGTCTCTAATGATGTGATGAATTGCTTGGTATCATGCATCACGTAGATGCATTAAGCCTCCTTTTGCCACAGCACGGCTCATTTACTTCGAACTTAGACAAAAAGGAGAACTCAAACAACAGGGGCAGATAACCACCAAAGTATTTTTACACAGTTATGCCCCTTTTTCGACTTAGAATTTTCACTGAAAATCAAGCACTTACAGCCGGGCGTTGGCAACCGCATGCGGTGCTCTTGTTTTCTTTTCCCACAATGTTTCCAAGAGGCTCTTTCCCCACGGTCGGTTTAACACGGGATAGTTTGGTATAAAGTTTTATAACCGGTGATGTGACGGTTTAGAAAAAAAAAAAATAGATGACGTTAAAGACCCCCCTCACGGTTTTAACGAAATAGGCAATGGTAATTAGTCAGGCAACGCATCAATTATCGTTATTTATTCCTTTACGAAATATTTACCCGTTAATATTAGGAGAAAGATTGTTGCTCGCCTCAGGTTGCCTTTTGGAAAACATCCTTCAACATTGGGGAAAATAACATGAGACCTATCGATATATGAACTTTAAATTTATTTATTTATTTATTCATTTATTTACTTTTTCGATAAAAAGGAAAGATTACAGTATAGCTAATTCACAGGTGTATTGCAAAGATTGTTCAACGAAATTTCAGGATAATTCACGGTCCGTATTCTCCAACCATTCTTAAGAATATTCTTTGTCGACTTCTTCAAGATTTTTTTAAATTGGAATGTAACACAACCTCTGATTGGCTAAACCAAATGGTTAGCCAATCAAAAGTTCTGTTATATTAGGTTTAGCCAATCAAAAGTTGTGTTACTTTCCAGTGTAGAAAATGTTGGAGAAATAAACAAAGAATATTCTTAAGAATGGTTGGTGACTACGTACCCGGATCAAAACTTGATAACACGGTCTGATCAAGAATGCCATATATAACATCTTAAATTAACTTAAAAAGACCAGAGTACAGAAGGGGGTTCATTTACTGGTTACCAAAGAAAATCATTTTTTTAACCTGTAAGCTACTGAGCGCGACTCAATGACCTCTTGCGGGCAGTGCAGATCAAGATCAGACTGCACAGAACGTGCAGTCTGATCTTGGATCTACACTGTCCGAATAAGGAGATATCTTTCCCTCTAAATACCTTTGAAATAACAAAATTTGGGATTTTACTATCGGCTTGAAAGTTTTATTTTACTTATTTAGCAGGATAAGGGCTAATATGCAACAAAAGCTTGGAATGTTCTGAAACATATTCGACTGTTTAAGGTCTATGCTCGTGAGTATTTTAGTTTATTTTCAGTCTAAAGAGCGAAGAGAGATAAGAGCTTACTAAAATTCAAAGAGGCGTTGGTCCCTATGATGCTGTAGGACCCAGGGACTTTGTACTATGTCCGTTACCAAAGCCATCGAAAAGTGCATACATTTTTCCTTTTCCCACAAAGTTGTCAAATGTCTTCTTTCTCAGGACCGTAAAAAGTCGAGATTGTATAGTAAAGGATTGATATCCGTATCGAAAAACGACCCTACACTACCCATTAAGACCCCTAGCAAAGAACTCATACCATGGAAGGGTTCAGTTGATAACGGGAAAACGAATATCATCCGTCGACGACAGACATCCAACAAAGAACGTCCCTTACTTATCTTACTATTCATCAAGTAGTACCTGCTTATTACAATACGTCTACTCCTCAGTGGGCGGAACTTCTCATTCGGACAGACCTCGTAAATATTCACTAAAACTCAATGAATTTCCCGATGATTACGCACATTATGGCATCATTTCATTTTTCTTCTCACTGATTCTAGACACTGGAAAAAGGGATCACTTATTTCGCTTATCCTCCATTAGATTAACTTCTCATCCAACAAACGGTCTTTTATTGTTTATACTTGATTTAGAATAATTTTTTTCAAAGTTTAAGTCAACAGATTAGGTTCATTCGTTTTATTCAAGTGGATCAATACTAAAATATTTCTGTAGAAATTTTAAACCTGTAGGGGTTGTGATGACTGTACTGAGAGATGGCAGTATTATTTCAAACGGAGATATTTTTGTCAAAAGATATGTGTCCTTTTTTCAGTCATAGTCATCATCAGCAGCAGCAACAGCAGCAGCAGACTAGAGCTGTCGCAAAGCGGAGAAATACCTCCGCCCTCACCTTGTCACTGAAGCAGCACAATCAGAAAACGGAAATGATTTTCAAAACAAAGATCACCATTAACCTTGACCTCTGACTCATGTGACCTAAAAACATATCTGGCACCTCCTTGGGTCATGAGCAACTCTTGTATAAAGTTTCAGGGTCCTAGATAAAACAGCTATTGATTTAGAGCATGGAAAAGATTTTCAAACAAAGTTCTCCTGACTGATTGTGACCTTGACATTTGACTGACCCATGTGACCCCAAAACAATAGGGCACCTCCTTTTGTCCTTGGGTCATGGGCAACACTTGTATAAAGTTTCAGGGTCCTAGGTCAAACGGCCTTTGAGTTGTAGCAAGGAAACGAAAAAGTGTACAGATGGACGGATTGATTGATGGATTGATGGACGGACAGACAGATAAGGTGAAATCAGTATACCCTCCTCTGCTTCGTAGGCGTGGGGTATAAATATACGACGGAAAAAAAATCCAGTCTATCGTATTTTCGGCCGGTGAAAGAAGCCGAATGTATTTGTGCCATGCTCTAGCAAAATGGGGTTAAATACATGTCTGTGATGCATGATACAACGCAAGTCATCACATTATATGGATCCATAAAATCCATTTTGCCGAACAACCGACTGAATCGTGAGGCACACTGGTCCTTCGACATGCTGAAAATTTACCAGAAGCAAAAGTTTCGATTCGGGTCAGCCTGCACGGACTGCTCAGCCTGGCCTGGGTCGAATTTTTTTTGCAAATACATTAAATCCTCTTTTTACAGAACATAGCTCATTCATTTGACACCAAAAGAGTTAAAGAAACTTGAAAATTGTACTGAAAGTCATGAAGAGCGGGTTGTTATCATGATATCACTCACATAGTGATGAAATCGGTGATCATTATAATAATGATGATGATGATGATGATAACAACAATAATAAACAACTTTCAAATATATGAGCCATGCTCTGCAATAAGGGGGCTTAATGCATCTGTTAAAAAGTAACGACTCAGGTCAGCCTGCGCAGTCCGCGCAGGCTGACCTGTGTCGAAACTTTTTGTTTTTGGTGAATTTCTGCATGTCAAAAAACAAGTTTACCTCATGATTCAGTCGGTTGTTAGACAAAATGGATTTTACAGATCCATGATTATGTGATGAATTGTTTGGTATCACGAATCACGGCAATGTATTTAGCCCCCTTTTGACAGAGCATGGCTCAAATATACGAAATCTGGGAGCTATCCAAAAGGAGCTTTTACTGTCAAAAATTATGGCCAACAATCCCCGAAAACAGCTTTGAAGAGTCAGGGTCGATTTACAGTCATTTTGTTTGACTAACAACATCTTTGGATGGACAGTTTTGATCCGCATCTGTTGATGAATTGTTCGAGGTAGCCATATACACCAATTACTTGTCATGTGATAGGTCATTTTGATGAAGTCAAAAGTATTCATCAAAACAGAATGATTTTCACACTCTCACTATATATCAAGTTTAAGCTATCATTCTTTCAGAGAATAATAAATCAAGTAAAATGCCTAATCATTCGTACTTCTTTAAAATCTAAAACTCATACACTATTTTTTCGGCGTAGCTGAATGTGCTGGCTCTTTACCTACTTTTTGGTACTGATAAAAAATGAATAAATAGAAATTTGTGATTGGTACAAAATGTAGACATGTTTATTCTAAGGGCCCCTGCCTATTTGCAAGGCAATCTTTTTAAACATATTTCTTGTTAATTAACAAATATCCACGTGTTTTCCCGAACCTGGTGAAGAATGATTTTGAAAACATTAAGGAAATATGGGAAAATGCTTGCAATCAGCATTTTGTCTTTTTCCCATAATGTTTCAAAAGCATTTTTCCTAAGTATTCTTACTGGAACGTTTGGTGAAGGTTTGTTAACCAACCAGCCAAAGAAGGCCTCATATACTGTAGATGTTTTCCCCAATGTTGCCTCGTCTTTCCTTTTTATTCCATATTTTCTCTCCGAATTTTTTATTGCCTATTTTGGCAACACAAGTGTCAGTATAGACATATCCAACCACGTATACTGATATTTTACGAGGAGTATGATTACGTTTTGCCAGTAATATCAACCATACATCATGAATATAGGCTCATTTTCTCCCCACAATCTCAGCAAGAGCAACAATTCTTTACCGCTGGACCAACTGTTCTTGTACCTTTAAAGGAGAGTAAGATAATGAAAACTAATGAGAGAGTCGGACTAATTACTATTTCTTGATTTATGTTGAATCGAAAACTTAACCCTTAACTCTGTCAGCGCCAAAAAACACAAACTCGATCTATGTGACGGTTATAAACCAATTACAATCCACTGGAACTAAAAAAAAAGAATTGAGGCATGCTCTGTGAAGAGGGGGTTTAATGCATCTGGAAAAAGTATCGACCCAGGTCAGCCTGCGCAGTCCGCGCAGGCTGACCTGGGTCGATACTTTTTGCTTTTAGTAAATTTTCTGCATGTACGTGGGCCATTCCACCTCATAAATCAGTTGTTAGACATAATGGATTTTATGGATACGTTATGATGCGATGACTTGCTTCGTATAATGCATCATGGAGATGCATTAGACCCTTTCTTGCCAGGGCAATGTCTAAATGCGCAAACGGTTTAGATCTAGATGCATTCGCTTCAGTCAGCTCTTGTTCTATGCCGTCCGAAAAGTGTTCATTTTTTCGCCTGTGGTACTGGAAGGGATGCATCCAGCTCTTAAATTTGATTCCTCGCTCACAGCTAATCGGTGATGGTTATGCGAGAAAGCAGCCAGTAGGTTCGAAAAATATATTATATCGGTAACGGAAACTCCGGAGAAGCATGGCTATGTGCACTTGTCGCCGCAATATAACTGAGACAGTGTTGAAAATGCGTTAAATACCATGGCACTTGAGGTCGATGGATACAAGTATATAAATAGTGGCCATTCAAAATTCCAAGTTTCCAAGTGTTCATTCCACAATGTACATGGAGGCACTGGCCTAACATACAAAATACACCAAGGCAAATTTTACAAATTGAGTTGTCATTAATTATGAAGACAAAAGCATTGTTGATATGGTTATGTAAAAAAAAAAAAGTGCAAGGCTCACCCTGTCTCGCGGCTGACATTCTAAATTTTGGAAGGCTTACTTCCATGGTATTGTTAATAGATGGTTCAACTTACGGTTTTAATTTACTGTTTGAGTCAGTGCATGGAAACTAAGATTTATCATAGTACACACAATATTCAGATCCGGATCTGCGACGGAAAGCATCAGTATTCCACTGGCATCGTCTCGAAATAGATCAATAATCAGCCAGTCTGGAAATCCTCACCACTGATCCAGTCAAACCTTTAAACGATCGTACAGTGTTTACAAGCATGCGTCAACGAACACTCCAACGGATTTGGGACTGCGTGGATCGAAGCTGGAATTCTCGATTACTGATCCATATGCATTGAGTCACCAAGGAGGACTCTGACACAGTACAACATTATCAGCGAAATCCATATATAAACAATTTAGTTAATTTCATCTTATGTATTATGTTCATTCTATTTTGTTTTTTATTTCATATCATTGTATTAAAAGTTTTCTTGGCTTTCATTTCATCTTTGCATACATAATTTAAAAAGGCCAGTGACGTATATAGAGTAGTTTTTGACTTAAACGAAAAACCGTAGATTACTAGTATTATGTAACAACATCATGTCAATTTCTTATTCCATGCAAATAATACCGTCCTTTATGACCACCAAAGGATATTTACATTATTAGCTGTCAATGTTTTGTCTATAATTCTATAAGTGAGGCGGATTTGTGATGTAAGATAGGTTTTGTAGACACGCTTTGTAGCGACTTTGTATTTTCTTTAATTGGATAAATGAAGTTTTATAGGTGACTTAATGATGACATAAAATGGGTAACTTAATGATAACATAAAATAGGTGACTTAAGGATGATATAACATGTTTAAATGTTGTATCGTATCAGAGATTTCGGAGAGATTTCAGAGAGAGAGAGTGTGTTTGATTTTTTACACTTCAACTTGCAAGTTTATCACTAAATGTAAACTAAAACAGAAAGAGAGAAAAGTTCTAAAACGTTGATTCTTTTGCTCCATGTTTGGAAATTCGTCTCCTTGACACATGCGCCGTCACAACTTAATGGTCGTATCGGAAGACATTATTGTCTTCCAATAAAAAATAATGTACATCTTCCTAACAATTAATCTTACGGAGGATATTAACACATGTATAGTGATCTTTAATAGTCGATTCTCAACAGCAATAATTAAATCGTGTTCATCATGTCAAGATTTACAAAACTTACATTTACTCATAGTCATTTAACTGTATCATTATTATAATAGCACGACTGTTATCATAGTAACTCTGTCCTTAACACGTTTAAATTACGTTGTAAAAATATTTCTTAGAACCCCGAGATTTAAGACCCGGAGCTAAGCATTAGTTGTGGAGCCCTGCTGACGACATACTGATCATTACAAATGAATTATTTGTGGCATGCGCAAGTATATTGCTGACATGTAACATAAACCCTAGCAGCTAAATATATTTCTTAAACTATTGAACGAAATACGTGATTTGTTTATTCATATGAAACATTTTGATTTTGTTGGTCTTTCTCATATTTTTACGTACACTTACTTAATGTTTTAGAAAAAGAAGTGCAAATTCGATAAAAAAACATTTCCAAATATCAAACACATTTGTTCACTCTCCAGTGATCTTTCGATGCATGCTATCATACTAAAACTGTCGAAGAACAGCTTAAAGTTAAATATATCCCTACATTTTATTGTTTTCGCTGCAAGCTATGACTATAAATCAAGTAACTTTCTCGGAGATTTGGGTAAGACATTGCTTTAAAGGAATTTATCTCGTGAAGGATTCTTCTGAACACTGTTGGGACCCTAGGTCTTCTAAGAAAATTTATTCTGATTTTTATACGTCCCCCTATCGTAGATCATTTTGAGGTGAATGTTGAATTTACATAAAACAAACTGATATCATGAAAAACCCTTTAAAACATGTAGCAGTACTAACACTAAGTTACCCCAAGAAAATAGCTGTGTGCGTGCCTTAGCCAATGTGGGAAAGTTTTTGTTTCTTTATTTTCATTGAATATCAATCTGAATTACGTCTTCTTTTCCTTTTGACATTCTCGTCTCTTTATACCATGTTGAAAATTTCACTGTTTTGCAATTTATAGAGCCCGGGCGACGAGTTCACTTAGAAGGCAATAGGTCAAAACATATTACGTGTGTATGAGACCCTTCAAGAGCATTGTGTCTTGGCTTTTATGTACACTTTAGGAAATGCCATGTTCTTGTTTCTTTCAAAGTCGACTTTTTACCTGTTTATTTTTGCGTTCTTTATTTTAGTGACTGTTTCGTGAGAATTAACCACCAGTCAAGTAAGTTTATTAAATAAGCCAGTCAGACATTGTGTAGAAATCACAATGTTGCTGAAAGAAAATTGCATTGAGAAATTTAGTTTGAATAGCGTATGGAATAGAGTGACTCTAAATAAACGGACATAGTATTTGTGGGTATACATGTACATTGTTTAAATCTTCCAACATAGGTTTGTGCTCATTTTACTTTTTCATTTATGAAAACAAATACCTTCTACACGAATTAAAGTGACTTGAAAGCAATATTAATATACATAAAGCAACTTTGGTATACATGTAGTTAGGATCCTTTTTTTCCTGGAAATGTTTCATAAAGAAAGCCTGCCTAAAACTATAACCACAAAAATCAGTTCATAATCAAACGTCCTTGTCTTTGATCGTCTTTTCACGCTAGACCAAGGCGATGAATTCCGATCACTATATAGGCTGAGAGGGAATTTAGCAAAGAGAATGTCGGATGAAATATGTCCTGTACCAGTTATTTTGGGCTTTGCATCTCAGGGCAGTCCACAGAAAACGTGTCTTGGTCTTACACAAGAGTTGGGTTTCTGTTTACCTCGCCGATCCTGTTTATATACTCGACTCTGCTAACCGATATGACTAATAATAATAATAATAAACAACCCAACCCTTTCAAATGATTCGCCCGATCCAAGCATTTAAATGAAGCAGCCTATCAGTTTCTCGATTGAAAAGAAAGGAAAAAAATGTGTCTATTTCATTTCAGAGCGTTAGCGGTTACTTGCCTGTTTTTTAACTCATATGCTCATTAAAAACCAACGGCTTATGCATAAAACAATTTATAATAAATGACGCATGCGCAGTAAATGTAATCATAATCAGTTGTTAAAAGTTATATCAAGTGCATGCATTGGCCTCGCTGCAAGTTAGTCGGTTTACGTCATTGCACAGAAAATTTACATCACTGGAAAACTTATGAATTATGCCGTGATACATTAGCGTTTTTTTTTGTAGAAGCAGCAGGGCATATCGTAGAAAACGTTTTTGACCTTTAGCAGTATGTAATATTCATCTCTTTCACTTCAAAATGAAATATCTCATGTTTAAAAAAGAAATATTTTCAGAGTTAGATAGAGCTATATATTTAACTGCGTGCAGTAACTTATGTTGTAAAGTTATTGCAAATATCCATGGTGGGATGTTTTACTTGCAAGAAAGATTTGCAATGAAAAATGGTGTTCGAAATATCAATTATATCACAGCACATGGAGCCTTTAGGTAGTGTCTCCTTATGAGGTTCAGTATGCATATCTTACCGTCACGATTTCCGAGTTTGAGATTTGACTGGATTTTAGCCATAATCACAACGGTGTTGAATAATGATTTGAAAAAAAAAAAAAAAATAAAAGATTACCTGTATATAATTCCACCCCCACTCCTATCCAATGACGACAATTTCATAATCTTGTTCTTTTCTTGTTAAAAAAAAAAAAAAAGTGAAATAATGCGTTCTTGTAAATATAGCACCATTTTCAACAAATAATTAGAAAATAATAATAGTTTAAAAAAAAATATATATACATGATCCATGCTCCAGCAACATAGGATTTAATGCTTCTCCGTGGTGCATGACACCAAGCAGGTCATCACATAATTACAGATCCATAAAATCCATTTTGTCTTTCAATCAGTTATACATAAGGCCAGCAACACGCGAAAAGGGACATTCGGACATTTGCGTAAAGTGTCGTCTCTCAGACTGCGCAGGCTGATCCGAGACGGCACCTTCCGTTTTTATGTATTTTTCTGTTTTGCACAAGTCTACTGTAGCGCAAAATCTAATGTAGTCGTAAAGTGCCGTCTCGGATTAGCCTGCGCGGACTGCGCAGGCTGATCCGAGACGACACTTTACGCAAATGTCCGAATGCCCCTTTTCGCGTGTTGCAAGCCAATTATCATAAGAAGACTGGTCCTTTGACATGCAGAAAATTGACCCATAGCAAAAAGTTTCGATTGCGCAGGCTGACCTGGGTCGATACTTTTTGCAAATGTTAGCTCCCTTTCACACAGCATGCCTCATATACGATATAACTTTTAATTTCGTATGGCGACTTCATGCTATTTTCATTACAAGAGGACCATGATGGTCCTATATCGCTCACCTGAGTACTAAGCAGTAAAGGTCTACAATAAAGATAAATACCAAATATCGAGGTTCAAGGCCAAATGATAATGAAACAAGAGCCGCTGAACGGCAAATTGTCGAAAGAAATGCCCGTCCCACCGCCAGTTGTCAAGGAGGTACAATAATTGCAAAGGGCAGGTAATGTAACAAACATGTTTACCAAGTCTAAAGTCAATTTCACTTGAGACTTCAAAGATCCGTTCCGGACAAGCAAGAAATACTGTAAAAATGAAGATCAAAGTGGAATTACTCAAAATCCGCGCTAGGCAGAGTTATTGTTCTTGCGCACTGTACTCGGTAATATTGCAACAAACATGCATACCGAGTTTGAAGTCGTTCTGACTTGAGATGACAGTTATATTCCGGACAAGCACTAAATGCTGTAAAAATGATGATAAAAGGGAAAGAACTAAAAGACAGCACGAGGTAGAGTTACAATTCTTGTGCACTGCACTTCCAAATATTGCAACAAATAAGCATACCATATTTCAAGTCATTCCTACTTAAGATGACAAAGTTTTGCTCCGGACAAGCAAGAAATGCAATAAAAATGAAGGTCAAAGGGGGAATAACTCAAAATTCGTGCTAGGAAGAGTTATGGTTCTTGTGCACTGCACTCCGTAATTTTTCAACAATCATGCATACCTAATTTGAAGATGTTCAGGCTAGAGATGACAAAGTTATATTCCGGACAAGCAGAAAATGCTGTAAAAATGACGATCAAAGGGAAATAACTCATAGACCAGGTAGAGTTATGGTTCTTTCACACTGCAGTCCGTATTATTGCAACAACTACAAATGCCAAGTTTCAAGTCAATCGGACTGGACATGACAAAGTTATGCCTGGACAAAGAACTTTCTAATTCAAGGGCAAATAACTCCAGTCATTCTGGTCCGATTAGACCCATAATTGAACTCATCCGAGATCTTATGGTCATAAGCATTTTGACCAAGTTGATGCTGATTGGTTAAAATTGTAGATGCTAGAGTGTAAACAGTCAAATATAGCGATTTTTCTAATTCAAGGGCAAATTACTCCAGTTGTTTAGGTTCGATTACACCCACAATGGAACTCATCCGAGATCTTATGGTCATATATATTTTGACCAAGTTTGGTGCTGATTGGTTAATAATTGTATATGCTAGAGTGTAAACAAAGTCAAATATAGCCATTTTTCTAATTCAAGGGCAAATAACTCCAGTTGTTCTGGTCCGATTAGACCCATAATCGAACTCGTCTGAGATCTTATGGTCATATATATTTTGACCAAGTTTGGTGCTGATTGGTTGATATTTGTAGATGCTAGAGTGTAAACAGTCATATATAGCAATTTTTCTAATTCAAGGGCAAATAACTCCATTTGTTCTGGTCCGATTAGACCCATAATCGAACTCATACGAGATCTTATGGTCATATATATTTTGACCAAATTTGGTGCTGATTGGTTAATATTTGTAGATGCTGGAGTGTAAACAAGGAAATGTGAACGAACGGACGGACGGACGGACGGACGACGGACGGACGACGGACGGTGAGTGATCACAATAGCTCACCCTGAGCACTTCGTGCTCAGGTGAGCTAAAAACAAAAACGTAGATGACACTAACTTTTAAGTACCTTATTATTTCCGTTACATGTAAATTTGTTTGAAGAAACTAGCTTGCACTTTTAACTCTTCACATCATGAAGTATGTATGCAGTGACAATCTTCGGAAAAAAAATCACGTAAAAGGTTTATAAACGCTACATATTTTAATTAAATACTTGATTTAAAGTGAATTCATAATTGTTCGTATTGGGATTTACACAAAGTTTATCTGTTGCGAGACACAAAAAGTCGTCTGAAATTCGTAACGATATGGCATCTATCTACCATTGGCGTTACGGAAGTCTCAGATAATCAAAATGCATGTTAAGTCAAAAATAAGAACGCCAGTTTGCGCGTATTGCACGTAAACACCAATTATGCCTGTGGATAGGACGTGGTAATGTTGCTCAATTTCTCACAAATGATAGACCTTTGTAGATTGAATCTTACGGAAAGGAACCATTACCAATTCCGTTTTGGTTAATACGTATACTTAGTGGTAATTAAGTACATTGTCGTTATTACTGGAAAAACAATTTAAGTAAAAATTATAAGGCAAATAAGCACAGCTAAGTATAGGCTGGAACCAACAATTAAAATGCAAACGTTTTGCTATTAGAATTAAATTTTCGTAATTTTCTACTTAAATAATATCATTTTCAGACAGAGTTTGTTTTTTCCGTACCCATAGGTTAATAACACAAAATTGTGGGGTTCCTGTATCAAAGCGTGGGTTATTTTTCTGTCCCCAAAATGTTGAGCACAAAAACAGTTGCTTTTGCAGATAGCATGGGATCAAGATAATTGACATACCGAAGCTCTGTTGTCTCCATTTTTTTTTAAACGTAGTGTACATCGCAATGGGGCTAGTACCACGCATTTTGAGAGGAAAGATATACTATCCTATGTACATATATTTTATTATAGCATAGCATCCTTCTTCTCAGATACCATAATACTAGCCCCTGTGGCACATAGTACTATTTAAACTAACATATTGGAAAATGACGTTACAGAAGTTTTAATCGTAGTTGAAGGCAGTCAACACTGCTGTCACATGATTCTAAAACAAGAGCACCGCATGCGAGTGCCAGCGCTCGACTGCAGTTGCTCGCTTTCAGTGAACATTCAAAGTCGAAAAAATGGGCATAACTTCGTGAAAAAATACTTCAATTGTTATCTACCCTCGTTTTATGTGTTCCCCTTTTAATGGTGAACAACTTGTTTAAATTTGAAGTAAATATCTTGAGTAATGACAGAGATATTATAAAATGTTAAGTTTTTGAAAGTGTCGAAGTTTTTGCACGACGATGCAGACACGACGACGCCAGAGCTAGGGCGTTTTTCTTCGAAAACGGCCGAGCTGAAAAAAAAAAAAAATCACCTACGTTCGTACGAAAGGAATACCGATCCAATAATTGCATTGAGGTTTTAACAAATGTTGAGTTACATGTATTTTTCAAATATACCTATTTACCGAGGTTTCGAATAAATTTTGTCGATTTACCCAATTCCCACTTTTTGAGGTATTGTTATGAATGTATATCTACTGTGTTGCTTATAAACGTGTAAAAAGAGGCTCCAGAGGACCCTGATTTGCTCACCTGACCGAAATTATATCATCTTAGCATACGCCAGTGGCCTTTAGTTGTTTTATAAAAGGAAAAAAAATGGTTTGGTTTTGCGATTGCTGAAATTTGATCCAATTATTTTTTTTTTTTTGTCTTTTCGCCAAAATGGCCAATATTTAATGTTGTCCGACTATAATGCTTGACAGCGCACAGATTTTTAGTATCACACACAACCAGTTGGTTATCCTATTTTTTATATTCCTAATTCACCTTTTTTCATTCTAATAATTATCAATAATGGTATGAGCAATATAGGAAAAAAGTAGTTCAGGCAAACATTCTAAAACTATGTCGTCACTAGTGCCGATACCATCATTATCATCACCAGTGGTGTTGTTCACTGTGAAATTCCAGTAATTCACTGATAGAATATATTAAAACTTGTTCTTATTCGTAACAATAATACCATCATATGACTGGCTGAGACAGCTTACAACATGTCTACTCTTGGAATTTATATTCAGAATTTGTAAATGTTTCTTTTCCCTGTATTTGAAAGCAAAAACAAACTTAACCTGAGAAATCAACAACCTTATAAATGGGAAACATTCAGTTGATGAGAGTTTGGTCTGTTTGACAATAGTTTAAACCAAAGTGAATGGAAAAGAAACATATGTTACCTAGTCAGGGGCAGATCACACCACGTAGAATGGCAAATAAAATGAAATGAAGAATATCAGTTACAAAACTGACCCATACATTATAACTTTGTATTAACGTTATTGTCAGAACAACTCAAAAGTGTAAATTCAAAATCAGACTTCATTTTCTGTTGCATGGTTTTGATCTAATCTAAAGCAACTTAAAGTTCTATTCAATCCCTTCCCAAGTGATCATATTTTGACCCTTGGACAATGACAGCATCTGCATATGACTTATTGGAAATATTGAACTTCTATGAAAAGGTTGAAAATATTATGGGAAATAGAGAAAACGATCACTTTCTTCTTTTACAACGATGTTTTCCAAAGGACACTTCCACAAGGTCATTACAGGATGGGATTGTGTGATAAAGGTTTTGAACAGTTTCTTATGAGTTAATAATCTTTAAGAAACCAACTTTTCTGCAATAAAAAGGTTACTTTCTTCCTAAACTGTCAAGATTTATTTAGGACTTTATCAGATTTCTGATAGTTATTGTGACAAATACTACTTATCTGTTGACCTCAAAGCGGGCAATAAACTATTTCCATCACTGTTAGGGGAATTACAGCAGCTGAAAATCAACTGTTGTATCATATTTTCTAGATATTTCTGCGAGGTACTTTTCTAGTCTAACCCTTTTTCAGATAAGCTGAATGCACTGGCTAATGATCTACTTCTTAGTACTGATAAACTGAATAGATAGTAATTTTCGACTGGTAAAAATTTTTGACTTGTTAAATCTGCTAATGCTGCAGTTATATTTGAGGGCAAATTTATGACAACAATATATAGGTATGGCTTCCACTAATCCATACCCCTTATGCTTAATCACGCTATAGTAAATGAATTAATATAATAGGGGATTATCCTTTTCTTGTGCTAATGGAAGCCGTTCCTGTTACTTAAATTACCTCCCTTGCAAGATAATGACTAAAGGTAA
This sequence comes from Hippopus hippopus, assembly GCA_946811185.2. Lineage (NCBI taxonomy): Eukaryota > Metazoa > Mollusca > Bivalvia > Cardiida > Cardiidae > Hippopus > Hippopus hippopus. Next base: position 32,728,678 of record OX328103.1, read on the forward strand.
CCAAATAACAGATCAGTCCTTTCACATGTATTTCATTGTTTTTATCCTTGATTCCCTTTGGGATGTTGAGATAAATATCATTTGTGATATATGTGTAAGGTCCCCATGTAATTCAAATTAAATTCTGTTTACAATCATCAAGAACCAACCTATTACTGTATGTCTGCATTTTCAGATACATCATTTTTATTAGAAGCAATAGCCCCTTTTCGAGTAAGAATTAAGGTTGAATACAAGAGTGCAATGTGAAAACATGATATACACAGCAAATGATTAATCTGTGCAAACAGATTCTGGATTGAAACTGTCAAATTACTTGTTTGATATTCTCATCAATGGTTCAGTATTCTCTACTGAATAATGAATTCATTCTATATTACAAGCTATGGTTGATTGAAAGGTGTTTTATGCGGCTTTCAACATTATTTAGTCATATCACGGTGACAGCTCACATATTCATGTATTTCCTGGACCTCATCGGTACAGGGCTCTGAAGTGTCTTACCTAAGTACACTCCCACGAAAAGCCCAGGGGATCAGGTGGGGCTGGAACCCAGGGCCTACGAGTCCCACGCTTTACCACTGAGCCACGCAGGACCCCAATATACATGCTAAATCCTGCAGAAAAAATTATTTTGTCATGCAGCATACCACTTCAAAAATGATGTGGCAGAATGGAAAAGCCCTTTTAATAATTAATGTATTGAACTTGAAATTACCTGGACAATCCATATGAGCAGTGCTCTGTGTAAAGAGGGTTTAAAGGCATCTCTGTAATCTATTATTCCATGAAGTCATCATACAAATATGACTCTATAAAATATATTTTGTTTAACAATCCCCTGAATCATGTGGAAGAATGGTCCTTAAATATGCAGAAATATTATGAATTTCAAAAAGCTTTCACACATGTAAGCCTGTGCGGACTGCAAAAGCTGATATGGTTCGATACTTTTTGCAGATTCTTTAACCCTTTCCCAAACAATCCCTGGTTTCTACGACCCTGAGATAGAAGCCTTTTGAAAACATTGTGGGAAAAGAAGAAAATGCTGGTAACCAGCATTTTCTCCTTTTCCCACAATGTTTTCTACCCTGCTGGAAACAAATTTCAATTTTTGAGTTACGTTTATTTTGTCACCTGCAAGTGCTTTCAATTTAGACCAGTCTAAAATTTTGTCGTTTGGTAAAGAGTTAAATCCCCTTTCCACACAGCATGCCTCAATTATTTTACAGTTTGATACGTGTCTGGCTAGAATGGGGTAGTTTTTTGCTCTACGGGCAGAAAAAGACATCAACAACAGAATACGAAAACAATGTATGTTATGTTTTTACTGAACCACTTTTGAATGGATTTATACATCAAAATACTATGATAAAAAATGACAAAATGACATGAATTTACAAAATGCTACAGCAATACACTCAATAGTGGCATAACTCTTTACCACAAAACAATATTTCAGATGGGTCAAAATTGAGACCATATGCACAAACAACAAATCAAATGTGGCTCAGATGATTGGATTTATTTTTGAATGGTTAGAAAACATTGTTGGAAAAGGAGAAAATGCTGGTAACCAGCATTTTCTCCCTTTCCCACAATGTTTTTGAAAGTCAAATCTACCGGGGTCTTTGAAACTGTGGAATGAGTGGTAAAGTGTTAACCCTATGCCATACATCAAAATTTCAACCTGGTCCAAATTAAAAGCATTTGCAATGTAAAACTAACTGTGACTCAAAAAATGGAGTTTCTCTCTTTTGAAAGGGTAGAAAACATTAGCGGAAAATGAGCAAATGCTGGTTACCAGCAATCTCTCCTTTTCTACTATGACTTCAAAAGCCTCTTTACTCTGGGTCATTAAAACTCTGGATTGTTTGTAAAAAGAGAATATTTGAAACTTTTTAACACATCACAAGAGCACACGACTTTAAAGACCCATGAAAAAAGCTTCTTTTGAAAATTTCTTATGAAAGTTATTTCCACTGCTTCTTTCAAAATTCTTTCTACTATATCAAAGCTACAACTGACTTACTTATGTATCTCTTGAGTTTCACCAGTACTAGGCTGGGGCACTGAAATACCCAATTCCCCCCCTCCCCCCCCCCCCCCCCACAAAAAAAAAGTCTCATGTGAGAATTGAACCCAGCATCTCTTGATTACTGATCAAACTCCATAACACTTTTCTCTTTTCACTGCTTCGAAGTATTTCCTCTTTTTATTTCGCTAATTATTTGCATGACTTTCCTTTTTGTACCTTTATTTAAAGGACCTCTACTAGGAACCTTCAAGTTATAGTATAGATGAAAAGTTTCTTCAGAAAAGTATTTTTAACCTGCTTTTCTGACACTTACAAAATTGACCAAGTTGCACCAGGCTACTGCCAAAAATTTAAAAAGTACAAAGAATTCTGAAAAGGATGCCACTGTTTTTCTTTATCTGTTAAAGAGATCTTCTCAACTCCTTTTTCTTAGCTGTTTCATCAGTTGTATTTGAAGTTGAACCTGTAAATATAAAATCAAACCATCTAATATCCATAAGAATTTCAATTGATATGGTGTGTTTAATTTTGCTCACTACAATACATTCTGCAAATAGCTGTATACCATGCGATTGACCACCTTTGAAAGCACTGTGAAAAATGGGAAATAAATCTGGGGGAGCAATTCCTTCTCTTATGACAGTGTTTTCACCTAAATTCATGCTTTAACCCTTTACCACACAAACCAGAGCTGTAAGGACCCGGAGAAGGACAGGGCTTTTCAAAACAAAATGCTGGAAACGAGCATTTTGTTCTTTTCCCACAAAGTTTTCTACCCCTTACATGACAAAATCTCAACATTTTAGTCACATTTGTTGTCTGAAATGCTTTCATTTTGGATGGGTCTAAAGATTTATTGTGTGGTGAAACCTTACCTCCTTTTGATTATCCCTATTTTATAAGGTCATTTCAAAGTCATCAACTCCAAATCTATTTCAACTCAAAACAAGTTAAGGAGTGACCATGTGGTCCACCTTGGTCAGTATTCACAAACCATTTTCAAGAACTTTCTATGTTTTATTCTCCACGATATTCTAAACTTTAAAGTGATACAACTTCTGATTGGCTGAATGGTTTAGCCAATCAGAAGTTGTATTAAGGTACTTTCAAATTTTGAAAATTCTGGAGAACAAGACTAAGAAAGTTCTTAAGAATAGTTTGTGAATACTGACCCAGGGCCTGTATTCACCAACTATACTTAAGAACATTTCTAGTTTCCTTCTCAAAGATTTTCTAATTTTGAAATTAACAAAACTTCTGATTGGCTAAACCCAATGGTTTAGCCAATCAGAAGTTCTGTTACTTTCAAATTTAGAAATTTATGGAGAATAAGAATGTTCAAAAGAATGGTTGGTGAATACGGGCCCAGGTTTAAAATCAGATCATGACTGTCTCCTCCATTTCTGAATAAACTGTGGCCCTTAGACTGCCTGATAAATAAATCAACTGTCCTCTACATCTTTCAAAACATTGGGATTTAGTATTCTTGCAGTGGATGAGTACAGTGCAAAAATTATAATAAAAATATTCATTTTTTTATTCGTATTTTTTTAATATAAATAGTTCTACAATTTAAGTTGTACAGTATTTCTAAGAAATTAAAAAGTAAATTAAAAGATAGCTCTTTATTAGACAACAAAATTTAAGCCCTATCCATTTCAAAAGTATTTGTAGACCACAAAATTATATGACAAATCTACAAGGATGGGAATAAAAGTACGAAAAGAAGAATATGGTAACAAGCATTTCACTCTTTTCCCACAATGTTCTTGGAAGCTATCTTTCTCTGGGTCGTTAAATTTCAAATAATTTAGTAAATGGATAATCAAAAACTGAGTAGGATCAACTAAGGTCTGCAAGAACTATTCTATTTTGAGAAATCTTTCAGTATTCATGCAGTGAAAATGGATAAAGAGCTATGTATCCACAGGGTGTTTTAAAATTTATTCGTTTTTCTCTTTCCTAATAAAACTTGTATATTTATGTTGCCGATGAATTTTTAATAAGTAACTGTTCCTTTCAACAAATCATTCGAAATACAGGCAAACCTTGCATCATGGGGGTATTTAGGTAATATATATATCAGACAGTGGGAGAATCATCCTAAATCTTTCCCGATTCCCTTATTTCTTTACTATTTTAACCCTTTACCACACAATCCCTACTTTTGATGACCCTGAATTTGGAGAAGACTGTGGAAAACATTGTGGGGAAATGGAGAAAATACTGGTAACCAGCATTTTCTCCTTTTCCCCACAATGTTCTCTTTCCTGTCACTCTCAACATCCATCATTTGAGCTACATTTTCATTTGTTTTCAGCAAATGCTTCTAATCTGGACTTGTCCAAAATTTTATTGTTTGGTAAATAGTTAACTTTTTACCAATTGACAAGCATGTTGACTTGTCCAAATTGAAAGCATTTGCAGATTGCTAATAAAATGTGGTTCAACTGATGCAATTTGTCTCTGAACAGAACATGTGGAAAACATTGTGGAAAAGCAGAAAATACTTGTGACAAGAGTTTTCTCCTTTCTCCACAATTTTTTCATACGGTTTCCTCCTAACAGTTGTTAAAACAACTGACTGATTTGTAATGGGCTGCATACAGTTCTGAGACAGATCCCTGTTGAAAACACTAACTTGCAGTCAAAAATGTTACTATATGTACCTAGTAAATTACATGACTGTATCTTTAAGTCGAAGAAATTGAATTCGAACATTACTTGGAATGGTTACTGTTACAAACCCAGGTTTCATTTCCTAATCTTTGAAGCTGAGCCCAGATTGCGCAGTCGGTAGCGTACAGGACTCAAGAAAAGGGGATCACTGGTTTGATCCCCAGCTCGGCCAATTTCTTTCCCAGGACTGATGATAGTCACTGTGACAAGATTTATTCCCCTCTCACCGCTGCTCATTGTTTCGACGATGGTTATGTGGGAAAGCAGCCAGTGGCTTGGAAAGAATATTGTGCTGAGTACTGGTAAGAGAAATTTCAGGAACGCATGGATAGGTGCACATGATATAACTGAAATAATTTTCAAAACAGCCTTAAACACCATACAATCAACAATCAATCACAATCTATGCGGTTAAACTCTTTACCACACGATCCTGAGTTTTAATGACCCTACAGAAGAAAGTTTTTGAAAACACAGTGAGAAAAGGAGAAAATCCTGATGAACAGAATCTTCCCCTTTTCCGAAATGTTTTCTACCCTATCATAGACATAAACTATCATTTGAACTACATTTGATTTGTAAATGCCTTTGATTTGGTCCAGTCCAATATTTTGTTGTTAGGTATAGAGTTAACCCTTTACCAAACAATTGCAAGTTTCAACAACCCTGAGGAAGAAAGCTCTTACTATCTTCCCCTTTTTTGCTTTGCAAGTTCTATAAAGTCTGAAATAAACCTTTAACCCTTTACGACACAATCCCGACTTTTAATGACCCTAAGAAAGAAGGCTTTTGAAAACATTTTGGGAAAAGGAGAAAATGCTGGTAATCAGCATTTTCTCCTTTTCCCACAATGTTTTCAACCCCAACAAAAGCAAATTTCATCATTTGAATAACATTTAGATTTTTGTCGGCAAATGCTTTGAATTTGCAACACTCTACATTTCATAAAGGTTAAAGCCTTTTCAGTATATGGAAGGATTTATTTTGAATCCTCTAAAAATGTACAACAGGCCCACATGTGTGTGTGTAGGGTGGGGGGGGGGAAAATACCTTTCAAATTGTCAAAACAGTTTTTCACCTATACTGTGGATACTCATTATATATTTCTCAACGAGATAATTAATATCCACAAAACAGGTTTTAGCATACTGCTAAAGAGATAATCAGCACTCTTTTGAAACCAAACAGGACTCCTCTCATTTATACCGCATTTACAAAGAAATCTTGGAAGGACTTGAAACAGCAGGCTCATGAAATTGTGCTCACGCATACTTTTTGTAAAATATTGAAGATTATTTCAGTGTGACGAGATGACTCCTTTTCCCGTTGCCAAACATCAAAAGTTTAGACTAGTCCAAATTGAAATAATTTCAGGAGACAAATATGTCCCAAAAGGCAGTCTTTGTCTGATAGAGTAGAAACATTATAGAAAAGGAGAAAATGCCTGTTGCCAGCATTTTCTCCTTTCCCCATGATGTTTTCTAACGCTTTATCTTTAACTCTTTACCACATAACAAAAATTTAGACTTGTCAAAATTGAAAAAAAATTCTGAAGACAAAATGAAAGTAACTCAAAAATTGAAACTTGTTTTGGGCAGAGTAGAAAACATTGTGGGTATAGGAGAAAATGCTGGTAACCACCATTTTCTCCTTTTCCCACAATGTTTTCAAAAGGCTTCTTTCTCAGGGCCGTTAAAAGTCGGATTGTGCGGTAAAGGGTTAACGGCTGTTTAAACAAGGCATCAGTTGGTAAAACTGTGAGCCTTAACCCTTTACCACACAATCCAGAGTTTTAACGACCCTGAGGAAACAGACATAATTATGAAAACCTTGTAGGAAAAGGAGAAAATGCTGGTAACCAGCATTTTCTCCTTTTCCAACAAGGTTTTCTTTACTTCCACAAAAAATTACCTTCATAATCAGCAACATTTAATTTGTCGTCTGCAAATGCTTTCAATTGCGCCAGGTCTAAAATTTTATCGTTTGGTAAAGAGTTAAAGCACCTTTCACAACTAGAGATGCCTTTGCTGCCAATTAAGATCAACATCAAACAGCATAAAACGTGCAGTCTGATCTTTGATCTACCCTGTCTGCTTTGCCAAGACTTTCTGGACACAACCAACCTTAAATTTGCAATTATTATTTTTTTCTAGACTGAAAATGTTGGGCACTTAAGTGGTTATCTCTATTCCACACAAATTTTTAGACAAGCCATATCGACAGCATCTGCAGACATCAATGCAAATCATTCAAATCTTGCTTGCTTCAAAAGAAATGATTCACCTTAAAAATAGAAAGGTAGAAAACAGTGAAGGAAAATGAGAAGATGCAGGTAAACCAGCTGGTTACAGCATTTTATCCTTTTCCAACTATGTTTTAAAAAGCCTTTATTGGGCTTGTTAAAATCAGCTTTGTGTGATAAAGGGTTAAAGCCCAAAAAATGAATCAACACACTCGCAGACTGTCATCGGTGAAGCGCAAAATGGTCATTAATATTCCGATCACAAAATACCCCAATTCATTAATCTAATTTGAACAAAAGCATGAAAATTTTTCACAAAGGCATGAACCTTCCGTTATTTACACTTGTTAGGCTTCCACTTGGCAAAAAATCTGATTAACCCTTTACAAAATAATGCGACCCCGAGGAGGAAAGCTTTTAAAAACATTGTGGGTAAAGAAGAAAGTGCTGGTAGTCAGTATTTTGTCCCATTTCCAACAATGGTTCATACCTATCATTGACAAATGCAATCATTCAAGCTGCAACTATTTTGTCATTTACAGATGCTTTCAATTTGGACAAGTCTACAATTTTGTCATTTAGTAAAGGATTAAGCTTTTCCATGCCCAATACACAAAATAGATATGCTCCCGTCAGATAAAGATTAAAAAAGTACCTAAATGGTACAATCTGATGACTGTTTCCAGCTAACTTTTTGACAATAAAGAAGAGTAAATCAAGATCAGAAAGCACATTGAACAATTTTGAACCGTCTAATCTTGATCTTGTTGGTCTGAGAAAGGAACAAAAGAAACTGTTGTTTGGTGCCCCTGAGTTAATAATAGAGCATATAAATGAAATGGGCATCAACAAGCAAGATGCAAAATGCAAAGGGTTAAGAAAAACTGATATTGTTGTAAGGTCACCGGAAGGGGTCAAATAGCCTCCTGGCCATCAATATTTAGCCCTTTACCAAACAATCCATTGTTTGGACAACACCAAGGAAGAAGGACCTTGAAAACATTGTGGAGAAAGGAGAAAATACTTCTAACCAAATTTTTTTTCCTTTTCAAACAATGTTTTCTCCTCTTTTAAAAATCCTATCATTTTAGTTAACATTTAATTTGTTCTCTGCAAGTGATGTCAGTTTTTGCAGGCCTAACATTTTGTTGCCTGTTATAAAGTTAACAGCTGGCAGATAACTTTTTCTTGTTGAAGACCACTTTTGAAAATATTATGGCAAAAGGAGAACTAACTTGTAACACAGTTTCTACAAATGCCACAATGCTCTTGATATGTATTATATTTTATCACTTTACCCAAATCCCATGTTTTTCACAATGTTGGGGAATAATGTTTGTGAAAACAAAGTGGGAAAAGCCAGAAACATTTCTGGTGTATTACCTTTTAACCCTTAACCAAACAATCCCAAGTCTTAACATCCCAGAAAATTGGCTTTTGAAAACATTATGGGAAGAGAAGAAAATGTTGGTAACCAGTATTTTCTCCTTTACCCAACTTGTCATCTGCAAACGCTTTGAATATGGACAAATCCAAAGTTTTGTAGTTTAGTAAAGTGTTAAAGAAGACAGGTCTTAATTGTGAAAGACAAGTCTTCTTTTGCTCTTCTCTCTTTGTTTTCAGAACTGTCTCCAAATGCATTCTGCAAGTCACAGAGTAATATGCAAATAAGGTCAAGGCAGAAGTTTGATTTTGCTCTAGATGCATTAAATCTTAACTGGCATTGAAAAGAAGAACTTTAAGCATGTATCATATTATATCATGGAAGACAGATAAATATTGGCCGTAATATTTCATTTTACAGTCTCCCAGATATCTAATAAATTTTCACTCGGGTCATCAGAAACATTTCTATTTTAAGGACAGAAAGCACTGAACTCCGATTATTGTGCAATTTGGTGACCATTTTCAATAGATTATCAAAACTTCCAATCAAATGAGTCTGAGTAAAATCTTGATCACTGAAATGTTTCCTATTTGTCAAGCCCCTGTTGGACTGGATACAAAGACAAATTATTCTGGGTCCCTTGGGTGCTTTACTGTTTTGTTCTACCAATAAATGAGAATTCACTGTTTTTGTCATCAGGCTCTCTTTATAAAATTGACCATCTGTTGCCTTATAAAAGCTGAGGAACTTGTTTTAATCATGGAGTCTGGTTTTTATGTCTAATTCAATTTGATATTATTTGCTTAACACCCTTAGCATCCCAGCTATGGGGTCCCTCTTTCAAACAACAAGCAATCTTTTACAGATGGCTCTTTTGGAAAAAAAAAAGAGAAGTAAACTGTATCTGTTGACCTTTACCAATCACATTTTCTCCAGATTTTATCAACATTTACACTACAGTTTAAGGCATACAAAAAAAGAAATAATAATGTATTGCCTTATTACATGTTTACATTTACAACATACTTTCATCATTTCAAAAACCCTTCCAAACAGAATCAACCTGTCAATATGATAATAGGTGGGTTCTCCCAATTCTAGCAATGTTAAGCTACAGTACTCCAAAAGATATTGAAGTGTTTTGCTATAGATTTCCAGCATTTTTAAAACCCAAAAGAACCAGTCTACAAAATAACCAGTACTTATGCAGAGTTATTTGTTGTTGCACAATCAAGTGAGGTCAATCCTTCAACTGTAATTAATTTTGTTCAAACTCACTGTAAATCCAACATAAACCCTGTATGCTACACACCAAAATTATCAAAACTCACGAGCATGCAGTTGCCGATTCAGTCTCTCAAACCAATGGTTACAGTTCTGTATATGAACTGCAAATGGTCAATTACCAAACTCAAATGGTAACTTAACATGTTTTAAATACAATTACATCTGTATTTAGACAAGTTTCTTAATAACACTGAAATTATAACACTGCTTTCTACCCTTGCAAATACAGGACTTCCCCTTTCAATGGGAATGGTCAGGAGTAAAAGTATGTTGATAAGGTGTATAAACAACAATTTTACTCTTTACCAGAAGAGAGAATTTTAGACTTATCCTCAGCTAGCTAAGGGTAGAATGACAGAATATTCATAGTCCATTCATAGAACAACAGTTGCTGGGCAGATGTGAGAACCATATTTAGAACCTTTTATTATTTACAGGTCATTGCCAATCATTCATTTCTCTTTCAATCTACTGGTAATTTTTGGTCTTTAAAAGTTCAACAATTAACAGTTTCAAATTTTTATTACTTTAAATCATTACCTTCAAGTCACATACTCATTTTGCATCTTGCAGCAGACCTCTTTAGATAATATCAAATCAAAAGGAGAACTTCTCATAAGAAGCATGATCTTTTTTGCCACATTTTTTTTAAGCATTTTCTGATGCCATTTAACCTTTAAACAGCCCAGCAACCCATGAGTTGCATTTGGCATCTGATCAAAGTGAAAACAAAGATATGGGATATGAATTAATAAATATGATTTTGACTCTTGATTTGAAACAACAAGTAAGATGCTACAATAAAGGCAAAATATTGAGTTAAGGTGGAGTCATGTTATGTTGACCAGTGCTCATTTGAGTACAAGTTGACCCCAGGTCATTAAGGTTTTGAATGACCAGTGGTCATTTAAGGTCAGAATTAAAGCTTTATCTGAATACACTCTCTTACCATAATTCATTCTTTGTTGTATCAGTGCTTCATTACATTTTTTTTACCCTGAATCCAACCCCGGGGAAAGATGCCTTTAAAAACATTGTCTGAAAAAATCCTGGTAAGCAGCAGTTCCTCTTTTACCCACATTGTTTTCTACTCTATGAAAGAAAAAATCGTGATCTGAGCCACATTAAGTAACTTGTCTGCAAGTGCTTTTAGTTTGGACATGTCTAAAGTTCTGTACATTTGTAAAGAGTTATGCAGCTAAATTGATCATTAAGACATTTCCAAACAATAGCAAAAATTCAACTATTCCAGTTTCAAATTTCATTTTGTCAGGAAAATCTCACATTAACTGACTGTATAAATCCAATATCAGACTGTGTGGTCTCTGCAGTCTGATCTTGATCTAAACTGTCACCAAATGCACATCATGTTCTGCTTTGCAGCCAAGCTCATTGTGAATAGCATGATGGAGAAGTTGCTAATATTTTTCATTTCATCACCTGTTGCGATATATTTAAAAGCCTTCCAAACTCAAATGTTGCAATGACTTTCATCATACAAAGAACAGACTCTTGGCCATGCTTGAGTTCAAACTCATAAATATAACCACCTCAAACAAATAGAACAAAGAGAAATCGGTAAACAAGAAGTTGGTAAGGAAGCAGTATCACATGGTCAAACTTGTAAGACAGCAATTAAAACAGGCCAATTTCAATAGCAGATCATTATCAGGCTCAAATACTCTCTTCTCGACACTCATGCTTTCTTGAGTCTCCTGAAAACAAAAGTGTCAAAAAATATTTCATTATCAAGGGCCATTCAGATTAAGTGGCAAATGGCTCACAAATCTAGTAATTCTAGGGAGAGAGAGAAAAGGGGATTCCTAATTTGGAGAGAAGACACACATGTCATACCGTCTTTGCCAGTCTTCCATATTTAATGGCCCCCGAAAGATTAACAATGGGAATCCAAAAAGAACAATTTATAGTGTCTTTAATTGTTATCATTCCTTTTTTTGAACAATTTTTTCTAATTATAGAGACGGCGTATGCATTCACCCTGTTGGGTGTGCCCCGCTTTTCTATTGTGTTGCAAATTTTGGCCAGAACCCCTCGGCTCAGACAAAGCAGTCCCTGATTGTGACTAATAAAGAACCGTTATCGTTCATCATTTAGCCTTTCCGTCATAAAACATTTACTGGACTGCAAAAGTTAAGACTTGTCCATATTGAATGAAAAGTTTGAAAATAATATCAGGAAAGTACTCTCAATATGTCATTTTTCTTTACACTTGTGTGAAAAACAAAGCAGAATTATTCAAACTATAGCATAAATTCTACACTGTTCTAAGAATCATCTTTTGAGCTACACTAAACTTGTTGTCTGCAAATGCTTTTGGATATTACAAGAATTTTACTGTTTGGTAAAGAGTTAACCCTTTACCACATAATCATAATGTCCAACAACTCTTGGGATGAAAGGTTTGAAACCATTGTGGGAAAAGGACAAAATGCTGGTAACCAGGATTTCTCTTTTTCCTGCAATGTTTTCTATCCTTTCAGAGACAAAATTCATCACTTGATCCACATTCAATTAGTCATCTGCAAATTCTTCCAATTTTGACGTGTCCAAAATTTTGTTGTTTGCTAAAGAGTTAAGAGACAGTGGTGTACAGGTAGAGCCTTGGCCTCAGAGTCACATCTCTCACACCAAAGTTTCAATGTTCAAACCCATGAAGAGTGGGGTCAGAAACTTTGGAAGTACACATATCACAATGCAAGTACTGGTTCAAGTTTCCAGGCAGCAACTTTCGAGATTGATCAATGTAAGCTGAAGGATTTTTTTTTAAACTTGATATAAAATAAGCATGTTTAAACTAAAGAATTATTTCTCTAAAACACATTCCTATGTTTCATCCACCCCAAGAAAAAGGCTTCAACCATTTCCGAGACAAATTCAAACTTGTAAGCCATGCTTAGTTTGTCGTTTGTCCTTTGGTTAAAAGAGTTAAGGTAAAGAGACAGGCTTCCAAGGGCTGCTGAAGGTTTTCAAAAATTAATCAACGTTTTGTGACCGTCTAAGAGAAGAATAAATGTTGATTTAGAGTGTTCAGATTTTTTCATTTTATGACCTTTTCTTTTATTTCCATCATAAAATTAGAATTACCCCTACTCACTCAACATGAATGTTTCAATCTCTTTTCAATTAGCTTTGACAATTACTCAGAGACAACAGAAGACCTGTAGCCTATTTGTCTTCTGAATTTGAATCATTGAATTTTTAGCAAGGTATTTTGGCAAAAAAAAAAAAGCCTTCAAGAAACTAATACAATTTTTGCAACACAATCCTGAGTTCTAATGTCCAGGATGTAGAAGCCCTTTGAAAACATTGTGGGAAAAGGAGATAATGCTGGTAACCAGCACTTTCTCTTTTTATGAAAATGTTTTCTACCCTTCCAGAAACAAATTTCAATTTTTGAGTCACATTTCTTTGGTCATCTGAAAATGCGATGAATTTTACACAAGACAAAAATTTTGGTTGACAGCTAATTCAGGCTTTGGAACACTGCTGTAACTCTTTATCAAACAACAAAATTTTAGAAACATCCCCCCCCCCCCCATTTTCAAAGCAAAAACCAAATTGAATTTGGCTTTTCCCACATTGTTGTCTGAAGTTTTCTCTTCCAGGGTAATTAGAATTTGGGATGGTTTGGCAAAGGGTTGCATGTAAGGTGTCTAAGCTCTTTTTAGGAAATACTTAGACTTAAAATGCCCAAAATAAAAAAAAGGTCAATTTTATTTTTCTCATACTGTAACTGGGTCTTGACATTTGTCAATCTCAGGTGTAGGGTCTATTCCATGTCGGCCTCAACAATGAAATTTTCTTAGTAAAATTCTGATGAGTATAAAAATAGAATTTTATCACTCTTTCACATGCTTGGTTTGCTATAGCTGATCTGGTTTCAGTTGACTGCAATTGTCCACTTTACTAAATATGCACTGCTGAAATAACTTTTTGACTCTTTACCAAATGACAAAATTTTAGACCAGTCCAAATTCAAAGCACTAAGTTGCAGACAACAAATTAAACATGACTCAAATATTGAAGTATCTTCTGGAAAAGGTAGAAAACATTGTCGGAAAAGGAGAAAATGCTGGTTAACTGCATTTTCTCCTTTTCCGACAGTTTTCAAAAGGCTTTTTCTTAAAGGTCATAAAAACTCAGGATTATGTGGTAAAGGGTTAATAGACGGTAAAATTCTAGTTCTTGTACAAAAAAAAAAACATAAATTGCAGACTACAAATCCAATACTGCTCAAATGGTGTCATTTTTCCATCAAAGAAATGAAAACACTGGGTAAAGGCAAAAATGCTGGTTACTAGCATTTGCTCCTTTTCTCACATTGCTTTAACTCTTTACCACACAATCCCGACTTTTAACGACCCTGAGAAAGAAGCCTTTTGAAAACATTGTGGGAAAAGGAGAAAATGCTGGTAACCAGCATTTTCTCCTTTTCCCACAATGTTTTCTACCCTTCCCAAATCTAATTTTAATTTTTCAGTCACATTTATTTTGTCGTCTGTAAATGCTTTCAATTTGGACCAGTCTAAAGTTTTGTTGTTTGGTAAAGAGTTAAAGCACTTTTTTCCTCATGGTTGTTAATGGGATTGTTTGGAGGAAGGTTAAACCCTTAATAGAAAATCATAAGAGAGAATTATGAATTTATCAAATAAGGGATGTTAGATATGATACAGAGTTATCATCACCAGTATTGTTATGTGATCGGGTTAAGAAATATAGCACTGAAGATCAGCAAACAAAGAAATCAAAAGTTACTATAATCCTGTGAACCAATCAAAACAAAGAGTTACAACAATCAATCAGAACTGTATCAACAGAATGGCTGACCAATTGAAATTACACATTTATCAAACAAGTGTGTTTTATCCAGTAACAGAGGCCCACTATGAGATCTTTCATGGTGGTAATGGTTGACCACTCTATCTGTCAGCATGACAATGACCATTTACAGTCAGTTCATTTCCATTACAATTTGAAGAGGATGTGCCTGTTGAAAATAGAAGATGGGGAGGTACTCTGAATAAACTAATACTGTATTTACTAAATTATTAATTAAGACAATGACATGACTCATTAACTCTTTACCACACAATGTAGACTTGTCCAAATTGAAAATATTTGAAGACATAAATGTGGCTCAAATAATGAAATTGTCTTTGAAAGGGTAGAAAACATTGTGGGAAAAGGGGAAAATGCTGGTTATCAGCATTTTCTCCTTTTCCCGCTATATTTTCTAAAGGCTTCTTCTTCAGTATCATTAAAACTCAGGTTAGTGCGGTAAAAGGTTTACAGATAAAAAGATTTGATTTTGTCTTATTTTTTTCCATCTATGATGGTATTTAAAAAAGTTCAATTCTTAGTACAGTATCTGCTTTACAGAAAGTTTAATATCACTCACTGCATTGAGTGCTACAGCAAAGGGAGCTGGGCTAAAACAGTTGATCCGTTGGAAGACCAGACTGCAAAACTTGCAGCCTGATCCTGATCTTTGCTGATTGACATTTTGTGAGACCTTGATTTGTATGATAAGTATTTAGCTACCTTCTCCTGACTGACAATAATTATTCTAACCTTACTTTTCTGACATATA
The DNA here is from genome assembly GCA_946811185.2 of Hippopus hippopus. Lineage (NCBI taxonomy): Eukaryota > Metazoa > Mollusca > Bivalvia > Cardiida > Cardiidae > Hippopus > Hippopus hippopus. The sequence continues at coordinate 32,743,922 of OX328103.1, forward strand.
AACCCCTTACCCAAAAGTCCTGGTTTTTTTTTACGCCCCTGAACTTGCAGAATACAGCTTTTGAAAACAGGAGAAAACACCTGTCATCAGTATTTTCTCCTTATTTCATACAAAATTTTCCAAAGACAAATTCTACATCTGTAAATGTTTTTGATATTGGTATAGTCTAAAATCTTGTCATCTGGTATAAAGTTACTAATAAATTTATGGAATCAATTGCATGGAGGACAAAGTCACGACACATGAAGATCAGTATCAAGTTTCAAAAACTGATATTTTTTTGATGTTTTTGACTCAATTTCAGCTTGACTAAATTACAGTTCTAGCCAAGCATAACAAAAGATAATTATTGATGGGCACAAGCCATCTCAGAATGAGGAAATGATACCTCCAAGGCTTCACCCTTTCAGGAATCTGGAACAGTTGCGTAACTCAGGAATTGTTGGTTGTTGATCCAATGAACAATCCCTTTATCTGCTCTTCTGTCTATCTATTCAACCACAATGTCATTATTCCTTCATTCATCCAACAACTACATGTGCTTGCTATCTCACAATACACATGGGATATGTTCAGTCATCCAATGATGAAGATATCCACCTATCCATTCATCTAATTGCCAACAAACCAATACAACCACCTATCCATCCAACTATCCACCAATCCACCTTAGTGACCTATTCATCCACCCATCCATCAAGGGATATCTTCAGTCAACAAATCATGAGGATATTCTTCCAACCATCCATTCAGCCAACAAACCCATCCATCGAACCAGCCAGCCAGTCAACCAGCCATCCATCCAGCCACCAAATCACCTTAGTCATACACATCCATCCATCCATCCATCCATCCATCCATTGAACAATCAACAAACCTATCCATCGATCCATCCATCATTCCACCAGTTCTTTGTTACACTGCTAAATCATTCAATCAATTAAATTATCTGTATTCAACTGTTTGCTCATGAATCTGGCTGTTCAGTTTACAGATCATCTAAACAACAATAAGAGGGCCATGTTGGCCCTGAAATCACTCACCTGAGCTTTTTGACCAACCATACCTTTTCTCAATACAAACTTTCACAAGTATTGCACTGAAATGTGGTCTCTGTAGCATACATTATTCTTTTCTAGAATTTGTCTCAGTGACCTACTTTTTGGCCAAACAAAGCCCATTTTCATACTTGTGTAGATATTATCAAGACAAACATTCTGACCTGCTTTCATGAGTATTGGACAGAAAATGTGGTCTCAAGAGTGTACATGTTTTTCTAATATTTGAACTGATGACCCAGTTTTTGACCAAAGATGACTGATTTAACACTTGTGCCTGATATCAGCAAGACAAATATTCTGACAAAATGTCATGAGAATTGGAATGAAAATGCGGCCTCTAGAGTGTACACAAGGTTTTTCTAAATTTGAACTTGGTGACCTTGCTTTTGACCTCATGTGATCTATTTTCAAACTGCTCAGAGATAGTATCAAGACAAAGATTCTGACTAATTTTTGTAAGTACTGGACAGAAAATGTGGCCTCCAGAGCATACACAAGCTATTTCAAAGTTTAAGCTAGTGATCTAATTTTTGACCCCATTTGACCCATTTTTAAACTTGTCCAAGATAATATCTAGAAAAAGGTTCTGACTGAAAATGTTGCCTGCAGAGCCTTCACAACCTTTTTTTAATATTTGACCATGTGACCAAATTTTTTACTATAAAATTAATGACCCATTTTCAAATTCATCCAAGATATCATTATGACAAAAATTCTGACAAGTTTTCATGAGTATTAGATGGAAAATGTAGCCTCTAGAGTGTACACAAGGTTTTTCTGAGATTTGACCAATTGACCTAGTGACCCATTTTCAAAATTGTCCCAAATATCATCAAGACAAACATTCTTACCAAGTTTCAAGAGTATCTGACTGAAAATGTGGCCATTATAGCATACACAAGCTTTTTCTATGATTTGACCTAGTGACCTACTTTTTTACCCAACAAGACCCACTTACGAACTCGTCCGAGAAATCATCTGGAAAAAATTTCTGACCAAGTTTCACCAAAATGGAACTGAAAATACGGCCTCCTGAATGTACAAAAGGTAAAAGTTGATAAGACAATGGACAACACACTACAGACACAACACAATCATAAAAGCTCACCTAGAGCACATCAAGTTCAGGTGCGCTAAAAATACAACAACTGTTTGATTCATCCCTATAAATAACACATTGCATTTTTGTCTGCAGTCTAAAAGTACAGAACATTTTAGACAGAAAGAAAATTAGCCCTTGACCTTTAAGAGCTAAAACTGGCTTTAGCAGCATCTGCAGAAGTGAGTATCTAGGTATCAAAGTTATTTTGGAACTGCTGTAATAAGTGTTTTTTTTAACTGTACAAGTATATCCATTCCATTCTGTTTTGGACTTGGCATATTTCATAGACAACATGAATTAAGACTAACCTATACTGAAAGCCTAATTATTGCCAATAGCAAGACTACTGTAGATAACACTCAAATACATTTAGATGGATGCCGTCTTTCAGAAAGAAGAAGACAGTTTGTGGGAAAAAGAGAAAAAACTTTACCTGCATTTTCTTTTTTTCCCGAAATGTATTTAAATGCCTTTCTCCTAAGGGTCATTATAATATGTTACTGCCTTATACAGGATAGAGCCTGATGAACTCACACCTGTTACTCATATCTATAGGGTTTCAAAATGCACACCCTAACTCATCAGGTATTGATGAAAACCTGATAGTCTCATACCTTTAAGCCATTCCAGTCAAATTAACCCTCTTTCCCCACAAAAATTGAAACGTTTCAGCCCACTGAGAACCAAATAAATCAACAATTTAACCTTCAGAGTGCTGAATAAATTCAACACACATACAACTAAAACAATTGCAACATAATGGTTGGTTTTGTCTATACTGTGCTTCAGCAAAGCAGACAATATAGATCAAAGATCATACTGCATATTTTGTGGAAACTACATGTATTGACAAGAAAAGCTTATGACAAATACAAAACCTTACAATTTTTTTTACTTACGGTTACGGGCAGTACATAATTGCATAAGCTGGTGACCAACATTTTCTCTGTTTCCCATAATGTTTTTCTACCCATTCAAAGAAAAATCACAACATGAATGCCACATTTACATTCTGCAAATGCTCTCGATTTGGACAGGTCTTTAGGTAGCTAGTTAAGTTGAAATATTTCAGGGGAAGAAAAATCTGTTGTGACTTATAGGAAAAATAGTAAATTACATTTACTTTCTCTCCCACCATTTTGATATAAAAAGCTGTGTTTGTAACTAATATTACATGTGTTAAAAAATTACAGTAAAATGGAGTTTTTTACCCTAAGATGGAGTTTTAAACCCTTAGAGTGCCAAATAAACCTGATATGGACACTCTCTAGGAATAAGACCTAAATAATTGCAGTTAGGGTTGCTTTTATCCAGAATGTCTCAGTAAAGTGGACAGTGTGGATCAAAGATCAGACTGTATTTTTTGTGCTGTCTGGTCTTGAACTAGACAAGCCGCAAAAACAACTATAGTTGTAATAGGCCCTTTACAGTTAAAGGGTTAATACGCTTTTTTATGAAGAGTCTTTGGGAGGTGGTGAGTGGTTAGGGACTGGGCCTCTATTATGGACAATGCAGTAGATTTAAATCTGTCTGTTGAACTATCATTTCCTCTAACAGATAATTGTCTTTGTCTAGCTGGAATAAATCTTCATCAAACCAATTATGGCTTTCTGAGTTAGCTTCAGCTTTTAACCAGATCATAACAAAATTTTAAACTTTGTCCATAATGAAAATGTTTGCAGACATGCAGTTCAAATATCGGAATTTGTTTTTTGTAAGAACTTTTTTATTTATAAAATATTAATGGGATGGAATGCTGTTGACTGACATTTCCTCCTTTTCCCACACTTTCGTAAAAAAAAAATACCTCCCACAAAGTTGTAAATATTGGTATATGGGTTGTTTGGTAGAAAGCTAATGATTTTAAGCATACGATATCTTTTAACCTTTTAGCACATAATCTAGAATTTTAACACACCTGAGAATGAAGGCTTTACAAAACATTGTGAGACACTGTAACCAGCACTTTCTCCTTTTCCATCAATTACCTACTCAAGCACAAATTACCATCATCTCGAAACCATTTGAATTGTTGTTTGAAAATTCCATCAATACCAACAAGTCTAAAATTTTGCAGTGTGGTAAAGGATTAACTCTTTACCAAACGACAAAACTAGACCAAATTGAAAGCATTTGCAGACGACAATATAAATGTTGCTCAAATGATTATTTCTTCCTTAAATGTGGTAGAAAACACTGTGGGAAAAGGAGAAAATGCTGGTTACCAGCATTTTCTCCTTTTCCCACGTTTTCAAAAGGCTTCTTGCACTGGGTCGTTAAAACTTGGGATTGTGTGGTAAAGGGTTAAATAACAATTTTAGCCAAATAGATGTAAGCAGTGGCCTCTAGCAAAAGGGGTTTTCATGCATCTTTGTGATGCATCATACCAAACATTCATTTTGTCATCAAATAATTATGGTAGGTTCTATAAAATCCATTTAGTCTGACAACAGACCCATTCTGAAGGTAGAATGGTCCTTGGACCTGCAGAACATTTATAAAGAGCAAAAAGTTTTTGGTTGGTACTTTTTGCAGGCACACAGTAAACCCCATTTTCATAGAGCATTTCTATTCTAATCTCAACAATCGGTCACCATGTTGCACAACTAATAAAAATCTGCAGATGGCATTAGTTTTTATTATTCATTAATTTATTGCACAAACCTGTAGTTAATTGCTTATGCTGGCAGTGAAGACTGCACAGAATTTCTGGTCTGAACTTAGATCTACACAGTGGCGTCTACTTTTCCAGATTCTGACAAAAACAGCATTGAAAATAGCAATTATCTGCATCGTTGGTAATGACCAAGAATGTCCATTTTATTTGAATATTCAGCACTACAAGGTTTTAACCCTTTACCGCACAATCCCAAATTTTAACGACCCTGGGGAGAAAGCCTTTTGAAAAAATTGTGCAAAAAGGAGAAAATGCTGGTAACCAGCATTTCCTCCTTTTTCCACAATGTTTTCTACCATTTCAATGACAGAAATTATCTTTTGGGCTACATTAATTTTTGCCATCTTCAAATGCTTTCAATTTGAATGAGCCTTAAATCTTGTTGTGTGGGAAAGAGTTAAAGGAGATAAAACATCAACAGATATCAATTTGCTACTGCATGTTGACATCTGCTTATCAGCCCAAAGAACTCCAATATAAATGTCATCCTCTGGATGAGTCAATTATATACAGTAAGCCTGCTTTATCCAGTTCCTTTCCCTCCTTCAAGGAAAGCTGTTAACACTTAACTAAACAATCCTTAGTTGTAACAACTGTTAGGAAAGAAGCTTTTGAAAACACTATGAGAAAAGGAGAAAATGCTGGTAACCAGAATTTCCTCTTTTTTCCACAATATTTTATCAAAGACAAATCCACTCACTTGAGCCACATTTAATTCAATGTCTACATTTCTTTTTGATTTGGTCTTTTCTAAAACTTTGCCCTTTAGTAAAGAGTTAAGAGAATACCTTTTTTTTTTATAAATTTACTGTGTGGAAATCATTATAAGGGGAAAAAGAGCAATTCTTGCTTGTTGAAACAAATGTTCCCTTTTCCCTGAATGTTTTCAAAAGCTGTCCAACCAAATAATTGACTATGGTAAGCCTTTACAGTTTCAAACAGCTTTTCACAACCCTGCTGTCAGTACTGGTCCTATTTCTGTAAACAATGCACCATGGATAAAGGAACATTTGCTTTGTAAGCCTGGTAAAATTAATCTTACTGTACTGAATCATGGAATTTCATTTCCATCAATTGTGCCTTATATGGCAGTGGCCAAAAAAGTTCCCTTACAAAACAAGGATATATTACAGCCCATTAAAATTCATGCCATCAATATCGTCATGCCCTTCTGCTTTCATGATTTTATCACTTTTCCAAACAATCCCATAATATTATGTCAACAGTCCTAAATAATATGGTTTTTTAAAACATTGTGCGAAAAGAAAATGCTGGTAACTAGCATTCACCCCCCCCCCCCCCTTTTTTTTTTCTATGATATTTTCTTCCCTAATAACAAGAAATCCCATTGCTGGAGCTATATTCCATTTGTCGTCTTGTAATGATAAATGTTTTCAATATGGACCAGTGTTAAGTTCTGTTGTCTGAAAGAGAGTTTTAATCCTTCATCATATAATCCCTTTTAATGACACTGAGAAAGAAAGCTTTTAAAAATCATTGTGGGAAAAGGAGAAAATGTTGGTAACCAGCATTTTCTCCTTTTTACACAATATTTTCTGCCCTTCCCAAAACAAATTTCAACTTTGAGGTCACATTTATTTTGTCGTCTGGAAATGCTTTGAATTTGGACCAGTCTAAAATTGTGTTGTCTGGTAGAGAGTCACATGATTGTCACTGATGTCTGGTGTAGATTTGTCTGAAATATGTGTGCACCATTATCAACATTAAGCACACTGTGCTTTAGTCTTCAGTCTAATATAGATCAAGATTAGACAGCAAAGAATACAGCACTAAATTTGCTGGTCTTTCCAAATCGGAAAAACCCATCTGTGGGCTGCAAAATCTGACATTTTACTCCTAAGAGTGATAGGGGTAATTCAATATGCTTTGCAAGAGTGCAGGATCAAGTCTAGTGCAGTCTGATTTTTGATGTATATGATCGGATACAGTGTGATTTTCCCAATCAAATTTTGAGCTTTCAGCACTACCTTTGGGATTCTACCATTCCATGTAAATTCCCATTAGTATTTGTCTCTTTGCAGTTTAACCCTTTACCAAACAACAAAATTCTAGACTGGTACAACTAAGAGCATTTTGCAGACAACAAAGTAAATGCCAATCAAATAGTGAAATTTGTCTCTGATAGGTACGAAAAAATTGTGGGAAAAGTAGAAATTACTGGTTACTAGCATTTTCTCCTTTTCCTACAATGTTTTCAAAAGTCTGTTTCTGTCAGGGTTGTTAAAACTCAGGATTGTTTGGGAAAGGGTTAAGGGTTAAAAGATGTAACTGGTTAAATGAGAAAAATGGAATTTTATACAGTGACACAAAGTCATAGTGTCTACTTTGATATTTTTGGCACTCTAAAACTCAGCACCAGTTACCAAGTTGGTGTTAAATGAGTGAGGGAAAGAGATTGGAAAAGTCTGATCTGGATCTCCTTGTCTGCAAAAGTAACTAAACTTGGCTTCTAAGCAATTAATCCTACTCTATACCAAAAAAAACAAAATTTAAGATTCAGAATTTGCGGACAATTCAATGTGACTCAAATGACTGTCTTTGTTAGGGCACAAAAGACAGTTTTCCCACAATGTTTTCAAAAGCTTTCACTGTCAGGGTTGTTAAAACTTGTAAATATGTGGTAAAGGGTTAAAAGTTACATTATGCTCAGTCAGCTTGTTCGTTAAAAAAAAAAAAGGAGCCTACAGCACAACTGATACTTAAAATACCCTTTCACCCAATACCAAACAATATGCTTTTTAAACTTCCATTTTGGACAGCTTTTAAAAACACTATGAGAAAAAGAGCAATAGTAATACTGCTCTTATTCTCTTAATTCTTTTTAAAAGGTCTTCAATGCAAGGAAGTAAAAATAATCGAACAGAAATGAGTTACCGGTACCTCTATGCCAGATGACAAAATTTTTGGAAAGTCCAAATTGAAAGCATTTGCGAGACAGCAAATAAATGTAGCTCAAATGTGAGGGTTTATCTTGGATAAGGTGCAAAACAATGTTGGAAAAGTGGAAATTCCAGCATTTTCTCCCTTTTCCGACCATGTTTTCAAAACCATTCTCCTTCGACGTCATAAACACACAACGTAATGTTTGTTTGGTAAAGCCTATAAAGGATCTTATAATACCAAATTAAAGTTGCACAAAATTATGCAAATGACCCATCGCTAGAACTGTCTCCTGCATCAAATTGCAGTCTGGCACTGCATTTTTCTGCAAACTTAACTCTTTACCAAAGGACAAAATTTTAGACTTGTCCAAATTGAAAGCATTTGCAGATGACAAACATGACTCAAAAATTGAAACTTGACTTTAAAAGAGTAGAAAACATTGTTGGAAAAGGAGAAAATGCTGGTTACCAGCATTTTCTCCTTTTCCCACAATGTTTTCAGAAGGCGTCTTCCTCTGGGTCGTAAAAACCAGGGATTGTTTGGTAAAGGGTTAATACCATTATGCAATTCTCAAAAGCATCTAAAACTGACAGTTATGTTTGCGATGATTCTTTTGGCCCCTTTGTATCCCTTTTTTCATACCCTTAAAGATTAGCCATTTACCTTTTACCAAACAATAAAATTTTGGGACTCAACCATATTGAAAGCATTTTGAGGCGACAAATCAAATCCAGCACAAAAGAATAATTTCTGTGTTTGGTAGGGCAGAAAACATGGTTAAAAAAAGGAAAAAATGCTGGTTACCAGCATTTTCTCCTTTTCCACTGTTTTTAAGTCTTCTTTCTCACTGTCCAAATTGAAAGCATTTGGAGACGACAAATTAATATTGCTTAAATGATAATTTTCTCTCATTGATAGGATAGAAAACATTGTTGGAAAAGTAGAAAATTCTACTAACCAACATCTTCTCCTTTTCCCACAATACTTTCAAAAACCTTCTTCCTTTGAATCATTTGAAGATTGGATTGTGAGGTAAAGGGTTACCATAGGTGCTTGCATAGTGCAGGTACATTTCCCTTTTTTGACATTCTCTTGGTAGTATACCTGGATAACAGTCCTTTTTTAAGGCATGCATGCTCACTTTTAGTTTTGAGTAGCTGGTCTGTACCTTGTTATGATTTTCCTTGCCTATGTTAACTCCACAAATTACATAATTACACATGTAGATGCATTACATGTAAAAGAGATTTTTTTTCATTTATTATAGCTTAACCCATTACCACACAATCCTGAGTTTTAACGACCCTTAGAAAGAGGCCTTTTCCCACAATGCTTTCTCCATTTTCAAAAGCAAATTCAGTTTCTGAAGTGGCATATAATTTGTCATCTGCAAATGCTTTCAACTTGGACCAGTCTAAAATTTTGACATTTGGTAAAGAGTTAATACTGTTCCGCAAATCTGCTTTTTATAATTTGTGATTGGTCAAAAATTGGGACATGTTTTTTCAGCAGGCCTCTGAACGACCTTTTTGCCAGTCTATTTGCAGTAGAGTTGGGTATCGCCCCAAAAAAAAAGTATCGCATTATTATCGCGATACCAGACAGGTGATACAGTATCACGCTACTTGATTGGTACAGATTTGCTTTGTATTAAGTAAATATGATTTTTATTGTACAATACTATTCCCATGGATGAAAATAAGTTACCTGTTCAATGAAAAAATGTTGGTTTTGATTTAAATAATGACTCTTAATGAGATTTTTGTGAGCTGCTTGAAGTTACCTTTGCAGGAAACTGTTTGGTCGAGCTGATCGTTGGCAAACTAGAGGCCGAAATGTATTGGGGGTGATTCCTCTTTAAATGAATCGCCATGTTAGTGGTGTTGCCAGCATATTTTAAACATACATCTTCACTCGTTTTCGTCCAGTTTCTTACCGTTTTTTTCTTTATTTTATGAAACTATAATCACTCTTGTATCTTTATGCCAAATATTGCCCCTGATGGTTGCACGGTTGCACAGATTACGGCAGACAGAAAAATGCATATACTTTTTATTGTGGCTAGACATAGACATAACGACCACAGTTTCCGGTTTAAATCGAAGACAAATCCCTAGTTTCTTTACTACATACACCTTATATTGATTTTTCATCTACGTTTACACAGCTGACTAGAATATAACAACGTCAAGTTTTAACAGCGTTTGTTTACTATCTGGCTGTAAAGATGTCTCTTTAAGATAGATGTGCAATGGAGGCATACAACTTTATTCTTGTCAGACTTGACAAAGCAAAAAAACTTCCATACAAGTGATTTCAACGCCGATCCAGCACGTTTAATTTCTGGTTCAGCATCTATTGCTGTTAGTTGTTTACGAAAGAAGGGTTGTGACTGCTTATGTCAATAACAAATCGGTACCTTTCGGCTCAGACAAACTCGGCCCCTAGCTGTAACAAACTCAAATTCAAAAAAATCTAAATGGCAGGGCTAAAAGTACCACCACTATAGCTTGAAGAAGTTACAGTCAAATCTTGGTAATTCGAAGTGATAGGGACCACCAGATTTTCTTCGAATAATCGAAATTTCGAATTTTTGAAAT